>JARFXV010000881.1:802500-2067500 GCA_031761425.1 Cosmopolites sordidus | reverse complement strand
CACCGTAATGATTTCGCCGATCTCCAGACCTTACTAACAATATAGTAGTATTATATATATCTATATATATATATATATATATATATATATATATATATATATATATATATATATATATATATATATATATATATATATATATATATATATATATATATATATATATGATTGAAAGTATACCACTCGATATGTGTGAAAGAGTAATCGAAAACTGGATCTTCAGAATGCAATCCACCAGAAGAAGCCAAGACATTTGAACGACATTAATTTTAAAATATAATGCCATTATTTGTTCTTCAAGATAAAATAAAAATTATCGAATTGTCACTTATAGTTATCATTGCTGTAATTTCATCTTCTTTCTTTATTGTTCGACTAGTTGTTGAACACTAGAAACGTTTTCTACAGTAGAGTTACAATTTCTAGATTCTGCGGACTAGAGAAAATCAACTATTTTAAATGATTCATCTATACCAAATGCTGGTCTCAATCATTCATTATATATACTGAACGCCTAAATATTATAATTATAATCACATCACGCTAATGCTGGGATTATTCTGTAAATTTAATACAGAGTAGGACCCCCGTAATCACGGTTTCACTTATACAAACGCCTTGTTTATTTGTACTCGAATTACTGGAGGAACAGAGCTTGTCGATCATAACATTTAAACAAATAAATTGTAAAACATTTGTAAATGGCTTCACAACCAAATAGAAGACGTGAAGTGCTTAATATTAGTGAAATATACAAGATTATTAATGTGATTGAAGCAAAGTCTGTAGTAGACGTTGCCAACGTCTGTAATAAAAATGAATCTTCAATAATTGAAGTGTTGACAGACAAATAGGAAATTCGAATCGAAATTCGATTTACAACTATATCCCAGTCTGCAAAAGTTTCAGGTACTGTACGTGATAAGGTATTAGTTAAGGCAGAAAAGTCTTACCTTTATGACTGCAAGACATGGTAACACGTTACAACAAAAAGCGTTGATTCTATATGAAGACATGTGACCACAAGAAGTCCGTCGTTCACTTTAAGTGAGCTAATTGCATAGGTTTAAAACTCGGTTTAATAAAAAAAAAAACAAAAAATACAGGGAACTTTGCATCACATGATGAGGCAGCTGCTGCCTCGTTTCCAGAAGCATTTAAAAAAATTATTGCAGAAAAAGATTATCACCCTAAGTAAGATTTTAATTGTGATAAAATCGGCTTTATTTGGAAAAAATGTCCCAAAGGACCTACATTCTTAAAACTGTCCAAGAACCACCAAGGCTTTAAAACATTTAGAAGTAGACTGGCATTGGTACTTGAAATAGCGTTGATCCTATATGAAAACATGTGACCATAAGAAAAAAGTCGTTCACTTTAACTGAGCTAATTGCATATATTTAAAACATGGTTTAATTAAAAAAAAAAAAAACAAAAAATACAGGGAAATTTGCATCGCATGCTGAGGCAGCTGCTACCTCGTTTCCATAAAACTGCTCAAGAAGCACCAAGGCTTTAAAACATTTGGAAGTAGACTGGCATTGGTACTTTATGCAAATACAGCTTATATGCTCAACCCTGGACAGAATCCACGTACACGTCCTTAAAAACAAAAATAACATTTGTCTGCCTCTTTTTTTAGCATCAAATATGAAAGCGTTGGTTACGGCCGTTTTATTTACGGAATGTTGCCATCGATGTTTTATTCCAGTAAATATACTTGGAGAAGGAAGGATTCAAAATTGTATTGATAATAGACAACGCTTTTGTGCGTTGTCATTTATCTATGACTGGACTATACAGAAGACGAACATATTCAAGTGGTTTTATTACCACCCAATACGACCTCATTCTTTCAGCTACTTGATCGAGGTGTCACTAGAAGCTTTAAAGCTATATATGCTCGGCAGGTTTTCGAAATAAATCGCACAATGTTTAACAATTCCTCTGATGTTGAGGTCATGGAAGTTATTCACAATTACTGATACTATTATATTTATCAAGGGAGCAATGGACAAATTGAAACCAAAAACGATAACAGTTTGTTCGAAGAATTTGTAAATAGCGTTTGTAATTCTGAAGATACCCCTGAACAATTTAAGGATATGCTTGAAGACCTGAATGATTACATATATGAACAACAAAAGGTGTTCACCAACGACGAGTTAAAAGATCTTGTCAAATATTTTTCAGAAGAGAATGACAATGTTGTCTGTCCCTTTGAGGTTTATACCAATCTTATAAAACTATTTCATAAATAATAGATGTTTGTAATTCACCAAATTAATAGACAGAAGATTAATTCTTCTACTGGAACGTTCGGTGTGAAACACTAAACTCGAAGGGATTTATCACTAAACACCAAATCACCTTTTTCCTTCTCTACGCACATTTCGCTAACTATGTTAGCATCATCAGGAGAAAATTCAATCCGTATACATTTATAGCTTAATATATGCCTGATGATGTTAACATGCTTAGCTAAACTCGCGCAGAATATGCATATACTTCAGCATGTATAGCTTATTATATGCCTAGTCGCTAGATTGAATCATCTCCTGATAATGCTAACATGCTTAGCGAAAGGCGCGCAGAGGAGTTAAAAAATAGTGATTTGGTGCTTAGTGGTTTTAGTTCGAGTTTATTATCAGAAGAATCTTAAAATTAGATTTACTCAAACTTGTTATTACATGCAGAATATATTTCGTTAGCTAAAAATGCATATCAATCCATCTCAAGTGCGCCTTTGTTATTGGCCACCCAGAAACCAAATTTAACCAGTAGTATTGCATTTTCTTTATTCATTGGATTACTAAGCCATGAAAGTATGTAAAAGAGAAGGAAAAGGAGGTTTTAAAGAAATTAAAAAGTAGGGTAACTAAAAGACAATGATTAACAGTAAGTTAATAAAAATCTTAGTCCTAAATAATGAATTTAATTATTTTCTTGTACACCAAATACAAACATAATTAAGCGCACAACACCTGCCACCGTTACATTCTGATAAAGTAAATAACGGGCCAAAGACTTCTATTTTTACTGCTTGAGTTTTACAGTAATGAAGTTATAATTCAGGACGATGAAATGACTAAAACAATGGATCTGATTGTTTCAGTGGTTTCATTGAGTATGAAACTACTTCGAAAATAACGATATAATTAACTTCAACATCTATCAGACTGAACAACAGTCTGGCAGTTTATACGGTGGTTCTCTTAAAATAAAAATGGAATCATTAGAAAATCAAGTACAAAAGCAAATATACTTATATCATCATATTACAAAAAAATGATATAATATATATCAAATAATTTTTTTTTAAGCTACATGGACCGCTTTATAAATTTTTGAGATATCCCATTCAACTAATGTATGTTATAAACCACAGTATATATATATATATATATATATATATATATATATATATATATATATATATATATATATATATATATATATATATATATATATATATATATATATATATATATATATATATATATATATATATATATATATATATATATATATATATATATATATATATATATATATAGAAAATGATACTGTAGGGTTTTTCTAGTTGTGAACCCTGGGGAGTACGCAGATTGAGGCATCGGGGCAAATCAACTAGATTATCTTGATATATATATATATATATATATATATATATATATATATATATATATATATATATATATATATATATATATATATATATATATATATATATATATATGTATATATATAAGGAAATTGAAGCCCTTAGAAAGCGTGGGCCTCAAGGTGGTGAATCAAGGAAGGCCTCCAGGATATGAGCGGTAGGCGGGAAATACCACCCGCGAACCTACAAGTGGGGCGGACAGAGTGAGGCGTAAAGAGACAGCAAATCATCTAGAAAAAGACATTTTCAAACAAAAATCCCCGGCTCTACCAAGTTGGGAGTCAAGGTAGTTGCATGCCTTCGATATTTGGAACACAATAAACTAGTTAAAAATATTAGTAAACCGCCTCGGAATTGGTATAAACCATTTTATTGCTCTTAAGTTGCTGTCGTATCATATGAATTACATTATTATAATAATATGTTAAAAATATATGAAACTTTTAATTTTTAGTACTTTCGTGTTACAAGATGTGATTGTTCAAAGCAATTGAAGCGGCGATGAATACATGTAGGGAGAGATCTGTTGCAGTTGTAGAAGAGCAAGGATTTAAAATGTTCAATAAATTATCAATCTAGCAAATTAGCCAACATCAGTTTAGCTTGTCACAATGTATATGAAGGCCTGCGCGAAGCCATTGATGTCAATACACCTACCAGCATTCGCTAATTACCTGTTGACCTCAACATCACATAATTACTGGCACTACGATATCTCCACTCTCTTCACTCAAATCCGCACAAAATGAAATGTTCCATGGATAATCCGTTCAATAATGGAATTCGTGGCCAAACAATACAGGTTCTCCAGGAAAAAAATGGGTTATTTTGTAGTAAAATGAAAAAGTACACGTAATTTCTCGACGCGCGTTTCGCTAACAATGTTAGCATCATCAGAAGATTTAATACATATAGATTATATCTGTTTTAGATCTGAATCATCTCCTGATGTATGATAAATTGTCATCCTTCCCAAGTGTCACATAATCCCATGTTATAAATCTACATACTAGAAACAGTTAACATTTGTTTCTATTCCCACTATATAGGTCTTGAGAAGTAACAATATATGCAGTGATAGCCAATAAAATAAAAGTGGCGGAGCCTTATTAATATATTTTATTTAAACTCATTTTTACCTTACTCCTAATACAATATTAATTTTCCAGAATGAATTTACCGAACATGCATGGTATTAGCCTGGATATAAACTATTAGTATTTTCATAATTATACGTTTGTGAGATATTTTAGAAAAAAATACTTGTCAAAAAAATTATAGTAATTTTTATTACAAATCATAAAAAACTTGAAGGTTTAATTCTCTAAAACTGTTTAGTCTATATAATTACCGAAGCTTAATACTTTGTAGCATGGCCCTTATTCTTCATTACCGATTGGCATCATTGTTTAATTTTGCAATTGAGAACCCAAAACCACTCTTAGGCATTTATTACGAATACAATCAAATGGTAACCATATGTAATTGTAAAGTTTTGAAAGAATCATGTGTGACCAGAAAAGGCACAACCAAGAAAATTGAGTAAAAAAAATATGGATAATAGTATCGAACGCGACGCTTTGAAAGATCTTTTTACTCCCTCGGTCGTTATAAAGAAAAATCTTGCCTATGTTTCTGCACCAAAACCATAAGACCGACGTTTACAACAGAAGAACCATACGGTAAAGTGGCCAAATAGGACATTGTGGCAAGAAATTCAGACAGCTTAGTTTTCAGTATCTGTAGAAGCATGCCGACATCTAATCGACTTCATATCAAGAATATGTCAATCAGTAATAAAGAATAAAGGCCATGCTACAAAGTACTAAGCTTCGGTAATTATATGAACTAAATAGTTGGAGAATTACATACACCTTTTCGCTTTTTTTATGATTTGTAATAACTTTTACTTATTTGTAATACTCTTTTTTTTGACCACGTAATTTTTTTCTAAAATATCTCATCAACGTATAATTATGAATAAGGTAATTGTTTATATTCAGGTCAATTTTTCTATTGGAACCTTCATTGTGAAACACTAAACACAAAGAGATTTACCACTAAACATGAAAGCATTCAAATAGAAACATGCAAGAAAATCATGAACCGGGATATAGAACCTATCAGACCGTTCAGTCAACTTTTTCAATTATTAATGTAAGGGTCAGTAAACTTCACGGTTAATTTTTTTCTATTTTTGTTCTCTTTTTCCCCTTTTTTTCTTGTATAGGTAGTAGGTTAGCAATTAGGGTTTTCATTTAAATAGAACGTAGTTTAGTTTTAGAATTAGACTGAATCATCTCCTGATGATGTTAACATGGTTAGCGAAACGTACGTCGATAACTTAAAAAAAAGTGACTTGGTGTTTAGTGGTAAATCTCTTTGAGTTTAGTATATTTAGGCTAATACCAACTATGCATTTTAAATGACCAGTACATTCATTCTAGAAAATTAATATTATCTTAGAAACAACGTAAAAATGAGTTTGAATAAAATACTTTAATAAGGTTCCGCCCCCCTTATTTTATGGGCCACCGCTGTAAGTTTGGTTTGGATAAAACTGATGTTAACACCCAAAATACAATGTCAATAATAAGGTTTTATTTACAGAGATAATAAATTATTAAAGCTATAACTAATTTATCGTGTTAACAATAATGAAATGCCGATATTTTAAAAGCAAAAAAACTAGGGAAATATTAATTGAAATTTCTAACGTAAGTTTAAGATACAATGTCCCCTTTTATTAACAATTTCAAAGTTCTTAACCTACTGTTTAAATATACCGCAACAAAAGCAGTTGGAATACGTCCAATATAAAATTGTTAATAAAAGTCGATGAAACATTGTACACTTTCTTTAACAAAATTGGATTTCAAGAGATCATTAAACATAGTTTTTAAATAATGGACACACAGCTTGGCATACAAATATTATTTTTTTTTTTAACACCAAATGAAGGTGTCAACACAAGCTGAGTTGATGAGTTTGAAAAATATGAACGGTTACTGGTACAAGAAAAGATATCACAAAATAAAAAAAGAAATATACCCTGAATTTTTGCCGTATATGTATGTATGTATTTTGTTCCGGTGTTGATGACATTGGAACAAGTTTTTTTTTGTTGTACTTACATATACACACTAACATTAACTGAACTTGACTTCTGTCAGTATATTTAAGCCAGATTTTTGTTAAGTTCATCAATTTTAGACATATATATATTTACATTAAACACTTCCATTACTATGCTATCAGTCATTTAAATAGGATATAACTGTTAAAAGTAAGGACAAGAAGGGTAGGATAATGTAAAATTAAGCAAAAATTGTCATATAGTATGAAGAACATCGACGTTCAAAATGAATGAGATCTTATATATTAAGAACATAGATAATTTCTTTGGTTCAATTAACATTCTACAAAATTCTACCCTTAACTAATTGCAATGCAGCATTAATGAAAAGTAAATAACAGTTTGTCTAACGAAAATATGAAAATGACACATGAAAAGTTCAGAGAGATTATAGTAAACATATTTTACAATACATATCACAAAATAATTACTGGGTGGGACCCAAATTAAGATACAAAATTACACTTGAATCAATCAAATAGCAACAAAAATCACAGATATTTCGCAAACCTAAGTAAAGAAAAAAAGAGTACTGCAGAGCATTAATAAACTATTTGTCGTATTTTATTTTTTTAACTTTCACAACCGCCACGAAGTTCATAAGCTACATAACCATCAACTGTAAATATAAACTAAATATTCGAAAGGATTATGTCAATAGCTATTACATTATATATAATATTAAATAGTCTTTTAGATTATTGATCCCCACAATACTCTATATGTATAGTTATGATTATTTTTTTTAATTTTTCTAATTTGATTTCAAAATAAAACCACTGCCGTACAAAATAAGTAACATATTACTCTTAACCCATATTCACTCCGAAAAAAAAAACATGTTTCAAACGCTGCTTTCATTCAAAAGTTTATCAAAAATTATTCACTCAACTGCTTTTTCGCCTTTAATATCATTAAATAATTGAAATGTGATAAAAAGAGACGCTAGAAACAGATTGTATAAAAGCACTACTGAAATGTACAACACCCATTATATAAATTAGAGTATTTCAAAACATCACCGTAATCCAAACAATAAATATATCATAAATAAAGCTTTATAAAGTAATTAATAATATATAAGATGTTAAGCCACAGCTGTAACCTTGAAAATAATACTGAATATAAAATATATGCATACTAATAATAAACTATTATATTTAATCCAGAAAATATCATATTCACTTCAATTCAAGTCTAGTAAGAGCTGTGTTTTTGTTAGGATATAGTAATGTTTGTTTGAAAATTGTTCCATATCGTTTGAACTTAAATAAGTTATATAATATGAACTCCAAAGTCATTTTTCTCAGCGTCTCTCTTAAGGAATTTAAATGACGAAATTGTGAAAACAATAATCTTATAAATCAATGATGAAAATAAAGAATCAACTGAGAACTGAGATAATAAGTACATTGCACTTGTACGAATTAGCATTGACCGAACTGGGAGAATCAGAATTACAAATACTTATACATATAACAGCAATACAGCAGTATCTAAGACAACAGACACAGGTACATTAACACAGATTTTATGCTTGTCACTTTGTACAGCAAATCGTTGAAGATTTTGAATACTTTATGCAGGGAAACCATAACTGGGCTGCAATATAAAACTAAACCTTCCTTAAAACAAAATAAATAAAGAATATTACTACATTAGGCACGTGTTTCAAAAATATAAAGAAACCAAGTGTTAACAAACGCCAGCAATGAATTAATTTTTGTTTGATATTTTAAAATCAGGTATTGGCAGTTATTGATTTCCACACACAGTACTACTTCAAAGTGTTTGAAAAATCCAAAAAAAAACAATAAACAATCCCAAATATAACAGATTCTTTTTCCATGAGAATCACAGATTTACCATAAGCCTGAGGATACGCAGGCGATCAATTGAAAAATTTTTATAAACAATTTAATACAACAAATTAAAATAAATAACGAAAATAAATATTTAAATATAAAATCTTTATAAGATGTGTTAAATTAAATGTATTAATTAATAATTACATAGTTAGGGATGGATAAAACATTACTATAAAAACAATATTCGAAAAAGAAGTAATTTTTTGGGCAATGTAAATTAACCGCCTACGTTCACTTTTTTTTTAACAAGAAAACGCTTCCGATATATATAAAACATACTAACAAGAGCTTTTATGGTAGTTAATCCTTAAGAAAAGATTTAAACAACTCCTCACCCGATATTAAACAATTTGCTCTTTGGGGGGGCAAGGTGCCTCTAAGGTGCCTTAGAAAAACAAATAATTGTCCGTTGAAAAAATTGAAAATCTAAGGGCGTGGGCCTATAAAAAACGAGGTACGGGTGCCGGTGGAGCAAACGGTGGTCCAGGAGGGCACAATCGGTAAGCTGAACGTTGGGCGGTACGTGGAGGTGGACCATCACCGAGATCTAGACGTAATTCAGAAGGGGCTGGAGGTGGTCCCAATGAAGACGGAGCCATCGCCACATCAGGTAGTCGACCGTCCGGAGGTTCTACCAGGCGTCGTGGGGGTGTAGCTAATCGACGACGAGCTGGACTTCGCCTTCCAGCGGTGCTGGCTTCTTCGGTTTGCGCACCAGCACGATAGGCTTCCAGAGCCTCAGCCACATTATCTGGCAAATTAAACTCGCGTACAACACGTAATCGAATCTGTCTACCGATCTCAGCGCGACTCGCTAAAGGCATCGCTAGAGCACGTTGACAACCTGGAGATTGACGCAGTTTTTGCTCACGTTTAAGCATCGCATTTAACGCCGCCGCATCAGGTACTGGAGGTGCGCACCCTAACACATCCACTCCTGAGGACCCGCGGGTTTCTACCATATAAAGAGTATCAGGAATGTCTTGGCCACAACGCACGCGTCTACCCCGTAACATTTCCGCCTCTTGAACTAACTGATCCTCTACTAAAACTTTCAATTCATCGTAATAGGGCATAAACAACCGAGGCTGTACGAAGAGGCCGTTGTTTTTACCTCCACGTATCCAGGCATTTACGCGCAAATTTTCACGTTCGCCACCAATCATATGACTAGGAGGTGTGCTAACAAGTCCACGGCGAATTGCCTGACACAGAACCTCACTGTTTGGAGGCAACACATGGTCCATCCGTACCAACGGTAATAAATCGGATAAAATTTCTCTTAACTCAATGTCACTTAAGTCTCTCTTTTTCACGCCTTTTCTTGTAACTGAGTGTGCAGTATGACTCACGACGTTAGGTTCTGAAAATATGTCTATTATGAAAACAAATTAATAAACGCTTCACATAATATTCAAAAGTTTTGCAATTTAAGCTTAATAATCAATGGTGGATAGTGGATCAAGTGGATAACATATGATGCAATGCAAAACGTTTGAATCTATATGTAAATGGAGATACTACAATATATATTTTACTTACCTCTATCTTCCATTCGACGAATAAGTTCGTGTTCACCCCATTTTAGTACAGCTTGTAATACTTCTAATTCACTAGCCTGTAGAAATGGACTTTTTAGTACTTCAATTATATGAGCTTTATCCAATTGGTGCAACACAGGTGATTGTGAAACAGGCTGGAATTCTTCTCTTAGAAAGTGTAACGCCTGAAAAGATTTTAGAAAAGAAGATAAAAAAGCAGTGTTTAAAACAGCGCAACATAATGTTTTAAACATTAATATAAAAATATTTATTCAACTGCTTTTTCATTTTCATTATCAGTAACAAATGAAAATATGATTGGAAAAGTAATGTTAAAAACAAAGGAAGTATTATAAAATAATACTGAATATAATAATATATAAAGATGTGTTTCCCGAATTTAATAATCTCCTGATGGTGTTATTTTCTGCTTTATAGAAAATCTCCATAAATAAATTTTAATATCAAAAGTACCAAAGCAAATATCAAGTTCTGAAAATATTATATTCCCTCCCAACTTCATTAAAAGTTAGCACAATACTTTAAATATAAGAGATATATTTTTAAATTTTCATAATCTATTATCAAAAGTAGGGCAAATTCCAGAATATGTATTTTTTGTATTGTCTCAGATAATTCTCATACATAATTTCTTTATTTTGGATCCTTAGAAGTGCATGTATGTGCTCAAACATGTGTTCAAGTCTACAAAACAACTGATGACTTTTGTAAAATATTTTTGAATATCATTATAAATGGTATTAGAGTCCTAGTCGAGCTTCGACCTTACCAAGTCTTCCTCAACAGTCGTCTCTATCTCTGGGCAGATTTTGCTAGTTGACTGCACCAATCCTTCCCGCGTCCTCCGTCACACCATCTCTCCATCTTAGCTTAGGTTTGCCTCGTCTTCTGGTAATTATCCCGTTCTCCAATTACGTGTCCAGCCCATCGGAAGCGCCCGATTTTAATACTGGTAACAACATTCTTTCTACTTCTTCTTCCTGTAGTGGTACGGTCTGCTAGTGAGCCTTGATATCCTTCAGCGTTTGCGTCCAACCGAATCGATCTCCAGAAATCCATTGACAATTTTTGATCTGCAGTAGTTCTTCAGCATCTCTTCTTACATTGTCCGGCTGTCGTATCTTTGGTCTACCTCTTTTTCTGTTACTCCCTATTCGCCCCTCCAAGATTTTTCTTGCTATTCGGTTTGCTGGCATTCTCGTTACGTGCCCCCCCCAAATCTGTGTCGCTGAAGCGTCACATAGTCTCGAATATCCAGATCTGTGTACAATTACTTGAGGTAAAGTTATCCTTTAAATTGATCATTTACAGCACCGAAAATTCTTCTGAGTACTCTTCTTTCAAACTCTGCAAGCATTTCTTCAGTTTTCTTTGTGAGGGTCCACGTCACGCAGTCTAAGTGACCACTGTAGATCTGAATTTTCGTGCTCCTTTGAACAAGTTTAGATATTAGGGCAGAATGCAGGGAGTAAGTAACTTTGTTATCCTTTATAATATGATTTCTGATATCTTCTAATGTTTTCGTCAAGTTTGCTTCTCAGATACGTAAATTCCTTGAAAACTACAATATTGTCATCGCCGATTATCAAGTTCGGTTCTCTTCATCCCTTCTATTTGATATTGTTATATATTTTTTGTAAAGCTTAAAGTTGCATTGTCGACGCCAAATATCATAGTCGTTAACTCGATCAAATGTTTTTCCGCAAGCTTGCTTTCAAATATTTGTAAGAGATTTTCATTGGCTTTAGTCATCGTCCATGTTTCTGACCATGTGTCTGAACTGGTAAAAAAAGGGTTCTGTATCTGTAACGTTTTTCTTGTAGGGCATGTTTACTAGGTCCAAAATAGCATATATTAAAAGGAATAATGTTTTAATTCGCCTTAACTGGGGCATTATTTGTGGAAGTGACTGGTAAATATAGGTGTCCACCACCTCTAGTCACTATTATCGAGTTAGATGCTATGTCTGATGATTGTAGCATTCCAGGCCAGGCTGTGATGACATAAACTTTGTTTTTTCTTGATTAATAGTGATTCCCGTACGAGTAGCAGCTGCGGCAAATATTGAAAATATCTCTTTGGAGCTATGCACTGTGCGTGTGATAAGATCTACTTCAGCATATGCCGTGATTTTCGTGAACTGATATAATATCGGGCCTCTATTATCGAGTTCAGTATTTTCACCCCTTTCTCTAAGATGATATTGAACAGGAGGCACGCCACCGCATCTGCTGTCTTAGTATTCTTTGTGCCAGAAATTCTAGGGACATTTCATTTTCCACTTTCACCCTGCAAGCCACTTTATTCATGGTCATCTTGGTAAGTTTGATAATATTTCTGGGTATTCACCATTTCACCATTCATCAGGTATTTGCTCTTCAGTCCATATTGTAGTTACGATTTTATGCAATTGATGTGTCAGTTTATCTCCTCCATATTTAAATATTTCAACTGGTCCATCGTTTCCATTAGTATTTAATTTTTTAATCCCGTCGTTAACTTCCTGCAGTGTATTTGGTTCTACCTCTTCTTCAGTGTCACTTCAGTGTCACTTCAGTGCGTTAGGTATATCAAGTGGCTGATCTGTGTGCAGAAGCTCTTGGAGGTGTTGTCGGCATCTCTGTTGTTTAATTGAATATGGTTCCTATCTCGGCTGGTTTTGAATTCCTTCCAAGAGTTATTTATTTTTTGATAAAACTTTCTGCTCTTTATAATCTGATATTGAATTCGAATATTTTTCTCAATTCAATTTCAAATATAATGTATATTAATATTTTAATTTCTTGTGAGGTAAATGTTTCTAAATTTTGTAGTCTTCTACATATTATTCATAAAACAAATTGGCGAATCTAGTATATTAATGAGTAAATAAAAATATTGGTACCTGTCTATGCACCCAGGCAGAACCGTGGGGCTGGCGAGCCCATTGAAGAACTGCAGGTAAAGTATCCATAGACAATGCTTCTAAAATAAGATCTTCACAACCTTGGGCAAGAATATCTAGCTCCAAAAATCGACCAATTTGATATAATTCCATAGCTTCTTCTAATGGAGACGGTCTTGCTCTTCCAGTATGAGCAAGTGCATGTGCTTCTCCTAATCCACCTCCACACCCACCTCTTGATATCAGACTCAAATCAACCTATAAAATAACAAACATTAATGATAAAATTGATATATTATAGCGGTCAGTCGATTTTACTTGATCTAAATACACTGCATGAAGCAAAACTCTTGCATATCTTTTAGGAATTACACCTTCATCTAACACAATTCTAATAGGTTGCCTTTCCTCTTGGTTTCTTGCGCGTCTAGCCAAGAGTGATCTGAAGAATGGTGAACGGGCAGCCAGCACGGCTCTATGACATGGAAGCTCTAAACGCGGCCTGAATCCATATTCTGAACCAGCCGAATCTGGTCTAGGACCTAAAGGTCCATCAGCTCCTTCAGTAAACACCAGAGCTGCATCAGCGTGATCACCAGATTCTAAAAGATATCGTAGATCTGCTTCTAAGGCGTTAGGAGTACCAAACTCTTCCCGCAACCGACGAAGGAGATTCATGTCTATATTTGCATTATGAGGGCATATATCACCTAAAATAGATCAATTTAAGTTGACTATACATATAATATATCCTTCATTAGTTTACCTGTATATAAGTATCTAAGTAATGCTGAGAATAACTGTACATCTACAGTAGCTGTACGAAGTTCCAAACAGATTCTAGCCCCATAACCAGGACAACCTGCCAAGAGATCTCTAAAGTAAGGACATCTAGCTGATAGAAGTGCCCTATGAATCGGGAAACATGCTCCTCGATATACCAAATCGGCATCAGTGCAATATTTAAAGTCATATAGAGCAGATAAGTCTTGTTTAAAAGTGGCAGCTGGAGGCCTGGCTAGTTCTGCTTGCACACATAGGTCCTTTAAAGCCGCTAAAGCTTCATATTCCTCTAATAGTGCAGCTACTTCCAGGGGACTCCAATCTGATACTAATTCACGTAAAATACGACCATGATCACAAGCCTTAGAAGATCTAAAAATAGCAATAATTACAAAATATTTTACATTATTTCTGATCTATATGATATATATATATATATATATATATATATATATATATATATATATATATATATATATATATATATATATATATATATATATATATATTCTTATAAACTATATTTTCAGAGCCTACTAAATGTAATTTTTGTTGATCAAAGATGTACTTCAAATCGATCAAAAATATATAAATGTACAAAATAATATTTCTGCTAAATAACACAATAAAATAATCGTTTTTCTGAGTATAATAGGCAGTAACATTAGGTAAGGAATATTATGGGCAAAACAAAGTAAGCTAGCCATTTGCACCAAAATAAATTCATATTGTTTATCTGATCAGAATGAGAGAGCATAATGACTACCAGTTCATGTCACTAAATCAAATTACTGACTTCTCCAATGTCAATAATTGATCAAACTGAAAGAAGCAATTAACAGGAAGAGGTCTGACTGGCCAATGGAAGATGTTGCAGCAACGCCAAATCACACGTTTAATTTTTTCTTCTATGGCTCAAAAACCCTCACGGGTCTTGGCCGCTATACGCTTGTCCTTGAGCTGTCCCTGTCTGCGGTCGATCCTTTCCAGTCCTTCAATCTACATGTTACGAGCATCATCCCTGATACCATGCTCCCATCATAGCTTGGGTCTACCTCGTTTACGTCTGTCTACTGGTATTGTATTAAAGGTGTTCTTGGCTTGGTTAATATCATCCATTCTTATAAGATGACCTGCCCATCTCACACGTGTACATTTTGTGTATGAAATGATGTCCTGGTCTTTATATAGCGTGAAAAGTTATGTTATTTTCATAAATTGGTTCATAGATGTTTCTCAAGACTTTTCTTTCAAAGACACCTAGAGCATTTTGGTCATTTTTGGATAGGGTCTATGCTTCTCTCTCATATGTTAGTATTATAGGCCGGATTAGTGTTTTATAAATTTTCTACTTAAGGGAGGTGCGTTAAAATTTTTGTTTTCGTAGTTCTTTGAAGTCCATATTAGCAACTGTTTGCTAGGTAGATGTGCCAATAGTTTCCAGTTGTCAACGATCGCACGCTTCTAGCAAAAATTATTTTAACTTTGTTAATAATTTACCACTTCTGAAACTTATGCTAAAATAACTTTTATTATTTCATCATAATCATAACTGTCTAATTTAAACACGAGCAATGTGTAAAAAAATCAGGTGGAATATCTCGTACAATATATTGTATATTAATTCATATGTTTACTTCATCAATCTGACAATCTCAATATTAATTATGAGGTCAAACAACAAAATTCCATTTTATATTGCCAACATTTTGGTTGAGATTTTTCAGACTTTTTACACCACATGTATATTATATATTCTGTCAACTTTCATGTTATGAAAATATTAGTCTTCACTAATTCTTCCTCCAGTAGGAAACAACAAATCTTCAGCTGTTCATCCTACAACTATACATTAACATATACGATTAGAGAGCGTGTGACCTTTTGTGGCTGAAGAGACCTATTTTATATAAAATTACAGGACCATATTATGGGCATTCAAACTGGCCGTGAGGCGGGATGTGTTTAGTTCTACTAAAATATGTCTATTTCTGTCTCCATTGAGTTATATTGGGAACAATCATTTCCCACTGATGACCAACATTGACGCTCTTTAATGTTCCATGGAGAACATCTTTGTAACGAAGATTTTGTCCACTTGCCTAAGCTCGCTTGTGGTCAGTTCACCATATAACTAACATATACTAGGCTAACTGAAAAGTTTGCGGAGCGGCAATGATAAAACAAGTTTATAGTTAAAAAATTAATATATGTATATTCTCCCTCCTGAGCCGCTGCATTGTCTTGATGAAAAATAATTTTTTTCTTCGCTGAACCAGATCTTTTCTCGCGAATTTTTGCATCCACTTAATCCAACAGGTTTGAGCAGTGTCCTGCTATTATTTTACCGATTTCAAGGTAATCAATTAACAAAATAACTTTTGTATCCCAAAAAATTGATGCCATAACCTTTTTGGTCGATTTTAACCGCTTTGGCTGCTTAGGAGCTGAACAACCGGACTCAGATCACTCTGCAGTAGATCAGTAGATCAAAATGTAGATTATATAGTTCTTTTACTGCTCTATAGGTGTTGCTCCGCGAACTTTTCAATTAGCCTAGTACTTTTCTAGACAATGGTCGTCCAGCCTGGCCAAATGAAGTAGCCCTCCTTCCTTATTTGATCCTAAGAATATCCTTATTTGATATTTTATTGTATCATTTGATCCCCATTATTTGTCTCAGATGACTTGTTTCCTGTAGGACACTCATGATTCACATTAATAAATATTGTTGGTGTAAGGAAATGGATTACTATGAACAGCTATAATTTTACTCCTATTTGTTAAGGCCCATGTATATATCCATACGCCCATGTATGAAGAATTTGTTGAAACGTGATAGGATCGTGTGCTATGAAAGCACAGTCATTCGGGTACATGAGTTCGTGATGTAGCATATTTAGGTCTTAGTTTTGGCTTTAAGGCGGGGCATATTGAAGAGGCTCCCATCAATCCTATAGCGTATCACAACGCCTCTATTCCGCAGCTTCCTGTCAACGATAATCATCAATGTTGTCATATATAGCTGTGTCAAATTCTATCCCACTTTTCATTTACCCTATGCTAGAACTAACTTTATAGTCAAAACACCACTGTTTCAAGCCATGAAGCTCTTCAATGATTTGTGCTGCGATGTTGGCATTAACCACTTATCTGCAGATCGCTTCACGAAGTTTGTCACCTTCGAGTTGTTGCATTAGCCAGAATAAATTGTATAGATCAGTGTTGTAGCTTTGCTTAGGTCTGTTCTTATGTAAGGATTGTTTTTGTTTTGATTTTCTTTTTTCTCTTTGTTCTTTTTTGTCTCATAAATGAAATTACTCTGTCAGATAATACAAAATATTATTACTATGTTATTATTATAAAGACGTTGAATAAAACTGGAGCCATAACGCAGCTCTGCCTGACACTGGAGGTCCTACAACTAATCTGAAAAAAAATGTTCTTTTGCTTCCACAGATAATGATCTTCCAATGGGGTTTCTGGTAGCTCACCCAACGAATCTGCTGTTTATTTAAAACATAAAAGAACTTCTTTGCTTTTTATGTTTATTACACAAGTGAGCAATTTTATAGTTCACAAACTTCAAGATTTTTAGTTTGATATCTACCCTAAATATCTATGATCGATTTTTTTTTAATAGCCCCTCTGCATCCACTCCTGGATATAGGCCTCCCCTTAAATTTCCCAGTTGTTAGGGGTAAAACTGCATGGTATATAGTACATACATTTAAATTATTGCATTATATTTAAATCAAGCATTACATATTAATGTAAAATATTTATTCAAAAGTTTAAATGAAAAGAACACATTAATTAAATTGATCTATAACAGAATGTTTGTTTGTTCCATTATGTTTGCTTCTTTGATGCTTAAGATACAATGAATAAATTATGTGCTTAAATATGAAGTTTGTTACTTCAAATAATAGATCATTCTCTTACCGGCGTCTGCGAATAAACTTCTTTTTCAGAGTTGCAAATCCAGTGACGCGTTTCTTCTTTTCTCGTGGACCTAATGGTTCTAGACCAGGGGGAAGCCCTAGGCCTTGGTTGAGTCCCAGTCCTGCGCCCCCTTCGGCCCCTTGCGACGCCGACGCCGACGCGCTTGCCCCCATCCGCTCTGACATGCAGCGCTCACTCTCTAGGGCGCTCCTCCAGCTTGACTGTGGGGCGCACGGAAATAAGCAACTAAATATGCTCATCGCGTTCCGCCACTAAAAGCGCGGACATCCTCTACAAATAAATACCCATAAAGTGAATAAAATGTTCATAAATTATTCTACCTTCACATAAAAACATAAGCAAAACATTCAATAAATATTGTTTTCATTTTTAATTTAAAAAATTAAAAAAACTTAGCCTTTTTAGTAAATATTTTCAATTTACAAATTTTTAAAGAAAAAATGTAAGGAAACTATTTGGAGCAATTTGTGAAAATGGGATTTGGAGATGAATACAATTTTAAATTATATAATCTTTATAAACAGGCTGACTGAAAAGACATCACAATGGCTATAAATATAGGCAGAATGAGATGAACGGACAATATCGCAAGATGTGTTGATAAAAGGACCGCAAAGGTCTTAAAAACAGTTCTTGTAATTATACAGAACAGCGGAATATACCTAAATCGCGGTGGATGTATGACGTCGATTTTCTTGCAAAGAACATTTTTAGGGAAATATTTGGAGTGCTTTATGAAAATGAGATAATAGACAGACATAATTGACATAATTTTGAATTATATAATTTTTAAAAGTGGGTTGAAGGGCCATATAGCCAGACTGAGATAGACGGGACACGTCGTAAGCCATAATGACAAGAGCTCCACAAACTAGACCTTAAAAGTAGATCCTATAGGTATATGGCGCAAAAAACCTAAATGGTACTGTGAGAGGATAGGTGGGGCAAACTGCTTGATTCAAACTGAGAACAACCATTGAAGTAAGAGGTTGGGTAAAGTTAAGGCGTGCATTAGGGCTATAAAGGTAATAATGATCATGAATTATTTTAATAAATAAAAATAGAAATCTTCATAAAAATAATGAATGTCAAAAATGATTAGATTATTTTGTAGAAACACTCAAGAATAAATTAACATCTCCAGAAAACAAAATGTTTATTATTAATGGGATAGATCAACACTGTTGATTGATATAAAATTAATTTTTAGGATAGATCAACACTGTTGATTGATATAAAATTATTTTACACTATGAATCCTGAGAAAAGTAACAAAGCACCACTTTGTTGATTAGGCATTGACAAAGCACCACTTAGTTGAAAAGATTAGGTCTATATCTGAATTTGAAATACAGATTGGCACCTAAGGAGTGATTTAGGTTATAAGTAGTCATGGGGTTCATTTAGTGAATATGTCCTAGAACTTTTGTAATAAATATATACTAATGGCCAACTACCAGTATTCGTCAAAATTACATTGCTCTCTGATAAAAATTGTGACAAATGAATGAATGACTACTTGTGTTTGTGTTAATATTTAAAGTTTGTGTGTGTGTGTGTGTGGGGGGGGGGGGGTTGTGAATGACTAATTGTGTTAATATTTAAACATTTTGCAAATTTTTGATTGAATATACAAATAGAACATTTTTGGAATAGAAAAATATTTACTCTAAGACATAAACATGTTAATTATTCCACCTACTTTGAAAGTACAAACTATTACATAATCTTCCATAAAAGTTTTCTTCATATTATCTAAATCATACAATAACTATAATTTACTATATTACTATATAATTCTGAGGACTAAATTTGACAACTCAAAGTAGTTATAGTAGTTCATAGCATCCCAACCCTAATAAAAAAAACTATAAAATGGTTTTAAATACTAACTCAACACAATAAACCCATAAAAATCGAAATATCATCAATATCAATATTTATAATTGTTTGGTGAGATATTCTAAAGTGTACCTTCATTTATATTAGCTGCAAATGTCCAAGCTATATTTGGGTCACTGTTGGTATATGAATAAAAATATTCTAAATTTAAGAAATAAACATAATAGACACCACAGTAACTCAACAGGAATGATTATTTGCATCTTAGAGATTCATTTTACGTAAAATGATACATATACTTCTATTTTCTACTAGAACTAATCTAACATTTACACAACTTATTGTAAAGCATACAAATATTTGAAACTGGTTAATTAAAATGTGCGAAATATGAAATGGTTCATGATTATTTTATTACAATTATAGGTATATATGTTTTTAATATGATGCTTTGATATAATATAGTTTAAAACCTACCAATCATAACAGTAACTGTTATAAGGGTTTCTGTAAATCATAATGCATTTTTGATTCTTATACAAATACAGGATATTTTTATATTTATTAAAACTAGTACTTCAACAGTAAATTAAAATGTCATGTTATAATTAGGACATCTGAAAACGATGCTGTTAAAGTAATAAATCATGCCCTTTATCCAAAAGGAATATATAATAATATATTTAGTAAAAGTAAATAAGTGCAATTGCTTCTATAAGCACTTTAACTCTCCTAATATATTTGTAAACACTGAATTTAGTAGGATTCCCTTAGCCATCTTATCATAGGCAACCACAAAGAAATTGAATAACATAATACATATGTACCTGCTCGTCGAAGAATCATCTTAATTTTGGCGTATTTCTTGCTTTTCCACACAACAGTCATCACTTTTAATTTAAAAAAATAAAGTAGTAGCCATGTTTAAATTATATGAACGAAAAACAATGTTTTGTATGCCACATAAACACAAGTACTTTACAGTTGCACTCTTATCACATGGAACTGCACATTTAAGTAAGATTTTTAATTTGGTTAATAAGCTTTTACGGTTTAAACTTATGCCCTCAAAAACAAAATGAAATCCGATAACAGTGTCGACCAATTTCTCTTTACTCCAGCTTTCAAGTCCCGAGAAAACAAGGTTCGACGTACTACAAACTTCATTTCACCTAGTGGAGTGTCAAATTCGAGTAATCAATTAGAATACACACTAGCTAACACTGATTTTACATTAATTTCCTTTTCGTTATATAAAACACCATCAAAACCCACCAGTCTTGAACTCTGATTCTCAAAGGTTTATTTTGTTATGTACTTAATGCCAAATAAATAAAATATCACATGAAAAATTAGGCCTTTATAGCTCCAAAATTATTTAATCAGCAGAAAACTTCCATCGGTTCGCATGGTCGTAGATTTCTGTAATTTTATTGACCATTCTCTGAGGCGCCATCTAAGAACCGTGATTTTCTACTGTCATTCATTTGCATAAAAAGTTTTTACTTTTTGAAAATTTTTGTTATAAAAAAATTGACAAGCCCTGTTTATTATCAGACACTTAGGCATCCCAAGTCGCGTAAGTATCCCTATTTAATTCAGTTTTCGCCTGTTTATAAAAAATATCGTTTTAAAATGTTACAAATGTTTTTTTCCCGCGCATTACTTAAGGATAAATTAAATTTAGATTATGTATAAATTTACATATGTGGATTTTACTTTGTGATTAGTAGAATTAAATTCTATTTTGATTTTTGAACAGTCGATTTTGGTTTAAGTGCTTCTAAAGTTGAGCTCATATTTTTATTTTCTGTATAATAGGTGCTGCTCTTAATTATCCAAGTTATAAAAATTACAATTACCTAATGAGTCACTATTAAATATTTTATAAAATTACCTACCATGATTGTGTGTGATTGGTATAATCTAATGCACATATTTTTGTCCATACTATCTGAATATTCCTTTCAGAAATGTAAAGCCCAACTTATCAGAAAATAAACTATTATTACTGACAAAATCTACGTTTGTTTATATAGAATATTTTTTACAAGGTTTACAAATAATAATGCATTTTTAGTTATCAACATTTATTCCATCAATATAAGGAAACTACAAAGCTTTCATGCAAAAAGTAGTTTTGGCATCATTCTTCATTATAATTATTGTACATGTCTTTAAAATTTTATATTACATTCTTCTTATGGTAAAGCACTAACTAGTTCTGAAAAGTCATCTGATTCACTATCTGATTCACTGGAACATTCTGAACTGGATGTATCTTCAGAGCTATCTTCAGAAGAATCTTCATTGTCATCCCTCTCATCATCATTAAGTATTTTCAAGGTAGCAAATCTTTCTTGCAAATTGAAACCCTCTTCAATTTCTTGTAAATTCAAACCTAAATCTTCCTTTTTAATTAGAACATTTAGTGCTTTTTCCACTGTGACTTTCCACATATTTTTATCCCATTTCATAATATAAATTATATAATCCTTAATAAATAAGTTATTTAAAATATAACGGCAACAATCACCTTTTATAAATATGTGATATATTTTAATCAAAATTCTTATTATATGTCTTTCGTCTAAGCTGACTAAGTCTTTGAGGTCCTGTAAAACTGCTTGACTCAAATGAAAATGTCTGTATAAAGGATAAATAACACTGCGTCTAAAAGCTGTTGTTAATGTTTCCTTTGGTGTTTCAAAAGCATCAAGCCAACTTAAAGTAGATGCAAGCTTAACAATAGTCCAACCTGATTCAATATTACCTTCAAAATATGTAGATCTTTGATCATAGCAATAGGCAAATAATATATCTAATAAGCCATTATGGCAATATTTTAATTGTGTTTCACTTAAGCTATATTGAATATTTGGAAAATCTTTTAGAAAGTCCAGTTCACTATCAGTAAAACTAAAAGCTCCTTGGTGTGCAAACCAGGGTGATTTTAATAATATCAGTTCAGATATATCTGAATTTTCAATATAATCTGCTATATAATGATCAACATTGAATTTTCCTTGTTCATACTGTACTCTGAGTTTACTCCGATCTGATAATGAAACTTCACAGGGATCAATTTCAAAGACTTCATCAAATGTAGAGCTTACTTTATCAAAATCCTTTCGTGCTCTTAATGCAAAGCCAAATCCATAGTTTAAGTTGATGGGATTAGGGTCTTCTTTGATTTGATTTTCCTCAACATCGTTTATGCAAATATCCTCATTGTTGTAATTTTCAGATAGCACTTCAATATTTACAAATCCCTCATTACAGTGTGCCTCAACTTTAGGTGTTAATAGTTTTGTTATTAAGTCAAGATCTTTGAAATATTCACCAGTATTCTGTTTAATGCATATAAATGAGAATTCCCCACGGTCTGTATCAAAAGAGCTCCTCATATGTTCATTAGTCATAATATTTCCTGGAAGAACTAATCTTAAGTAATAAGGTTTGCAAGAGAAGAGGAATACATTTTCGTCTATATCAATGTCCAATTCTCGTAGATTACAATAAGGTGCCCGAACATTAATAGTAATACATTTGTCATCTTGTGTTATTTTAAATCGGGGGGTAATCATTTTTACTAGTTTCAAATGTTAATGAATCAAATGCACATTATCAGACACAAGGTTACACTCTCATTCAACCAGTAACTGAACTACAGAATAGTAACTGTTTAAAGCGACCAACGTAAACGTTCTTCTTTAAAGTTGTTCTACCATTTGTACAAGTGATTTTCAAGTTATATTTTTAATTTTTATATTTAAACCTTTTATGGTAGTTAAACATGTCTAAATGTATAATTATGGTGCCAAAAAGTAATTATATATATATATATATATATATATATATATATATATATATATATATATATATATATATATATATATATATATATATATATATATATATTAGTATATATTTATATATATATATATATATATATATATATATATATATATATATATATATATATATATATATATATATACATGTATATATGTATATATATACATATATATACGTAAGGTTTAAGTAAGGTTTTTTTGTTGTTATTATTATTATTTATTTTTGATTAGATCACATTTATATTTTATTATTGATCTTTGCATCTGCAAATGCAAAGTGTGTAATAATAATTTTACCATTAACCATTTTTACCATTACCATTTAACATATGATATTGTTTCCAAATTCTGCCGCCTTCATAAGTTTTATTGGCTGACAATACAATTTTACTTGAGGGAAGGCGGTATTTAAACCAGGTAATTTTGTTATGAACATAGCTACTTTGAATTTCCCGCTGAAACAAATAAAACATTACATAATAGGTCTGTCTCATTTGAGAGTTAAATTACTTATCAGTTAAACAGTGTTGTATTTCATATGAGGATAATTATGAATATTTCTTAATGCACAGACAATGTATTGTCCTATGAAATATATTTAACAACTAATTGTTTATGATTTATTCATTTCTGTTATGATTGAAATTTTGAATATGTTTTTTAAATGTTGTTTAATTGAATTATAAGATTGGCTGATTTTATAATTTGAATATTTTCCAATCCAGTAATTTAACCCCTGTTTATTCGTTATAGAATATTATCGTTATAGAATATTGATATAAAATCATAAATGAAATATTTAATTTGTGAATGCGGCCTAAGCAGTGAGTCGTGTCAGATTTTGCAGATTTCTAGAGAGTTATTGATTTTGTATTGGTGACACAGGCGCCATCTGCTAGCGGTTGGCTATCAACCATTTTGTTCGCACATAATGATTGATTGTCAATATATTTTGAAATATTTTACTGTTTAAAACAAGTTAAATCTTGCTTGCCCTATCTGCCATTAGACGCCCTAAATCACGTATGTTTTATATCATATTTATATCTAAGTTATTTTGTTCTTTCATATTTATTGAAACGATAAAAATTATTTGTAACGGTTTCTCTGGCACCGACGTCAAATCATAATTTATATAGTAATATATAAACTATAGTCTGCTTAAATATAAATAGTATATACAAATTTTACTTATTTGCAATGAAATATATACGTATTTTATATTCAATTTATAAGAGTTGGAGTTAGAGTTAGTATTAGAGTTACAAGAGGTTCGATAACATTTATACTGTTATTAGTGCCAGTCATTCAAACCTTACGACATATCATTTTTACATCAATTTTGAACATTTCACGATTGTAATAACTGCAATAACAAAAGTTTGCTGATATATTAGTGTTAAATAATCATTTATATTTATCATTATTCTCATTAGTAGCTGATGCTATCATAGATGACATATATTTTGTTGAATATTTGAATCTCGCCATAATTTTTCTTAAACCACTGAAAATAATTTTTACTGGAGAATTGTAAATAGTGCCTGGGCGTAGATTTTGATGAATAATACATATTCTTCAACAACTTTACTTATTATAATACTGCTAAATATTATAATAATATATAAGTAATGTTACAAAAATTTGTTTAATTTAAAAAAAATTCTAATATAATTTATATTGATCGTCTATTGAAGTTATGCCAGATAATTTTAAAATGCCACAATAACATTTACCTTCACCATGTAGACAATTTTCATTTATTGATGACCAAATCAAAGTTACTAAGCTATTTTTTTTACATTGTAAAAACATAAATATAGAAAATAGAAACCAGTTTTAAGGAAGAAAAAATCGTACTTTTAGATTCATTTTTTACTGTACATTAATTTAATCAGACATGTGTTTCAGTCTATTAAGACTTACAGTTTCTTAAAAAATAAGCACTAAATTTATAATGAAATTATGCCAGAAAACTTATTCAATTAGTAATAAATCATATAAAATGTGAAACTTTGTATCATATCACTATCCAGTATTCATTTTAATTCTTGAATCATCTATTTTGGGTTAATATCCATACATATCGAATGATTTTAGCTGATTTACACAAAGAAGGCATCTGATTAGTCTTCTATATTTATTATACGTAAATTGAAAATAGTTTAAACAGGAAATGTCAATAAGTAATCAGAATATGAGTATTATCTCTTAAATTTAAACAATATTTATACTATCATGACATATGATTTCTGGATTTCTGCTAAATAGACTTTAACCAGATATCCACAAAACCATAAGTTTGCACGTTTTATAATTAAAATGTATTAAATCCAGTTACATAAAAAAGAATCATTTTATTTTTTAGTCTTCAATTGGTATGTTCAAAGTTCGCCACTGAACATCAGATACTATAAAGTGCAATTTGAGTATGGGATTATGGAATTTTGACCTCATCATATAATGTCAGTACAGGTTGATGGATTAGCTTTAACAGCTCACTACGTTCTTTTGAATTCAACATTAAATATAATTTTTTAGATATCATCTGTACACTAAATACTACACCATATATGTGCTTTATAAGAACTTTCTTCATCTTCCTGTGGTGCTCCGGTACCCATCAGTGTGCCTTGACTTCCTTCCACTTTTGCCTCCAACTGGATCGATCCCCCAACAATATCTGTCTAATTTTTTAGACACATGTCGCGCTTATCTGAGTTGCTAAATTATCACATAATCTATAATATCTAGATTGTTGTGTAATGGCTTGAGTTTGAAGTTGTACCTGTGGCCAAGTGACTTGTAGCCAAATGACTGTTTTATATCTAAACTTATACACAAAAATAAAAAAGTTAAGATCTTAGGACAGACTGCAGGGAGCAAGTAATTTTGTTACCCTTTATAATACAATTTCTAATTTTTACAGTGATGTTTTGATGTAGTTTGCTTCCAAGATAAGTAAATTAACTTGCAATTTCAATGTTGCCATAGCCGATTATCCTGTTCTATTCTCTTAGGATAGTGTCGCTTTCTCTTTTACTTCGTCATAGGTCTTTCACAATATTCTTCGCGATCGTGTTACTACGTTTGGGTCATCAGTATATCCTACGATCTGTTTTTCTTTGTTTATTAATATTCCATTGACGTCTATGTCTGTTTCGCTAATGACTTTGTTTAATATATCCTCATATAAATTAATAACTATATCTTCACCAATTTTAGAACATCAGATTATTAAAAATGTATTACAAATTTTGAAATTGGTTAGAAATCTATCAGATTTTCATTAACGCTAATAAGTTTAAACATTCGAAAACTGGAGCATTAAGAATCTCGTCTATTATCAGATTTAATCCTTTGAGTTATGGAATGATGCAATAAAATTTGATTTTTGACAATTTTCAAACAAAATTTTTAAACTTTGTCGACATTTCCTCCAAATCTTTATAATACATGTACATAATATACGATATTTACACTGCTGTTTGATGCTAGTCTCTGTTTAGTGATCATGCAAGACAGTTTAGTAATTCGGCAATAATTGTAATGTAACCTTCAGTATTATGAATTTCAGTTTTAATTTTCCTATACAAATATATTAACTGGAAGTAATTCCATACGGAAAGTAAACAGAAACGTAGGTCGAAGTATTCGTTGGCGTATCATTCACTCGTTAATACAATGTGATTGTTGCATTCTGTTAATAGAAATATAGAGTTTTGATTTGTTTTATGACAGGAAAAATATTTTCTTGGCTTTATATGTAAACTATTTTGATTAATGTTTAACCCACATAATTTCCTATGAAATATAGACATGAAAACCGTAGGTCGTGATATTCGTCGACTATTTAAAGATTTCTGTAACTTTTTCAGAACGCTAACGACGCCATCTGATTGCGGTTAGCTCGCAGTGTTATTCTGTCCGTTAAGAAGTCGATTATCGATATTTGGTTTTTCAAAAACTACTTTAAACCATGTTTTCTCCAGTTTCTTATGAAACACTCAGGCGTCCGAGATCACGTAAGTATTATTATTAAATTACAGTCTAAATCCTTTAAGTCTATCGTTTTTTTCTTGAAATGTAACAAGCAATTTTGCAAGCTTTCCCGCGCATCGACAAAACATCTTAATGTTGGCGAAATATACAATATATTTAGCTCATGTATTACTATTCTATTAGTGATGGCTGTCAACTCGATACAAGTATGACCACAGCCATATCTATTAATTTTGCTGCGTCACTGTTGAATAATTACCCGTTTTGAAGCGGCTTAAATATCCCAGCTTAGGCCTGTATAATCTTCCGCACGCTGGACCTTTAAGGCCAGGAGGATACAGAATTGGTATACGTGGTCCAGCCTGTTTGGCTTTTCACGCCTGCTTTTTGACTGCAACTTTTTGGCGATTATTTTTTTCATGCCTCCTTACGTCATTTGGGCTGTCGTTGATAGGCCTTTTCAATTTCAGATACGCTTGGCATAGGCAATTTTATGACGTATTTGTATCTTCTTTTTGGACCTCTCAGATTTCGTTTCTTGTTCTTTAATTCGCCATAGAGGATCTGCTTCGGTATCCTAGTGTCCTGCGTCCTGTGGCAATGACCTAATAATCTCAGCTGAGCTTGTATGATTTGGGATTATATGCTCAAACTGTTGGGTCTTTCAAGTACCTCTACATTGGTCTGATAGTTTTGCCAAGATTTTTCGGAGACAGCCTTAATGAAATATCTCGAGTTTTATTTGCGTTCGATACAGGACCCAGGGTTCAGCTCCATAAAGAAGAGTGGGAATTATGATGGCATTATAAACACTGCTTTAGTGTGTTCCAAGTCTCGGTTACTAAACATCTTTCTCATTAGACGTCCAAAATTGGCCCCAGCACACTATTGCTACTTCTTTCAGTGATTGGCTATTTACAACAATGTCAGCTGCCTCTCCTTATTAGGAGCAGTGTGTTGCCATATTTTCGTTTTTTGTTCATTAGTTTTAAGTTTGAACGCACTATAGGACTCGCTAAGTAAATCTAGTGTCATTTGCAACGTCGTCGCTCTACACCGCTATAAGGGCACAATCATCCGCATACTGCAGCTATACGATGCTAACCGCCTTTGTTTTTGATTTGGCTTTAAGTCGTGCCAGCTTGAATACGCTTCCCTCGATTCTATATGATATATAACAAGCACAGAAAAAAGCGTCGGCGCGATCACATTGCCTGCTTAACATCGGTCTTAATATCAAAAGCCTCGGTTTCGCCCATTTGTGTTAGCAAATATATATATATATATATATATATATATATATATATATATATATATATATATATATACTACAGTCCATTAGGAATTGTAGATGCTCATTTCTTTTGAGCTCAGTTCTTGTGGTGAGTTAGTCCACGTTCCTCCATTCTTGACTCATTCTATCCTATTGTTTGTCTTTGCTTCTTCCGTTATTTTCTTCCACGTATCTCGGTCCTGTATCTTTCCCCATCATGCTTGTGTTTCCAATTTCCTTATGTCTTCCCGCACCTGATCTTCTCACGTATTTTTTGATCCCCCCTTCTTCTGTTAATATCTGGTCTCCACACTGTAATTTTCTTTACTTCTTTGTTATCTTCCATTCTTCTTATATGTCCAAACCAGCGAAGTCTTTGCACTTTTATGGTCTTCACTATATCCTCCTTTCAAAATGGTTTTTATTTCAAAATCATTAACCTTCTGTATTAATCTCCTTGCAACATTCTTTAATCCATATATTCTTCTTACAATCTTTCTTTCGAATATTCGTAACTTTTCCTGCTCCAAGCTTGTTACATTTATTATCTTCACACCATAGGTCACCACCGATCTAATAGCTGCTTTATATACCTTCATTTTTGTATTTATACCTATGTTTTTACATTTCATAATGCTTTTGAATTTATAATAGGCTCTGTGTCCCGCCGGTACTCTGTGGTCTATGTTTATGTTTTTGTCACTTTTGCTATTATTATTATTCACAAATATTTCAAGTTTTGCACTACTTCAAATTCGTAATTTCGTATTTCTACTGATTTATTTTCTTTCCTTATTTCCATATATTTGTTTTATTCTTGATTTATTGTGAGGCCTTTTTTCTTTGCTTCTTGTACAATTTTTTGGATTGCTTCTTCCAGGCTTATTCTGCCTCTAGCTAGCACAGTAAGATCGTCTGCGTATGCAACTGCTCATATCGTTTTATTGATGACTGTTCCCGTAAAATTAGACTCTTTGATTAGTACATCCAGTGTCAGTATAAACAATGTTGTTGATAGCCCATCTCCCTGTCTCACTCCCAAATTAATCTCAAAATCCTCTGTTTCTCCTTCCGCTGTTCTAATTACTGATTGTGAATTTTTCATTGTCATTTCTGTTGGTCTTATTAGCTTGCCCAGTATTTTCATGCCCGTCGTAGCATTTATTACTTGTCCCCGTTTCAGACTATCAAAAGCTTGCTTGAAATCAATATACCCAATTTGTAATTCCATTCCATATTCCTGAGATTTTTCGATTAATTGCTTTACTATATGTACCGTGTCTATATATAAATTTAATTATATAGTTTATCTATTTAATAATTTAAATTACCATTAAAAATTTCGGCAATAATTTAACAACTTTCATCATTTTTGGGATACGAAATTAAAAAAAAAACAAATTAAATCTTAATTATTACTAGAAAATATAAACATACAACATTTATTATCTCATTAATAGTATAACGTGTAAAATTAAGTTTGGGGATTGCCTATATCAAATAATCGTCTGTATACGTTGCCTTATGACTGTAAATTCTAATTGTTTCACTCCCATATGTACTGACAATTGTTAGATGAGCTAGAGCTGTCTTTAAACTTAGGTAACTATGACACCAGTAATCATTTTAGTACAACCTTTGTGATTTTAAGAGTATATAATTTGTAAACATAAAAACTTAACACAAAATCACATTTTTATTACATATAAATCTTTAATCTAATTAATTGTATAATATATAAAACAAGGATAATATATCTATAACTATTTTGACTACTCAAATATATTGTGAAATCAAGTTTTAGGATACCATCCATACATCAAATAATCATCAGTTTGTGTTGATTTATCACATTGAATTCTAAGTGCTTCACCTCCATACAAAGTACTGACTGAGTTAACAATTTCTAAGCGAGTTAAAGCTACATTTGAACTCGGTAATTTTGAAACTGGCAACTTTGAAATCGGTACCAATTCACCACTTTTTCTGATCGGTCGTCTACATTTAATGTCAGTAAATTTAATACGCTTTAAACGAGGAGCATTAAAGAAATCATCAGAATCAGAGTGTAGTCTCTTAAATGAGGATGGTGTGTTACGGTGTGTGTTAGTATGTGATATTTCTGGATTACTAGAATGTGTCAAGCCACCTAATACACTCTTAACAATTTTAGCCATAGACGTCCATAAACTCGATTCAGTCATTGAACTAACTGAAATATGAGACTCTGATACATGGGATTTTATTACCGAAGGAATATTTTCTTGGTTTTCATTCGGGAATATATCAGTTTCAGCCTCTACATCTTGTTTGATCAAATAATCGCCTTTCCTATAACTATTTTCAGATGTAGTTGGCTCAATCATGGGTGACAAAACAAAATTCCGTCGCATATTCGAGTTTTGACCTAATTTTCGTTGAGCGATTTTAAATAATTTTCCTTGTGGTGTTTTAAACGGTGTCTGGCATGTAACAACTTTGGTCGATATTTCTTCAACAATTTTGGTGTGTTTTATTTTTACGGTATTGTTAGATATTATAGGAGTCGATGATAGATGTGCCGGAAACTGAAATTTCATTTGAACATTGGTCCTTTTGATCAATGGGGTGCCTACAAAGATGCTGACTCTCCTATTAGTTTTAAGAGGCGAGGATGGTCCACCTTCACTGTTATGTTCTGGTTTTAATTTAGGTTCAGGACTGTGTTTATTAACTACCTCAGCCAAATTATTCATTTCTTCTGAGTTTATTGCACTAAGCCACATAGTATTATGACCTACTTGCAAGTCATTTTCTTGGGATTCATCATCAAGTGTTTCAATATTTTCTTTTGTATTTTCTATTATGGCCGGCATATTATTTTCAGTAATTCTCTCAATTCTACTTATAATTTGTGGAACTTCTATAAGAAAAGTATACAGTATTACTTAAACAATCCAATAATCAACAATAATAATAATACAAAATAATTTTCTCCATATGCATGATATTTGATGCATGCTTACATTTAATCAATTGTATCAGGTAACTGAGAAGCTGATGCATTAATTGTTAAAAATTATGTTACATGCATCTGTAACGTTTAACGGAAATTTACACTTATAAAGCAAATATGGTTGTATTATATCTGATTTAATTCAACCATGGCACAACAGTTTAAAAGGGCAAAAAAATACACAAAAGTAATGAAAAGCGAAGTTGATATACATGTTATGATATAAACACATAGGGAATCAGATATAAAAAATGTTTTGGCTACCTCATATCCACTAACAGAAATAAACATATCTAGTAAAACCAGATATTTTAAAACGTCAATATAATACGTATTATGGTGTTTTATGCGACGAATATAAAATCCCTTACATATAAAATTTTGTATTTTTACATATAAATGTATCCATTCTGCTCTTCGCCAATTTCATTGAAGGAATAGGAAGCAAACCAAATGTAGGCGATAGATCGCACAATTGGGCAGGCCAGGGGTGAATATTGGTGTTAACCCGATGCAGGAATGCCAATGTAACTGATATAATATGTAGTACGCCATTACCGAACATTTGATTATTTATTTGACCTTGGTAAAAGAGTAGAAAAGTTTAAAAACTGCCATTCGTTTCTTTTACGCCTGCGCATCGGACCTCAAGCAAAAACGGGATTCGGATAATGCAGATCTGCTCTGCTAGTTTTATTGGATGATGAATTTTTGTCACTAGTATATGAACATTAAACTCGAATGAATTTACCACTAAACACCAAATCACTTTATTTAACTTCTCGACTCTTCTAGCATCGTCAGGAGACGATTCAACCTAATTCGTGGTTAGCGAAATGTGCGTCGAGAAGTTAAATACGGTGATTTCGTGTTTTGTGGTAAATCTCTCTGAGTTTAGTGTTTCACACTGAAGGTTCCAATAAAAGAATTGATCAATTCTTCTATTGGAACCTTTGGTGTAAAACTAAACTTGAAGAGATTTACCACTAAACACCAAATCACTTTTTTTTTAACTTCTCGACGCAGGTTTCGCTAACCATGTTAGAATCATCAGAAGATGATTTAAATAATTTAGAATTGAATCTTGAAGAATTGATCTTAGTATATGAACAGTACCAGTTAATTTCAGAGAACATTTTAATTATCATTTACCAGGTGTGCACAGAGCCATAGAAACTTCATTAAAATTATCTTCGTTCTTTGTATTTATCGTTGCTTTATTTGTATCAGGCGATTCTTGTTGAATGAAATCTTTTTTACAAATTTGACCTTTCAATATTTTTTGTGGATTAGGGGCAGCCACTAAAAAGAATTGAAATCATTATATTAACTACAACATTTAACAACTTAACTGAATACCTGGAGTAAAACCTTCTTCTAATTTAATATGTTGTCTAATTTCAATATTGTTTGATTCTTGTTCTTTAGCACTATGAAACTGTTCAGATTTGGCACTATAGAAGGTCTCACTTTTCATGACAAGATCTAAAAAAGGAATAAATAAGAACATAAGGCATATCTGATAAAAAAAAAATATTAGAAAATTTACTTGGTGTAAAATTATTTTCAGTATTTAAAGTTGGTTCTAATTGCTCTACTTCTTTATTATTGGAGTCTTTTTCTAAGACATTTTTATTCGTATTTGGCTCTAAAACAAATATTTATAGAAATGATTTTGATTATGATCAAAAAATATTACCTGGTGATATATTTTCAGAATTTTCTTTTATATTATCTGTGTCACAATTGTCCCCAGCAGTTTCTTTCACTTTATTTATATCTTCTACTAAAAATGAAATGACTGACCATTCATCAAATATAAAAACTTGACTTAGAATATTACCAAATTTTGTTTTGGCATGATTACTATCTGGAGTATTTCCAAAGGTAACTCTTCTATTGGATGAATTTTCTGATCTAAGAGAATCTATTTTTTTAATAATACTTTTACTATTTACTATTGAGCCTTTATCAACTGGTGTAAGAGTCTCCCTGCTTTTCTCAAATAAATTCATTTCTGTTCCTTTCTGCATTGGTGTACTAGTAGCTAAGTTAAATATATATTTTAGATGTTCTTGGCCTTGAAATTCTTGTAATATTGGACTCTGATTGTCCTCAGTAGGAATTAGTATTAATGCAGCTTCTCTGAAAGGTGTCTTTGGTGATTCTTCTTTATGTTGAAGTATGGGGCATTTCCTGTGTTGCAAAATGTCTTTAATAGACTTGAATACTCTCTTGCAATAGACACAGTACAATGGTAAATGACAAGTTTCCAAATGTTTTAGAATAAAATCTTCTGTATTTTCCAAAGAAAAATGGCCATAAATGCAAATATCACAATACGGAAATACTTTATGAATGTTTATTTCGTGCTTTACACGGCAATTTTCGCAACAGAATGCTTTTTCACATAATCGACAATTGTTCTATAAATTATTAGGTTAATCTATTAAAGGCAATATATGTACATATGAAAACTACTCACAGCTTCGAATCCTTTCATATTTATTTGATTTGCCCGCGAATTATTCCTATTGATTTTGCGCGGTGTGTGTTTTATTCATTCTGCACATATGTTTTTTACTGTCAAAATAATATTTTTTTTTAAAATGTTTATAAAAATGAAATAAACCCGAAAATTTTGGACACTTAACAAATAAATTAAATTTCTACCAACATTCACAATTGTATAAATAACCGCGAAACTTTAATTTTGCACCATAAAAATGGAAGGCTTTGTTTTGTAAACAATATCACCGGTGAGCCTTAACTGTTTAAAATATTGTACCAAATGTATTAGAGGGATTTAAAAACACACCTTAAACTTACAAGAAAATGAGCGGTGCCGTCTACGGTGGAGGTAAATTTGAATCGTACGACTATTTGCATTAATTTATATCTATAACCTCTACATTTTTTGTTTGTAAAATATTCTATAAAAAAAATTGATAAAAACTGTTTTCAATGTAGATGAAGTTGGAGCCTTAGTTTTTGATATTGGTCATAATAGCGTCAGAGCAGGATATGCAGGTGAAGACAGCCCTAAAGTTGATATTCCAACCTCGGTTGGTGTTTGGCTTGATTCAGAAGATGAAGTTTCAGTTCCCGTTACTCATTACAACATTGGATTATGTGCTATACATGTATGGAGACCAGGTATTGTGTTTGATATAGAATAATGTCATATATTATCTTCATAAATCAGTTTATGTTTGAAAAATTAGAAGGTAATAATTGTGCAAACCAACAAAAATAAGTAGCAAGTATGTTTTCATTATTTATAAGATTTGATTAATATTTTTTAGAGATGGAACTTAGCAGCTTTTTGAAAGATGGCATGGTGGAAAATTGGGATATGTTTGAAAATTTTCTTGATCATATATATTACTCTGCCTTGAAAGCAGTACCAAGGGATCACCCAATCCTATTAACAGAACCACCATGGATTACCCCTCCTAAAAGAGAAGAAATGGCCGAATTAATGTTTGAAAAGTATGGAGTTCCAGCAGCATATTTAGCTAAAAATGCTAGTCTTGCAGCATTTGCAAATGGTAGACCAACTTGCTTAGTTTTAGATAGTGGAGCTACTCATACTTCGGCTGTACCAGTTCATGATGGGTAAAATCAGAATGTCAGTTAAAGGAAGTGTATCTTATAAAATATTTTGTATTTCAGATATGTTCTGACTCAAGCAGTAGTAAAGTCACCTGTAGGAGGTGACTATTTAAGTGAGCAATGCCGAATTTATTTACAAGAGAGGGGAATTGAGTTAGTACCTCCTAGTTTTGTGGCCTCTAAAGAAATTGGTAGACCTGAAGACTCGCCTAATTGGCAAAGACGTGATGTTCCTTACAATTTGACTGATTCATGGTTTGCCTACATGATTAGAGTATGTTATACCATCTAATTAATACTATAGAGTATAATTTTTTATAAATAATTGTAGGAAGTAATGCAAGATTTTCAGGCAACTGTACTGCAAGTGTCAGACAGTTCTTATGACGAAGAAATAGTTAAGACTATGCCAACCACTCACTATGAATTTTCTAATGGTTTCCACAAGGATTTTGGAGTAGAGAGATTTAAAATACCTGAACCACTATTTAATCCCACAAACGGCGCTAAAGCTGGTATCCAACCTATACTGGGAGTTGGATCTCTGGTTACAACAAGTGTGGGGATGTGTGATATTGATGTTAGACCTGTAAGTGATAAAAAACACCAAAATGATGCTTAAAATTGAAATGAAAATATTTTCAGTCCATGTATGGCAGTGTTGTTGTAACTGGTGGAAACTCAAGTCTTCAAGGGTTCACTGAAAGACTAAATCGAGACTTAGCAGCTAAAACACCCCCAGTAATAATTTCACTATGCAAATACACTACTACAAACTAATTATTTGTGTTTTTTTTAGAGCATGCGGTTAAAGGTTATCAGTGCACCAGGTGCATCAGAAAGGAAATTTGGTGCCTGGACAGGTGGTTCAATCTTAAGCTCTCTGGGTTCTTTCCAGCAAATGTGGGTATCCAAGCAAGAATATGAAGAGGGTGGCAAGGCCATTGTGCAAACAAAATGTTATTAATGTTCTGTTCTGTTAACTAATTTTTCATTCCTTTAATTTTATATAAGAATTTCTTTATCGCAAATTTTGAGAATCCCATAATGAATGCAATTGTTTTAAATAACTTTAAAAGTATTATTATTGATTGGTGTTTCAAATTGTTCTCCGCCTTTAAAAGATGTAAGAAAGTTCATTGTTTAAATTACTATCTATTTTGACAATAACTTTTTTAATTGGTAGTTTTAAAATTTCTGTTGCTATTTTTTTCAATTTAGTTAATGTCTAATATTTTATTGATGTAATATATGTTTCAGTAAAATATTGGTGACATCTAGATTAGTATTTTCACAGTATTTTAGGTTTCTCTATCAATCAAAATATTAAAATAACATCTTAGAGCTGTGAGTATTGATCTGTGTAAACCAATGTTTGCATAGAATTTGCTAGAATAGATATTGAACTGTACTATATCCAAAAAATTGAGACTGATGGATTCAATTTTGGCAGAAAGATCCTGCTTAAAATATTATTGAATTTATTTTAAGGTATTTGCTGGCCAGTAATTGTTTCAAGCTCAAAGCTAATATAATTAATTGTATGTTTCTATGTTACATTTTATTATTTATTTAAGTATGGATTTTTAATTGTTTTTGTTTTTTTTTGTATGTGGTAAATCAATATTCCAATAATCGAAATATTATGTTAGTTTACTTTGCATATCGCAGTATTATTTTTTGTTCAGAAGACTGCTTTTATACTTAGCACAAAAAAGTCTATTGTTTTATAACACGTACTGTTACAATTAGTAGTAGATTAACTGAAATTAGAACTAGTCATTTCTAATATAATACTCAAAAGGTATTGATCTCAAAATTTTGCTGTTTCTTGTGATTATTTCTCATTTGCAATATTCAAGTTTAATGTTCCTATTTATATGTTGCCATATATATTTTTTTCCTCTTCAACATACTCAAGTATGTATAAGTTAATTGTAATTCATTATGTGCCAATAAAGGAATATCTTACAAATTGTTTTCTTATATGTACTTTCTATTTGTAATATCCACTTGTGTAATATCCACTGCCCAACAGTATTAGATCAGTGACAGAAAAAGCTTTTTTAATTTGCTACTAGAATGTACAAGGTCTGAATATAAAGTGTATTCAGTTTTATTCATCTATCTCCTAGTCTGAGTTTGACATAATGGCTATAACTCAAACGTGGCTTAGGGATGATGTTTGTGACGGTGAATTGTTTTCGAGTGATTATGTAGTCTACAGATCGGATAGAAGGTTGAATCGGTTAAATCTATCTTGTGGAGGTGGGACGCTTTTAGCTTGTAAGTCGGATTTTAAGTCTCAGAGGCTTGACTTATCAGGATTTGATCGGTTTGCACTTGTTGATTAAGTGGGATGTAAATGTATTTTTGATAGAGTTTCAATATTTGTTTTAGCAGTTTACATTCCACCTACATTATCTGCAGATTTGTTTAGTGAGTTGTTTCAGGAATATGCCGAATTAGAGTACACGTATGACAAAAGAGTTTTATTGGTGATTTTAATGTGTCGGATTTTGTAGATAATAGCAAAATGAGCATAAGGAAACAGTGACATTTCAATCATATTTTGCCTTCACTCAGTGCAATATCATATATAATTGTTCTAACCACTTGCTTGACTTGGTATTTTGTAATGATAATTGCTGGCTTTTACCTATCACTTATTATAGTTAATAATATGTCAATTAAGACAGCAAATTTTTTGAATAATAGGCACATAAAAAGTTACAACTTTAAAAATGGTAATTACGTGGAAATGTATGAATGTCTTCTCAATGTGAACTGGCAGTTTTTGGACGATTGTAATAATATTGATGGTATTATTGATAAATTTAAAAAAAAATTATACCAGATATTTGATTCTTATGTTCCACTTTACAATAATTTTAAGAGGAAATATCCTAAGTGGTATCCCACCGAAATAATCAATAATATTAAATTAAAGTTACTATATTATATAATGTATCAAGAAACACTCTTGAATGTTTATTTATTGAAGTACAAGGAATGAAAAAAAAATATTAGGTTGCAAATTGAAATTGCATATAAAATTTACATGGAAATTGTTCAGAACTCTATTTCCAATGATTCTGGAATGTTTTGGTCGTATATAAGTAGTAAAAGTAATTCAACTAGAATACCGGGTAGGATGGTTTATGATTTTTTTTTTGATACTCCAGATTCCATTGTGAATGCTTTTGCGAGTTTTTTCGCTAGTATTTATGATACTGCTAGTGGCCATTTAGGGAGCAGGGTGAGTGATTCTTGTTTTGCTGATCATATAGTTATTGACTATTTTGATGAACAGGGAGTTACCGGTGCAATAAAAAAATTGAAGCCAAAATTAACATCGGGCTATGATAATGTCTCAGCATTTTTGGTTCGAGATTGTTTGTCTGTGTTCTCTAAACCTTTGTCAAAAATTTATAACCTTTTCTTGTATTGATGCACCTTTCCTGAAGCATGGAAATTGGCTAGAGTAGATATCTAGTTTACAAGCAGGGTGACAGGCATTTGATCTGAAATTATAGACCAGTGGCAGTGTTGTCAAATTTTGCTAGTGTTTGAGATTTTGCTATATAATCGTGTATATCCGGCGATTAAGGGTATGCTTTCACTAAGATAGGATGGTTTTGTAGAGGGCAGGTCTACGGTAACAAATTTGGTATCGTTCACTCAGTATATTGCTAATGCCTTAAATGCTCGACTGCGTGTCGATGTAATTTACACGGAGATATCTAAGGCATTTGATAAAATTAATTCGGCTATACTTTTGAGTAAGGCTCAACAGTTTGGAATTGGTGACAAATTGTGCTGATTCCTACTATCTTACATCACTGATCGCCAATATTATGTAAACTATCATAACTATCAGCCATTCATATATAATGCATATCTGGGGGTACCCCAGGGTTCTAATTTTGTCCCGCTGTTGTTTCTGATGAACATTGATGATCTTACCGGCTTTTGGATTGTGAAAGTCTCATGTTTGCAGATGACGTTTTTACGTTTGACGTTTATACTATATACAATTTTCACCATTATACTATATGTGCTCTATTTTTAATAATATTTCAGCGCACTGTGATATGAATAATAGTTCATTGCGCCACGTATTGACGTGTGTGCGTGATTACTTTATGAGTCAATAATTGAGTTTGTTTTTGTTATATTTATTAAAGATAATACCTTTTTTTGTGTAATTATTTTCAGTATAGACAAGCACTTTCATACTTTCAACGTAATTAATTTATTGGTTTACTTTTTTTCTCTTTGAATATTGTTTTATTTTTTATTATAGTATGTTATTTTTTTAATATGGTAGAGATTAGTGTAGTTTTTATTATATTTTGCAATTGATTATATTAGATATTAGTAATTAGCTCTGTAATTGGGATATTCTGTTGGGTTAATAAAGCATTATTATTTTGCTCATCAGTAGCTGTAGAATCTCAGCTCATGCTGGTCGATATTCCAATGCCAAGATGAAAAAGCAATTTAGCTCCTCACCCTAGCATAATACTTTACGAACAATGTGATACGTCTGCAAGAGCACGGCACGCTGTCCCACTATGGCAATCAATCTCGAGATACCGAGGCTCTCGAGGTTCTTTGAAAATCTCTTACTTATCAGGCCTTCGGCGGATATAACGAAGGGCACTACCTCTACCGTACTCAGTTTCCACTGGTTCTTCAAGTCGTATGCCAGATTTTTATACTTTGTGGATTTTTCTATCTCAGTTTTTCTAATGTTGTGAGATAGCGGCACTGCGATGTCAATTATAAAAGCCCTCTTGTCCTTTTTGTTGATTAGAACAATATTCGGCCTGTTATAATCAACCGTTCGATCAGTATTGATTGGTCTGTCCCAGTAAAGAATGGTATCGGATGATAAGTAATGATAATATCGGATGATAAGTACAGGAGAAGGCGAGTACTTATAATATGGAGGAGGTTTCTAATAGCGAGTATTTTTTTGCAATTTGTTGATGTATAATTTTTGCCAGCTGATTATGCCGGCCTAAATAAGCATTAGGAGCAAGGGCCGGGCAACCGCCAATAAGGTGCTCAATTGTTTCCCCCAAAGTACCGCATTTCCTGCACTTATCGTCTACGTCCAAATGCAGTATGTGCTTTTCATAGTTTTTTGTTTTGTTACCCTCTCTTGAATAGATATCGCGAAACCTTCTGTTTCTGGGTACAAGAGTCCATCGGTCAGCCACTTCAGAGACAATTGTTCGTCAATGGTGTCATCTTCGAGTGACTTAGGAAACCTTCCGTGCAATGTTTGTCCTTTCCATTCTCTCTTATTATTATTATTATTATTATTATTATTGTTATCATCCCTTCTAATGACGCATTTTTCACTACATACACAGTATGTGGAAAAAATAAGAAATATTTTGAATTAAAATTATTTTGCCAAAATGACTTTTTTTTTATTCAAAATACAATTCTTTAACATAAATACATATATTTTTTATCTAATTTTTTCGGAATCGCCCCAATGACTCTCGTCACGGTTTTTTGGACTTGTGTAACACTGTCATAAACCAATCCTTTTATGGGCAGTTCGAATTTCGGAAACAGGAAATACTCACACAGAGTTAAATCAGGCGAATACGGGAGATGTTGAAGCACACAGACTTGTTGACAGCGATGGTTCTGTGGGATGGTACATTATCGGGCACCGTGAATCAGTCCTTATTATTTCGTGAATCATGTCTTTGGTCGTATTTAATTCCTCCGCTATCCATCTCATAGTTGAATTCACGTAGGTCATTTCACGCACTTTTTCCACTAACTCATCGTGATTTTTTTTTTGGCTGGCTGGCTCGCCAAAACATCACGACCGTCCCGGAATCACTTATATCACTTTAACACACGTGTACGGGATAAGCAATCATCACCACAAACTTTTTCCATCAATTCAAATGTTTCTGTATAAATTTGTTTCTGCTCTTTATTCCATCGTGTTTTTGTGACGGTAGGTTGAGGTGACAAAAGGTACTATTACTTGAGCTGTAAACTTGACAATCCGTGGTTTGATTTTAATGATGACGATCTCGTTTTATAGAGGAGATATACAGCTTTCAAATTATATATTGGTTCAACAGATGGTTACGTTAGTAATTTTCTTTAAATTTAAAAACTTCTGTTATTTTTCCGACTTATTGTGTATATCTTGAACAAAGGATCTCAATGGAGGGTGATACCCCAAGGAGGTGGAACGCCGCGTTAAATGTGGCAGTATTTATTATAACATTGTAAATAAGGTAAGTTTATAATGGGTTTAATAAGTATACCAGCTGTGGCGGTTAATATTTCTTTTTTTTTAAGAGGTGGCCCTGGAAACAAGGGTCGGTTCACAGTCTAATCTTTTATGAATTTTGTTGTTACAACAGCGCCTTTCAAAATGCCATTGATGTTTAAACGATTTCGAATTAATGTCATATTTTTTTCGTGAGATAAACATGTCGAGTTTCAAGCCAAATAAAGAGCATTTACGGTACGTACTGCTTTTCTTGTTCAGTCAAAACAAAAAGGCTAGTGAAATCCATCGTATACAAATGGAATTGTGGGCGTTGGTTTAGACGATTCAAAAGTGGTGATTTCGACTTGAAAGTCAAAGAACGCCCAAGTCAACCAAAAATTTTTGAAGAAGCCTAATTGCAAGCATTGCTGGAAGAAGACGATATGCAAACTCAACAACAAATGGCAGAGAGATTAAATGTTGGTCGCTGAACCCTTTGGGACTGCATGCCATGAGAAAGATCCAGAAGGTAGAAAAATGAGTACCATATCAGCTGAACGATAGATATATGGGAAAGCGAAAAACTGTGTGCGAAGTTTTGCTTTCTCGCCACGAAAGAAAGACTTTTTTGCATCAGATCGTGACTGGAGACAAAAAATGGATATATTTCTAGAACCTAAAACGCAGAACCCACCAATATTGAACACAATGCTGTGCATTTGGTGGGATCAAAAGGGTGTCGTGTGCCATAAGCTTCTAAAACCAGGTGAAACTGTTAATACGGTTCGCTACCGTCAACAAATGATCAATTTGAATCATGCATTGATCGAAAAGCGACGAGAATAGGATACCAGATACGGAAAAGTGATTTTATTGCACGACAACGTCCCATGATACACAGCGAAAGCGGTTACAGACACCATATGTAAACACCATTTCTGCACTTGGCTGGAAACTCTTGCTCCTTCCGCCTTATTCACCAGACCTGCCCCCTTCCGACTACCACTTGTTTTCATCGATGTCTCACGCACTTTCCATGAAACATTTCAATAATTACCAAGTTGTCGAAAATTGCCTTGATGACTGCACCACTTTACAAGATTTACGGTTTTTCTGGGAGGGCATCTATAAATTACCAGAGAGATGGAAAAAATGTGCAGGCTACTTTGAATAAACCAACTTTTTATCTTTCTCCCAAATTAACCGTGTTTTCTTTAAGAAAAAAATAAGAATTATTAACCGCCACATCTGGTACACAATACAATATACACAAAAACAATTTACAATTTATTTAACGTATATAGGAACATAACAAAAAAGATCTATTATTGAAAATAATCTAGTTAGGTAAGGGTGTGTTACAAATTGCATTGTGTGCAAAGATAGCTATTATACCGGCCAAAGATATACCAGCGCTATCTCCAAATCCTGTAATAGCCATTGAAAACTGCTTATCTTCTGGTTTTACCTGAAACAGATATTTTATAGCACATAAAACTTACGTCAAAACACACACCTCTTTACCTCTTTAGTAATTCTGTAGAATGTATTGACATATGAAGATCCGCCAAGTAATCCTTCCCATAAAACTAAGGCTACTATTATGTAAAAACTAGGTATATAGTAGTATATTGCTTCTGTTGTAAAAATAATGACATTTATGCCCTAATAAGAAAAGAAAAAATAACAAGAGGCATCAGTCAGACATCTTTATTTACCTGGAAAACAGTCATAATCCACGTTTGTTTAATATGCAAAATGTTAACAGAAGACCTAGATATAAACACTCCAACTTGATATGTCACTTGAAGCCATCTGTACTGTGAATCAACATCAATGGTGTTTTCAAATTGGATAATTTCAAACTGTAAGTTATGTTTGAATTAAACTATTCTTAAAATTCCACTTTCATGATTACTCACTGTGCCTTGATTAATGAAATACTCGAAAAGATAGACAAGACCAAAGGGTATTATATACTTCAATAACCCAGGAATAAGTTTCAATTTCTTTACTAAACTGGCCTTTGGATTTTTCAATTCCTCTTCATTAACTCTTCTTTGAATTTCCAGGGTTACCGCTATTTCATCATGGGAAGGTCTTGGAAGTATAAACCAAAATCTGAAAAATCAATTAAAAAATAATAGCAGAGAAAGAAAATATTATTAGCGGTATTTTAATAACCTCTACTCTCCATGCCTTTTCTCCTATTCTCCTTTAATTCAAATACTCTATAACGTAAAACAATACGTTATACATATTAAAAAAGCAAATATATAAACTTACGAAATACTTGTTATTACTGGAATAATAAGCATGACGAGAAGGGTTGTGCGCATTCCTAGTTGCTTCAGTAATGAATAAGAGAGAGCCCCTATTACTCCAGCTCCACCAGTACCGGAACTCCATGCTGATACCACAGTTCTGAAAAAGAAACAAATACCGTTAAAAATCAGATGAATCTCATGATTAGAAGATATGTGAATTTCTTGAGGTAACAAACGGGATTAAGTTATTTTTTATGTACTCTATTATTTCGATTATAGAAAATTATATTTGAAGTATAAAATAAATTATGTCTGTAGCAATGGAGGGTAAGCCCCATCAAAAAGAACAAATAGGGAGTAGTTTTAACTATTCAGAAGTGTTGATATTAGTGTATGAGGCTTTTCAGGATGCATCGGGATTGGAGGATGACAAATATATAGATAGATATATACAGTATTTAGAAAAAATAACGGAAATGTTTAAATTTAAAGAAAGTTACTAATGCCATCGACTGAAACAATATATGATGTGAAACCTGTATATCTCCTCTATAAAACGAGACCGCCATTATTAGAATCGATCAATGGATTGTCAAGTTATAGAGCTTAAAGTTACAGTACCTTTTGTCACATCGTCACAAAAACACGATGGAATAAAGAGCTAATGTTAAATTTTGTTTCAAGCTCGGTAAAACTTTTACAGAAACATTTGAATTGAAAAAAGTTTATGGTGATGATTCCTTATCCTGTACACGTGTGTTCGAGTGATATAAGCGATTCCAGGGCGGTCGTGATATTTTGGAAGACGACCCAAAGCCAGGCCGGCCAAAAATCAAAAATCGGGATTAGCTGGTGGAAAAAGTGCATGAAATGATCGCCTACGACCGAATTCGACTGTGAGATAGATAGCGGAGGAATTAAATACGACCAAATCACGAAATTTTGATAAAGGTTTTAAACAAACGGAAAGTTTATGCTCGATTTATTCTTTACGCCTTAAATGTGAACCAAGAAATTGCTCGCGTTGAACATTACAAGGACCTTAGTAATACAGAAAGGCGGAACTGCACATTCCTGAAATCGATTGTAACCGGTCATGAGACTTGATGATTCTCCCGTATTCACCTGATTTATCTCCGTGTGACTATTTCCTGTCCCCGATACTCAAACTGGCCATGCAACGAACGTTTTATGACAGGTAAAGACATGACGGGAACCATTGAGGGGATTCCAAAAAATAACATAACAAACCTATGAGAGAATTGGTTGAATGTGCCCAGTGGTGTATTGATGCAGAAGGGATATATTTTAAATAAAAATAATTAATTTTGTGTATATATTTACAGATGTATTTTGATAATTCTAAGTGGAAAAAAATCATGTGTTAGTTTTGGCGAACTATCTACATTAACGTTGTTGCAAAAACATTCATGGTCACATTCATTGTTCCGTAATTGGTAGGATCAGCTCATTGTATGTGTTTTTGTAGTTTTGTAGGTGGCTTAAGTATGTACCATTTATTTTTATTCCATCCTGTTCCTAATCCAGACTAGAGAACACCTCTTCAAGGCAGACTAAGAAAAGAACAGGCGACATTGTGTCACCCTGCCGTACACCCCGTTCTATATTGATTTTAACTTCAAGATCATCCATGTGAACTGTCGCTGTAGCTTCATCATACATGGAATTCAAAAGTTCACATAGCTCTGTCTATCCCTTGGTTAAGCAATGCATACATTATGGCTTGCTTTGATATTGAGTCAAACACCTTTTCATAGTCAATAAAAGTCAAGCACAATGGCATGGTGTATTCTTTGTGCCTTTCTATGTGCACTTCTGAATCCTGCTTGCTTTCTTGGTTTTACGTCATTCAGTGTTCTTAATATTCTTCTAGATATTATCTTGGTGAAAACTTTGTGCAATACTGATAGGAGGCTTATTGGGCGATAGTTTTTTAAATCTTCTTGTGCTCCTTTCTTATGAAGAAGAACCACTTCAGCATTTTTCCATAGGTTGGGTATTTTTTGTTTTTTGAGGCATTTTGAGTACAATTTTGCCAGTATTTTATGTAAAGTTCGCCCGCCAGCTTTTGACATTTTAACAGTTACACTGTCCTTTCCTGGTGCCTTTCCATTCTTCATCGCTTCTATAGCATTTGTTTCATTCAATACTCATTCAATAGGATATCTGGCATTTGCTCTTCCATGGGCATTGCTCTCTTTGACTGATTCTGATCTTCATATAATTTCCAATAAAATCCTCTAATAACCTCTAACATTCACGTACGTTCCCCGTCAAAGTAGTCATTGGTACTAATTATTAATGCAGTTTACGTAGTCATGCAGAATGTTTTCAAGTGCCACTCGTGCGTTTATTTTTTAAGAAGGTAAAGTAGATTTCTAAACTAATGTAAACAAATCAATTCGTCCCAATACGTCAATCAGTAAATATGGAATGAGGTAACCACGGAATGAGGATCGTATAATTGTTATAGTGCTATACAAATAGAAAAAAAATCGTTTATCACGCTGTGAAATGATACAACGAGATCTCCTTCTGGACATTGACATTAGAACAAGAAATAGCAAGAATGACCTCGGCGGCATCAGGACCCTAGCAGTTGTCAAAACGGTTATTGAAAGAACTTGGAGAAATTCGCTCCAAAACAAGAAATCAAGGTCCGAGAAATGAAAATACACCCGAGGTTCATGTTGCCTATCATTAAACATGGCTTAGGGTTTGGACTATATATAGATTTACCGGACAACACTTGACGGCAGATCTGCGTTACGCAAGAGCCACGAAAGTGAAGGCGTTAGTTGAGCGGTATGTGAACAGAGGATACAGGAATGTGGTTATCACAGATGAAAAGATTTTTACTGCTGAAAAAAAATTTCACTGAAGAAACTGACCTAGTTTAGGCTCATAGCTCTGGCGAAGCTACTGAAAAAAATGGGATAGTAGAAAGAGACCATCATCTGGCTTCAGTGATGGTTTGGTGGGGTACGAGCGACGTACGACACCGTCGCTCAACTGCATTTCTGCGAGTAAAAGGTCAAACAAACATTTAACAAATAATGAAAGTGATGTTTTCTAGAAGATAGTAAAGCCGGCTGCAAAACACCTTGTTTGCAGGAAAACATTGGATCTTTTAAGCAAAGTTCATAAGTCAATAAGGTGAGATCCAAATAGTGTTGGTTGGACGTTCCACGCTTGAGGTTACCTCTGAGAAAATGGTTGATATCGTATTGATCAATTGCAGAGTAAGGATAAGAGAGATTGTTGAGATGATTTGGACATTAGAACATGCGATGGGTGCCGTGAATGCTCACTACGGGCTAAAAATGCAATCGCTATCACCTCACATCGGTGATTTGGCATGTGTACGCGCACTCTGAAGGAGTTTCTTCAACGATTCGCAGTGACTGTTGATAAAACATCGATTCCACTACACACCAGTAACGAAAGAAGAGTTGGTTTAACCCGATGAACGTGTCCAGAAGAAAGCGAAGATGCTTCCATCGACCGGAAAGCTCACGCCCATTGTTTTCTGGGATTCGCAAGGTATTTTCTTCAACGACTATTTGAAAAATGGAAAGACAACCATATTTTGCTAATTACGAAGATCGGAAATGGTCGATGATTGGATTGCGAAGATAGGAGATTATTTGTAGAGAGAAATTATTTATTTCGGAAAAAATGTAAAATATTTTGAATCATATATACAATCACGTTCCTGCTGAAATAAATACATGTTTTCTGAGCAGCAGCATTGGTTTAACGGTTAATACAAATATGTATATGTACACGTATATGTGATTTTAAAGTAATTGTGTAACCTGTATTAAAGCTAATGCCATAATAATCGCTATTATAGCTGTTGTACTGACTTAACGTTCTCTCTTTTTTTGATGCTTTGATGTTCAAACTTTTTATAATATTCAATTTTTCGTAAAGGATTTTGTGAATTACTGCATATACGTTACTCAGTATTCTCAATGACTTAAAGAGTGGGCATGTTGATCGTCTGATGTCATTTTACGGATGCGGGCCATATATCGGGACTCGCTGTACTTTTTCTATACTTTTATCTTGGATCAGGTAGACGACCCTCAATTCTTTCTATTCAAGGACTCTTTTCGGCCACAAACTCATTTAAGTAAGAGTCCAACGTCCAACTAAAAACCTAGCCTAACCAAACCAAGCCTAGCTGAACGAAAAATAATATGCTCACTTTAAAATGTTGATTAATTTTTGAAGTAATTGAATTGAATAAGTTGATTAATTTTTGTAGGAAACCATCAATCAACCCGAAAGATGAGGAAGCGAAAACGAAAGGGAAAAGTGGGGAGAGAGCCCAGAGTGTCCACGAGAGAAGCAAGAACGTCGAGTATCTGCAAGAAAAGCAAGGAAATCGAGTGTCCACAAGAGAAACAAGGAAATCGAGTGTCCACTAGAGAGAAGTGAAGTCCGGTATTTATCAGAGAAGCAGTATAGTCCTGTTAACACCAGAGAGAAGTAGTTATATGATCATCAGAGTATACTCACACACCATATATATTTTAAAAGTTCGGGAGTACTCTCTATATTACAAAAATAGATAACACAGAAAATAGATAACACAGAAAATAGATAACACAGAAAATAGTATTTCAATTTCAGCAAAAGGGAAAAATAAAATGATTTTCTAAAAAAATTGGTTACTTAGTTGTACTTACTTTTTATAAAACGAGCTGTATTGTAAGTAAGTAACTTCGCCTAAACCTGAACAAAACGATGTCAATACTACGCCTAAAAGTGATATGAATATCGTTTCACCAAAAGCCACAGCAATAAATCCTGAAGCTGCTAGAATTACACATATAGCAACCCTGACACTGAAACAAAATGTATCATTACTCCAAAAAAAATATATTACTAATATACTGACTTACTGTACAAGAAAAGGTATGAATGGTGCCAAAAACTTCACAAATAATGCTGGAAGAATATCTGCCAACAAAATAGTTCCTGTTGACATATACTTACAGTTTGTTCTAACACTACTGCCGGCCTAAAATACAGTTATAAAGCAGTATGTTTTATAAAAATAAAATGCTTTTTGCTGTATGCTAACATGTACATATATACAAAAATAATAATCTACGCATTAAAAGTAAAATACGAATTTACAAGATTTGAGTTAGACACCGGTCTACTAGTACCGACTAACCTATGGTATTGAGACCCGAGTTAACACAAACAAAATCAAAAGCATTCTACGAATAGCAGAGATGAAAACTCTAAGAGCAATAGCGAGAAAGACTCTTAGTGATAGAGTGAGAAATAGATACATAAGAGAAACATTCCGAGTAGAAGATATAGTGAAATGGAGTAGAAAGAGACAGAGATATTAGCGAGACCATGTGGAGAGGCCAGTCTATCAGCATAGGCTGGTTCACACCGCTAACACGGAAAATAAGCGCGGCTCAGAAAGGCGGGGAGAGCACTTAAGAGATGAAAATATAGTTGTTATCTATATCCCAGGAAACCTGTCAAGATTGAACAGCCTTCGAAAGATTAAACAGACCATTAGGCCCCCTTAAAGAATAAAAATAACTTTTATGCCCATACGTGTATATATATATATATATATATATATATATATATATATATATATATATATATATATATATATATATCTTTATATATACCTTTATATATATTATAAGTATGGATCCTCGTGGACCCCCTTTGTTATTGTTAGCCTTTCTTTGCGTCGATACTGATTTCATTCTTTCACTATGAGCTTTTTTCTTTTCGTCAGACCAAGTTGTTCCGGTCTTCCTACATTTTTCTCTCTGGCCAACCTCCCAAACGTTAACCTTGTGTCTGCGACAGTTTCTATCCTGAATTTCACTTTATGTAATATTTGCTGATCTTAGGTCCTCTTTAATTGCAGCCGTCCATTTAATTGTTTCTGTTTTAGCTCTACTCCTATTTTCAAAAAATTCAACTATATGTCTAGTTAGCCTACTCAAATTCATCCGTTTTATGTGTCCGTGAAACTTAAGTCTTCTTTTTCTCATATCGCTATGTATATCTGTGTATTGTTTGCTTTCTTGATTTTCTCGAAGTCGGTATGCTGTGCTATTTATTTGTTTGGGGCCTAAGATTCTTCTTTCTTTCTTTTCAATCTCCGCGATGTCTTTCTTTCTATTCAGAATGAGCGTTTCTGTGCTATATAGACATTCTCACTTAATAACTCAGTTTTGTGTTTTTAGATATCCATTTTTTGTTGTAAATATTTTGTGTAAGTCTCAATACAGTTTCATTTTTTTGACATCTACCTTTATTGGCCGCTTTTTTCAACCCGTTTTCCGTGCTTATTTCACTCAAATATTTAAATTGAGAGACTCATCTGATGTTACCATATTTTGTTTTAAGAAATGGTGTTCTTAGTCTGTTGCTGGTCATGTATTGTGTCTTTTCAGAGGAAATTTGGAGTACTGCCTTTTCTGCTGTTTATTTTATGATTTCAATCTGTTTTTCTGCCGTTAATATATCTCAAGCTAAAATTGCTAGATCATTAGCAAACGCCAGACGATCTATTTTTATGTTGGTTCTCCCCAGTTTAATGGGCTGGTCAATATTCAGGACCAATTTTTTTACACGCCACTCCTGTATTACTTTTTCTAGAACACTGTTAAATAAGGGTGGCGAGAGTCCATGCCCTTGTCTCACTCCAGTTTTGTAGTTGTTTATTGTTGTTTATTATTCGTTCTATCTCCTTTCTTATGTAGTGGATGGATTAGAGCATCTTTCCAATCTTCCGGAATTCGTTCGGTTCGCCAAACTTCTTGTAGAATTTTGGTTATTTCTATGATTGTACCTGGACCAGTAAATTTTAAAAATTCAGCAGTGATTCCATCTTCACCAGAAGCTTTGATATTTTTAAGTCGTTTGATTTGCTTAATTATTTTATCTTCATTCGGTGGTAATGAATCTGGGTTTGTTTGTTTAGGGTTTAGTTTTGGTAATCTGTTTAAGTGTTCAGGTCAGTTTAGTAGTTGTTTAAAATATTTGGCAAGTTCTTTGCAATTGTCTTGGTTATTTAGAGCTAATTGTGCGTTTTCCTTTCGGAAGCAAAGACTTTGGGGTTGATAGCCTGTTAATTTAGTTTTAAATGTTCAAAATCTCTTTATAATTGGGATACGAAATGGCAACATGGTCAAATTCAAATTCACCCATGTACGTGTGTGTGGGCATCTCTAGGTCTTTTGTTTTATTATTTTCTTCTTAAAATGGGTTGACTTTATTTTTAGATTAAAGTGCGAACATAGTTCAACCCATTTTCTGCCATTATGGTTGGTCCGTTTTTGAGCGGGAAAACTGCCGACTGTTTTTCTGTACTTTCTTTCTTTCCTTAGTTGGGCGTTGAAAACACCCAATAGGATTTTTACATGATTAGAAGGAATTTTAGAAATAGTCTTTTCCAGAGAATTTCCCAGGACTTCTTTACTTTCTCAGGATTAGATTCATTTTCTTCATTAACTGAGAGGTGTGCATTGATTAATGTATAGTTTTTGTTAGTACACTTGAGAGATAGTGTCATAAGTCGATTATTTATTAGCTGGACATTAGTTATAGAACCAATAATGGTTTTTGATATAGCGAAAGCAACAACTAGATGCGGTGTATTTTTGGGTATTCTTTTGTTCGTTTTAGTTTTAAAAAGTCGTAGTTGTCGAAGTCCAAGGTGTTACTATCTATCAACCTGGTTTCTTGCAGAGCTAAAATTTGGATTTTTTGCTGATTTAATGTTTGTCCCAAATCGTGTAGTTTTCCTAGGCAAGGAGTGAGTTGATATTTACCATTCCAAAGAAAGTTTTTGTTTTCAGTCTGAGACGTTGGCCAGAGGTTTCCGACTCCTTCTGAAAGATTTTGCGTTTAAGCCCGGACGCCCCAGAATCCGAAAGTTGGGTTCTACCAGCAAAGCTGGCAGAGGATTGTTTACCTCCTGGGATAATTTTGTAATTACTAGAACGCTTCATTTTGTCCTTGGAATTAAAAGTTTGAACTATGACGGTTCAGAGGTTAAGACTGGAGGGGTTTAGTTCCAGAATTTAAATCACAGCCGCACCACTTGTGAACAAACGCTGACCACTCAACCGCTTGATACAAGTCAGACGCTAAGTGGATTTAGTTTTTGCCTTAGTTCGGGGCTGCTTATTTTGAGATATTCGTAGCTGTCCATTAATATCTAATGAAACTTTCACTATCCACCATCCGTCCAGTACCTTAGACGAGGTATAGTGGTATTATATATATATATATATATATATATATATATATATATATATATATATATATATATATATATATATATATATATATATATATATATATATCCGATGCCGTTTAATCCTGCTGGGATTTGCACCTTTTGCACCTTCTACCTTTTACCTTTTACATGGGATTTTTGCACTTTTACATATTAATTTTTTTCTCATTTATTATATTAATTATTTCACTAAATATTCTTGATTCTGCTTCTGTTGCGATCCTTTTAGATGACCCATTTTTATACTGAAATCAAAAATTTATTATATAAGTTTTCCGAAGGTTAAAATTTATTTATACCGTTTTCCCAATAATTAAAAAAAAAAGGACAGTGTAACTGTTGAAATGCTAAAAGCTGGTGCACGGGCTTACATAAAACACTGGCAAAATTATAATCAAAATGCCTCAAAGCACAGAAAGTATCTGACTTATGAAAAAATGCAGAACTAATTCTTTAAAAAAGGAGCACAGGAAGATTTAAAGAACTAATATATACTCCAATAAGCCTCCTATTAGCAATGTCAAAGTTTTCACCAAGATAATATCTAAAAGAATATTAAGAAAACTGAATACGCACAACCAAGAGAACAAGCAGGATTCAGAAGTGGATTCAGTACAATGGATCACATCCAGGTTGTACAGCAGGTCAAAGAAAGCCACAACAAATATACCATGCCACTGTGCTTGGCTTTTATCGACTAGGAAAAAGCATTTGAGTCAATATCAAAGCAGGTCCTAATGGATGCATTGCTTAGCCAGGAAATAGACAAAGCATATGTAAATCTATTGGGATCGATATAAGACGAAGCTACAGCGAAAATTCGCCTTGATGATCTTGAAGGTGGAATTAATGTAGAGCGGGCTGTACGACTGGGCGACGCAATATAGCCTATTCTATTCTCAGCCTGCCTTTAAAAAGTATTCCGTAATCTGAATTGGAAACAGGATGGTATAAAGATCAATGGTGTATACTTAAGCCATCTTAGATTCGCAGATGATATCGTTCTCGTTTCACAAGATCCAGAGAAGCTGCAAAGAAGCATAAAATAACTGCAAAGGGCTGGCGTGCCATTTGGCTTAAAAATAAACCTGAAAAAGAATGAGGTTATGTTTAATAAATTTGCTGAGGACAGAAGAATTTCAGTTTTAGGAAGTGATTTCGAGATTGTGGACTAATTTATATATCTTGGGCAGATAATTTCAATGGAGGGGAATACCGTCCAGGAGGCGGAACGTCGTGTTAAATATGGCTGGTAGGTATTTGGCAGGCTCAACATAGGATTTAAGAGCAAACTCTCTCTTTGCCTGAAAAGAAAAGTCTTCGATCAATGCGTCCTGCCCGTTATGACATAAGGAAGTAAAACCTGGACAATCACATCGCAATCAATTCAAAAACTTAGGGTAGCACAAATGGGAATGGAAAGATGTATGCTTGGTTGTACAAGATGAGACAGAAAGCCCTCCACATGGATCAGGAAACAAACGAAAGTGTGTGACATCATTGGAAGAGTAAAGGAATTGAAATGGAGATGGGCAGGCCATGTAGTGAGACGATGGGACGACAGATGTACCAAGGCAATCCTGAAGTGGATACCGCTTGATCGCAAACGTTCGCGAAGAAGACCGAAAGCACGGTGGAATGATGATATCGTTAAGTATATTGGACCCTAGTGGCAGAGGAAATCCCAGGACCGTTATCGGATCCAGATCGGATCGTCATGCTGATGAGGCCTTCATGATATATATATATATATATATATATATATATATATATATATATATATATATATATATATATATATATATATATATATACCCGAGTACTATACTATACGTACTATACCCGAGGTTCCAGGCGGAATGTTACGAACAGTCCTGAGTGCTACGAGCATTCGCCGTATGATGGCGTGAGTTGTGTGCTATTACGACCCGTCATCAAAATGGCCAGTTGATATGGCCTGGTCCCGATCGTATCTCCGAACTGCATTCCTTGCGTTCATCTGCAGCTTGGCTGATGACGGCTGAAAGGTTCCGGTTCCGAGAGATACATCTCGGCATGGTGACAGTTGGGCGAAGACGATCGGTGGCACCACGTGGAGAAAGGGTGAAAGATTTTTGATATATGTTTATATATATATATATATATATATATATATATATATATATATATATATATATATATATATTAAATATATATATATATATATATATATATATATATATATATATATATATATATATATATATATATATATTAAATATATATATATATATATATATATATATATATATATATATATATATATATATATATATATATATATATATATTTTATATATATATATATATATATATATATATATATATATATATATATATATATATATATATATATATATATATATATATTTATATTTATATATATATTATAAATATATATATTTATATATATATATATATTTATATATATATATATATATATATATATATATATATATATATATATATATATATATATATATATATATATATATATATATATATATATATATATATATATATATATATATATATATATATATATATATATATATATATAGTTTATAACATAAATTAGTTGAATGAGATGTCTCAAAAATATATAAAACGGTCCTTAATATATAGCGGTATCTTAATATATATTATCTTATACTTTGTTTATTCCACATATATTTATCTAGTGTATAAAACTATGATGCCGATTAGAAACATTTCCGGAGAATATGGTAGAAAAGGTAGGATAAGATAATCACAAGAAATCTGTTGAATTAGGTCTGAGTGTATCTGTACACATACCAATTCTTGACAATAAATCTCAGCCATAATCGCTTGATCTATACCATTGAGTCTTTGTTTGATAAGTAATCGAATACATATTTGATTAATCTAATACATATCTAATAGCGATGTATTTTTCACGAGGGAATACATAGTTGCGATTTATAAAAATAAAGTCGTATAAGGCTTCGATGCAAACAAAATTGATTACCAAATTTCCATTACATTTTTAAGAAGCCTCTAGTATGGTTTATGGTCAGGAGGAATTATTGGTCCGTTGGAATTGTTTTTTTTAAGATGAGATAATGCCAATCAACTTGTTATGGTGGGAATTGAAGCATATGGACCTGGGCATTATGTGCAGGATTGTGCTACACTACATAAATTATATTAATTTTTTTCTAAAGGGTAACAATCTGATAATTTTTTTTTTATCTTGAAGACCAAATAATGGCAGTATGTTTTGAAACTAATGTCGTTGCAATGCCCCCTCGAATTCTTCTGGTGGAATGTATTTTGAAGACCAAATTTTCAAGTTTACGCCCTTTCAAGTGGTATATTTTCAACGGTACCTTGCATGTTTCGATAAGGTTACGAATTGCTCGGAGTTTATTTCTATAAACCAGAGATTTGACATAACTAAACAAAAAATAATCCAAGGGTGTGATCTTGGTGGTTAACTGACATTACCATTTCGCCCAATAAAGGGTTCAGGAAACTTTTCTTCCAATAAGTCGATTGTCTGGCGTGATATGTGACAAGCCGAATCGTTTCGTTGAAAGCAAACATTGCTTATATCTACATTTATCAGTTCAGGTCAAAGATATTCCGTTAAAATATTCCTGTAACATTCATCATTAACAGTAACACGATTTCCATAATCGGCTTTAAAAAATAATGTCCTATCTCTCCTTTCTGAGGTGAACAGTGACTTTCTGTTTGTTTGTACACAAACCCATTCAGTCAGAAGTGCGCTTCGTCGAAAATGATGTTTCCTCCAAAGTGGGGGTTACCTTCCAACTTCCAATTTCTATGACCTGAATCATGTATCTTTCTATGGCGAATTGAATTGTTTATGAGTGGCATTTACATTTCAAACAGTGTTGCCGCTATTACGTTTCAAAGTTCAGACACTCTTATTGGAAAACTCTTTATCTTTCGCAGTTAATCTTCCTTGTTTCATAGTTACTCCTCTCTTTCTAAGTAAGTCTCTGATGTTGTCATTCCATGTCTTAGCTGGCTTTCCTTGACTTTCTATTCTTTCCTCGCTTTGACTTTTAATTCTTCTCTAAATATTATACTACGATCTAATTTTGTTCACATCCTACTTCCTAGTACACATCTTAAATAATTTAATTGGGAGATGAACTGAATCATCTCCTAATGATGCTAACAGGGTTATCGAAACGCGGGTTGGTTAATTAAAAATAAGTGATTTGGTGTTTAGTGGTAAATCTCTTTGATTTTAATGTTTAGTTTAGTTTAATCAAAATATCATAATGTTGCATGCCATTTGTTGTTGACTGATATCTAAATTGTGCAACTTAACATTTTGGTCAAGGCTATATTTTATACATGGCACGTTTTGATTATGTAGTAAATCATTAAAAACACCTACACATAATATTAACATTATTAATTTATCGTTAACTACTAAATACAACTTCTTGCATTGCTTGTGGATACTATTTTTGATATCCTGTGACCTGAATAGGTCTCACCCATTGTGACTGTTAGTCAAATGAATGTTGTAACCTTTTAGAAACATATCCATAATGTAAAATTATTAGCATTTAGAAATAATATCTATGTAAGATATACTTACGCTTGCTTCACTACTTTCTCCAATAATATCGTTAGCTGCCGTTAACATCACGACATATCCATAGTTGTTACAAAGGCCTAAGAGCCAATAAGCTAGAAGTGATCTATATTTGGCCTTCGAATTTTGTGTATCCGGCGGTGAATCTTCTTGGGACAAAATATGATTGCTGCTCTCGAAGTTTGACATATCAGGATTTCTGAATAAATGTTGATTGTAAAAATTAAGTTTTTGGTCAAATTTGTATGTCTTATTAATACGTACAGAGGAGCATAACCTGAAAAAAAATGTTTATGTAAATCATATATTCATAATATGTAATCATATACATCCGATGCATCTTCAGTACGAGTTTGAACTTTCTAGAGTCACTTAGTGGTCCGTAGCAATTCTTTTCGTGAACCGGATTTGGCTAGTGCGTTCTGAAAATGAGTGACAACAATTCCGAGCAACGGTGCGTCATCAAGTGTTGTTTCAGACTTGGGCACACTGAAAGAGTGAATACACGTTCTCCTTTTAAATCCTGCAAAAGGTAAGGTTTTTCGGAACCAACCGACGATTAGAACGCACAACATCCCGGGTTCTGTGGATATTGCCATCACTTCGTGTAGTTGAAAGTCTTCCGCTGTGAGATTTATCTTCCATCGAGTTTCGACTTTCTGAGAATGCCTTAAACTACCTGAAAACCGACGCTTTTGACAAAACGCTGTTCCATAGGCCTGCTGAAATTTTGCAAAAGTGTCCGTCGCACTGTATCCAAGTCTGAAACGAAACTACCTAGCGCACCGTTGCTCGAAATTGTTGTCACTCATATTCAGGAGGCACTAGAAAAATCCGATTCACGAAAATAATTGCTATGGACCATTAAGTGGCTCTAATGAGTTCAAACTTGAAGCAAAGACGCATGAGATGTTGACCTGCCTTCCCTCCAAAGGGAAAGCCAATAGTGTTGCTAGATCGAACGCTACGCCACCAGTCTCATTTCTATTATTTTTTACTATCTGTCTAACGAAAGTTGTTATTCGGAGCAAAAGAGTGATGAAATAATAGATGCATTATCAACAATGTTGAAGTTGTGAAGGAATTTACATACCTGGGAAGCAAACTTGACGAAAACAACATCACAGGATATATCAGAAATCGTATTATAGAGGATAACAAAGTTATCAGTCCCTGCATTCTGTCATCTATACTTACTCAAAGGAACACGTAAGTTAAGATCTATAAAACATCTCATTCGGCCAGTAGTCACTTAAGGTTGCGAGCCGTGTTAATCTTGGCAAAGTTGAATAAACAGTTGAGTGACAGTCGGTTTTTTTACCTAAGATCAATTTTGACTTTGAATTTATCTCAGTTCCTAGCGGGGAGACATGGTCTTCTTTGGATCTCTTCGAAACTCTGTCGAATCTTATTCTTAATGCACATTGCATTTTATAGGCCACAGTTAACAATGTTATATCCCCGTTTTTACATTTTTATGTCACCCTTCTTATAGGGCGTTATCCAAATTAGGTGTAAATATGTGAAATGTTAAGACGAATCTAAGTTTAGCACCTAACAAAAATCAGTTATCAATAACAAAGTTAGAATTAAAATCAAACTATAGGAACATTGATTTAGGGTATTATCATATCGATTACACCATATTTAGTTATCTTTTTGAACTATATTGGCAAACCAGGCCATTGTCTTATCTTAAATTTAATTCATTCACGTCTACCTAACAGAAGTAAGATTCCAGAATTTGTAAGTATGAAAGCTGGGAACAATGTTGTCTTCTTTATAACAATTAAAATTTATAATGGATGGGGAAAGTGTCACTCTACTATTTTAGTTACTTAAAAAATTTAAAAGAAAAAATACAGAATTTTTTACAGTACAGAAAAAATACATTTCTTCAGTAAATTTTGTGTCAATTAATTTTTGAAAAAGTTAAGTCAGTCAAACGTGAGCCAATTGTATCAATGCAACTTTGTGTTCTTTTCCATAATTTTTGTTAATATATCTGGGGCGATAATGCAGCGATTTCAACAAGGATGTTGTCTTTGAGTCGCTGTCTGGTTTGGGGCTAATTTATGAAAACCTTTTTCTTCAAAACTCCACGTAAAAAATAATCCGGAGACCTGATGGCATTATAGTATTCTAATCGCTTATTATTGTCTGTAGGCAAGAGGTCATGAACAATGTGAATCTTATAGGGAAAGGTGTGTAAGTCACTGTTTTGAATCTCTGATGCGAGGCCTATCCCCAACTGTTGCAAGACAATGAACAAAGGCAGTTTCTGCGGATTGAAAGAAGATGAACTCGGTTCCAAAAGTAGGATATAGAAGAATTAATGTAAATAGAAGTAGGCTTAGTATTAGAAAACTGCATAAACATGATAAATTCTTAATCAAAAAATCATTATTTATGAAAGAATTTCGACAATAGGAAACATTTTGGGTTCAAAATGAAATGCTTGACCCCATTCTGCGACATTCTACTGAAATGACACCCCATTTCCTAGATTTGATTACTTGGAAATTCAATTTTTTAGGTTTAAGCAATACTTGTTATTTTATGTCGAAGATTAAATTGCATTTTTGCATTGCATTGCAAAAAAGAACTAAATACATAATTCTAAAACAAAGCAATATTTTTATTCTCTACTCATAGTAGTTTATGCTTGGTAATAACATACATCTTAAACTCAAAGTCTTAATTTTTATCAAAAATTAAAAATAATAAAACAACTATTAGCACACATGAATTAGATTTCAGGGAAATAAAATATTTTAGATTATTATTACATGTTGTTTAATTACTATTTATATATAATTAAAGTTTATAACCCTCATTTAAGTAAAAAGCAGCTTAAACTCTGAGAGATTTACCACTTTAATCTAGATTAAATCATCTCCTGATGATGCTAACATGGTTAGAGAAACGTACGTCGAGAAGTTTAAAAAAGTGATTTGGTCATTAGTAGTAAATATCTCCGAGTTTAGTGTTTCACACCGAAGGTTCTAACAGAAGAATTAAAAAGCAGCTTGCTAAAAATTTTATCTGATCGGATTTGAAAAGGGAACTAGACACTATAGTATTATAAAACCTACTTTTAGAATGAAAGAATGGGGTTTCAACTAATAACATCGTTTTCACTAAAACAATGCTCTAATGAAAAAAATATCTAGATATGTCCAAAAAATTATGTTAAACAAATTTAAATAAAAGTTTAATATCAACAGCTTTTATTTGAGCACGACTATGCATAAAAAGAACAATTATTGCAAACATATGAGACAATAAGTTAACTATTTATTGCTAATATGCTTTTTATTAATAATAATAAGACACATAAATACGAAGAAAAGAAAAATTAACCTAAAAAAATCGTTGAATCTAATCACCAAAAAGAGTTGAACAAATTAATGTCATATTAGATCACCAGCAGTATGTAGCAATTTTAAAACGTTCCGAAAAGTTCTCGGCTAAGAAAATATAAGATTTTTGAGATTTTTTCAACGTAATTGTCTTGCAATTCAGTGCATTTAGACCAAGAACGTTTCAACTTTTTACTAGCTCCAGAATAATGTGATTTGTTTTACTCTGTAAATAAGGGGTTATCTCAGCTCATTTTAAGTGAATGTTCGTCCAGCGAGCCACTTCTTCAGGATTGGGAAGAGGAAATCATCGCTGGAGCTCAAATGTGGTAAATAGAGTGCATTGTGGAAGCACTAAGTCATGAAATTTGCAGCAACACCCCGAAACTTGTATGTAGGTGCATTCCTGGTGAAAGAAAACTTAAAAAAAACTATGTTTAGCACCTAACAAAAATCAATTATCTATAACAAAGTTAGATGTAAAGTCATTTTAAACTATAGGAAAATTGATTTAGGGTATTATCTTATCAATCATGCTATAATTAAGTATCTTTTTTAATCTATTGAAATAAGAATGTGAAATAACTTGTTATTTAATTAGATTATATCTGATTTGGCTTTATTGACCTGACTGGCGAACCATATCTTAAAATTAATTCATTTACGTCTACCTAATATAGGTAAGATTGCAGAATTTGTAAGTAGGAAAGTATTTATAACAATTAAAATGTATAACGGGTGGGGCAAGTCTCACGCTACTATTTTAATTATTTAAAAATTTTAAAAGAAACAATACAGAATTTTCTATAATATGTTCATTTCGTCATTAAATGTTGTGTTAATTAATTTTTGAAAAATGTATGTCAATTAAACGTGAGCCAATAGCAGCAATGCACCTTTGTGCTCTTTTCAACACATTTTCCATAACTTTTGTAAACATATCTGGAGTTAATGCAGCGATTTCAGCAATTGAAAAAATCCCCATAAAAAATAATTCGTATGCCCGATGACATTATATTCGTCGTAAACTGCGTGGAGAAATTCTCAGTTGTGCACCACGTCATCGAATCGACATTTCTGGAGACTCCTTCACACTTTATTCGACACGTATATATCGTTTTGAACCTCTGATGCGTGGCGTATCCTGCAAGTGTTACTAAAACAATGAATAAAGCTAGGTCCTGCCGGTTTAAAGAAGATGAACTCGGTTCCAGAAGTAGGATATAGAAGAAGTAATGTAAATAGAACTAGGATTAGTATTAGAAAACTGCATAAACTTGATAAATTCTTAATAAAAAATCCATTATTCACGAAAGAATTTCTTCATTAGGAAACATTTTGGGTTAAAAATTAAATGTTTGGTCACCCCATTTTCTAGATTTGATTACCTGGTAATTCAATTTTTATTTTTATATTTAAGCAATACTTTGGTATTTTACTTCAAAGAACAAATTGCATAAAAAAACTAAATACGGAATTTTAAAACAAAGTAATATTTTGTATTTTCGCTTCTCTACTCATAGTATTTTATGCTTGGCAATTCTAATCATAAACTCAGAGACTTAATTTTTATCAAAAATTAAAAATAATGAAGCCACTATTAGCTCACATGAATTAGATTTCAGGGAAATAAAATATTTTAGATAATTATTACATGTTGTTTAATTACATTACATTATATATAACTAACGTTTATCAATTCACTTATTTAAGTAAGTAAGTTTAAGTTTAGTACCTGATCGGATTTGAAAAGCGAACTAGATACTATTTTAGAACCTACTTTTGGAATGAAAGAATGAGGTTTCAAATAATACCGTCGTTTTAACTAAAACTGCTTCGCCTTTGGTGGGTAGTGGAGAATCCATGTTTCATCTGCTGTTTTTTCATACCCAAAATGCAGTGGATAGGGTCTATCGAGATGTTTACAATGTCAGCAAGTTCGCGTATTTTCAAAAGGCGATTACTTAATACGATATTGTAACTTTATGTGACTCGGTTTTTTGGCGTCATGAGCTTTCATCATCTTCAGTGGATGAACGACAACGTTTAAATTCAGCAGCCCACTTTTCGAAAATGAAGCGAAAAAAACCTTTAAAAGAGAATCAAACTTTTTTGTATGTCTGCCAGGCTTAAATTCCATAAAAGAGCGTACTTTATAATTGTTTGAAAATGTTAAAATTTGTTTGTTGTACTTGATTGTCACAAACAAGCAACTAAACGCACGCATCTAAAACTTCACAGAACGCCATCTAACGAATCGTACATGACAAATATAGTCGATTAGTTGCGCCATTTCTGCATCATATCCAGAATTTTTCGATTGACTCTGCTATTCGACTTATGACTCCATCTAAAGTTTTAATACAAAATGACTAGTCTACATTTGATTGGAGAATGACTGTCATAATATCTTTTGAGCCCCAATAAATACAGATATTACAAAATTAGAGATTCAGAAAAACACAAAAAATCGTCTATAAAAAGGTAAAAACGGACGATAACTCATAAGGAAACATAAATTACTAGATTTATGAAATAAGTTGTAAGTGGTATTCTTCGTATTCCTTACAGGAAGGTCGTGATCTATGAACACTCATTCCATTTGCCTCTTATTTGGACTACTTCTCATCAGCGTTCTCTATTTCTGGCTTCCTTGGTTGCATATTGGAGAGATGAACCAGTTAAGTCTTTAATTTGGTCTGTCCATATTTTTGGAGGTCTGCTGTGTGATCTAGAACCAGTCTTTCTAAGTTATTGCCGCCCTCGCGTTCAATGTAGGGGAAGAATCTTACTAATCGTTCATGAATAATTTCGGATTGCCTTGTGGGTTCATCAATTTCTTGAATAACGGATGCCTTTCTTTGTCTGGCAGTTCACAGAATGTGAAGGACCCGTCTCAAGCACCAAAGTTTAGAAGAATCAATGTGCTTGAGGTCTTGTTTTTTAATGGTCCATGTTTCAGTGGAATATAGCAATACTTGAAAAACTAATGTATTTACTATCTATTTCTTTCTCTTCTGTGTTATGTCGCTATCCCTCCAGATCTTCTGCAAATTTCACATTCTATTTCTTTCCATATCGCATTTTCTTCTCAAGTCATGAGTGTTCCCTACTCCGTTCGACATTAAAAAACTAACGACCTTTAATGGACCTATTTGACTGATGTTGGTAAGTTGTTATTTTGACGGTCGATAATCATAATTTTCAGTTTTTCCTCATTTATTTCTAGCCCGTCGATATATGAATAGAAGTTATATTGATTTATAATATAAAGTGTGACATGAACGCCGAAAAAAGATCAATTTTTTAGTCTTGTAACACTTATACAGATTTCACATCAACTTTATACATTTAATTATATAGATATATTGTATATAAATAACTTAATAATTAGTGCTAGAATAATATTTAATAAAATCATGATTATAAATTGAAATAAAAATATATTATTACAATATTTGAAACAATTTTTCAATTTAAACGAAATAAAATATAAAGTGGCAAATATCATCCCTCATATGTATATATCTATAGAAGTTGAGTGACATTTATATATTCCTACGCGAGCATTTGAGTGGAGATATAATTGACTTATTGGATATGCAAGGCGAATTGGATGGACACGAAATTGCCATTAAGCACATGGACTATTTATGGATTTACGGTTGAAATTAAATTTTAAATATTTCCAAATAGAGCAACTCTGCATATATCAACTCACCACTGCATAAACATATTTTTGCCTAAAATGTGTTTGACTGAATCCAGACGATATTATTTTATCAAAATTTTCTTAACTGTATAAATTATTGCATTAAAGAGTTATTATTGTATTCATCGGATTTATAATAATATTTCTCATTAAATATGATTATTTATAATTAAGTTGAACCTTCATACTAAGCTATAAATTAATAATGCTGTATGGCAGTTTCAGATTGTTTATTTACTCTAGAAATTCGTTTATTTTAGTTTATATCCAAAAAATGGTATACAGGAGAATATATGTGAGACCATTATAAACTTATCCTTAACGTGTAACCTGTAGTTCTTGAACATATTATTGTATTCCAAATTATTCGTTGTACTTGATATTTGCTGATCAGTGAAATTGACTGACTACACTCGACACTTTCGGAACATTTTTACTGCTTCTAGGGGTTAAAATTGTATGCAAATTCACAACTTTATAAAGAACACTCAGTATATATATATATATATATATATATATATATATATATATATATATATATATATATATATATATATATATATATATATATATATATATATATATTTCAATCAAACTGACAACATAAAATGAATATACAATGAAAAATACAATGAACAACATATATTAAACACAAAAACTGATACACTTATTGCTTGTTTACCTTTATTATGTTGCTGGGTAATTTTTGTATGTTGCTAAGCTACGAGGTGTGTAAATAAAGTAATGAGACTGGTGGCGTACCGTTCAATTTGGCAACACTGATGACTTCCTCTTTGGAGGCGAGACCGTCCAACATATGATGCCTCTTCAATACGAGTTTGGACTCTCTAAGGTCATGGGGAGTAGCAATTCTTTTCATGAATCAGATTTTTCTAGTGCATTCTGAATATGAGTAACAACTGGGGACAGTGGGATGGAAACTTTTACAAAACTTCAACAGACCTATGAAAACAGTGTTTTGTCAAGGGTCCAGATTTTCGGATGATTTAAGATATACTCAGAAGATCAAAACTCGATTGAAGTTCAAACTTCCAGCGGATACTACTGGGATGTTCTATAAGTTCCCGCCGTTTTTATAATTTGTTTTTTTTTCCTATTTTTATTTTGTTTGGCCAAGTGAATATACAGGGTTTGTCCAATAAGAATCGGGACTGAGGTCATAAGAAACATTTATTGAAGAAATATGAAAAGTAACTCAACAATTTTCAAAATATGACCCTCCTGCATCAATACACCGTTGCCAGCGGTTTTTTCAGTCTTCATACGTCCCTTGGAAGTCCGCAACTGCAAGGCTATACAAGCACTCCGTCGAAGCCTATTGGACTGCCTCAATCGTTCTGAAACAATGTCCTTTCAGGCTCCTCTTGATCCGAGGGAACAAAAAAAAGTCCGGGGGAGCCACATGTGACTATTAGGTGGTTGGGGCAGCGTTGCCACGTTGTGTTAAGTCAAGACATTGTTTCGTTCTTGTAAGCATCACAGATCATGTGAAAAGTCTCCATAACGGATTTGTTCAATTTCACAAAAAATTTCATGGCACATCGTTGTTCTAAGTTTTTTGCATCTTGACTCTCGACGCAAACTTAACGACGCACACATTCACTTCGCGCACGATCTACGCACTCTAAAGTTTCGGAGACAACTGAGCCAGGTTTCCTAGGTTACCTGACATCAGCCACCTCCGATATCACTTATAAAAACTACCGTCCACTCCTTCCGCTTGGCAAGAATAAATCAGTTCCGATATTTATTGGACTAACAGATACAGGCTATTCGAAAGCTCTTTGCTTCCTCTACAAAACTATTGGCATAATTTTTATGAAAAACTTAATTTTAATTAACTTTCAGGATTTGGAAATGTAAATTGCAGGCGGCAAAAAACTTCATTTTCGACCCTTGCTATATTTCACCTTTTGTTGTGGTCAAAAAGCTACAGAAGCAGTTCGAGACATTTTTGCTATATATGGAGAGGACGCTATAGCCGATCGGACTGCTCAAGATTGGTTTGCCGAGTTCAAAGATGGCAACTTCGACCTGGATGGCACACAATCTGGACCTTCCGACTTCGACGAGAACCATATTAAAGCGCTTTTGAAAGAGGGCGGCCCTCAAACATGCCGAGAATCGGCTGAGACGATGGACTGTGGCCTTGCGACAATCTCCCGACACCCTCAATCTACGGAGTGGCCTCCATGTGGCATCCAAGCTAATAGACGACAAGGAAAATCGGGTAACATCGGGTAACACGAGGCAACATGCAAGATCTTGCTTAGAAAGCATAGTCAAGAAGACCCTAAATGATCTCGAATGGGCAGTTCTTCCGCATCCGTCGTACTCTCCAGACCTTGCGCCACCCGATTACCACGTAAATGAGAGACGTAACTTTCGCCATTCAATGAGGACCTCAAAAACTTGCTTAACAACTTCTTCGAGTCCAGGCTTGGCGATTTCTGGCGAAACGGCATCAATAAATTAGTCGAGAAGAGGGAGCAGGTCGTGAACAACGACGGAGAATACATCATTGATTAATTTGTTGTTATAATTGTTGCTTTTTTCGATAATACGTTTTAATAAAAAAACATCAGATGAAGACGCATCAGCTGGTGAACTGCTTACCCTCCAAAGGGCCACCAACCACCAACTGCCAGATCGAATGTTACGCCATCAGTCTCATCACTTTATTTACACATCTCGTATTACTCACAGTTGTAAATTACGAGAAAGCATTTAATTCAGTGGAAAACTTGCCATAATGGAAGCAATGACCTTATTCGGAATAGACAACCGATATACCAGACTGGCAGAAGATATCTAAAGGAGGGTTATATCTTAAATTAAAATAAATGAAAATTTAAGAATAGATAAATTTTGCACGGAGAGGAGTTCGACAAGGGGACTGTATGTCTCGTAAATTATTTAACATCGTACTGGAAACTGTATTCAAAAACCCAAATTGACAGGAAATGGGTATCATTCTGGATGGCAAACATTTAAACTACTTGAAATGTGCCAACTTTTATACAGAAAATGATAACAAACATAAGATGATGATATAACATTTATGGAATATATAAAAACATCAACAGCCATAGAGAGAAAAATTCTGGAAATAACGCTAGAAGAAATAAAGGCAAAATGGATCAGGGAACAAACTGGACAACATACGATAAATGAACGAAGATGGTAGTTGGGTGGATTTCGAAAAGAAAGAAGAAGAGTAGAAAGACCACCAGAAAAATGGATGAATGATAAAAGAAACAAGGGCGGAAAACAGCCCAATAGAGTAACAGCTGGACCAAAGGAAGGGTGACCTATGTCCAACGATGTACGACAGAAAGCTAAAGAAGAAGAAAGGAGTTTCTAATGATATGTTAATAATATTATAGCAACAGGCATTTGTCTTTCAATGTTCATTATCTAAGAAAAGAAAATATAGACATATCTATTAACCAAACTACAAACTAAAATTATAGAAACACGATTAGGAAAATTTTTCATTTATAATTTTTAAATTATTTTAATGATAATTTTTTTTAACTTCAAAACCACTTATCGTTAAGATTATCGTTAAGAATAAATTTGTCAAACTCGAGAGAAATTAAACCTTGATAAATTAACATTAGGCTAAATTACAAATTATTTATGATTTAACATGAGTATGCTAAATTCCTTCACTCATTATTACGGAACATTCAAAAACATCTTATGTTTGATGTTCTAAACAAATCTAAATAATCTAACGTCCAAAAGCATAAGAAAAACCAAATCTGATGGCAGTTGTTAATTGATAAATATTTCTTAGAATTTATTTACTATGTTAAAATATTACTTATTGTTATTGGTTCTATAAATATTAAATGAAGTTGAGAGAAATTATTGAAATAAAATTTTTTTCTGGACAAAATTGCACAGATATATATATATATATATATATATATATATATATATATATATATATATATATATATATATATATATATATATATATATATATATATATATATATATATATATATAATATCCACTACTGTACATATTAAATTGTTTAAAAATATATAAATATACCGTGTTTAGAAAAACAATTCTGAACAAATTTAAATAATTAAACAACAAGAACAAAAAAAATAATTATAAATATATTAAAAGAAATATTATACTGAACACAACAAGAAAATTAATTCCTAAGCCAATTATCTAATCTATTTAAATAGTTGTATTTTCCAAATCGTACCTGCAATGTGAAATGAACTTGTCGATTTTACACGGTGTTCGTGATAGTACCAACAGAGAACTAAACACAGCACACACCACAGTACGATTTTTTTAATTGCACGCCGCTATGGCGACTTTGCTATATCACTGCACGTCTTAAAGTTTAGTTGCCAATCTAAATTGCTAATAAAATTACCAATATAGTCGTTTAATTGTCATTAAACAACTGTAATATCACTTTGTTGCTGATTAAGTTAATTTGAAAAAAAATATGTCAAGTGCAAATATCTTGGAGTAATAATTTTTCAAGTGTGGTTTCGTCTTGGTTCATGATTAATACATTTAAACTGGCTATTCCAAAAAAATAATAGAAAACCTTGTATAGTATTAAACCTTGAAGTGTTAAGAATGAAAACGATAAAAAACTGCCACGTATGTATATTTTGTAAAGATAATTTTAAAACATTGTATTGTGTATACATCAAAAGAATTTCTGTTAGGATACTAGGCGATAAAAACGAGTATACGAGGTGTATACAAAAGTAATGAAACTGGGACGTAGCGTTCGATCTGGCAAAACTGTTGGCTTCCTCACTGGACGGGAGACATACCAACATCTAATGCGTTTTCAGAGCGAGTTTAAACTCCCTAGAGTCACTTAATCGCAATTCGTAAACCGAATATTTCAAGCACATACGGACGAGTAACAACAATTTCGAGAAACTGTGTGCTATCAAGTCTTGTTTCAGACTTGGTCATAGTGCGGCGAAAACTTTTGCAAAACTTCAACAAGCCTAGGAAAACAGTGTTTTGTCAAGGGCCCAGGATTTCGTGTGGTTTAAGGTATTCTCAGAAGGCCGAGACTAGACCAAATAGGACCCGGAAACGAAGTGCCAGAGCCTGGAATGGCACACTCCAACCTCACCACGTCAAAAAAAAACCAGAAAAAGTAAATCAAAGATGAAAAATAAGTTCATTTACTTTTTTGATAATCAGGGGATCGCCCATAAGGAATTTATGCCTCAAGGCTAAACGGAAAACCAGCATTTTTACCGAGAAGTTCTTGACGAAAAAGGGTCAATCGTGTGACACCGAACAACACCTTGCCCCACAGCGACTTCAATTAACGAGTTTTTGGAAAGTAAAAACGGTAGCTCCGCGGTCCCTTTATTCACCAGACTTAAGCTCTTGTAATTTTTATTTCTTGTCCTAAGATTGAAAAATCACCTCAAAGGGCACTATTTTGGGACATTTCAGAGCATTGACAAGGCCGTAACCGACTAGAAACATCTCAAACTAGCTACAGACCACCAAGTGACTCTAGAGAGTCCAAACTTGCGTTGAAGAAACATCAGATGTTGGCCTCCCTCCCTTCCGAAGGGAAAGCCAACATTGTTGCCAGATTGATCGTTACATCACCAGTCTTATTACTTTATGTGTACATCTCGTATATATGCAAGATGCGTAAGAACGGTGATAGTTGAAAGTCTTCCTACTTCGACTTCTTCAACTTCCGGACACTCGATATCGACTATTTTTGACATTGTCGCGAAATATACAGCTTAGGAAACGGTCAAGGAAGGCTCCCGTAATCCAAGGAAGAACCATTGAACATCGAACAGCAAAGATTCCAACACGTCTCAAACGCTCATGAACTCATCTGAAATGAGTTCATAGACAATGGTTGCGAAAATTAGCGATGTAAGTTGGTGTCAGCGAGTAGACAATTGTGGGATTACAGATAAGGATTTATGCTAAGTCATATACGATTAAAGTATAACAAATGCTTTCCATGGCTGCTAAGATAAGGCGAGTTTTTCGTTGCAACTTGTTTTTGCATTCGAAGCCAAAGGATTTGACGGGATTTTTTCGAACGAAAAAATGTTTGCCTTTGAAGCAAAATTCAACCGCTGGCTTGTTCACGATCTCGAAGATATTTTCATTGTTGGGAGGAGTTGTGATTCGGTATGTCGCCGGATTACAGGCTTATGAGTGATTTGCTTATCGTCATATCAACGCATACGGCGTTATTTACTGACTTACTGAATACTTTTAAAAAATTGTGAAACGAACAAGACCATGAGTGTTGCAACTGTGCGACTGTAACTTAAGTATATGGATGGACAATTCGAACACTGTATATATACAAAGAGATCAAAATAAAATTTGTTTTGCATAAATTCACACTTATGGAGATAAATTTGTAAACTAGCTAAAATTTTGTATAATCTAGGAATATTAGGGTTAAATGTGGTTTAAAAATCCAGCCTCTCCAAAGAAGCAGAACAAGTTGTTGTAAACTTAGGAGAGCAGGGTAAGAGAAAAATATATGCTGCACAGTGAAGAGGGTCCACGCAACGAACATAAAGGTGGAGCCTCACCTTTCATTAGATGTAAAAATGAGAAGAAACAATATCTAAAAAGAATAGAAAAGCCCGATTGGAGTTCGCCATGAAACATGTGCATTGGAACAGAAGCAGTGGAGAAATATTATCTTTAGTGACGAATCGAAGTTTTCATTAATCAGTAGCGACGGAATCAAACACGTTCGACGTCCAGATAAGGACGTCACACACTTCAATCGAAATACGTCGTAAAGACTGTGAAGAACGGTGGAGGCAACTTTAAAGTATGGGGTTGCTTCTCATATGGAGGTATTGGCTTAATCCATAGAATCATCGGCATTATGGATAGATTTTTTATGCTGATATTTTAGAAAATGTTATGCTACCCTTTAAAGGTTTACTAGCACGATAATGATCCGAAACATACTTCAAAACATGTGAAATGTTGATTGAAACAGCACAAAATTGAATTATTGATGTGGCCAGCCCAATCCCCGGATTTAAATCCGGTAGAAAATGTATGGAAAATCATGGACGACAAAGTTAAGACCCAGCGCTACACACATTTGAACGATGTTTAATGCTTTGATAAAAATTTGGGAATAAATAGATTCTTCAGTGCTCCATAACTTAATTGACTCAATGCCAAAACGATATCAGAAAGTCATTAGAAATAAAGGCTATTGGATCAATTATTGATTAAAATAAAAAGAATCACATTTTCTTGCCTTAAATAAACTGTTTTTGAAAGTTGCTCCATTTTTATCACATGCTTTGTAAATAAATATATCTGCCATGATAAGAAAAGAAGTAAAGTGTGTTATAATAGTTTTATGTTAATTCTGTCTTACTTAGGGTTTGCACTGGTTTAAATAAAGGATTTTTTGTTAATGTAAAATCAAAAATTTTATTTGTTCCTCTAGTTGTATCTCCGATACTGTACATACATACATACATACAAAGTTCTCTTGCATAACCAATTCATTTCAAATTACTAAAATGTCACAGCTAGCCAAAATTATCATAAACTAAAATTTTCAAAATAAATGTTCTTTTCTTTTACCATACAACCTCACCCATTGATTCACTTTCGAAGATTAACCCATTATATTCACCAAGCTTTGTTTTTATTTATAACAATTTATGTCATTGGATGCAGAGCACTGCTAGTATCAACAAATAATGGCTGGTTAAACAGATTTTCTAAACTAATAAAAGGTCTTATTTAAATTTATTTGAAATATACTTTCCATTAAAATTTTAAAAAATCAATTAGAATTCCATAAAATAGTAATAATTTTAGCAAAGGATGTATTTGATTTGAAAAAAAATTGAGATATTTTAAATCGATTTAACTACAATATTAAAAAATCTAATAGGGAATTGACGGCAAGTCCGTCTCTGTAATTAACTCAACAGAGATCAGAGCTGTACAAGCTTAACCGCTTCACTTAAATGGAACCCCCTGACAGGCTATATCAGTCGATTGATCTGAATTATAAAAGCTGTGAAAAGCAGTCATGGTGTTCTATTTCTAATATTTAAAATATTCATAAACCTACTATGCAATATGAACGGTTTAGTCTATGAAATGATTTGATTTTTCCGTAATAAAATTACGAAACAAATTACCTATATTTGAGGGTAACACGAAATAATATAATGTATGCAAAATAACATAAAATTTGGATTTTTAATTTTGATTTTTAAATTCTACAGCTATGTCGTCTTTGAGATCGTATCCTAATGGCGTATCCTGGATCCTGGTTTTGTTATTAATACACATTTCTGTTTTTGTTATTATGGATGATGTAATGAAGCCGCAATAACAGTTTTAATTGGTTAACAGTTCAGTTGGTTTAACTACTCAGTCAGGTTCTCGAATTACGAGGTTCATTCGAAAAGTTCTCGACCTGCCGCAGGAATGTCGCAAGTGTGTCCAAATGACTATGATATCTGATAAGTAAGATTCGTTAGATCGCGTGCTGCGAAGTTTCAGACGCGTGCCTTTTGTTGCTTGTTTATGGTGATCGAATATTGACATTTCCTGAAAATGAGATACCATTGAAGTTCGAGCTGTTATAAAGTCCATTTATTAGGGCGTTTAACCTAGACACATATTCAAAAAATTTTAAATTTCACTCTAAAGAATTCTGCTCCTTCGTTTTCGATGGTAAAAAAATTAATTTGGATTTAAACGTAGTAGTATATTCATTCATTGAAGGCATTTGGGATGTCCAAAAACTGCTACCAACCGAAGAAATCGAAACAAAAATCCATACTGTCATATTAAATGATGTTCGACTGAAGGTACGAGAGTTTGTTGTCATTGTAAACACCTCGATAAACCATATTCACCACATTGTACATGATGTTTTGAATATACAGAAGCTTTAGTTTAAAGACTCAATCTAATCAGATTGATGTTGATGACCAAAGAGATTTGGTGTTGAGTGGTAAATCTCTTCGATCTTCGATTAGTGTTTCATACCAAAGATTCCAATAGAAGAATTGACATTTCAAGAATGTTTAGAGTTAAATACGATTTTGCTAAGTTTCTTCGACTTTTCATAACATTAGATAAAACATTAATTCACTTATATATCTCAGAAACGAAGCAAGAGCTGAAATCGTGGATGGAAGCAGATGAAAATGCATCAAAGGAAACCAAGATTCCATTTGCAGGAAAAATTTGACTAACGTTTTTTAGGAGTTTCCTGGTGTGGTGCTTATAGATTATCTAGCAAAATATAAGACAATCACCGGTAAGTACTATGATTAACTGTTGTATCAAATGAAGGGTGCTCCTTAAGCTAAACGTCCACATCTAGGTAAAAAGAAAGTGCTCTTTCATCATGATAACGTCCTTGCACATACGTCTCGGGTTGTTGCTGTAAAACTCTATGACCAACACTTAGAAGTGTTTCCACATGCACCGTATTCGCCGGATTTGACTCGCTTTAATTACCTCCTCTTTCCAAACATGAAAAAATGGTTCACTAGACTAAGATTCACTTCAAATGATGAAGTCAAAGCTGAGACAACCGCGTATTTTACATAGTTGAACAAATCGCATTATACTGAGGGTATAAAAAGGTGGCACATCGTTGGTGTAAATATATTTAACTGGAAGGCAACTATGTTGAAGAGTTTAAAAAAAGTGAAAAACTTTGTGTTTTCTTTGTCATGCTGGGAACTTTTTGAACGACCCTTGTAAGTATAAAGTCCTTTCGTAGATTCTGACATTGGAGGTTCAGATTCCAAATTTATCTCACGACATTTATTTAATGATAACTTCATCAATAAAACACAATTTTATAATTGTTATTTAACAAGTTTTTTAATATAATTTAATATATTTTTAAGTAATAACACAGTCGGCATGATTTTTATAACATTGATAAGAATGCTCTTTTTGCGTTTCATTTAGGTAGTTACTAAAACATCTTTTCACAGATATGTCCTCGCACATCTCATTTTTAAGTAGCTGCTTCTTCTTTATATCATTAAAATTATTGGTACCTGACTTTGGACTGGACAGTGTAGGAATTACAACAAGAACGTAGAGGGTGTATTTCCACAGTATTCTTCGAACCTTTAAGGGCAGTTTTATTGTTTTCTATAGTTTAGTTTGTTTCTGTCTCGTTTACAATACAGCCAAGTGTTTAAGATGATTTTATGTAAAATGGCAAGTACTAGTCATCAATTTTACAAAAAAATCAGCGGATAAGTTTTATTATAAATGCGGACGATTTATTTCTTTAAGTCACAAGCTAGATCTATATCCGAGGAAGTCAAAAAGCCTACCTTTAGTATTTTAAGTGTCCAATTGGAGATCAAGATAAAAGTTGGGCTCCTCATGTTTGCTGTATGAGTTGTCACGTAAATTTAGTGTAGTGGATGCATCGTAAGAAAAATTCTATGCCGCTTGTTGTTCTTAAGGTGTGGAGAGAACCTACTGACCATGTAAGTGATTTTTTCTATCACTAAAACAGAAGGGATTTCAAAAAAGCAAAGGGATAAAATTCTGTATCCAAATTTGCTTTCTGCACTTAGGCCAGTTCCTCATAGCCAGGAACTACCGGTACCAATTGCGCCTTTTAAATCTCGACAACATGATGACCCGGTGATTCTAATTCTTCATCAGGATCTGATCCACAACTTCCTGAGAACACCAGTTGTGACCCAACATTTTTAGCAACTACCAGTGAACCTCACTTAATAACTCAGAATGAATTAAATGATTTGGTACGTGACTTGGAATTGTCAAAACAAACTTCAACAGTGGAACCTGTTAGATAAAAATGCAAATGTTTCACTTTACCGAAAAGGGATTCTAACATTTTCAAGTTTTTATAAAATGGAAGTATCGCTATGTGTCTGTTGTTATATTCATGATTTAATGAATGGGCTTAATATGGAACATGTACCTTTCGAGTGGCATATTTTCACAGATTCATCGAAATGCAGCTTAAAAGCAGTCTTACTTCATAATGAAAACAAAAACCCATTTATTTCTAACCCATTCAGTGACAATGAAAGAAACCTATGACAACTTAGCAACACCATACTAAACGTGTTAAATATGAACAGTATCAGTGAGATATCTGTGGGGATTCAAAAGTGATAGGTATATTGCTAGGACTTCAAGGGGATTTTACAAGGTATTGCTGTTTTTCAGTAAAAAAGATTGGCTTCATAGAACTTATTTTGAACCTGGTACTTCAAACATAAAATATGCCCCCTTGTTAACCTAATAAAGGTGCTTCTTCCGCCTCTTCATATTAAGCTTGGCCTAATGAAAAACATTGTCAAAGCCATTGAACAAGGTAATGGTTTCAACTACCTAAAAGAAATATTTCCTCAATTAAGTGATGCAAAACTGTGTGATGTAACTGTAACTGCAAAACTGTAAATAAAAAGGAATTAGCAGCTTGGAAGTGTTTTATAAGTATCGTGAAAGGATTTCTGGGTAACAAGGCAACAAAAACTATATAAACCTCATAGATAAACTCTTGAAAGCCTATGAAATACTAGGGTGCCGTTTGTTCTTAAAAATGCATTTTTATACTCCCGTTTGGATTTTTTCCGGAAACTTTGGGTGCAGTAAGCGACGAACAAAGAGAGAGGTTTCACCAGGATATCAGGACGATGGAAGCAAGATACCAGGAACGGTGGAATCCAACTATGTTGGGCGACTACTGCTGGGTTTAAAAAAGAGATGATGTTACAGAACACAAGAGGAAAAAGTGAAAGTTTTTGTCGCTGTATAACATCTCATGTAATATATTTTTGATTCACATACTCCTCAGTAATGTCTTTGTATGCAAATCAATCATGCAAATGCAATATCTATGGATTTGACACGTTTTACATATTTAGATTAAATAAATATTAGATTGTAAACATATGTCGTCTCCTTTTTTTCCCCACCACCGATCCCCTGTAACAAAAAAACAGTAAAAAGCTTATCATTTTTGGATTTAGGGCTACAAAATACTTCATATACATCTATTTTCATCAATGTTACCTCCAAAAAGTTTAAATTGATATCTTCTAAAAACTAATTATATCATTGATTAGAGAATGGCATGGATACGGCATGGCATTAAACTCTCTATTTTTTGCAAAATATCTTCTTTTCATTGAATTATAACTAGATCCTGCAACAAATTCAACTTCTACGGAAACTACTTTAAAACAGTATCTATAAAATGCATCACTATACTGAAGGTATTACAATTATTTGTTTAAATATCGTGATTTATAATTATCATAGGATACTACATATTCTTTTAGATAAAAATAGGATAAGAATATATTATTTACGATTAAAAAGCGGTAAAACAATTTACAAATTATTCTAATTTGAATGTTTGTTGATGATACTAACTTGGGTATAGTATAAAAAAGCATCTGTTCAAATAATTAAAAAGATTACTTTAGAAAAGATAAATTTAGGAAAAAATAGCAATATTTTTTAAAGTTTTTTAAATTGGTTTTGTTATTATTATGTCTGTGTCTCTTCTGTCACACTCTTCAACATATCTTGGTATCGATTGAGTGAGATCATATACTGAGATTGAGGTGAGGTTTTTGGGATATCCCAACTTTCTCTACTTTATGTTTTAAGTCTGCATTTATCACCGATTGTTTTACTATTAATATATTTTTTATTGAGTCACGAAGCTTACACTTGTTGATTTTTTTACGCTAATAATTTATACTACGATGACGAAAAAGTAAGGTGACATTTGGTTTAAAAATTCATGCGCTTTACTTATCCATACAACTATTTATATTTTAAGTTGCACCTTAAGCAAAGCGCAAAGGAAACTTTCCCATTTTAAATTTAAAGAATTTTCGGTATTTTTTTTTAGTTTTTTGTTTGAGACTAAGCTAAAAACTCAAAAGTTTTAAAAAGTGACAGAAAAGGACCGCTATTCGCTTGCAGAACAAACACACATTTTTACAATTTACTTTGAAAATGGAACAAACATTATTTCAACTTGGCGCTACAAAACAAGGCAGACCATGAAAAATAAGATCAGCTGAAAATATCCAGTATTACACACTGCAAAATACTCGGAAATATCCAGGAACATTAACTTGGCCATTTTTTAGTCAACTGGGAATAAAATGACGGTTCCTACAGCGAATCGTCATCCATCAACATTCATAACCGTTCAATCCTTCGATATTATGGTTGACGCTTGAAAGCGTTTTTATAATCCTGTTAATGAGGTTCTTCTAGTCATCGTTAGAATATTTTATACTGTCTATGTATTCCACTTTCCAGTCTGCAATATCTAGAGATTTTAAATCCTTTTCCACCGGGTCTAACCATCTCCTTCTCGGATGCCCCCTTAACCTTCTCGCCATTTTGTTGTTCTTTTAATTATTTCTGTGGATGGTCTTCTCATTATGTGACCTGTCCAATCTAGCGCTCTTGTTTTTATATATCTGGGTATGTTCTCTCCTCCTAAATCTTCATCTATTTCTTCATTTCTTTTAAATATCATTACTCCATCCCCTGTTATGTCCGGTCCAAGTATTTTTCTCATTATTTTCCTTTCCAGCATTTTTTGGTTTTCTTCTTTCTTATTTGTGTTAGGTGGTTCCAGTATATTGATCTTCATTTTCTTACTTAATATTTTAGATCTCAATAGTGTTATGTTCATTCCAAAGATTTGATTTCCCTTCAGTATTTATTATTTTATCCATTCTTTCCCATTTTGACCTATTGTTGTTTCGAAATAAACAAAAGTCGATACTGTCTCAAAAGAAGCATGATTCTCTGTTATTAGGTGGGTGTTCCTATTTTAAATTTCCCTTCCCACTCTTATGTATTTTGTTTTTTCTTCATTGATTTTTAATCTGAACTTTCTGGCCTCTCTTCCTAGTCGTTCTACTACCCTTATTAAGATTTGGCCATTCCTGCCAGATCATCTGCGAAGCCAAATGGCTAACTAATTAGTTGGATGTCATTTGTATTTGTATTATATTATATTATTGTTATCATATATATATATATATATATATATATATATATATATATATATATATATATATATATATATATATATAATGGGCCGGTCAAAAATGGGCCCGACAGAGATTGAGGATAGAAGAACGTACAGAAACAAAATACGTATGTGGAACGTTGCACCAGATAACGAAGTTGAATCGAGAGCGAAAGAGAATCCACGGAGAAGGGATGAGAGAGGCGTGGGGGATCAGAAAGAACACTCGAAAATGAGTCAGAATACTTTGCGTGATCCAACCAATATATATGACCAAAAAAATAAGAGTATAATTTAGAAATCATAAGTTTATTTTGTATCAACAAATAAATTAGATCAGAACAGTTCTAATTTCAAATAACTAAATTTCAATAAAAAAATACATAACTTTCGATGAATAAGCGCTTGGCCACAAAAATAAGAGTGTTTAGAAATAGCAAGCACAAAAAAAGAAAAAGTAGTATAATGAAAATAAATTAGACAAAATCAACTTATTAGTAAGTATTTTGTTGGATAGCCTTTATTTTCCAAAACTGCGGCACATTGTCTAGGCATGGAGTCTATAACATTTCGGCAAACTTCAATCGGAATCGAATACCAGATTTCTTGAACAGTCTCCCATATTTTTTTTAGTATTTGATGATTTTCTTAAAGTTACACGCGTCTTCAAAATTTTCCACAAAATTTCTATAGGATTCATGTCCGGTGACTGAGATAGCCAAGGTAAATAAAAAATCCAACCAAGTTTTCACACTTTGGCGGTGTGTTTGGGATCATTATCGTGCTGGATGTTCCACCGTAATAGCATATGTATTCTTCAGCATAAGGCAACATAATATTCTGAAAAATTGTTTAAGTAAATTTCTTTGGCCATGTTTTGTTTTATCCAATGAATTGGACCAACTTGCCACCAATTGGACAATATTGCCACCACCATGTTTGACGCAAACGATAACATTTTTTCGGTTCTAATGTTCATTCACTCGACGTCGAATACGTACTCTTCCATCATTACCAAATAAATATATTTTAGTTTCGTAGAAAAAAAAGAACATTTTTCCAATGTTCTCTATTTAAATTATTTGATGCAAACTCCTTACGTTGTTTTAAATGTTTTTATATTTAAATAGGAAACTTTCCTTAGAATTCTGCCATGATAGTCAAATGGTTGCAAACGTCAATACTTCTCGTTGTGATTGGTAACAGTAATTCCCGTTTGGCAATCATCGAAGTTTAACAAGAATTTATAAACACTTCGCGAATTAAACGATCATTTTCAAGCAAGTTCTTCGTTTCTGGCCTCGGAACTCTGTTTCTTGCTCTTTGTTTTTTTCTTTTAATACTTTTGAAACAACGCGAAAAGATCTTTTTAAAGTTTGACAAATAAATCTATGATTTTTTCGGTTTTCGCAATTGCAAAATTAGCGTGTTTCTCGTCAATTTTAGTTTAGTTAGTTTTAGTTTTAGTTTAGTACGACCCAATGTTTGTATAGACAGATAACTTACACTAACAACGCCAATTAAACTATAAAAACCAATTTCTGATAAAATGCGAACCAAAGTTATCAATATACTTCAACACTCTTATTTTTTTGACCACATTATTTTTAAATGACATTCTCGAATTTATTTCATCTTGCGATTATTTTTTGTAAGATAAGAAGACATCGGAAGAACTTTAAAACAAGGTAAAAACGAATGTAAGTTTAGCGGGTTTTTTTTAGCCAGACGGTATTTTTTTACTAAAGCAATTTTGTTCGCAACAGGGGTAAGTTCGAATCGAGGTCATGAAAAGACAGACGGATCGACGACATACAAACGGTAACGGTTGAAGCTGCATCATCAACCCTGAAAAGGGTGATTTAGGGGTAGCCGCGGGTCTCAGATTCCATTATTCCACGGGCCTGACAAAAAAGTCTCCCCAAATATAGCATTCGAGCCGGTTTTTTTAGTGAGAGGGGTGAGTTTCCAGGTGCGACATTCGCCATACGCGATCTCGCGAACAAAGATTGCAATCAGCCCGATACCAATGGGTTGATGCTTCAACTACCCCGCTCCAAACTCGCTCGCTGTCATTGTGACACTTACCACTGACGCGTTCACATTTTTTTTCACTCTTCTTCTTCAACCCTTGTGCCGTTCGTGATTACGCTCAATTTTTGTTTGTTTTTATTTTGTGGTTTTGATTTTTAATTGATGAGATTGGCCTACGCTAGTGAATTCTCTAATTTGTGGGAAAATTTTTGAAACAGGTGAGATAAGTGCGCGAATATATTTTGACGCGGAAAAGTTCGGGCGGCAGTTTTTCCGACATGCGCGTTAAAAGATGACTTATTCATTAAAGAAAATATTTTTCGATATTCTTATATTTCGAAACGTAAAGAGCAAAAAATGTTGCAAGAAAATGGAGGATCCATAGACGCTAAATTACAAAATGGCGTTATCATATAAGGATTTGAAACATTTTTTTAGACTAAATTTAATAAACCGCGCAAAATATAAAACAAAATATTTCGTAACATATTTTGATCATGTTTAAATTAGATTACTAATATATCATATAATAATTTATTTTTTTCTAAAATACATGCAAACTGTGGAGAACTTAGTTGTTGATTTCGTGTTAATTTCTTGTTAAAATTTAAAAGAAAAAACAGTGCATTTGTAAGTATGAAAAGTTTGATTTAAAACTAAAAATTTGTCCATGGCGTGCCTTAAACACAATATTTATTTAAGTTTGCGTTTCAGAATATTTATTATTTATTATTAATTCTTAATGTTCAGTGTGGTTGTTACTTAAAAGTTAATAATGAAATGATTGGCAGGATATTAAAATGATGTATCTATTTAAAATTATAAATTTAATATACAGTTTTTAATATTTAATTCATAAAATTACATTGTAAATATCAATTTTTAAACAAATTAAATTACTCAGATGAAAAAGGGTAATACAAACTTTATTCAATACATACATTTTTCAGAATTAATTAAAATATTTAAATTATATTAATATTAGTTCATCACAATGCTCTATTTAACAAAAATAATTGCAATCAGTTCGAAGCTGTTGGGTTGATCCTTCGCCACTCTCCCTTAATGCAACTTACAGTGATGGTGACCTTTCACCAATTTTTTTCAGTAATTTTTGTAATATAAGAATAATGTGCAAATACATTTTAAAAAATTAAAAATGAAAAAAATTAAATAGTGAATAATCACTGCGGGAAAATGGAGGATTCAAAGATGCCAACACTCAAAATGGCGTTGTCTAATATAATTAAACAGGGGGTTGATACATATCGCTTTTTATCACTTTATTAACATTGATTTTTTTTATTTCTTTACGCACAAAAAAGAAAAAAAAATAGTTATAGTGTTAGGATTTTCACAAATTCTAGAGTAATAAAAAGAAAATTGTATTAAATATAAAGCTCTTTCAATGTGTACTTTGGTGGATAAATAAAAATTACAAGCAGTTTCATTATACTACATATTGAATAAAAGTAACGTAAAAAATATGTAATTAAGAGCATGGATAATTAATAAAGCCTCTTTTACTTAAATGTGAAGAGGTGTGCGCACTATTTCTTGCCATTTTTTCTTAATTTTTCAAGCTTACTCGTTTTTTCGCTAAACATTCTGCCACTAGGCTGTTCCATGTCTTTCTTGGCATTCATGTACCGTGTACCATATTCGTTGAGATTATCTCTGTTCCTTCTTTAATGTAACCAAACCATTTTAAATATTGTCTTTCCATATTCTCAATAATTGGTTTCACCTTTAACTCTTCGCCGTTACTGCCGTAACTACCGTTAATTACAAACGAAACACCGTTTCGTTTGTAATTATGTTTTTTCTTGCGAGGCTTTTAACCGTGTTTAAGTATTACATTTTTATTGCTGTTTGTTTTGTATACCGCGATTTTTGTTTTTGCTGATATGTCCCTCCTTTCTGTAAATCTTTTCTTGAGGGCATAATATTTCTTAGTAGGGCTTTTTTTTCTTTCATTTATTTCTGCATTATTTTTGTTGTCTTTATAGACATACGGTCCCTAGTAGCTCAATGCATTTATTCTACAATTTTGGTATTTAGTTTAACCAGGTCAGATTGATCTTGTCACCCTTTTAATTTTTCCAAAATTTTTGCATTGTCACTTTTTATTTTTCGCAAATATTACTAAGATGATCTGTAAATATCCACTCACTTATAGTTATTACTATATTTCTGTATTAGTTTGGTAGTACAGTTAATTAAGTTGTCATATTATATTTACATGTGAATTTGCTATTTGTACATAATTTGTTGTTACTCAAAACAAACTCATATTGTTTCTGATTTTTCTATTTACTCTTTCGTTTTAGGCTGTCCTATATTAGTTTTCTTGATATGCTATCTAATGCTTTCTAGGTTTATAAATATAATAATATACCTTATATTCATATTTAGATTTTAAATAATGATTTCAGATGAATTACAGTACTAAAATTCTGTTGATATTTATCGATTAACATATTCTCGTATCTAATTTCTAATTTTTTCCTTTACAAATCTAAAATATGATACTTATTACTGTGTTTTTCTATAACTATTACGGATAGCTAAAACATTTTATTGTCCTTGTTCCAATGTTTACAGATTTTAAATTCACATCATGCTTAACCATATTAAAATAAGTTTCGAAATTTTTCATTTCGTTTTTTTTTGTTTAAATAATATAATAGCGACTAATAAACAAAAAAAAGGTGATATTTAAATACCTCCGAAATTGCTCCAAATCTTAAACATATGTTTTACCCCAATTCCGCCTCTGTTTCTGTCATTCTGACATTTTCTTATGACTCATTCCCTTTTTTAACCTTATCGCAATTCGCGATTTAACCCGTTTTCGATGTATGGTTTTATTATTTAAATTTACTTTAATAATGGGCTTGGAAAATCTACGTAATATAACAACGCCTATAAAAAAATAAGTCACAAAAATCTGCGCAAAAATTCTTGCTTTCCAGCATGCGCAAACGTGTAATAACTTTTTTTTCTTATTTATTACTTGAAATATTTCTGGATTTATTTTATATTCAACTGATTTCTATTTCGATAAATCATAATTTTTATTATTTAGTCCATCTATATGCCAGGTAAGTTGCTTAATATATTTATAGTACATTGAATATATACCTTAAAATTTTAACACATTATTGTTATATAAAGCATTATTTCAAATCTTAGAGCGATTTAATTTTTTTTATAATTTATTTCCTCTGAGAAAAACTCAATAAACTAATAGATATCTTCAGAATTCCTTTTTTATTTATTAGATAACGGTGTCTCAGTATATGTTTTATTATTAATCCATCTACACTCAAATAGTAATGTTTTTAATATATTTTATAGTATATATGAGTATTTTTCGTGATATTTTAACTAAACAAATTTAAAAAAACTTCCATCGCTAAATTAAATATTTTAAATATAACAGTAACCTTAATTTTTGTATTTAATATTTATTATCTTCTATTTGCTTTAAAATTTCTTAACATTAATATTTTCTGAAAAATTTTCTTCGGTATCTATTGCTTGTTAGTTGTTCCCGATTTTAATTTACTCATAATAAAATGTTGCATTTTTTATGGCATATTGGAATGAATTTCCTAATATTTTTTTATCTACTATATATTTAGTTTCAGTTAATTCTGATAATACATAAACATATCGCTATAATATATATTCTTCCTAGAAAGCAACAATTTCACAAGTATATTTAAAAATTGGTACCATATAATTTAATGTTTAATGATTTACAGTCTAGCTTTATATTTTTAAATATTTAACAATCAAAGTAAATAATTAATTCAACTATTACTCTAATCTTACTGCACAAAGGATAAACCTAAATGCAATTTCATAAATAGATTATTTTTATCTCTATACATTCCACTTCTAATTTAAATAATGATAAATATATTGTTAATCAGTTGTTTTTAGTGCCAGTCTATATGTTCCGAGATAAGAAACTGCAAGTTTCAAAGCTGTATTAGATATCTATTACACAGGATTTGCAAGTTTTAACCTACCAAACTTTAGAGAAACATTTTTAAATTAATTTCAAACAAACCGACCCACTTAGATATATTCCAATTTTTATTGCTTTCCAGATATTTTTCCAAGCGGTTTTAAATAAAATCCTAATGGAAAGAGCGACATTTAACGATTTTTTAAGTACCAAAAATTTTTTATGCAGTTTCAATACTTTTAGTCATATTCCAAACCCTTTCCATTAAATTTAGAATATACTAATTAAAAATGTACTAACATAAAAAAATCTAATGCGTACGCTGTTTAAAGGTATGCTACGTTCCACGATTTCTCCGTTTTTCCACGAAAATTGCTACTAGTACAATAAACTAAAACAGATTTACCACAAAACACTTCTTAATTTTTCGACGCTCGCTTCACGTATTTAGACCGATCTTGTATCTTAATCTATCTTGTCTCATCTCCTAATAATACTAACATGGTTAGTGAAATGCGCATTTAGAAGTTAAAAAATAAGTAGAACATCAAAATAAAATTAACTCTATATCATATAACAAACATATATATGATTTGCATGAAAAATAAAACTATAAGTCTTTTATAGTGGCAATGATCCCAATGTACCCACATCCCCCAAAAAACACTTTAATTTTATCTCACCCAGGATAGCTTGGCATCCACAAAATTTCATACCCTGCGTTCAATTTAAGCGTACGAAGTTATTTCTGAAATTTGATATTCAATCTGTGCATTCTAAATGGAATGGAAAACGTTTGTTACCTAATTTATCTTTCGCAGATCAATTTAAAGATTTAGCGTTCTTTGCAATGGTTTAATTGATTTTCTTATAGAATGTACGAGGGTTGCTATTTATGTATCCGAAATAGGCAACAATGGTGTTGCTAAACGCCATCTTGAATATTCATCGTCAAGTTTGACATTTTTGCCTGTAAACGCACTCAGAATGTTTTATCATATGGACGCTATTTGTGTTGTTTAGTGACTTGAAAATTTCGTCTCAGTCAAAAAATGGAATTAACTCGTGAAAATTTTCGTGCGAAGATTTACTACGACGTGGATTATCTCAACAACAGTGCATCGATCAATTCACTTCGACTTTTGGCGATCAAGCAATACCTAAAACCACTGTATATATCACTGGTTTAGTGAATTTAATCGTGGCCGTCGTTCACCCACCGACGAATTTAAAGGAGGTCGTTCAAAATCGGTTGTTGTTCCAGAAAACATCGATACTGTCCGCGAACCGATAAAGCTAGATCGTCATATGACATACCGTGAGATTGAGGCATCCCTGGGCATTAATATGACAAGCATACACAAGATTTTATATGAACATTTAGCCGGGGAAAAAGTTTGTGTGCGTTGGATTCCGCATAATTTGACAATCGCTGAAAAAATGCTGGTATCGATTGGTGCAAAGAAATGCCCAAAAAATAAAATCGTGGTGCGTCAAAAGCCGTGTATATTATCTACACAGATGACGAATCTTGGATCTATGCGTATGAGATGGAAAGTAAAAAGCAGTCGACTGTATGAGTCTTTCAAAATGAGCCTAACCCAACAAAGTTGTTCGCGCATGAAGCAATTCGAAGCAAATGGTCGCCTGTTTTTTTGAGATAAATGGGCATGTGGCAACAGCGCCACTAGAGAATCGTGGAACGGTCCATTCTGAATAGTAAACAATCATCTGTTTGCCAGAAATCTGGGAAGAAATAATAAAAAACAACCACAGAAGACAAGATCATTCTTCACCATGACAACACGAGCTCTCACAAATCGGACCAAACAATTCAATAGTTGACTGGTCAAATTATCGAATTGATTGGTCATCCGCCGTACAGTCCGGATTTGACACTCAATGGTTCTTTTTTGTTCCCGTCCGTGAAGAATAAACTACGGTGGTCAACGATTTTCGATGCCAGAACAAGCGGTTAACAAGTTCAAAATGCATGCTTAGGAGATACCTCAATCGGAATGGAAAAAGTGCTTTGAAAATTGGTTCAAACGTATGCAAAAGGGTATCGATCATAGCGGAGAATACTTTGAAAAACAATAAAAATCATTTTCAAGGATAAATATTTATTAAATGTAAATAGCAACCCTCGTACTAACGGTTTATGAAAAATCATACGATATTTCGAAAAATCACATCTCAAATATATCAATTTGACATATTGGAACTTGTACACACTACATAATCTAAATTAATATTATTAATCTATATTTTTAATAATCTCCTGATGATGTTAACATGGCTAGAGAAACACGTTGAGGCCGCAAAAAACTAATAAAATATTTGTGTGCAATATCGACATATTTATCTGTCATGTACTGCTAGAATTAGCGTTTTTATAATAATCTTGCCCCTAAATTCTCTATATTACAAATCAATTACAGTTTCTCACACATCTACAAATCTAAACTCAAAGAGATTTACCACTATACACCGAACCACCTTTTTTAAAGTTCTCGACGCACGTTTCTCTAACCATGTTAGCTTCATCAAGAGATGAAATAAATCTATTTAATTAAATCATCTCCTGCTGATGCTAACATGGTTAGCGAAACGTGCGAACTTTAAAAAAAGTGTTTCGGTGTATAGTGGTAAATCTCTTTGAGTTTAGTGTTTCACACCGAAGGTTCCAATAGAAGAATTGATCTACAAATCTAACATCTACCAACTAAACATCATTATTTTTAACTGAATATTCTGATTCTGTTATAACCGATCATTATTTAAAACTGCAAGTTAGATGTCGAATAAAAAAATATATTTTAACAATAAAATTATTTTAAATATTTAATATGTTTGATTTTTTTTAATGATACTATTCTAGAAGTAAAATAACATTAAACAATATGAATATGTATTCACTACTGTAAACTAGCAAGATATTTACATTTATCATATGGAACATATTGAACAACGAACTCTATGATGCAGTACGTTTTTCTAAACCTTTCTTTTACTAGTTCAATAGACAAAACCGTGACGAAAACTGACAATGGATTAAAAGACAGCTGCACAATTTTTCTCCGATTACTCTTTAAAAAAATAAGAATGGGGATACTATTTTGGTTTTTTTTTTGGGGTTGCAACGTACAAATAAGGGTTTACTTTAGAATGTTTTAATAAATCTCCTACCGGGGGATTTTTACTAATCGATCGTTTCATTCGATTTGCTAGAAAAATATGTTTTCAACGTGACTGTCATTTTTATATCAGAAACTAGGGGTATACGTTTTACATCTATCTAGGCACTCCTGGTTTTTGATATATTGTAACTGACTAAGTTACTTTCACTCACCCTTTTTTTTTATAGATAACATTAATATTAGCAGAACAAATAACATATAGTGGGATGGCGATTTACTGAACAAAAATAATATGATTGAACAACAATGATGTAAATAAATAAATAAATTACGACATATTTAAGTTCTTAACAGTTCTAAACTTTAAATGAAATAGTTAAATTCATTTTGTTCCTCTGCGCTAAATCTAAAACCATTAAAGAAGAAATCTTCGGCTTTTTCTTTTAAATATATCCACTACTTCAACTGCATGAATTTCTGTTCCATAGTGAATGTTCATGAGAGCCAAACCATTAAGTCTGTTTTCACTTGTAGTGTTTCGTAAATAGTTTTTCAGTCTCCTTAGGCTCGAGAAAGACCTTTCTGGGGTAGCAGTGATACAGGAATGGTACCCAAGATTTGTAGTAATGTATAAATATTAGCATAAAGGTTTTTATCGCACATATCTAGGCATTCCAAACTAGATTTTCGGGTAGACGAGATACTTGTCAAAAATAATAATTCAATTGTAATAATTCAAATAAATTCAATAAGTCAAATGTAATAGTTTAACTCTCTTCACTCCTCGTATTTTTTCGGTATAATATTAGGTAATATTTGGCTTATTTGGGGGGGGGGGGGGGTTTGAACCACCAAAACCCCCCTCCCTTGGCTACGCCCGTGATATATATATATATACGAAGTCACGAACCTCGCGAAGATGCCAAATGAGATTTTGGCGAAACATTTGCAAGCTCCCGACAGGGACCAATTTTCACATATATTCACATATTTTCAACGGTGGAACAATAATTTATACTATTATTCCGCGAGTACGTCCGATCTCTCATTGTGTTCCGCTTTTTGGGAACGTGCAGACTTTTCGCCAAGGGCACATTTATATATATATATATATATATATATATATATATATATATATATATATATATATATATATATATATATATATATATATATATATATATATATATATATATATAGATCAGTGGTTGTTCGTGGGTTTTTAAAGTGGGAGGGCGTAGAAGAAAATAGTGCTGATGAAAATCTTCAGCAGCTTATTGCTTTCCCCTTCCTCCTTTCTACTTTTCGTGTTATTGAAACCCTATACAGGGAACGAGGAAAATGAGTTAAAGGAAAGAAACTGAATGGAAATAAAATATGATGTTTTGCTTTGAAAAATTGTTTACTGTGATAAATGCCTTAATGGCGCGATAGTGAACGTCTCGAAAGATTTTTCCAGCTCCTATTCTCGCATTTCGATTAGTACTTGGGCCAAGGAATCCCCAATTCTGGAAATAGTCTTGTTAGAAGCAGCTTTCATTGGAATTTTAAGTTAGTTTTATTAACATAAAATAGTAACAAAAAACAAAATTGAACGAATAGGGTGAGTGGTTGGGGATTACAGTATTTGCTGCGATACTGCCTGGGATAAATACTCATTCCCAAGAACTTGTTTTGGTAATATAAAGTTATTAGCAAAGTTTTTTAATTTTACGCAAAACTTAATCATTTGTTATATTGTATCCTTTGCTGTGAAACACGAAACATCAAAGAGCTTTACAACTAAACACCAAATTTTACCATCATCGTACGATGATTCAATCTAGATAAAATAAAATCAGAGAGAATATTTGATTTGAGTAATATTTCAACAACTGAAATATAAGGCGTCTCATAAGAAAGTTTCTATTTTATTGGTTGACTGCGCAAATTCGACAACTGTGAGGGCGCAGGGTGCGTCATGTCAATTGATGGGCTTCGAGTTTTTTAGAACTTTAGTTGGTATGGAGCGTTTCTCGCGAGCAGACCGTGAGTTGTATGTGCGAGAATTTTACAAAAACAATGATTTTTTAGCACATTTTCACCTCAACGCTCATGTAAATAAGCAGAACTGTCGTTACTGGAGTGCAACCTACCTGAAACACAAGCATCAAAAACCCCTACGTTTGCCTAAAGTCACTGTATGGGCTGCAATGTCAGTGCGAGGAATAATCGGCCTGTAATTCAGAGCGTTATGTGGAAATCTTGGACAATTTTTTGGTACCTGAATTACAAAACTTTGCTGGTTATAATCAAAGAACATGGTTTCAATAGAACGTAGCAACGTTACACATTTCCAACACCTCTCTGTCACAAGTGAAATTTTTAAATTGGCCTCCACGTAGTTCTGATTTGAGCCTCATGGACTTTTTCTTGTAGGTATATCTCAAATCGAAAGTTTATGTCAATAAACCTGGTTCTTTGGTGCAATTAAAAGAAAATATCCGACGCGAAATGGAAGCCATTCGAGCGATTATGTGTTGAGCCGTCCTAAGGAATTTTGGTGTTCGTTTAGATGAGTGCCATGAGAGTGAAGGTTTGCATTTGGATGACATTCCCTAAAATGTTTATTTCAATAATTAATAAAGGGTTTTATGATGGACGTCTCTCTTTTATTTACATCTCTATATTAAAAAAAACTTTTTTTGGGACACTTGTTATATCACCTTACGCTCTCCTTCGAAAAGATTTTGAAAGCGTTTTGTCTTTGGACCAAGTCAACCCATTTTTGAGCTTCTTCGAATGCCTTGCAATATAAATCAATTGGAACAGTTACCATTAATAAAAGTAGATAATAATGGAAGAAGGGTCACACTAAATGCCCTGAGGTATAATGTAAATTCTATTTACCGATTTGTTTTCAGGGTATCAAATTATACCATAAATATACAAAAATTGAGTGATAAACACTGTGTATATTGCTGTCTTTCTTCAGTTAATATTTATTGTTTTGATTCATCTATAGAATATAACTCTCGTTCCTATTACAACAAATACAGTGCAAAATTAACTTCGTTCTTGTTTGCCATTTTCAAGTTATTCAGTCTTCAGGTCATTTTAAAGTGAAATGAAATTAATTATGATTATAAATTTTGAATTAATATACATCATAAAATGTCAGCTAATAGCTAAGCAGAAAGTTAATATTTGAACATGTATTTGTATATTCAGTATTTACATTTTAATGTCAATAGGACAGTGGGTGGTATAATAAATATTTAAATTTGATACTAACAGCGGATAGGCCAATACTAATAGGGCCATAGCCAATACAATTTGGCCCGCAATGCAGTGCTTTCAGGGTAATGGACTATCTTTTTTACATAATACCTGTAAAGAGTGTTCCTTGTTTATAATACGGATATTCTGAAAAAGGCTCAATATTTTTAAAACATATACATTATTATCCAAGGATATTGCCATCATTCTAAAATAAATAGTAAATTTTTAATCTTCTTACATGAAATTATATTCGAAAAATCGAAACTATTTTTCATATTAATGGTGATGAAAATTTGGAAAAACCTTTGCAGAAAAGTTTGTTATCATCATACTATATAATATACTCTTGTTAATATATATAATATATATATATATATATATATATATATATATATATATATATATATATATATATATATATATATATATATTAATTTTATTATATGTATTTTTCTGGTCGTTTAATCTTATTATTTTTTTGTTTTTTTGGGATTTTCGGTCAATTGTATAATTAAAATTTTTATTTTTTTACTATTTTATTAACCTTTCGGTCCATTTTACAAAATCATCCTCAGAATAATTTCAACTCTACTATATATATATATATATATATATATATATATATATATATATATATATATATATATATATATATATATATATAATTTTTACAAACAGTACAAATCTATATTTAAACACATACCAGCTGTAGCTTGTTGAATAACTAATTTTTCAAATCTTTTTGCATAAAATATGACATTTAAACATTTAACAATACATTTTGACTTTGATACATTTTATAAATATTATACGTTAATAAAAATTAATATAATAAATATATGAATAATTATTATATTAATATAATATTGACGTTAATAAAATAATAAAAAAATGATAATTTTAATAATACAATTGACCGAAAATCTCAAAAAAACAGGAAATATATATATATATATATATATATATATATATATATATATATATATATATGTATATATACATGGTGTCCCGAATGGTATGGACCAATATAATACAATTGACCGAAAATCTCAAAAAAACAGGAAATATATATATATATATATATATATATATATATATATATATATATATATAAACAGGAAATATATATATATATATATATATATATATATATATATATATATATATATATATATATATATATATATATATATGTATATATACATGGTGTCCCGAATGGTATGGACCAAACTTTACCAGCGTGTTCTACGATTAAAAATAATGTTACTTTGTCATATAAATCTTAGTCCAACAATGTTCCTAGATGGGGCATCCTGAAGATGGTTTTTCACAATTTCCAAACGTTTACAATAAAATTATGACATTTGGTGAGTGTTGTAAACATTGGGTGCCAAAAAGAACTGTGCATTTCAAATTTAAAAATTTCCAAATCAATAATTTCCCAATTCTTTTTTAATAGATATTTTTTTTAAATTTTCATTCAAGATTATGAAATCTCTGACTCTCTTACGTAAAAGAGGTACTGTTAGTATCACAAAAAGAAGCACCCTTTTAGAGTAAATCCATTTTAAACTTTTCGCGAGCGACTCTGTAAAGCGCATCCAAATAAAAAAAGAAGAAATTTTAAGAAAATTAATTAAGCAATTAAGTAATTAAGATGAATTACAAATTACAAGTATTGTTCAAAGTGCATTCCTTCAACTTCAACTTCAATACAATTTTCACACTTTCGCACAACAGATGGTGTGGCGCACGAAAAGTTTAAAAGCGATTTACCCGAAAATGGTGCATACTATCTAGGCGAATTAAGAGTACCTCTTTTACGTAAAAAAGTCAAGGTTTTCATAATCTGTACTTAATAATTTAGAAAATACTTACAAAAAAATGTGACCATTTTTACATTGGATCCCACATTATGTTACGCCCCTGTATGAAATTTTTAAATTTGAAATACACTGTTCGTTTTGACGCCCAAAGTTTACAACACTCATCAACATTCATAATTTTCTTGCAAGCGGTTTCGGAAATATGAAAAAAACCATCTTCAGGATACCCCATTTAGAGAGGCGTAGCTCCCTTAGGATCAATAGTCGATTAAGATTTATATGAGAAAGTATCATTATTTTTAGCCATAGAATGTGCTGGTAAAGTTTTGTCCATACAATTCGGGACACCCTGTGTATATAAATATCTTAAAATTAAGTAAAAAGCAAGTTTCTCAGCTATATTCATTTAAAAAAATGCAAAAAATTAATCACCAGTCATATTTAAAATTTAACAGAAAACACTATAGTTTACTAATCATAATAGAGAGTTTTCCAATAAGAATGTCCGAACTTTGGAACGTAATAGCGGCAACACTGTATGAAATATAAATGTCACTCATAGATTGCTGTTGTTGCTGTATTTAGTTACTTGTTTGTTTTGATTGATCGAGTAAACCAACCAAATTTTGACATTTTCTGAAAAATGGATAACACAAGTTCGAACTGTTATTAAGGACTTTTGTTTCGTGAGGTTTAGCCCCGAATGACATATACAAAGTGGCTGCTGAATTTTAATGCGCTCCTATATACATTAAATAATATAAACGCTCTGACTGAAGGTAGAAACGCTTGCTGACATTGTAAACATCTCAACAAACCGTGTCCACTACATTTTACATGACGTTTGGGGTATGAAAAAGCTTTCCGTTTGATGGGTGCAGCGTTTGTTAACAGTTGATAAAACAGGCATTCGAAGGGAGATTTCTCAAAAATGTTTAGACTTATTTAAACGCGATTCTGCGGAATTTCACGTTTAACCGTAGATGAACCATGGATTTACCATTACACGCCAGAGACGAAGCAGCAATCCAAACTGGCCAAAAAGAAAATGCTCTTTCACCACTCCCATTTGGTTTCCAGCGGTTACTTGCACTTTCCATACATGAAGAAATGACTGGCTGGATGAAGATTTACTTCAAATGATCAGATCAAAGCTAAGATAACTGCTTGTTTTGCAGAGCTGGATAAATCGCATTATATTGAGGGTAATAATATTAATGTTGATATTGAGTATTCCTTAAAATAGATTTTTAATACTTATACCATAATGTCTTGAATAAGTTCGTTTCGTCATATACATTAGTTGTTTTTCGCGATAGTAACTATTAAATTTTATAGAAGTCTATCTAGTCGATTTAGAGAAAAAAAATTATATTTGAAATAAAGTAAAATTTATTCTGAAGAATGTCAACGCAACACAAAATGGAGTCTGAAAATAATCAGCTTAATTGTTCTTAAGAAACCCCTGTAAATAATTAACAAGAATTTTTCAGCTTTTCCTGTATTTTACCAAACAAATCTGACATCACGGGGCGGTGTCAACCTGACGTAAATATTTCAGTCAGGCCAACTGCAACTCACCCTTCGCGCAGTGGGTGGAGTCACATGGTGGATGATAATGCGGACCGCCCCTAAAACTAGCCACCTTCGGATGGTCATCATGGTCATGAAGTCAGTTAAGCATCTGGTGCTTTAGAGTTAGCACGATTACTTCTGGTATTATAGGTAAGTTAGATGTTTTGTAGCATCAAACCAACTGAATTATCCCCATAATGTAGATGTGTTATGTGTTATATATGTATTTTTGATATTATGTAATACATTATGAGATTGAATTACATATTATGTTATAATGTACATTTTTATCTCGAATTTTTGATATAGGAAATAAACTTACCTACAAAGCAGGAAATAAATACATATAATCTTTCGAGAAGTCTTTTGGTAAGTCATATTTAACTATCTCCCGGACGGTATTAAAATAATAGGAATAAGCTATATATAAGTTGCAATGAAACATATAGAAAAAATAATAAAATATTATTCAATGTCCAAGATGGTTACATATCTTACCTACTATTTAAATCACCGAAAATTTACTTTCCTTAAACACGATAGGTAAGAAAACAAACTATTTCCTTATATTAATTGATAAAATCATATATAAAATATTTTCAATGTTTCGCCGATGGAAGGACAATTGAAACTATTATTCCCCTAATACATCCGATCTTTCATTGTGTTCCGTTTTTTGGGAACGTGCAGACGTTTCGTCAAGGTCACACTTGACATTTTTTAATAGACTGAAGTCTATCTTCAGACACGCATTGAGAATGCCAAATGTGACCTTGGCGAAAAGTCTGCACGTTCCCAAAAAGCGGAACACAATGAGAGTTCGGATGTACTCGCGGATAAATTATAGTATAAATTATTCTTCTACCGTCGAAAATATGTGAAAATTGGTCCCTGATCTCAGATCTCATTTGGCATCTTCGGTGCTTGCTATCGCGAGGTTCGTGACTTCGCGAAAGTCAGGGATAAAACCTAATATATATAAATATATATATATATATATATATATATATATATATATATATATATATATATATATATATATATATATATATATATATATATATATATATATATATATATAATGAAATATGATTGTTATATGATATTACCAAATTTCAGTTATAAATATGACATATTTTATCTTATTTCAAATGTATCCTTTATTCCACTCTTTCTTCGGAACAAACATTAAAATTTCATTACACCCTTGTCAATTTCAATAATGGCTTGTCACCCCTTAGTGAAGTAACCTTGTATCATCAGTTATTCACGAGAAATGTCACCTTTTGCAATTTTAAAATCACTGAAAATCCGAACAGTAATATTTCAGTTTTCGACCTGCAGAAACCCTGGGGTGACTTAAATGTTAAAAACGTAAATTAACTTAGATTGTGAAGTATATGTAAGTAGTTTGTGTTAATTGATTACACTATTTGTTAAAAAGGCACGTCTATTGACGTATTATTGTGTTGTTCCGAAAATGATATCGTTTTTTTGCATGAAAGAAAAACGTATTCTTGAAAAAAAGAAGTTTTATATATAGTTACAATTTTCATAACTTTCATATAATTTCAGATCCTACGCAGAAGTTATTTTTCTAATTTTAAGATGATTCAAGTTGCTCATGTTATATTTCAATTTTTTTTCGCTATACCTTTACAGAAAGCCAAATAAGTGATAATCTGATGATGCTAAATCTGTTGCATATGCGGTCCATATATCTGGTGCATATCCAACTAGTGTAAGATCTAACACTTTTTATTAAATCTAGTCTTCTCTATCAATTCTTCCATTGGAACTTTTGGAATGAAGCACTAAATTCAAAGAGATTGCGAATAAACACCAAATCACCTACTTTTTAATTTTGCGGCGTGCGTTTCGCTAACCATGATGATTATCCTGATGATACTAACATGGTCAGCGAAACGCGCACCGAGAAATTAAAACTAAGTTATTTGGTGTTAAGTGGTAAATCTTTTTGAGTTTAGTCTTCTCTATTTAATAATAATACTCAATGTATCCAACATCTAGTTCTACTAAAAGAAACGAAGTTTTTGCTGGTCCATCATCTCCTTCATCGTTTATATTCAGCATTAATGTATATGGTATTTTTTTTGATTTGTCGAAAGACACGTGGAAGTAAATAGAAATTAAAAAAATAATGAAAATAGGCAGAATTCTTATAATTGTTTCCAGTTGATGAAATTATTTGCTTCCAATATATGTCCTTTAATTCTCTCCACCACTTTCAAGGGGGTTAAAACCAGACTAACTAAGTTTTGAATACTAATTTTCAAGACAACATTTAGTTAATATATCCTATTTATGTACTACTAATTTTGTGGCAATATACTTTAAAATACGACCGGCGACATCTATATGTGAAAACGATATTACTTTTGGAATGACCTACTATGATTTTTTTTAATCTAAATAAAGAAAGTGTTATATAACAGTGATACTAAGACTGTAATTGGGTTTATATACAGGGTGTCTAATTTTTGCTGAATTATTTTTTTACTATGTACATATCACCAACTGTAATTATTGCTCTTCTTTAATAAATGTAACTTAACATTTTTGATTTCAGGGTTCTGGCTGAACGAGATTTATCATTAGACATTTCTGATTTTGATTGTTGCTCAGAAAGCCCGGTGTTAGATAGACTTTCGAGCTTCAATCAATTTCACACAATGTTTATATTCAACACAAATGCCGACCAGTGAGGAATTTGTATCAAGGAGCTTTTGTAGAAATAATTATTTTGGTATTATAGCAAAAAAAATGTTAAAATATGACCTCGATTATAAATAAATAAACAAAATGAGTTTAGTCTTTGCTTTTAACGATTACACTTACCTTTTGATTTAAGATACATTTTACGGAAGGGTAGATTTAAAAGTTTTGTTATATTTGACCACATGCTTCTATAAATATGTACCATAACAAAAACCTTTTACGACTAAATAGTTCTATCATATCAACAAGGACAATATTTACAAACTCATTAGAAGATTATATAAAGGACGCCATCTAATGGATGATAGATAAGATAGCAAGTTACTATTAAAAATGTAATTTTTTCCAACGATTATCTGCAATTATGTTTATGTTACAGTATACTATACATAATCGCTATATTTAACAGTTATTTACTGTACTCAAATCCCTAGTGTATAAACACAAGATTTTTTCACAAAATAAAAGGCTTTTATATCATCTATTCTTCCAAAGACATACCGCACAAGCAAGTCAAAAGATGAATCAGAAATACATCACAGTTATTACACTCAAGTTGATTAACAAATTTCTAATATGGTTATTATTTCTACGATAAATTCTTACAGAACTACCTCGCTCTAAGTCTGATCTAGAGGATATATTTTTATAAATTCACGTTCAACAAAATCTTTCCTTTCTTTGATAAATAATGTATCCCTAATAAAGGGTGTGTCATACTACCATTTTGTTTTGGCGACATTTTTTTTTTTGTGATATTTGCGAACATTTGGGTTTGCTTATTTAGTGTTATAGCGCAAACATGCAAGTTTTATTACAGATAAATACACGCTAAAAGAATGCAGTAAAATTGTTGTAATTACATTAAAATAAATAATTCAATTATTGCAAGTCAACGTAAATTTTGGCGAAAATATTCTAATCGTCCAGCGCCACATAAAACGACAATTTATCTTTTATTCAAGCAATTTCAAGAATTCGGAACAGTGTGGAGGAGTGCCCAGAAACGTCGACTCAACGAGGTGGTGTATAGTTGGAATTTTCTCCACGCAGTTTACGCCGAATTTTGAGAAGCGACTTGCACATGTTTGGCTATAAGATTCAAATTATTCAAAACCTGTTGCCTATTTTTTAATAATAAGCAAATGGATTACTGCAATGCCATCATATCTGATTTAACGGCTCCGAATTATTTTTAGGGGGATTTTTGAAGGAAAAGGTCTACATCAGTGGCGGCTTGTTAGGGATGGCGTTGGGGCGCCGCCCCTCCAGCATTTACTGCAGTAAACAATTTTTCAGAGCAAAACACTTTGGTTCACCTCCTGTATAGGGTTTCAGTAGCACGAAAAGTGAAAAGAAGAAAGGGGAAAGCAAAAAAAATCTTCAACAGTACTATTTTCTTCTCCCTCCCCCACTTTAAAAATCCATGAAACGCCGTTATATATAACATATTATCCGAGACAACTTCATCTAGAATCCCATAAAACAATAATATTCTCTTCAGCGTAAGGTAGCATAATAGTATCTAAGATTCCGAAGTAAATTTGTTTTGTAATATGTTCTTTTATCCAAAATATTGGACGTATTCTGTTATATGAAAAGTTGTACCGTATCCAAAGTGTTACGTAGATTGAAATCTGCACTACAGTTTCTTTTTGGAAATTTTAACCGCTGATTTATATTCTGTTTACTTAAAACAGAAGTTTCCTGGCTACTTACCGTACAGGTTCTTCTGTTGTAAACGTAGTCTTATGGTTCATGTGGTGATCCTTAGGTCAAGATTTTTTTTTATAACGACAGAGATAGCAAAAAAAAAGCCTCACATACAATACGATTATCCATTTTTTACTCGTGCGTCTTTCCTGTTTTTGGGTCGCTTATGATTCTGTCAAAACTTTAGTAATTACATATGATGACTGTTTAATTGAATTCGTAATAAATGCATAAGATTTGTTTTGGCTTCTCAATTGCAAAATTAAACGCCTTTCGTCAGCAGTACAATATCTATGTTTACTTTAACATAGTGAGAAACGGACTAACTTTTGCTGTATCAACAAAATAAATACATGTTTTATCAGAATTGGTACGCGATGACATATATAAAATTAGTACACTCTTATTTTTTATCACTAAAGTACGAATCATCAGGAGAAAATAAATTCTTTAAGAAGATAAAGGTGCTGGTTATATTGCAAAGAAAAGGTCGGTTAATTTTAGCATATTATATTATTTATTATGGTAAATAAATCAGAAAAGAAAACTTGGTTTTTAAAAGTTTTTGACTACCACTCTTATTTCCACCTGTTTATTATTCAAATTCCTCCATATATTCTTCGGAGAATTTTTTATTCTCACACCTGAAGTCTTCATCTACCTCTTCACTACCATTTCTCGGTTATTCTAATCTTCATTACCTACTAGTCTCTTCTCCCAGATGAGTTTTCCAGCCGTTTGACAATTTCCCTCAATTATTTCTATGCTCTCGAGTGCAAGGTCGTCAGCAAATGCAAGGCATTAGTGTCGGTGAATCTAGCTAGTCCCTTCTCCTTTCTTGTATTATGTTCTTAAACGTCAGATTGAATAAAATGGTAGATACATTTCCAACACACGTGCATCTGAACTTTAAATTCAAATAAAACAACAACCAAATTAGATGCCTTGCAATTGTTTATTTTATATGAATGTATTAATGTTTAAAAACAATCTCGAACAAATGCCAGCCGTGGCTACTTATGACAAAGCGCATTCTGTTAATCCAATTTCCGACCACTTTTTCAAGCAATCGGGGTTTTATGTCCGCAATTGTCCGAGTTATGTTTCAGTCCATTCACCGAACGTACGACACAAACGATGGTCTTGCGGCTTCATGGACAAGCTGGATCTTGGACCAAAATCTTTAAGAATAATGTTTCCCGTAGGCGAATAACAAATATCGATTTCCTACAAAGGTGACGAATTGATAAATTTGGATCTCCATTAACACTGCCAGTAACTGCGGCCATATTTTCTTTGCTCCGATGTTAAACGTCCCATGATTATTTGCCAGACTACAGTGAATAATTTTGACACTAGAGGCACACAAACTGTTAGTTCGTTTGACAGCGACCCGTATCGGAAGTTCAGACACACTAAAAAATCACCCGTTACATATCTGAAAAACGAAAACAATGTGTAGTACTTAATAGTCGGGAATGAGTTTAAAAAATTATATTTTTTGATGAGTTAGCTACAAAATAACCCCAAGAAATCCTATAGAATAAAAATTAAAAGGAAAATAATCCAGACGGGGTGCGCAACAGGCAGCGAAAGGAAGTATCAATCAAAAATGTAAGTAATCAGTTTTAAGTACCTTAGCAGCATCTTTTCATCTATTTGATCAGATCGTGAATTCGATATTCAGAGCATTTTAGAATATGAAGAATCGTACTTACAGCAGTTGTCATGTCAACAATAATTTACAGCCGAGAGGCCCGATTTCATACTGACCACCATTAACCATCAAACGACGTTATCACAAGGACATGCTGTCGGAATGTCGAAGCATTAAATTTTCAGATATGTTAAAAGTTTAAATAATAACCATTTTCTGAAATGTTTATGGTGATTTCTTAGGCGTGAAAGAAAACAAGCTCGTTAAGTAAAAACAAAGGATGATAAAATATGTGGATTCAAAACACTTTTGAGTTATTAATAACTGGAAGGTTACAACACAGAAGAATGGAGTGACGTTGATTTTAACCAATAGGCTATATATGTCTCCGATTACACTTTGACACCTGATGCTATTTATCTCTGGTGCAGTGTTAAATCAGTAGTGTGGAAAGAGGTGTGTTTTGCAAAGTTTATTGATTTTAAGGCACTAAGTGTCTTATATTTTTGTTATTTTATCAATGTCTAAAACTATTTAATATCCAACTCTTCATAAGCGAATGAATAGATGAGGGTCTAATATTCAAAGTCGGTTTATAAAATTCGATTGGTGTATTGCTTGTTGCCGTCATTTTGCTGCAATACATGTCAGGTTGCCCGCAAAATTCGTAGGGATTTTTTAACAGAAAGACAAATGCAAATAGTATATTTAGTCTATTATGTAATTACTAGGATTTTTGCCTGAGCTCGGGCAAGGTCACTGCTTATCAGTGTGTTTAGTCATATCGTACACTACTGACCCGTTCTATAGACAAATGAATTAATACTAATTTTAGCTTTATCTTTGTAGTTACTGCGTACTATTACTTTTTTACCACACAACATAAAAAAACAAAACATTCCAATGTACTCACAAAATAGATAATGAATAACTGGCGGTCTATAATTCGATTGGTGTATTGCAAATTGTCATCATTTTCTCCCTACGTATATCAGGTTGCCTGAAAAGTCCGTAGAAATTTGTTTATCAGAATGAGAAATGCAAATAATTTGTGTATGATAAATATTTATTCAGTCTATTATGTATTTCTCAGGCAACGGATTTTTGCCCGAGCTCGGACGAGGTTACTGCTTCTCGGTATGTTTAGTCATAGTCATACACTAACGACTCGTTCTATAGAAAAATTAATTAATACTAACTTTACCTTTATTGCTGTGCTTACTTCATACCGTTACTTTTTTTATCATATAACATTAGAAAAGGAAACAATCTAATGTACTCACAAAAAATAATTTAAATTAATTTATGAACATTTTAGCGATATAGATATTTTCATAACTAAAGGAGGACGCATTATATGAAATGATTTATTTATTCAAGTCCGGTCTCTAGCAACTACCATTATTATCTTTAATTTTTTGCCAACGTAGTGGTAAACCCGTAATGCCCTTCTGCTAAAAATTTGGAGGGAACGGAGTAGATGGTAGTCCGAGGTGCGATGTCCGGTCAGTGAGCTGGATAGAGCAAAACAGCTCAATTGAAGCTCAACAATTTTTGCTGGGTTCTGATTGAAACGTGGTCATGCATTGCAAGTCTTTCTTGTTTGCTAAGTCTGGCAGTTTTTCTTTAATTCCTGCCTTTAGCCGATCTAACTTTGAACATAAGATGTCGGTGTTGATGACGGTTGCGTGGAAAAAGCTCAAACTGAATGGGTTCCTTAAAATCCCATCAAATGCAAAGCCCAATTTTCTTCAGATGACGGTAGTCTTTCGCTGTAGTTAAAACCTTAACAGCCTTCATGGTTTTTTTCGTTGCACATTGTACAGAATCCACTTTTTATCACCAGTTACCATCCTGTTCAGAAATGGAGTTTCACAATTTTTTTTTCAACAAAAGTTGAAAACGAAGAAATTGGGTCAAGCAGATTTCGCTCATTAAGTTCATGACGGACCCACACATCGTATCGGCAAACGTACCAATTTTTTTTTAGAAGGTCAAAAACAGTTCATTTGCCAATATTTAACTTATCTGGTGTCTCACGGACCGTGATGCGTGGATTTTCGGCAATTATAAAACGAAAACGGCACAAATCTTGTTTTTTGTTTGGACAGCGTTCTGTGGCATAATGTGGCGTAATTAGAAATTTGACTAAAGGGAAATCAAAGCGAATCTGTATGTAAACTTTGTAAATATCACATGAATTATATGTAAATAAATATTACTAATCCAACATAGATTTTTGTTTACAGGCGTTAAAAGAGCAACTAATAGAACATCTCTACGAACTTTCCTAACAACCCAATATTTTCTACCTATGACCCTATTCGAGAATAAATTCATTACAAGAAATTATTTAAAAGAAGGCATGTCAGAAATGTCATAAAATGAACCGATATCGTCCTTAATTATAATGCCAGTTCCAATGATTTTTTTAAGGAAATTAGATCGATGTCTTACCCGCAGAATATAAAAATCGGTGGTCAATATTTAATGCACAATCGCGCTGTTCAAGGGTATTTGAGCTGTTTGAGAAATAATCCTAGGGATATAAATAAAAAAAATATATATTTTTGTAAAAATCTTTTTCTGTTTTAACAACTACATATGTATTTTAATACAATATATATTTTCTGGTATTATATACATTACATACCAGTTGTACAAAAATATAATTATCAAGTATTATTTGTTCGTTTCGGAAAACTTTTAGTTTATTAAAAAAAATTTAAACAAATAAAGCTAGAATTAATGACCTATATGGTGATGAAAATGCTTTAGTCACGTCATGTACATTTTACTCTAAATTAAATTCGTTTTTAAAGTACAAAAGTTAAGTATAAAAAAGGTGTAAATTTTTATGGGAAAATACTGGTTATATTATATGGCAGTTCAGAAGATATAGTCTTAAATTTAGAATTCATTTAATTCGAATCCTTTTTTTCATGAAATAAATATTGCATCAATAAATAATTGTAAGTTTAGATTCAAGTACAAGATGCCATCATAAATTCGAATTGTTGCAAATTTCGCATTAAAATGAAAAAAAGGATAATATTATTCGAAAATACGACATATAAACGTCTTTGATAAATGAGATACATAGTCAACCCAAACGAATCTTTAAAATGTAAGTATATATCAACACATTTACTCTTCCCGGTATAAATAACGTAGATGTAGTATTATCATTTATAATAAAGTATTTCCAAAATAAGTAACACTGTTTAAGGTTTTTCTTATCATTAAGAATTAATTTTTATTCATATGCATTTAAGTTGACTTGTTCTGGTAGAAACCTAAAGTGTATTCTATTGAAATTTAAATTAAAGAAAAAAGTTATTCAGCTCCTGATGGTACTCACAATTCTATACAAAGTGTCCACGTGAAGCAACTGGAGAAAACAACTGAGATTCAAAGTAAAGAAAATTTACTAAAACACAATGTGTATTTAGTATTCTATTAAGGTCTATGCAAATGGTTAGCGCCTTTAATGGACACTTTGTAATATTGAGACCTATTAACTAAAAGCTACCTATTTTCAGACTTAAGTACACTTAATTATATACCGAATACACTTGAGATTTTTTCTAAGAAAGTTAAGGTCTACAACATAATAAAGATAATTGTCATAATCATTGCCAGGAAAGACTTCGGAAGAAATAAGGAATGCAAAATCTTAATAATTAATAGTCTTAATAATTAATCCTGTAATAGTTATAATCGTATGTAAGTCGGGGAGGAAATTATAGAAATAAAAACAAATAATTTCTCAATATTAGAGAGCACAGTGGCCAAAAGAAAATTCTTTCATTAAATTACGAGAGATCAAATTAATGTTTTTTTTTATCTTACACCACAAAATATAATAAATACAGAAGTTAACTTAAACAACAACATAAAAATATATTTTCTCTTTTAATGAATGATTTTTTTAAGCGACAATACTTGTGCAAAGATATGACATTAAGTCTAATTAAATACCTATATATACAGAATGACCCAAGGTGACCCAATCAAATAATTGAGTACCTTGAAACATCCTATAAATGAACTGAATTCTGAAACCCTACACCATATTTTTCTATTTGTAACGATGCGTGACATTTAATTTAGTTATTACACCAATCTTTGCACAAATGTATCTAAAAACTTAATTCAGCCAAATGTTTCATTACTTATCAGCATTATATATGGTTTAACTGAATAAATTTAACAAGTTCATTAGTTATACATTTAAAATCAGATAATAAACAGCCATTTATAAATATTCAATAACTATTCGACATATATAACTTACATAAGTAATCCACAATCTTTAAGATTATTTTTTATAATAACATCTGTAACAGCATCAAATACAAACTGAATGTTGCTGGTGTCAGTTGCGCATGTAAAATGCGTGTAAATCTCTTTTTGATCTTTTCGTCTATTCAAGTTCTCGAATTTCTTCTGAATATACTCCGATGCTTCTTTGTATTGGTTGAGACCCATATATTCAGGGAAACAAATTGTTAGTGGACTTCTAACAATTTTTTCCTCGAATAAATCCATTTTATTTAAAAACAGAATTATAGAGGTAGTCACAAACCATTTACTATTACAAATTGAATCAAATAATTTCATTGATTCGACCATTCGATTCATTTCTTCATCTTCGGCGAGTACAAGGTCATATCCTGAAATTATTAAATGGAAACTGTAACCAAACCTATCTGCTATTTAATTTACAGTGAATAATTCGTAACATACAAAAGAACCAACACAGAGGGAAAGTTCAAAGCTATTTAATTTCGATAATAGGGTGATCCATTCACTTTGTGCCTTTTTTTGTAAGGTATGCTACTAACTGTTAAACAATTATTAACTTATGATTTTATAATTTTAGAAGAGTGCTTTGCATGGTTTGCAAGTGAACATTTGATTCAACAACCGCCTGGTTTAATAAGCCCAATAAACAAAACCAATGTTTAAACCTTGTATAACTTCGACAATCCATGGTCAAACGAGATGGGGGACTTTTTGGTAATCTATTTTTAACTAATTTCAAGCAATCAACATGGTACAAACTCTATTATGAACCAATTTAACGAATATTTGAGGAAATAACTGGCTTTGGCCAACAAAAACATTTTCATTTATAGCAGGACAATGCAAAACCGTATACTATCAAACATTCGATGAAAAACTTGATGTAATAACACTTTTATAATATTTAGCATACAGCTAGTATGGAAAGATACACGATTCAACAGCACGTAGACATTGGAAGTTGGAAGGGGACCCCCACTGAACTATGGTCTATTTATATGATAACCCTAATTACCACCTACTACCTGAGAAGCATATTACCTAACTAATGAAGCGTCTAAAAAAAAAAAGGTTTCACACCGAAGGTTCCAATAGAAGAATTTTTCAGAAAGTCAGTTAAGTGCGGTTTCTGGGCTGAAGAAGTGATAGCACCTTATTTTTTTGAAGACCATGTCATGTTGAACGCTATAGGAATATGATAACAGAATATCTTTGGCCCGAATTGATAAATGTGGATATAAACAATGTTTTCTTTCAACAAGATGGTGCATATCACCAGACAATCGATTTATTACAAGAAAAGTTTCCTGGACGCACTACTTCGCGAAATGGTAATGTGAACTGACCACCAAGATCACGCGATCTCACGCCATTGAATTATTTTTTGAGTGGTTATGTTGAACCTACAGTTTGTAAAAATAAACTCTGAACAATTATTGACCTTAAATGGAACATTCAGGCCACCACTGGCTGGAAAATAGGGTCTTCACTATGCATTCGTCCAGACGAAGCCGAGGGGGACATTTGAACGACGTTATGTTCAAACCATTTTCTTCTTCCTGCGGTATCCGATACACTGAATCAATCCAATCTGAGGCTATGTGCCAGGCGTGCAAACCAAACAATTAAACTGGTAGGTTAGCGCTCGACTTAGCAACATTGTTGGCGTCCCCCTTGGAGGAGCAACAAGCCAACATCTACCACGCTTCAGTACGAGCCCAAACTCCCCAGATTGACCCGGCAGTGCGCAGCAATTCCCCTTGTAACCCCTCCAGTGCGTTCTGAAAATGAAAACTCCACCAGGCCCACGGAAACAGTTTTGCCAAGGACCTAGGCTTTCAGGTGTTTCAAGGCATTCCCAGAAAAGCGATACTCGATTGAACATAAGCCTCGTTGCGGAAGGCCTTACTGCAAGAAATAGTGAAAATGTCCACGTCCATAATCCAGGATCTTGTGCTTTCTGATTATCGGCTGACGATCAGAATGATCGTGAAAGAGTTGAATTTGACTCACACAACCGTTTATCTGATTTTAATCAATGAATTGGGTATAAAGAAATTCTGTGCAAAAATACTTCTGAAAAATCCTTCACAAGATCAAAAGACCAACAGGAGGGAAACATGTGGACTTTTTGGGGAGGATTGAAAATAACCCTCATTTTCTACAATGTGTCATTACTGGTGATGAGTCTTAAATTTTTCAATATGACCCCAAAAAGAAGCGCCAGACATGAATGGCATACTCCAAATTCACCACAGTCAGAATGAGTAAATGAAAAAGCTTTTTTGGTAACCCATAAGGAATTTGTGCCTCAGTGTAAAACGGTAAACCAGCATTTTTACCGAGAAGTTCTCGGAAGACTTCGAAAAAGGGACTCATGATAGACTAATCATCAAAAACACCTGGATGCTGCATAACGACAATGCGTCTTGTCACATATTCACACTGGAAAGGGTATTCTATCTCTAGGCCCCCTTAGGGGATGTTCTAAACATAATGCAGCATTATTTGTTTTTCACGATAAAATAAAAATTATTGGATTATCACTTGTAGCTACCATTGTGCCTCATTTTAAACCTCTGACACTCTTATTGGACAACCCCTCATTACAGAATGTTTGAAGTATTTTCAGGAAAACCACAATGGAATAACGTGAAGCTGGAGGTTGATTGAGCTCAAGGACATTTCTAAACCTCTAGGAATTTATTTTTAATGAAAAATAATCTATAAAATCATAATGTAACATATTTCATTTCTTATTCACATTTTCTTTTGGGCAGACTGTGTATGACACATAATATAATATTTTTATAATATAAAAAACATTACGAACCTGACAAAGCAACACAGAAAATTATAGCTGTAACACCTTCAAAACAATGAATCCATTTTTTCCTTTCTGATCGTTGACCACCTACATCAAACATTCTGAAATTTCCAAATTTAATATAATATTTACATCATTCTGGTCATAAGTTGACTTACTTAAAGTGTAAAGTTTTAAATGAAAAATGGGTCTCTACTATGCCTGTCGTTTTAACTCTAGTTCTAAGAACATCTTGTTGTGTGGGTATATAATTCTTTTGAGAGATTCTGTCTAAAGCATTAAGGTAATAAGCTGCTGAATCATTTAATTGATATTCTCTAGATCTAGAGAAACACAATTGAACTCCAGGATCTTGCCACAGTCTTTTCATTAGCATCACTAACTCTGGGGTTAATTCTCCTTCTTCAGCTGCACTAGCATATGTAAAAAATTGCCTAGCAATATCCTAATAAACAATGATAATATTTAAAATATTTCCCAGATTCAAATAAATATTTCAATGTTCTTTAACTAGTCAATTCTCTTGATTAATAGGAATAATTCATTTATAAAAAAATGATCTTAAATAGCTGTTTGGCAAATTAACATAAAATATCTAAACATAGATGAAACATACTGGTCAATAAATAAAACAGATTCTTCAAAAATAAATAATACAATGATAGATTTTTTCTGAAAATCTATGAGTAATTATTTTCTGCAAAGTGAATACTTAATTTCAACACATATATCAGGAATAGAAAAAAATTAAGTACATAAAAAACTAAAAAACGTATTTAAAAGTTATCTGCTATTTTTTTTTAAATCTAGTAAATAAAATTAAATAGCCTTTAGCTCTAATTTAACAAGGCCAACATTAATTATCTGAATGTTTATCATTCTTCAAAGAAAGACAATACATCAATTAAATTTCAAAACCAACATATTGATTTCCTTTTAAATGATATATTACTCAGACAATTTTGTTATGAATTTAGATGAAATATATGAATATATAAGGTAACAACTACGTCAAATGCATTGTTTTGTATTGAGTTTTAAGATATATGTCATAAGTATTTCATTGTAAATTTACACCCAAAATATATAAAATACATATTTGTGTTTACTTACTGCTTTACTAGGATCAGCAAAATCAACCCTTAATTGGCCCATAGCTCTGATAATTGCCATTAAACTTTGTATAGTATTGCTATAAACAACAGGTCGGTATTGTTCGCATTCTTCTTGTGAATAACCCAGTTCATGAATTATTTTCATTTGCTTTACTATTGTACTTTTACCAGACTCTCCAGCTCCTAAAGATATTTTATTGAAAAGAGAAACAGTTAAAACTTTAAACAAGTCTTACCTAGTAACAGAAGTTTAACTTCACTAGCGGCTCTTTCTCCATCAGCTCTAAGATCCCGATCAATTTTTTTTGATCTGGCTTGAGCAGCTTTTTCACCTGTTGTACTAACTGCACAACCCATATTATATAAAAAACCACACTATTTTGACACTTGTTGCTAAAAACACAACATACAAAACGACTCCACCCGCTGGCTTCTACAAGAAAACGTCGGTTAACTGACTTTTCCCCTAACACTGACTCATGATTGTTCATGAAATTTTCTTAAAGGTTGGTAGTTATGCTGCGCTACTGTTCTTCTATCTTTATTCACTAAAGAACAGAAAGGACAGAGAGGACAAAGGGCTCTACAAATTATAAAACTTTAACAAACCGAAAATATATAGACATACTCTCTATGTACTCTATTTTATTTATGTTCCTTTTGGTTTGAATATTTATTGACAAACAAATACAAATTAGAGAAATTAGATTATTTTGAATCTATTGATGACTCTATTGATCAAGAGATGGCACCGTAATACAGCTGGGGGGGGGGGGGGATAATTTGACATCGCCCAATTCACCTGACTGTTGTCAAATGTTATTTAGTCGTGATCAGTAATATTCACGTGATTTTAAAACTGAAAGTTACGAGTGCGAAATCCTTGTAACTTTTTTATTATTTAAAAAGATGAATACGGGAACAAAATTAATATTTATTTCCCTTTGTTTAGCCCAGTTATGTAGAGCTGAATTTGTTCCAGTATATATTTGGGGTACTCAAAGGTAAGTTTGATGTTTTGTGTCTTACATCTTTCCTTTCATGCAAAAATTAAAACACATCTCTGTTTTCTACTCTAAAAGTCATTTAAAAAAGAGATATGAAATTTAGCAAAAGTTTATTAGCATTAATTGAGAAAAGTTTAGTTTTAAGTCATATGATTTTTCAGTACAAGTGAACCTGTGCCAGCCCTCCATAAACTTAGTCAGAACACATTTAAGGAGGATATTAGTCAAAAATTGAAAAATAATCCAACAATTGTTCTTTTTGCGGAACAATCTGTAAGTTCTTTAAAAAACTTATAAAGTTAAGATATAAAACATGTTATGTATTTATAGTTGAGCCCTGAGGATTTCGGTCAGAGAGATAGGTTAGGTAATAGTCCATTTAACTATCTTTCTAAGGTCAGGAAAACTTCCAAAGTTAATTATTTACCTTATGTACAAAATCCTATTAAAGCTGTAAAACACTTGTCCAGTGATGTATATGAGACTTCAATAGAAGAGCTAACAGATGATTTTGAAATCCCTGATTCAAAAATTGTCATCATTGCTCTAAATGATGCAAAGGAAAATGAACAACGCTTCGATTTGCTAAAACGTCATGGTAATTTTATTTATTTAATTATATATAAGGTGGATTGTATTTTAAACAATATTCACTAAATTATATATGGATTTATAGTAATTTAATTTAGGCTCAAATTTGATATTTTCAAAGTGAATACACTTTTGCAATTAGTAGAGTATTAGTGTATTTTTGTAATTCTATTTTTTGCCTTTGCATTGGGAAAATTAAGTATTAATAACAGTTTTTGTATTTGAACTTTTGGTATGAATACTAAAGATTTGGCATTACACAATCATTCATTTGTTGTTTATGACTGTGATTCAAGACTAAATAACTATAATATAACAACTGTTGGATATTTGGTAATTTGTGAATTTTTTTTTTGAAAAACCCTATAAAAATATATATTTTAAGGAATATACTTTAATGGCTATCTGATATAAAAACAATATTTTTTTTAGATGTCTTCATTGCTTCAGTATATGAAAGAATCTTACAAAAACATGAAAATGTAGTGGCTTTCTATACAGCCCATCGTGCTTCCTGGGTATGTGATACTTCAAAATAATTTTTTTTTAATATTAATATCATCTTATTACTATAGATTGGGTCAGGTGAAGTTCACTCACGAAAATCAAGATCACTTTTTGAAGTTGAAGATGGTTCTACCAACTTTTTCATGGATCCGAATATTCTCTTCTATTCTTCTTCTAATCCTGTTATTACCGTAAATTACACGTAAGTTAAATGTTGCAGTAAATATTTAAGACTGTTTGGGCTTTCAAGTATAAGGCTAATTTATCATTTTAGGGCATCGCCTGTTGCTTTGAACTATAGTTCAACAAATGAAAGTGATGTAATTATTTTAATAGGCACTCACTATTATGATTCTACTAATACCTCTGAAATTGTTAGGTAAGTTGTAATTAAAATCAAATATCCTTATTCATTTTACTATTACATTACAATTTTCCAGATTTGAATTTTTGAAATCAACTACTGGCTATTGGTACTTGCAAAACGTTGTATTAAGTTACAATAATATCACATCAGAATATCCTATTAACGGTTCCCTCTATGCCCCACATAGATTTTCTTATGCCTGTGGTGATCAAGCTTTTGGCAATTCTATATTCGGAATTACATTCCCACAATTTCAGGTAATGAGATATTTAGTTTTATTGAAATATAGTATTTCGTTATATTATGTGATATCATTAAATGCTGAAGAAAATGAGGAATAATACTGAAATGAATATGTGGACAATAAATAAATTAATGGTATTCTATTAATTTTGTAAGGTTTATGTAAAAAAATATTACTAGTTGGTACCCCCTGGTTATTATGACACTCTATAAAGTATAGACAGAATTAGATGCTTTTTCATTCTTCAAGTTATTTAAAGCTTCTCATGCTCTCTCTTTTAACACCTGTATTGTTTGATGAGCTGTATGGATAGATAGGATTTGGAAAAGCTTGCAAATATGGCCTAATGAGGGGTTGCATTTGAACTTCCTCCGGCAGTTACTACAGGTGACCTACCTGCTTCATAACCATATAGCTCCATATACCATAATTTCTGGATTGATAGCTATATACTGTTCTAATGCAATCTTTCACCCAGAAAACGTCTAGCCTTTCAACAAGCAACTTTGCACTTTCAAAACAAATAGAATTCCATTCCAGCTCTCTTTAATTCTAACTTGGCATCATTCTGTCACTTGTCTTGTGTGCAGTAAGAGAAAGCACCCAATGAGGACAAGAAACAGGCATTCTCATAGCAAGTAAATGTCAGTCCTTGAAAAAGTCATGCCTCTAGTTGCACACATGACTAACTTGCCAGATATTTTCCTGCCGATTATCCATGTCATAACCATGGAAGCAGCATTGTTCAATCACCTCGCTATTTCGCGGAAACATAAACCCGTTTCTTTCATACCAATAGTCTGACCCGTTAACCCTTTCACTGCGGGAACCGTTCGGAGCCGCAGTAGAAAGTGGTAATTGATATATGGGAACCGCAGAATCAGATTTGTGAGATGCGCAGAAGTTTCCCGAAAGTTTTAATTAACTTAATCAAATTAATTTGAATGATACACTGCTGTATAAACGTACCACGCGAGAACCCAGTAGCGCTAACTGTGGGAGACGTTTTTAGCCGCCGATCTGCGCGGCATGTTAACGGTTTTATCGAAACAAAAGAAATGCTGCTTAGCTTAGAAGCTTACTAAAAATTCCTCATAACATAATAAAAACAAAGTGTTTTGAACGGTTTTCTTTGTTGCATTTTTTGCAATCGATAATTGCAATTTTGGGAAAGATAATGAGAAATTTTCAATTCAATTTCTTTTAATGTTCTAAATAATTTGTACTAACCTAGCCTTCAAGAAAATGAAACTGTTGGTGATATTTTTTATAAAATATATTTTGTAGGTTCAACCGAAATATGTTGAGTCAATATGGACTAAAAACAGCATGTTTGATGATCCTTACAATTGTGTTGGATTTACCACAATTCCAATATGGTCGGGACTATTTGTTACATTCATTTTGATGATTATTATGAGCATTGGGCTTACCATGATGATGGATATTAAAACCATGGATAAATTTGATGATGCTAAAGGAAAAACAATAACTATCAATGTCTCAGAATAAATGTGGTAACTAAAATTATATCCGATAACATAATAACATTTCACAGTATTATTTGAATTATTAAGGTGTCTTAAAAATTTGGTGTACTTCAATTTTACTATTTTCTATTTCGTACTGCTAATCGTTTCTATTTGCCAAAGGCCCCTTGAAAACTATGCTCAAATCATTAACTGAAGTACACCAATTCAAAATTTCTAAGAAACTGTTGCTGTTTGATGTAAAAGGACCATGTTACCACATTAGTGAGCCTGTAGAAGCTTAAGAGTGGCCTGCTCATGTGATACCCAAGCTTTCTTGATTATACGCCACTCTTATAAATTGGAATTCAATTGGGCCTAATTATTTTCCCAATTCAAGTTGTTTGATAATTACCATTGTTAACATTTCACAATTCCTTTCTACAATCACATTCTTCATATTGAATTTGTTTTTTTTTTTTTATAATGATATACTGTACATTACTTAAAACCATAAGCTTGAATCTTTCAGTGAACAATTTATCTATATATATTTTTCTATATCCCCTGGACTAATGTTTCCATTTTCATTGGCTCTATAAAAACGTTTGCTATTTTAATGAATATTTGTTTTTCACCTTATAGTTATAAAAATTGAATATATATATATATATATATATATATATATATATATATATATATATATATATATATATATATATATATATATATATATATATATATATATAAATATATATATTTTTTTGGGTTTGTTAGTATTTTTTTTGTGTATAATATATTAAATGCTATTCTATAGAGGAAGAACAAATTTGTCCAGAAGATTTAGAAAAAAAAATTAGATTACAGTATAGACCTATTACGACAATAGTATTTTTTATTATATTTTGAATTTATATAACCTAGAAATTGTTGAGCTAGAAGTAGAACAATAATTGTTATATATATATGTATATGTAGTGTTGATGCAGGTTCTGATACTGTAATTTTCGACCTATTTTATATAGTGGGTCTGCACTTAACTAACAACCAAGAGAAATTATTTTGTAGAAATGTATCTCATTTGTTAATTCTTTTGTATATATTTGGATCCTGTTATTCTAAAAAGAAAATGTTATACTTTTCAGTGATCTTATTTGGTTAACTATTTAGATGCTTTTTTTGTTTTGTGAATTAAATTGATTTCCTTTGGAGGAGTTTTGTACATAATTAAAAAAAAAATGCGTTTGGTGTTGGGTTGTAAAAATTCCTAGGTTCAGCTGTATATTTTTCTTTTAATTTAATTGCCAAACTACTGTAGTGTTCAATGTAATTACAATAAAACTCATTTTAACAATTAAAATCTATTTTATTGGTTTTCTTAATTAAATGTGCATTTTTGTAAAATTACAAAATTAAGAGAAACGGAAGATTACTGCAATTATATGCAGTTCTTCTGAGAGCAGTATTGCTGCTGTGTAAATTATATAGCAACTGAACCTACAGTTGAAAACTATAGACATGTAATCTATAACCAGTGTAGAATCTTTTTTTATATATCTTTGAAATAAAATCTGGCCTTACAACATCAAGTTATATTTGGAGTTGGTTCTGGTGCTTTTTTGGGTTTCCAGTTTTGAATGTATCTTTTTATGTTAAACTCGTTAAGATAGATCTCGGCTGGTAACTATTTCTGACAAAATTCAAATACGATGAAATAATAGTTTAAGTTAGATACGCATTAAAGCACTAGGTGTTCCTCTCAGGCTATCAATCCATGGTTTTGTGCTTAATCCTAAGCTATTCGAGAAGCCTACCGACTGGCGATTGGCCAACGTAGATCTTCAGAAGAAACTCTTGAACTGGCGTGACTGAGGGACGTTTATGTCTATGTGTGTTTATCATGATCTTATTAATATTGATGGTAATGGTTAGTCCTACCAATCTAGAGTGGATCCCGACAGAGATGTAATTCTGCCTACGAGACTTTGGTTTCATACCCTGAGAATCATGTTCAAAACCAAAATACCAATCTGTCCCCTCCCACACCTAGAAGTCTGACCAACATTGTGTATTATGGCCGAGAATTTCATATAAGAAATATCTACAGTGGGTCAAAAAAGTATTGGCGCACTGTTTTTCTCTCAATTCTCAAAACATTCAACTTGACGTTCGGTAATGTACTTTGATTTCTAATAAGCATTAAAATAACATTGTTGGAGGCAAAAAAATGATATAGTAAAAGTTGAGACGAGGGAGAAAAAAAAATTCAAACTAATGGTCAAAAACATATTGGTCCAGTTTTTAAAAGCAGATAAAACAGTTGACAGATTAGGAATTAGTTTTAATTCGGTTAAGAACATTAGAAACCAAAACCCATTCTGTACCAAATCTAGTAATTAGTTGAAAAAAGGAATGACCATTTCAGGATCTAAAATAGAAGAGATAGCTGCCCTATTTAATCTTCAAACTGTAAAAAAAATGTCATACATGCTTTCAATTATTACGGTATAGTGCAGCGAAAAAAACATTTCATTAGTGAGGTCAAGTACATATTATATAGAATTACTAGGTTCTTGGGGAGAATCGCGTTTTAGATTTGTAAAAATCGACGTTTCGGCTTCCAGTTTGAAGCTATTAGCAAGAGAATCTAATTGATTATCTCCGAGGCCACAATCTGCTTACTCCCCAGAGTTCACAACTAGAAAAGGAAGTGAACTTTTTCTAGTTGTGAACAAACTACAAACAACTAGATTCTCTTGATAATGGTTTCAAAGTGGAAACCGACACGTCGAGATTTTACAAATCTAAAACGCGGTTCTACCTAAGAACCTAGTAATTTTAACATTACCGACCTCGGAAGCCTTTCCGAATATATAATATATATATATATATATATATATATATATATATATATATATATATATATATATATATATATATATATATATATATATATATATATTATATATATATATATATATATATATATATATATATATATATATATATATATACATATACATATATATATATATATATATATATATATATATATATATATATATATATGTGTGTATGTATGTATAATTTGTTTTATTTCATTTAAAACTTTATAAAATTTAAAAAAAGCACTGTGCCAATACTTTTTGGCATAATTTTTTTTAATGCTAAATGTCTTTTGTTTACTTAAATACACTTTTATTAAAATAAATTTGTATTGCTTTATTGTCCAATAAAATTGTTTTCAAGAAAATATCTCGGGTTTATGACGTTTTACGTAAGAAATATCAGGTATGCCAATGCTTTTTTAATCCACTGTATATTCAAACAGAGATACAAATATAGTTCGAATTTTTGTAGAATATAGTATTACACTTATAATAGAATTTTGGACAAAAAAATTGTGAAATATGTAAATGAAAATATATATTTCATTTTGGTTATATGCCACTAGACTAGAATTGAATTGTATTTATTTTCTTTTATTGTGTATTATTTATAAAATAGTCCATAAAAAGTCAATATAATACCGTTTCTGTAAATGTAAATGTAAATAGACAGTCTGGAAGCAAAAAAAACTTATTGGCAGTTATAGATATCCCTTAGTAATTTAATAAGGGAGAAACCACCGTCAACTTTCTGGATTTCATAGCCTTCATCATGAATATAGTTTTTATACAGATCAATCTCACTTACATAATTGGCAGCAGGTAGAGTTGATCTGTTTATGATAAAATATAAGATTAAGGAAACATCGAAAAAATGTGTATAATTTTAAAGTTCATAATGTACATACAAAGACTTAATAAGTCATAAAACACTAATAACTAACACTGATACGTCAAGGGTGTATTTTTGCAAAATACTGATTAGCTATTTCAATTTCAGCCAGACATAAATACTAAAAGGTGACTTACACAGAAGAGTATTTTCTTGTATTTATAAATTGTATTTGAAGCACACAATATACTGGGCAAATCACCTTGTATACTCTAAGAGAAGAATTTTCAAACTAATGCTTTTTGAATAATTTTTTGTACAAAACAATGCAAAGTATTAAAATAAAAATGCTCTCCAAATATTCTCATACATGTATAAAGAACTAAAAATCATTTTAAGGTTTTATTTTAGTTTGGAAAGAGAATTTGAAAGTCACATGTTTAACAAACTATTACTTCTTCGACCAGTTACACATTTGTTGATGAATATATTTTTACAACATTTACATAAAAAGTATGGCCTTATTTTCTGACAATTCAATTATCATCAGATTCTGAATCGGAACTTTCTGAAGAATCGTCAGAAGTCTCCTGAAAAGCAATAATTTTAATATCCCAAAATAATTTTCACAAATTTTTTTATATACCGCAGATTCAGATTCACTTTCCTCAGAACTACTTGTATTATGTTGCTGGGTTCTATTGGCGCAGAATGTAGCTAATTCCTCCTTTGTTAGACTTTTCAAGTATGCTTCAAAATCTTTTATATATTTATCTTTGAGAAGTGTTAGTTGGGCTTCATATGTTTCCTTTTCTTTAGAATCTAGATTTTTCCATGCTTCTTTTGGATTATCTCCTTCATATTTTTCAACGAAATATTTATATACTGACCTGCAATTATTTAAATAACACATATCATATAATAAAAAAATACATATTATAAAAACTGTTGGGGAGGCTTATTTAATTAGCCCTTTTTAATTACTACCAAAAATCTTTTGCTACTTTTAATTGGTAGACTTGTTACTGATAACAATTTGGTAATTTTTTTAGACTAAAAGTCGAATAAAGCCCATTACACATGCTTTGTATTTTACTTATACACTCAAAATAATAGGCATACTTGAACAATTATTTTTTAAGACTTTTCTTCTGAATAACACTTATTTTTTCCCATAATGAATTACAATTTTTTATTTTATTTTTCTATAAAAATCCACAAGATTAAAGTGATGAACAACTGAACTAAAATAATAAACTTTGATAAAACCTCTGGCTGATTAAGACATTTTAAATATAAACGAGTGTGTCTAACAGTTTGGCGCCCAAAAAAAAGTAATTTTATTTACTAAAAATTGTTTTATATTGGTTAAGGTTAATTAAACTTTTTCCCTTGTTCAATGTTTTAACTTATGTTTGAAATAAAAAAACACTAAAAAAGAATAATATAACTTAATTTTTAATTTTACCACTGAGTGAATGTGATTTAAGAAGTTCTTAAATAATCCAAAAATTATAGATGTATTGTAATGAAATAGCTTCAATTATACGCTAAGAGTTCACAATTTTGTAATGCGAAGTTTATATGATTTACCTTGGTGGGGGGACAGGATTAACCAATGCTTTCTTCTTTTTAGGTGCTGATACTTTCTTTTTTATTGGTGTAGTGGTTTTGCTTTTTGCTTTTACACTTTTTTGTGGTTTTGCAGCTTCAATTTTTTTCTTTTTCGGTGCGTTAAGGAGAAGTTCTTCTTGCCGCTTATCCTCCGGCAATGATTCCAAGTATATATTGAAATCTTTTTGGTATTGTTCATTTACCTATACACATATACTTTACGAAAAGTTACTAAAGAATTAAAAAAATTATACTTGTATCACAAGTTGCCTGTACTGATCTTTTTCTTCTTCTGTCATATTCTTCCATTTGATTGAACAATAATTCATTCTTTCCTTAGTGGGTATACCTGATATTTCCTCACTTTGCATTACTATACTTAAAAATAGACTGTAAGCTGTTGCAGGTGGTTTTTTAGGTTTGCCTATAAAAATGTATTTAAATGAGGAATTTTGGGCTACAATCACTAATCATTAATAATTACTGGAACTGGTTCACTACAATTTTAGTAGACCTTTTTATATTTTATTTAGAAAATCAAGATATATTGTTTCAATGTCCAGAAATACCAAATAATAGGCATTCTTTTATCACAAAACTGGGCCCCATACCCATAACATACCCAAGATATTAAGTCTTGGCTGGAATGTTTTATCTCATCCTCCACATTCATCTGAGCTGACACCCTCCGATTATGACTTATTCCAGTTGTTGCAGAAGTGATGGATAGCAATGGAATATCACATGATTCATGTTGTTAATATACTTTTTTTTCCTATTCTTTGGCCAAAATACCACTAATACATGCTCCATATTGGTCTGATATGGCACTTCGTGAGTTTTTAAAATTAATACTGATATTATCAATTTTATGGATATCAGTTTTTATGGATTTTTTTGACTGTGGTATTGTCCATACTTTTTGATTTCAGTAGCACTTTAAAATTTGAAAACTTACCTGCCAGTTTGTCTTTGAGATTCAATTCTTCTCTGGACAAGAATGGTTTAACACTGGGAACATATTCTGGATGTTTTGCCATGTACTCTTTCAATTCTTCCTGGTATTTGTGTATACGTTCTTCAGCAAGGTTAATCCATACTAATTTTTTTGCATCGGGCATTTGCTTCCACTTTTCTCTACAAACTTCTTTAAATTCTGTTTTAAACTGGTCATCAATCTGCTCGCGGTTCATTTCAGATAATACAAATAATTTATATGGGCTTTCAGGTTTATTTGGTGGTTTTTCTTTTTTCACTTTAGGTTCCTTTTGAATAGTTTTTCTTAGTTCTGGATGTTTAGCACTAAAATGCGATACTTATAAAGAGTTGTCCAATAAGAGTGTCAGAACTTTAAAATGATACACAATGAAAAGTATAAGTGATAATCTGCTAATTTTTATTTTATCTTGAAGAACAATTAATGGCCTTATGTTTTTAAAATAATGCCTTCATTGGTTTCATCTGGTGATATGCATTCTAGAGACCCACCCAGCATATTTTTACTTAGCTTGTTTTTAACTTCTCGAAGCGCGTTTCACTAAACATGTTAACGTTAGATGTTAACCATTATCAGGAGATGAAATAAATCTATTTGATTAAATCATCTCCTGACGATGGTTATGGAAACGCGCGGCGAGAATTTTAAAAAAGTGGTTTGGTGTTTAATGGTAAATATCTTCGATTTTAGCGTTTCACATAGAAGGTTGCAATAGAAGAACTGATCATATTTTTGGTTTTAAGAAACACATTTTATCTGTGCTTCATAGAGTTAAGACCTGCTTAACTTTTGTAAACATATTTTTTTTAAATGAATCATCTAGTATTAATTAAGTTAAGTCACGAAAACAATAAACTTATTGATTAAAATGGCTGAAAATATTGATGCTGAAGTTCTAATTTATTTAACTGAAGTGAAACATAGTGTTGTGGGATAAAAGCCTAGTTGTTTTTACGTTGAAGAACTCCCTTGAGGCCCCCATGTAATTCGTCGAATGAAGCTACTGACATTAGAAAATAATAAAAAAAAAAATATTTCCCTCATCCTTTAGCTCTTCAAAAAGCTTGTACAAAAATGCAACTTCCTCGCTCCTTTGATTGATCGGATGCATCCAAAGAAGTCTATTACGTTTCCGCCTTTTTCTACAACGATGAATTTAACCACAGCGCAATAATTTTTCCTTGATTCATTGAAACACGCTACAAATGATGTCAAGATAGGTAGTGGGCTAAAACAATGGCAAATAATCGTTAAGCGTGTGAAAGCATGCCTCGTACGCAACGATAAATTGTCGGACGTTCAAAACCGGCGTGTGTTAAATGAACATTATTGGAAAACTCTTTATTTCAATTTTAAATCAATTATATTACTTACTAGAATTCTTCCATATCTTTCTTGTATTTTTCCCTATTTTTAGCAGCCAGTTCATCATACTTCTGTTTTTTCTCCAATGGGAGACTATAATATTTCTCACTTATATATTTATTTAACTCAGTCTAAAAAAGAATAATACATTAATTACTTAATATTCTTCATTTCATATATTTGCAAATATTAAAAACGAATTTAAGTTTGAATGAGTGTTTCGCTAACCATATTAGCATCATCAGGAGATGATTCAATTTCCTTATGATGAGGGAAACGAGAGTAGAAAAATTTAAAATAAGTGATTTGATGTCTGATGGTAAATTTCTGTGAGTCTGGCGTTTCACACCAAAGGATCCAATTGAAGAATTGATCTTGACTAGCGTTTATATATAGTATGTCAGAAAAATAACGGGGCTTTTTAAATTTAAAGAAAACTACTAGCGCTATCTATCGAAGCAATATATAATCTGAATATCTTCTCTATAAGACGAGACCGCCATCATTAGAATCGATCAACGGATTGTCAAGTTATAGCGCCTAAAGTGACAGTAACTTTAGTCACTTCATCACAAATGCACGATGGAACAAAGAGCTAATATTAAATTTTGTTTCAAGCTCGGTAAAATGTTTACAGAAACATTTGAATTGAAGAAAAATGTTTATGGTAATGATTGCTTATTCCGTACACGTGTGTTCAATTGGTATAAGCGATTCCACGGCGGTCGTGACGCTTTGAAAGATGATCCAAAGTCAGGCCAGCCAAAAAAAAAAAGAAAAAAATCTATCAGGAAACCTACCGACTGGCGAGTGACCAACGTAGAACACTTCTCAGAAGGCATCCGGCCTTACCCAGCCTTTAACTGGCGTGACTTTAAGAGGCGCTGGAATCGAACCAGCTACCGCTCCAGCGCGGATTCGGCAAAGCAGACGCTCTTACCGCTGCACCAACGCGACCGGCTGTTCATAACAGCTTCTTGGACTTGTGACCAGGGTCATTGAGGCGATTTCGAAAAACGACATAAAAATATTTATGCTAGCATCGATTGAACGTATTTTGAGTAAAAATAAATAATTTTGGCAAAATAACTAATTGTTTTTTTTTATTTCAAAAGTTTCGTTATTTTTCCGACATATTGTGTTCAAAGTTTTTGGGGTTAGAGGCACATCAGCAACTAAGGCTATTTAGCGACTGGATCTACGCTTAACGTGGGTTCTGAACCACCGTCATCAGCCATCGACTACCCCGGTCTGCAGCCCCCCCAGGCTATCAACCCTTGGTTTGTTCTTAACGTTAAGTCTATCAAGAAGCCTACCGACTAGCGAGTGACCAACGTAGAACACCTCTCAGAAGGCATCTGGCCTTAACCATCCTTGAATTGGCGTGACTGAGGGGTAATTCGTTGTCGGATTTTACACTCTTGCCTGGAAATATTTACAAATATAAAAATGCGTGTGTGGGGTAGGAAACAACCCAAACAATCATACTGCTACCGTGTTAACTACGGTTTCGGCGCAGCGGCGCTAAGCAGCTAACACGGCCGCGACATATTGTGTTTATGTGTACAGAACTTACAACATCAGCTTCTGGATGTTCCTTGGCAATTTTGTCCTTTTTCCTAATATAAAATAAAAAGTATGAACTCAAAGGTCTTTTTGGCATATCTGGATGTCGTTTTGCGGAAACCTAGAATTTTTACTCATAATTATAAGTTTCCTGTATGTTTGATGAAGAAATACCTTTGGATGTTTATTTTGGGACTGTAAATCAATTTTTTCAATAATTTGTCTTATGTCATGGGTAATTTCAATCAAAAGTCTATAGTGTCTAACTTTTTTTAGAAGTTGGGCCCATACTTTTTGACATTCTTCTAATGTGTAATTTTTAAATGGTACCTAAAATATTATTTTCAATTATTTTTTAGGCATTCATTTGCATTTGGTATAATATAATACCTTATCCCATTCTAAGTGAGTTATACGAAATTTGTAACTCTTGCTATCATTTTCTGGAATACAATCTTGAATTCTTTGAACTAAAATATCTTGATCTTCTTTTGGCATAAATATGGAATCTAAAATTTTATACAATAATTGACGATTCTTAAAACACTATCAATTGACAATACAATTGATATACCTTTAATAACTTTATATACTAAATTTGTTAATCAAGTTAAATATAATCAAAATCTTACGTTTTTTAAGTGGTGATCCTTTTTCTTTTTTTCTGGCTTCTTTTTCTGCTTTCTTGTTAATATAATAAACCTCTAAATCTGAATCTTCTGTTGTACTTAAATCATCATCTGGCTCTTTAATGCCATTAAAAGAAAGATTGGTCTCCTCTATTGTAATTTCAATTTTACTGTCATCTTCTATATTTTCTGTCTTCACTGTCAATAGCGGAGATTGTACAGTTACTGGCGAAAGTTTTACATCCTCAGTAAGGGCTTTATTCATTTTAGATTTAATAATTTTAGCAGGTAGTTCCTTGGCAGAAAAATGGGGTTCAGTATCAGCCATCTCTTTTTTCACTTTCAGACTTTCAGTTTCATCAATTCTGACTTTCTTTTTAGTTTTCTTAACTGTTTCTGTTGTGGTATCCTGATCACTTTTTTCTGGAACATTAACTATTTGTAGCAATTCCTTCTTTTTATTACTCTTTAGAGCACTGGGTTTAGTTTTTAAATCAACCACAGATTTCTTTTTTGATTGTTTTTTTATGTCTGAATTTGTTTCAGATAATACTCCATTTCGATTAATGTCATTTATGGTGTCTATTTCGTTAATATCTGAATCATCTTCTGAAGCTTCTGATAACTTTAGTTTTTCTGCATCAAACTTTTTTACACCTGTTTCCTTTTTTCCTTTTTTCTTGGAATTTTTTCCTGATGTGAATTGATTTGAAAATGAACCTTGGAAATCTTTTTCATTTAAATTTGTACTTGTATTTTGATTTTTTTTTCTTTTAAGTTTAAGGGGCTTATCAGACTGTACCTCTTGAGTATTTTTACGTTTCATATTTATATTTTTAGGTAATATATATATACTTCAATGTAACATTTATATGGATCACTTATATTGTACTTTATGTAGTACTTATCAAATTTTTTCAAGTTAAAGGCCCAACTTGATTTTTATTCAGTCCGGCATGTATCTAAGAAAGGAACTATACCAAACATTTATAATAATAAAGCTATTATTTAGGTCTTGTAGGAATGCCGCATAAAACAAAATACACAAAGTTTTGGCAACTTTAAGTCACAGTTTTTCTTTATTCTATAAATGAACTTCTCACACTGATAAACGTACAGACCACTAACAAATTACAATTTATTTACACACGAAAAAATGGACGCGCGCTTAACCCCAAAATGCATTTGTTTTGATTTTGACAGTATGCAGCTGATTACCAAACCGGTAGATATAAAATAACTCTTATTATGATAAGGTTTTTTTATATATGTATGCAAAGTTATTACAAAGGTTTACTTTTAATATATTTTAACGACCTGTTAATGTATTTTGGCACTTCCTACTGGTTTTATTAATAAAGACATTTTGGAATTAGTGAACTCATTCAATGATTTAAAAAGAAGAAATAGAAGTGAAGTAGCTTATTCACAGATGGCACTTATTGCATCAGGATGCAGGAAACTGTTTTTAAAAAATCCCTAAGATATGGTTGCAGTAAATTTTCCTTTAAAACGCAATTAGTGGAAATAGGACGTAGAATCTTTCAAATTTAAAAAAAATATATAGTGGATGGAATTCTACTTTAAAAGTTAATTTAATAGTTTAAAAGTGACCCAAAACATCTTTTGAAATGCATTTTACACGCATAGTCAGAGATGGCGCTCAACCAAAGCGAACACAGTACCCAAATCGAAATTAATCTAGGATTGACCCTGTAGAAGGACTTATTCATAGGTTAAAGAAATGAACTTAATTAAAATTGCCGGTTGTGTGAGTCAAATTCAACCTGTTCGCCAACCGATGATCAGACCGCCGCCCAAGATTCCAGATTCTGTGAACATTTTCATCACTTCTTGTAGTTCCACTGCGAGGTTCATCTTCAATCCAGTCTCAGCCTTCTGATAATGCCTTATACCACCTGAAAGCTTCACAAAATCCTGTTTTCATAGACCGTTTACAATTTAGCAAAATTTGATAGTACATCGTTGCTCAAAATTGTTATCACTCATTTTCAGAATGCACTAAAAAATCCGGTTTACGAAAATAATTGCTACGGACTATCAAGAGGCTTTAGGGAGTTCCAATTCGTGCTAAAGACTTATCAGATATTGGTATTTTCATAGGCCTTTTCATAGTTGAAAATCTGAGTGCGCATTCCTCAACTTCCGCCATGTTTTTCGGGCATTTTATGCATGTATAAGCTGTGAACATTATGTTTTCAATGTAATTAACAAAAAAAAACATATTTAATTATTAATTCACTACCAATAGTACAGTTTTAATTGTTATATACTTGAAGTAAAATATTAATACAAGCATTTTAATAAAAATATATAATGTTATCACTAAAAAAGGAGCAAAAAGACGTTGTTATGGGATATGTCGCAGTTATACGTGTAGTAAATAATTTTCGGAGCATTTATATTGCTTTATTAATTTTCCAAAGCCTTGTCTTGAAAATCCTCGAAAACTTATTAAATCAACTAAACAAAAATATAAAAATTCGTCCAAAGTGTGCTAAATGTGATTTGTGAGTTAAAAAATGTGGACGAGGTGATGGTCGATTCCAACTGATTGATCATATTAACAAAGATACGTATATTTGTTTATTTCAATTGAAAGAAGAAAGTGATCTAACAACAGAACATCCTGACCCCATCAGTTGGGTAAAAAAATCATGTAATAAGGTAATTTTAATCCATTTAATTGTTAATCTAACAGCTCAGGCGATCAACTCAGCTGATGCGACCTCAAATGATGAATGTTTTTGTTTTTTTGCTCCAAACTTAATATAAAAATAAATGTAATGTTATAAATATAAAGTTAAAAATATAGATATAATGTTATAAATATACTAAATATACTGTTGTAAATATAATAAATATAAAACTTATATGAATATAATTGTTATCCTAACCTTACAAGTTCTGCTTTATTTTCATGTTGGAGACAGTCATGACATTTTAACCATCATTGTAATCGAATACATTTATGTGCTTCTGTTGTGGGATGCAAAGTACCAGCAATCAATTTTTCATTTTGTTGCGCTGTTAATAAGGGTAATGATCGTTGTTGTTCAGCCATATTTATAAAAAATGCCCGAAACTTTCATAGTACCGCTTTTTAAACATGGCGGACGCGCTTGCACGTAACTAGTCGTGAAAAGCCCTATTCCAAAGAGGACGCCAACAGTGTTGCCAGATCGAACTCAACACCACCAGTCTCATTCATTTATTTAGACACTTTGTAAGTTAGGAGAAACGTGAATTTGTTGATAACCAAGACCTTGATTTGGTTGATTAATATCTAATGAATATTGCAATAGGAGTGGATTTAAACTGAAACAAAAAATTATATTTTTCTGATCCATAGGTTTTGGTCAACGGCGGCTGGCAAATGAAAAGATATTGAGATTGAATCCGGGTTAGGGCATACATATTTTTATATATATTTAAATTTTCATACATTAGTTGAAAAAGTAAGTTGAGGGATGTAGTTGAATTCAGAAATATTTACAAAACAACAAAAAAATCAATGTAGTTTTAGTGAAGTATTAAAAAACATTACAAATATATTAGTCACTGACATTTATTAATAATTATAAGTAGGTTCAAATACAATATTTTAATAAGATATCTACAGAGTATGTGTCCTATATACATGTTTATAATACAGTAACTTATTTTTATTTTTGTGATTTACAACAACAAAAACAATTATATTTACATATATTATTAATTATATTAGTTTATAATTGAACAGGATGTAAATACTTTTAGTAAAACTGATTGTTATTAAACAATTATGTGTAAATTAATTGAAATAATTTTTTCAAGCATCCTGTTGCAGAACAAACAACAATAAAAATCAAAAAAAGGGAAAAATTGATAGTTTTATATTCCATATTATTTTTCTAAGAATAATTTATTTATTAAGTACTAATAAACTCAACAGTAATATATAATAAATTTCTAATATTATTTTAAATATTATTAATTCTAGTTTTTGAGAATATTTAAATTTTAATATGACGGATATCACATTTATAAAACAATAAAATGTTTTTGTTAAATACGGATGTAAATTTTGAAAATTTTATTATATGTGAAGAAATTTTTGTACATTATGAGAATTAGTGTTAATCGTTTATATCTAGAAAACATAACCATTCTTGGCAGTATTTTTCGACATAAAATAACACTATAGGCATGAGAAATATTATTGTAGTTACAGTACAGATATTATTTTAAGGTGCATAGTGGTCATACAATATCAACGTGCAAAATCCCATTAATTGCGTAATTAATATCGATTGATAGAAATATGTTGGTTTTTTACATAAAAATTCGTCTGAGATCTGTTGGTGAAGTTATCATGCTACATTGTGGGCACACTTTCTTGCTTCCCTGTAAAATATATAATACGAAATTAAAATGATATATGCACACTCAGATAGACATACTTTTATTACATCCTTTTTAGGATGCTTTACAAAAATAACATGAATGAGCAAGTTCCCTTTGTGTATAACCTATTTTTATATCTCACTGCTCATTTTAAACTATATATATATATATATATATATATATATATATATATATATATATATATATATATATATATATATATATATATATATATATATATATATAGGAAAATAACATTAATCTGGCGAATGCGCAAGATTCCGTTAATGAAGAATAGCCATTTTTAAATATTTCATCGTTCATTTTAAATAATTGTTTGCAGTGGTTACAGTAACAGTAAAATTCACTTAAAAAATTATAAAGCATGTGTTCCTGACTTTACTGAATGGAAAACAATATTTATGACCATGAATATTCATTTGTACTCTTGATGTGCCAGATGTGGATGTCCCAATCTATGATATTTTCCGTTTAAAATTATTAATCTATACAAAAAAACATTTTAAAAATGTTATAAGATTCAATCTTTTGTATACATCAAAGAATGGTTCGAAAATATTCTAAATATTCTTTTGTAAAAATCAGTCTCTTTATTATATTACTCACGTCGTACATCAAGCAAAAGAAAACAGTAATAAGGACCTTGCAGCTGATGTATTAGCAAAAAAGTTTTTCAGATGCAAAGATAAATTTTCAATGTATGAAAGTTCTCTTGTATTGATAAGTAAAAGTACTAATTTATAACGGGTGGTCTAAAAAGTTGTTAACTCTTTGAAATGAATGAAAACAAAACAAGTTGATCAATTTTAACAAATCTATTCTTAAAATTTACTCCTGAACCCGACCTCTAAAATTTGCCATAACGCGGCGACAAGTGTCTGCAGTTATGGCTTCGATTTCTTCTCGAACATTTTTGTTTAGACCTTCCAATGTGGCAGGGCTTTTAAGATATCCCCATAAAAAATCACATGGAGTCAGGTCCGGGCTTCGGAGAGCCACTGAATGTCTCCTGTTCGATAAATCAATTTTCCCGGAAGCTCTTGATTGGTAGGCAAATAGAGATTGGAAGTGCGGCAGGTGGCTCTCTCCTGTTGGAACCAAGTGTCCTGAGTGCATCCTTCAAAATCTTGAAGGGCAGGAGTGAAAAAAGTTTGAAGCATGGTGACATAACTCTGATAATTCACTATTACTGCGCGGCTTTGGTGGTCTATATAACCCAAACTGTGACCTTCGGGCTTTGCAGAGGCCATGCGCATGTTTCTTTTTATGGTTTTCTCCACACCGGTAGCGACAATTTTGATTACTGACATGACCATTACGGTGAAAATGAGTCTCGGAATTCTTGTTTCGAGCATACAACATAAGCGCTCGTCTACCGTGTAGCGTTGCATGGCGACTAATTTTCCCTGAGCCGAACTATCGTTTAAGACCGATCCAGTGGCGGCTCGTCGCGACCCTCCAGCATTTATGACAGTAAACGATTTTTCAGAGCAAAACACAGCAAGAATCAGCACATAGCACACATTTTATTTCCGTTCGGTTTCTTTCCTTTAACTCATTTTAAGATATTATTAAAAATTAAAATCTCTAAATGTAGAAGAACGTCTGTCGACCCATCACACCAAATAATGCGGATAAAAATTCCATCCTCTCGCCACAATTTTTACATCGTTGGTCGGGCGTTTATCTCCAGCGACCGTACACTACGTCATCTTATCTCGACGTTGGCATTACATGTTTTGTTGGTTGCCAGAATTCGGGGGTTTAAATGCTTTCTAAAACGTGAGATTTGGACTAGATTTCCTGCGACCGATCGTATCGGTAATTAGTTTTAAACGCTGATTTGACAGTTACGGAACGTTTGATATTTCTCGCGTCGCGTATTTCGTTCGCCTTGTGAATACTGGTTTTGATTTGGGATTTTTTTTAACAATTAATTTAAAACAGGTAATAATGACTAATTTAAGTTTGGAGGAGAATGTTGAATTAAAAACTAACGGTCGTTCCACACCCCTGTTGAATTTGGGTCTAGTTCAAAAAGAACGTAAAAATAGGGCAAGTATTACGGGAAAATTTAACAGTAAACTATACAATTGTATTTGGTGTGGTTTATTTGAATGGTTCATTCTTCGGGAAATGGTAAGTACCTACTTATTCAACCTTTATCTGTGCAACAAGCAACAACCCATCCTCCAATGTCCTTGTAAGTAGTAACAATACAACATTTTATTGTTTTCCTGGCTCACTTCCTGTATAGTGTTTGAGTTAAAAGGAGGAAGGGGAAACAAAAAAATCTTCAGCAGCACTATTTTCTTCTACGCCCCCCTCCCCCCCACTTTAAACATCCACGAGCCGCCACTGGACCGATCCCACCTTTTTACCCCTCCTACCAAATTTTCTAGAACATAACCAAACTTTAACAACTCTTTGAACCACCCTGTACTAGGGTTGTTTGTAAATACATTCTTTTTTTCAATAATGGTATTTTTAGAACCAATAACATGTGTAAAACACTTTTTTGCAAATATATTGTTACTTAGTAATAGGTATGCTGCTGTCAAGTAACAAGTTTAATAGACAATAGTTACTCACTAGGGTATGAAGCCAGCATTCTTCACAATGAACATGCCAACATACAGTTGATATAACAGGTTTTTTATAATGTTCCTGTAAATTAAATAATTTGATTAGATTCATGTTTTCCATATTTTGTTATACATTGTTTTCTTACCAAACAAATTAGACATTTGTATTCTTCCGGTTGAGGTGTAGGGGTTTCACTGGTTGTCTGTTCACCATTAACTGCACCTTCAGCTTCTAGTTGTCTGATTCTATTTCTGAGTTCTTCAATTAACTGTAAACGACTACTAGGCTCAGCATCAGAGGTGCTAACATTACTGTCACACTGTTGACCATTATGAAGTGTTTGTCCGCTTTGAGATTCATGCTTAACTTCAACATCGCCGCTTGAATTAACTGTTGCTACCTGTATGATACAATGCCATAATCTCAGTCTTCTTTTGATTTTTTAAACAAAAATATTACCTGAGATTGCACTCCTTCTTTTTCTTGGTTTTCTTTCATAACAACATCGGATTCAGTATATTGTGATGGTCCAAATGTACTTTCTTCTGGCTCATCACCATCAACTATAACGTCATCACCTTCATTGTCAACTTCAGTTATTCTGTTTAAACTGTGAGATATTCCGCTGACTAAAGAAGAAGTTCTACGTCTTTGACTTTCATGCCATTCCTCTAATTCGGAATCGCCTTCCACATCGACCGTTTCATCTTCGTCGTTTATGTTCTAAACATAGACAATTAATGTTTAAATAGAGTCTTGATTGAAATTCTTATAATTACTTTGAATAGTACCTTGCGAGTGCATTGTTCGACATGCAAACTAAGTTCCTCGGGAGTTCTGTGAGGTCTTCCAGTGCAAATTGAGCATCCATCATCTGCTTTACGTTTCCTAATCTTTAATCTTAGTCTACCTTGTCTGTTAGTTTTAATCCTTTGGAATGTCTAAAGAATATATTTCAATTTTATTTAAATATTAATGATCTAAAATATTATATTTACCTCCCATCGACCTTCAGGACCACTGTCTCCTGGTAAAGCTGGTGGTCTGCCTGGTTCTCTGATATTCCTTTTCCTGCTAGCGGCAACTCCAGTACCGCTAAGTTTATAGAGCCTTTCTAGTTCTTGCATAAAGTGACTTTCTAGATCACCAGGAGATATGGTTAAGCCGCAAACTGGACAACTGGAAGGATCCCTTTTTTTCTTGTTTAGAACCAGATCTGTAAATGAATTATTGCTAATTAAATAAAATAAAATTGATTGATTTATTTATGAAGTAAATTATAATTCGTGACGACAAACTCTGTGATGTATGTACTAGTGAATATCTGCAAGAGAGGAAGTTACGGAGGAGACAAATGAGACCTGAAATGAAAGGAAAATCGAAGAAATGAATGGTGCGACGATGAATGCAAAAATGCGGCGAAGAATAGAAATTACGATATAATTATATAGTATAAAACGAATACAGTCGAATATGTGCATTCATTTTATTTCTGGTATGTTACTATTGATATTAGGGTTGTCGAACTAGAAGCTATATAATATAAGATGACTTTTTTGGTCAAAATGTAAATGAATCTAGATCAAGTGGATACATTGTTCGCTCGGTATATTTGCCGGGTGTAAATTTTGGGGCTGATGCCTTAAGCTGGCGCTGATTTACGCTCGCCCAGCAATTAACACGGTTAGCTGGCTAATCCCGTGAATGATGTCGGTTGCCGCTACGGTGACGAATGCCAGTTGGGACCGAGACCCCCCTCCAAACCCCAGCACTATGGGGCTAAGCACGCTGTCAAATCCTTAAATTTAATGTTTAAGTCAGGTATATTTACTGCTTCATTTCTTTTATTCTTTTTCAAAATTGAAGTTCTTTTATTTCTGCATGAGGGAGACTCTCTACGTTGTGATATGCGTTAAATTAATTTTCCGAAGTTTTGATTAGTGTTCTTTTATTAATAGTTAATAATCAATGTATACAAAATCATTCTTTGGCTTCAAATTCATATTTACATAAGCAACATATTGTCTTGAACGTTTTCAACATTCAATGTTGAAAGTCGTTACTTGTTAATCGTTTTGAAACAAGATGATATCATTTAACCGAAGTTCTCGATTTGCCGAAGAAAATGCAAACGCATAATGCATTTTTAAAATTTTTGTTTTTAATTTTTTATCGTAGTCAGCATACAATTCAATACATTAAGACCAATGACGTTCTAGCTTTTTAATATCCTCACTATGTGATTTTTCCAACTTTGTAAAATAGTCGATTGTATCAGCTTTGACTTGAAGTGAATCATCGCCTAGCGAGTACTTTTTTAAGGGTTAGAAAGAGGAAGTAAGCGTAAGTCATGGAGTTTTTGCAGCAACAACTCGAGACGTGTGTGCGGGCACATTACCCTGATTAAAGAGCGCTTTCATTTCGGTCAGATGTGGTCCAGTAATGAAGCAATACTGTCCGGTGATGATTCTGCCTTTGCCGGGTTGTCAATGAGAACTTCAGGAACCTATTGCATTGACTTTTTCTACAAATAGAACTGTTTTCCTTTGGTGTATTCCACATCAGGTTCAGAGCTTTTTCATGGCCAGAATATCGTATAAAATGTAGTTAACATGGTTTGTCGAGCTGTTTGGAATATCAGCAAGCTCGCATACCTTCAGTATGCAACATTTAATACGACACTGTGGATTTGTGTGTCGATTTTGCCGGTCGTAGCGGTTTTTTGGTATGTCCACACTTGGTCAATTTTTTCGTTCAACATGCGTTTGAACGTGCCTTTCAACTTGCGTTATTGCATGCGTTGCAGGGTAAGACGCATGTCTTCTTCGTGTCCGCATGTTTGCGTCAGTTTCATTCAACATTTCTGGCGAGTTCAGAAAAGACGGTTTTTTTAAAAATGTTAAAAAATTATTTTGTAAATACCTACTGTTAATTGTGTAATTTTAGTTTCTTGTATACATCTGACATTGTCATGTTAGCCGGTATGAGTGCTGCTGTGTTGGTGTTGAAGGAAAATCATAGAAAAATACAGAAAATCTGTCTGGACAAAGGAATACTTTTTACAAAGAATTACTACAATTTACTACAGGAAACAATTTACTACTAAAAAATATTCCTTACACACTCAATTTGCAATTTTATTACTTTTTATTTTATTTAATCTAAAAGTCCGTTTTACTGTTTGGTGTAAGACTGACAGATTACATTTCAGCATGATAATATCTGATGCATTTTTACCCTCTACGAGTTTCTGTCCAGTGCTAATTTTCTAGCTTCATTTCAATTAATTCCTCGTTTTTCTGCCGCTTGTTAAACTTGTTCTTCCCATCTCAGTCTTGGACATCCAACTTTATTTTTTTCTCGTGTTTTCGCTTCATAGATTTGTTTTGCTAATCTCTCTTCATTCCTTCTGTGGATGTGTCCTAGCCAGCTAAGTTGTCTTTCTTCTATAGCTTTCTATTGGTTTCGTTTTCAGTTGTTCCATTACTGTGGTATTTCTCACTCTATCCCTTCTTGTAATTCCCTCTATTTTGCATAGGAATCACATTTCTGCAGTGGTAATTGTACTTTTACTTTCTTTATTAAGTTCCAAGATTCACTGCCGTATATAATTGATGGTCTCACTACTTTCTGATACATCTGTGCTTTTACCTCTTTCAGTATCTCTCTTTTTCCTAGGAATATTGTTTTAAGGGTGTAAGTTGTGTATAGTTTGCCTGCTTTTTCCATTTTTTCGTTGCTTTCACCGTCCATTTTTTCATTATTTTATATTATTGTGCCTAAATACCTACAGCTTTTGACTTGCCCCATTACCGAGTACAAATTTTTGTTTAATTTTTGTGCCTACATTTACCATTGTTTCTCATTTTGTGCCTGCACTTACAATTTTTTTTTTGCTTTTGTTGATATTTATTTCCATGTTCACTTTTCTTAGTTATATATCGTTATAACTAAGAAAAGTTATGTTGTAGTTTTTCTTCAGAATCTGCCATCAGGACTATATCATCAGCGAACAGTAATTCTTGAGTTGTCACTGTTTTCATTTTTCTAAAACCTATTTTTGTATTCTTGCAATTTGCTTTGCTATTTTTTACAACATCGGCAATAACTACTGAAAATAACAGTGGATTCAATACGCAGCCTTGTCTTAGGTCTGTTCCTGTCTCAAATTCTGTGGATTCATCGTAATGCGTTCTTACTTTATTTTTGTTGTTGTTATAAGGCCTTACTAATTTCTATTACTTCCTCTTCTGTTCCTCTTCTCTTTAGACTTTTCCAGATATCCCTTCTTTTCACTCTTTTTACTTAAATGCTTTTTTCAGGTTAATCACACAAATATGGATTTCGGTTTCTTTTCTTAACAGTTTTTCTCCTAGTTGTCTAATCATAAATATCAGATCTTGTGTGCTTCTATTCTTTCTAAAACTATGCTGCGGTTCCTCTAATGTTGCTTCTAATTTTTGTCTCAGCTTATACTCTATTATTCTGGTAAATATTTTTCCAGGTAAACTTGTTAGTGTGATCCCTCTGTAGTTTTTACATTCTTTGATATCTCATTTTTTAAACAAGGGCAATATTACACACGTATTCCAGTCTATTGGTACTTTCTTTTCTATTATGATATCATTTTTAGTAGTGACAAAAATTGCCCCCTTTGCTATTTCTCTCATATATTTCAACATTTTTGCTATGAGTTTGCCAAAAAATATTATTACTTTAAAAATTATATATTTATTTTTTGTCTTAAATATATAATTTAATATATTTATTTATTTAATAAAATTAAAGTGCTTTTTAATTTTTAAATTATTGCAAAAACTTGCAGATTATATCAAGAAGTTGAAAGCGAAAGCGCAAGATACCACCGTGGGTGGGAGTCGGTGCGTTTCTTCGTGCGTCGTTATTTTTCCTTGTGTCCTTGCATGCCACTCGTTCAACACCGCATGCGTCTAAGCCTTCAACAGATGCATGCGACTTATCGACCAGAAGTTGAACAAGTGTGGACATACCTTCTGGGTGTGCCAAATGTTCATCATCTTCAATGGAGGTATGACCACATTCAAATTTATCAGATCACTTTTTTACAAACAAAGTACTATATATATTATACTCGAAAATAAAGTACTTTGTATTAGCTTGAACTGCACTTTTATCAATTTTCAGAAAATGTTAAAACTTGTTTGCTTTACTCGATAGACACAAGCAACTAAATCACAAATCTGAAACTTCGCAGCAGGCCATCTAACGAATTATACTTAACAAATATCATAGTCATTTGGTTATATTTGCGCAATATCTGTCTCATGCTGAAAATTTCTCGACTCTTGTAAATAATTTGTGTTGCTTTAAGGGAGAATGCTGTTACATGAAAATATAGATTTAACCAGAACTTCTAGGATGGACATTTTGATCTTTCGGGTCGAGAAAGTCCGAAAATTCTGTTCATAATCAAGTAGAAGTTGTGTTACAACTTAGTGTTACTGAACAATAAAGGCAGAATCATAAATTAGATAATCAGAGGTAAACTCGATAACTTAAGAATTGGCTTCATTCTTACGTTTGGGTCAAACAGAGGTCCTCAACCTAGTAACCGATGCCCCTCGGGGAGTCTAATGTCTAATGCAGAAAAGACTAACTTAAAAATCAGGCTAATAAAATGGAAAATCATTCTTACCTTCAACTAGAGAGAGAAGATTCATTTTTTAAAAAAGGCAAAAAAAAACTACGTTTTTACATGATTTGATAGAATTTGATAGAAGGGCAATGTTTTCAACTACCATGTTCTAACAAATGATTCGTTCCAAATAAAAAAAATATTTTAAATATTTCGGCAGAGTTCATTATTTTAATATACTTTTTGGAAATGTTATAACCGTTGTTTTGAGTTTAAACTTGATCCCGTTGAGATTTTAAAGGGGCACGAAACACAACAAATACAGTACAAAGAGGCATACATGTATTTGGTATATATAAAATATGGGTCTGGCCGGACTTGGACAAAATAAGGTAATTTTAAAATAAAGTTTTAGATATAATTTTAATTAAAAAACTAAAATTTTAAAATAAAAAAAAAATAATTCAAAGTGACTGATGCCGCTCGTGGGATTTGCAAGGTACTATCAATCCGCACCTCTCAGCTCTGATTTAAAAAGTTCCGGAAGGGAGTCATCAGTCTTGAAGATAGGGGAAGATCAGGGCATCCACAGCTTCTTGATCCCGAAGTTTTAAGAGCGGCTGTAGCTGCAAATTCTAGAAATATGGTAAAGGTCACCGAAAACAAAGGCCTATATTTTGAGAACTAACCTCCAGGTATCATTGTTTCAAATGAAGAATAACTACGATAAGTATCTCAAAATCGGAAATACTTTTGTTTCACCCTAGTATTAACATATTAAAGGTTATTTTTGATACAAAGAATTCTTTTTGAGAAACTCGTAATAGATGATTAATAGGAAAATGCAAAAGTCTTTTTGATCGATTCTAATTTATGCAATGACATCAAAACATTAAGTTGAGGGTGTCAAGTACGCCAGTCCCAACGGAGGCAGTAGCGAAAAAGGCGATAACAAAACGGCAATTAAAGAGCAGTCCGAAAGGCATGATAAATGGTCAGCCCAAACATGCAGGCGCTTATAGTGTCTCGTTTTACAAATCCGGAAAAGGATTTACACGCGATGGAGGTGTGAACACCCCCTTATGTTTAGTCTGATGGTCCAGTAATCGTTTTAGTCCTATAGTTTTGGAGAAAAATCCGCTTCCTTACATTTTATTACATATATTCGAGGAATTTTTATCATTGCTGAATATTTTTATTGTTAGTATACCTCGTCATTTAATCACATATTTGTTACTCTCAAAAAAAGATAATAATTGCCAATAATTGCCAATAATAGTTGCCTTGATAGACATATGATAGACTTGATAGACTTGCCATCTGACATATACATCGTAATGTTTGACATTGTTGACTGTATACGTACTCAGAACATTTTGTCATACGGAGGCTATTTGTGTTGTTGAGTGACTTGGAAATTTCATCTAAGTCAAAAAAAAAGGGATTAACTCGTGAGAATTTTCGTGCAATTTTTTACTACGACTTTCGATGTGGATTATATCAACAACAATGCATCGATAAACTCACTTCGAATTTTGGCGAAGAAGCACCATTTAAAACCACTGTATATCACTGATTTAGTGAATTCAATCCTGACCGTCGTTCGCTCACGGACGAATTTAAAGAAGGTCGTCCAAAATCGGCTGTTGTGTCAAAAAACGTCGATACTGTGCGCGAACTGATAAAGCAAGATCGTCATGTGGCATACCGTGAGAATGAGGCATCCATGGGCATTAGTATGACAAGCATACACAAGATTTTACATGAACATTTAGCCGTGAAAAAGATTTGTGCGCATTGGGTTCTGCATAATTTGATAATAACTCAAAAAGGCTCGTATTGACTTGTGCAAAATTGGTTTGGTCAAAAGCCGTGTATAACATCTCCACAGGTGACGAATCTTGGATCTATGCGTATAAACCCGAAAGTGAACAGCAGTCGACTGTATGGGTCTTTCAAGATGAGCCGCAAGAAGTACTTCGAAGTAAATGGGTGCCTGTTTTTTTGGGATAAATTGGCATGTGGCTACAGTGCTGCTAAAGAATCGTAGAACAGTGAATTGTGAATGGTACATAACAATTGTTTGCCAGACCTCTTTGAAAAAATAAGAAAAAACAACCAGCGACGCACGATCATTCTTCACCATGACAACGCGAGCTTTCACACATCGGACCGAACAACTCAATATTTAACCGGTCAAAACATCGAATTGATGGGTCATCCACCGTACAGTCCTGATTTGGCACCCAATGACTTCTTTTTGTTCCCGTCCGTAAACAATAAACTACGTGGTGAACGATTTTCGACGCCAGAAGAAGCTGTTGATGCGTTCAAAATACATGTTTTGAAAATACCTCAATCGGAATGAAAAAAGTGCTATGAAAATTGGTTCAAACGTATGCAAAAATGTATCGATCGTCGCAAAGAATATTTTGAAAAACAATAAAAATATTTACAATGATAAATATTTGCTTTTATTTATTATTCCGGATACATCAATAGCAACCCTGGTACGTTCTGATCATTGGTGGACGGTCAGAATCGAAGAAGACTTCAATATGACTCACACAACTGTGTGTCATTTTAACCAATGCATTAGAGATGAAGAAAATTTGCACGAAAATAATTCCGAAAAGTCTTTTTCACAATCAAAAAGACAACAGGAAGGAAACATTTGAGCGGATTGAAAATGACTCATTTTAGTAGTTCACTTTAGGAAGTTCAAACTCATCCTGAAGCCGCAGCAGATATTTCTCCGGCTTTCCACCAAAGGGGAAACCAACAGTATCTCACGTTACACTACCACTCTCATTACTTTATTTACACACGCCGTATAAAATAATTACATCTACTTAAAAACTTTATCAATGGTAACTAGTGCTAAATGACAAAACAATCAAGTTATACGTTTCATTTACCTTGGGGTAGAAACATTAAGCAACAGAAATTGAACTAACGAAGTGCGTTCACAGAATAACAAAAGGGCCTGGATATCAGGCTACCTAAGAGATATTATGTAGGATCATAAATATAGGACTTTAGAGATCAAAGTTCGAATATATAAAACATGCGTTAGACCAGTACTCACTTCTGCAGCAGAAGCGCGAGTATTATATTACGAACAGTGGACATGATAATACTCAGAACTATCAAAGCAGTAACATTAAAATATAAGATAATTATCCATTCAATAAGAAAGAAATTTGGAGTACAAAACGTTGTTACATAGGTCGGAACATGGCGGAGAAACTGGAGGAGCCATGTTGAATGAATACGTAGAATGACTGATCAAGATGGGTTTAAACAGAAAAGCCAATCACCAGCCGTTCAATAGGAAGATCACTAAATATATGGTCTGAATGTTGGACAACTGTATCTCAAAAAGGCTGAGGCAAAAACAGAAATAATAGGACGTAGTTCTAATAAAGGAAGAAAAATAAAATAAGAAACATTCGATGTGAGTGAAATCTTTGATAACCTTAAAAAGAATCTACCAAAAGGTATGTTTACTTTTGTCAACTTTTACCTACATGAAAGGTATTTAGAATGAAGTATGATCTGTAAAATCTTGTAAAAATCTTGACTGATCTCATTGAATTATCTCCTGATGATGCTAAAATGGTTAGTGAACCGTGCGTTAATTAGGTTAAAAAATGATTTGGTGTTCGGTGGTTGACCTCCTCGAGTTTACGTTCGTTCTAAACTGAAAACTCTGTTCCAACTGCAGTAACAATAATCTTGCAAGAAAACCTAGAAAAATCCAGTATCCTACGGGAATCGTACTTAACAAATATCATAGATATTTAGTCAGACTTGTACCATATCAATGTTAAACCGAGAACTTTTCAAACGACCCCTGCATGTTTGATCCTTGTTCATTTATTGGTATACTTTCGACATGGACTGAATTTAAGTGACGTGAAAGAGGTTGAAATAGAGTGTCATAAGTTTTTGATTCTGGCCGGTATGAACCCAAAATCTATCAACTTGCCTTCAGTGACTTAGAACTATTGAACCAAATAGTTTTTTTATTTAATGATTTCTATTTATTTTTGTAGATTGCGGTAAAATTTAGAAAACAAATAACAAATAACAAAGAAACGCATAAACGTTTTTCTTTCAGAATCAATTCCTCCTACTATACAATTTTTCCACTCAGGTGTAGTAATTTTTTTATCCATTTATGACTACTGGGTAACATGAGAAGGCATTGCCTGGGGCCTATCCAGCTGGCCTAGAGGATATTTTTACACAACAATTTTGTACGGTTTTCAGTTAAATTTGTAATATATCGTTACGCAATGGTTTAATTTTTGTATGCTCTTTAAATTTCCATATATTTTTAACGAGAATAAATACATATTTTTCAGCCATGAACAGAGCGGTATTAAAATCGAAACCATACAACCAAAAGTTTTGTTTTAATTCAGATGTTTGCGGAGAAGTTTAAAATATTCAGGAAAATAATTTCATGGAATATGAGGCTTTATACTGTTTTAAATATTTTAGAGACAGAAACTTTTTAAACTGTGTGATATATTAGCTGTTGTTAAAAAGTTAATTTTTAGAATAATAATGATGATAGATGTTTATATATATATATATATATATATATATATATATATATATATATATATATATATATATATATATATATATATATATATATATATATTTATATATATATATATATCCATATATATATATATATATATATATATATATATATATATATATATATATATATATATATATATATATATATATATATAGATATATATATATATATATATATATATATATATATATATATATATATATATATATATATATATATATATATATATATATATATTGCCAAGGCCATGGACACTTAACGGGTATTTCATATTTTGAAAAAGGGCTTGAGAAAGCTATGTGTAAGATGGGGGCCACATCGATTAAATTCTGATCAATCATTCCGTTTAGTTGAGATGTTCTCATGGCCCGAGCAATTTCACTCAAAGTCAATTGTCTATCATCCATAACCACATCATGTAGAGAATTAATTATTTGTTTAGTAGTTGCATTTATTGGACGTCCAGAACGAGGATCCTCATCCAGGTTTGTACGACCACGTTGAAACTCACCTGCCCACTTATAAACGATTGTTTTTGAAGGAGCAGACTCTCCTAATACATTTACAATTTCACTATGAATTTCCATTGCCTTACAATATTTTTTTACAAATAATTTAATCACTGCACGGTTTTCAATATTTTCCATTTTAAAAAATAACACTGATACGTTTACTTTAAGCTACTGTTTTTATATGAATTAATTGACAGATCGACTTGAAACTTCACATATGCTCATATAAAGGATGAAACTTCAAAATGTGGTAGATTATATAGTTATTTAACTGCTCTATAGGTGTCGCTTCGCGAACTTTTCAATTAGCCTAATATATGATCCCCCCCCCCTTGGGAGGGCCAATAATAATTGATGTCCATTGGGGGCAGACATCGATCGATACCCTAATCTATTTTTTTTTGTTTTGTTTTGTTTTACACCAATTCGCGATAATTTTCAGACCACCGACATCATTATAAAAACATCATTTCTTAGCAAAAAAATAGAAGCAGTTCTTTTTCTCGAGTATGATAACACGTAATTTTAGTACCTCGAGAAACTAAATTCCTTTCTTTGAGTCTGGATGCCAACAGTACTGATCTATATTTTAAAAGGTCTCTGAAAAATCTTTATTTTAAAAGGTCGAGGTCTCTGATAAGGTCACTTAACGCGTCTTGAGTAAAAAGTAGGAGTTTTGACGACGTAGCTTCAAAATGATCACTTTCTTCGCTAGTACAAGCTTGCCTATCTTCGGATGTACTACATTCTGTATCTGAAAGATCAGACAGGTCACGAAAAGTTGGAACAGGGACGTCTTCTGAATGAGAAACAGGTTTTTTAGCAGATACCAAATTGAGATAGGTAATTTTTTTCGGTTAATAACATGGACCTTGACTAAGCAAAAATAACAGTCATCGTAGTGATTTTTTCCCTCCAAATCATAGGCACACCAAACTTCAATTGACTTCTTTTAATATTCGTCCATTGCCTTAAATGTTCACTACACATTTTGCAAACATTGTTTGGAATCCGTGGTTTATCAGCGTCTGTGATTTTCAAATTAAACTAAGTCCAAAATTTTGCCCAAATTCAAATATAGGTTTTCGAAACTTTTTCACCATATACTCACCACAAACGTAACAAAAAGTGTTCGGGTTGTTTAAACACGATCGTTTTGACCATGACATCTTCCAGGTTTTGTTTAGTAACTTTATTAATTGAATAAACCGCAAAAATAAACAAGTTAAATGGCTGGCTACCGAGAAGAAAATATTATCAATGTGAGTCGATTAAAAACTATACGTACTTTTGATAATTTAATGCTACTGAAAGTGTTGCTAGACACTATACTTTAAAACTACGTTTAGGTCTCGGCGGCATCATTTTTTTTTATTTTGTAGACCTGTATAATTTATCATAAATTTCATGAAATACAATTTTTGATAGATGATATCAGTAGGTGAGGTAAACTATCATAATAGAATTATAGTTTGCGATCTTTTGTGAAATCGAAATGATTTATACAAAAATGCAAGATGTTCCGCCTCTGTCCTATTGTCTCGTAAAATAACAATGTTTTAAATGGCTGAGCAGAGAAGAGGCTGCCATTAATAAAAAGCTGAAACGCTCAAGATTTTATTTATTTCTCAACGGATAGCGATCTCGGCTGTCTTGGCCATTCTCTTTCTTGACGTAACAATAAGGTGGACCCCAACCAGTGTAGATGGACTATGAAATTCCCCCCGAAAATAACCGTGTACACTTGTCAGTTTCACTAACTGTCACATAAACTTTGGAATTGAAGTTGAAAAAACGACGATGCTTTTTATTAACAAAGTTACAGAGCTTTAAATATTGAAGAAAATTAGTCTGTTGTTGCTATTTAAAACATGATGAATTGGTATTTTCGTTATCTTTTACATTTCTAAATGCGTTAACATATATACAGGGTGTCTTTTAAAAATATTCGATAACCATAGTCTTAGTATTATCTATTTATGTTCTTTTTCCTGTTTGCTCAGCTTTTCTACAGCAATTGAATGCCTTCAACAACATTTACAAACGGTAGATCTAATCGCGAGCTCTTTTGTCAACTAATAAAGAATCATTTTGTATTATAAAGGGTGAGGCAAGTATCACTCTAATATTTTGTGTGGCGCCATTTTCTCTGATAGTTGAGACAGTGTGGGTTTGGCTATTGGGTAGTCCAGAGGTGCAAGTTTTATTATGGATAAATGTGCACTAAAAGAAGGCAGTGGAATTGTTGTAATTTGCAGTTAAAACAATTATTCAATTATTGCAATGTGAATTTAGGCGAAGATATCCTGATAGATAGTCCGGCGCCTCATAAAACGACAGTTGCCGGTCGCGTTGGTGCGGACGGTAAGAGCAGCGGCCTGTCGCTACTGTGCCGAAACCGCACTGGAGCGGTAGTTGGTTCGATTCCAGCGCTCGGATGGTTGTTTTTCTTTCCTTGTTCTGTCTGTTTACTTTCTAAATATTTGTGATTGTTTCTAGGCAAGAGTGTAAAATCCGACTACGAATTACCCCTCAGTCACGCCAGCTAAAGATGCCTTCTGAGAAGTGTTCTACGTTGGTCACTCGCCAGTCGGTAGGTTTCCTGATAGACTTATAGGTAGGCACATAGCCAAGGGTTTATAGCCCGAGGGGGGTGCTGGCCTGGGTTTGTCGGAAGCTGATGACCCTGGTTCGGAACCCACGTTAAGCTGTAGGTCCAGTCGCTAAATATCCTAGTTGCTGATGTGCCTCTAACCCTAACACTTTACATTTTACGTTTTAAAACGACAGTTTATCGTTTATTTAAGTAATTTTAAGAATTCGGAACAGTTGGGGATAGGCCTCGCATCACGTGTGGACCAATCTTCAGAAAAGTCGATTTGACGACGTGGTGCACAAAGGGGAATTTCTTCACACAGTTTACGTTGAATTTTGGGAAGCGACTTGCATATGAGCCCCTATAAGATTGAAATTGTTTAAGACCTGTTACCTACGGATAATAATGAATTATTAGAATACTGTAATGCCATCAGATCTCCTGATTTGAGAGCTCCGGATTAATTTTTATGGCGATTTTTGAAGGAAAAGATTTTCATAATTAAGCCCAAAACAAAATAGTAACTCAATGACAACATCCGTGAAATTGCTGTATTAATATCAGATATTAAACTTGAAGAGACTTACCACTAAACACCAAAACACTTTTTTGAACTGCTCTGCGCACGTTTCGCTTACCATGTTAGCATCATCAGGAGATGATTTAATCTCCTCCGATTAAATCATCTCCTGATGATGCTAACATGGTTAGCGAAACGTGCGTCGAGCAGTTGAAAAAAGTGTTTTGGTGTTTAGTGGTAAATCTCTTCAAGTTTTGTGTTTCACACCAAAGGTTCCAATAGAAGAATTGAAATATCGTTGATTATTTTGATATATCGTTGATTATATCGTTATTGTTGATTATTGATCATTACTGATTAATTGATTAAAAATTAATTAACACAAAATTTAAAGACAAAATACATAACATATTATAGAAAAAAACCTATTGTATTTCTTTTAAAAGTTATAAATAATTAAATGCTAGCGTAATACTTGCCTCTAATTTTAGTCTCATTGTTACAATTTTGATTGTGTTATTTGAGATAAGATATTAGAAAGAAAATAAGAACAAACATGAGCTTTTTACAATAGGTGTCCGTTATGTTCCTAATATATTTTAAGATTATTCAACTTTTCACATGTTATATTTTCATTTTAACTTCAAGGAGAATGTAATAGCCTCGAGGGACTACCTTCACACCCTATTTTTCCATTTCGCTGGTGAAAATCCCAAGCAATAAAGCACAAATATTCAAAACAAATAAATCTATAGGTAGCGTATCGAACTTTTGCAAAAAGGGGATTGCGAATCCGCTCACGCACACCTCTAACTCTGGCAATCTTTGAGCTGGACATCCAGCTGCCCTTCGGAAACCTTGTTAGCCCTATAAATCCCCCTGTCATTTTTTCCGAAGATTATCCCACCGTCCACAAAAGCCACTTATAATCGTACGCCTTTTTATGAACATATAAAACTTAGCTTTCCCTACTTTTAGAAATGGTACGAGGGGTATGTGAAAAGATCTCGTTTTAACTACGAAAGGACAAATTACTTTTATTTTCGGATAACATGCTCAAGCAATGAACCAATCATTTCCGAAGTTGTTTTCTGAAAGGTTCGTAAAATACTCCGGCTTATATCTGGAGAACAAAGTATATTTTCGAGGATGTTTTAAACCTTTGGATGTGTTGCCGTTTTGTTGAATTTTCAAAACGCAATTGCGACAATATTCTAAGGAATTTTATTTTCTAAATGAAGCAATTGCCAGAAATTTTTCAGAGGACTCGAGAACGTAGATCATTTACCTGGGTATTGCATTCTACGAGGAAACAAACATCTACGATAAAATGTAAAACAGAATGACGTGACGTCTAGAGCATCTTGGAGTATGAAAATTGTTATTTATAGATTGGACATCATGCCAACATTAATGCACGACTCTATAACCTTGTTGGTACATAAAAGTGTTTGCGAAATTCGAGCAGAGGCAGTGGGGACAGATTATGTGGTTCTAGCACATGTTAAACAGTCATGTTCTCGCTGGAACATGCATGCTTCTAGATGATATATGATGATATATATATATATATATATATATATATATATATATATATATATATATATATATATATATATATATATATATATATATATATATATATATATATATATATTATCCACGTGGTGCCACCGAGAGAAGGAAAGCAGTCCGATCGTCTCTCCGAACTGCTTTCCTTGCGTTCGTCTAGAGCTCGGCTGATGATGGCTGAAAGGCTAGAAACCGGTCCCGAGAGATACGTGACGTCGCATGGTTGACAGTTCGGCGAAGGCGATCGGTGGCACCACGTGGAGAAAGGGTGAAAGATTTCTATAATATTTCCCTCCACGGTTCCGTTATGCTACTTTGTGGGTATACCTGGTACTATACCCGAAGTTCCAGGCAGAATATTACGAGCATTCGCCGTATGATGGCGTGAGTTGTGTGCGATCACGACCCGTCATTAAAATGTCCAGTTAATCTGGTCTGGCCCCGATCGTCTCTCCGAACTACTTTCCTTGCGTTCGTCTAGAGCTCGGCTGATGACGGCTGAAAGGCTAGAAACCGGCCCCGAGAGACACGTGACGTCGCATGGTTGACAGTTCGGCGAAGGCGATCGGTGGCACCACGTGGAGAAAGGGTGAAAGATTTCTGTAATATTTCCCTCCACGGTTCCGTTACGCTACCTTGTGGGCATATATATATATATATATATATATATATATATATATATATATATATATATATATATATATATATATATATATATATATATATATATATCTTAGATGATACAATAATGATTTGTAGTATTATCATCTATCCTTAATCTTAGCCTAGGCTTATGAAGGTTGTAGTGTTAAGATGAGAAAGCAATTCAGCTCCTTCCATTGCGCTCAGAACCTCAGCAACAATGTTGCAAGTTTGTAAGAGCACCTCACGTTGTCTCACTGAGGCTATCGATTTCGACACAGTAATAATTTCCAGGTTCTTTAAAAATATTTTGCTTATTACACTTTCGGGGGATATCACAAAAGTCAGCACCTCTATCTTATGTGGTTTCCATTGATTTTTCAGATCATATTCTAGATTTTTATATTTTGTGCCTTTTTCTATTTTAGTTTTTCTAACGTTGTGAGAAAGTACTGTAATGTTAATTATGAAAGCCCTCTTCTGTTTTTTGGTAATTAGAACAATATCCGGCTTATTATACTCAATCATTCGATCTGTTTTAATTGCATTATTATTAGGCATATTGTTAATATTACTCTTCAACAATACGCATTTTTTCACTAGTTTTGAGGTGGTCTATTTTGTGTGAAAAACATATCTTACTTTTTCTAGATAAACCTTCACAGCTACAACTATATCATCTGTTTTGTGTGCGCGAGTATTATATATGGTCCTTCAACTCCTGCACGGAGCATAGAGCTTCACTAAAAGCGCGCCATCTGGTTCTGTTCTGCGCATGTAGGACATGTCGTGGCAGGAAGGCAAGGGACTTCCTTCCTTCCAATACCTCTTTTACCCTGTGGATCCCAGTCCAATGTTATTTTGACTACACAATTGTTTTGTTTTCTGAGTGTGTACCTAATCCATCCCCACTTACGAAGTGCTATTTCGTGTTCGATTTCCTTTTGGTTTGTGAGATGAAGTCTTCGTTTCGAATCTTATTCGGCTAGAATATGCGGAGTATTTATCGTAGTATTTATTTATGAAGATTTATGAGTTTTTTTGTTATTGTCTTCATTATTTTCACGTTTCACATCCGTAGAGCAAGACCACCCTAACCTTTGTGTTAAATATGTGGAGTTTTGTTTTCATTGAGTATTGTGTTGATCTCAATACAGACGCCAGAGCTCGAAAAGCTCCTCCTCCTCCTCCTGTACCTCCATTTTTTGTTTGGTAGCATTCTCTGCCCAAGTATTATTGCAACAACAATTCCGCCACTATTGCGCGCCGTAGATTTCGACAACATTGCAGTTTGCGCGATGTTCAGCAATGTCCATGCCTCCGCTGATTAAGCGCGAGAACCGCTGAAAACGCGCGAGAACCGATGAAAACAATAAGAGATTGAGAATGAATGAGCAAACAATAAGAGAATGCGTTTGTGCGTCAACAACCAGACTTATCGACTCGAAAATGCGCAGCTGCTTTAAATGTGATGAGATCGTTGATGCTTCACATCCTTCACAAGGATTTACGTATGCACCCGTACAAGATTCAGTTAGTGCAAGAATTGAAGCCGACGGGCCCCGCTGATAGACTTTTATTCGCTATGATGATGAACCGATAAATGCGAATCGCGAAATGATGAACCGATATCCAGTAGTCGACAACATCATATTCTCCGATGAGGCTCATTTCCACCTCAATGGTCATGTCAATAATCAAAATTGCCACTATTGGTGTGGAGAAAATCCTAAATAGAAACATGAAAAGCCTCTATATAGCCCGAAAGATCACAGTTTGGGTTGCAATGTCGGCATCCGGAATAGCCGCCCCGTTTTTTTTTCGAAGACCACCAAGGCCGTGCAGTAACGGTGAATTCTCAGCGTTATGTGAACAAGCTTCAAACTTTTTTTACTCCTGCTCTTCAAGAATTTGAAATATACACCCAGGGAACTTGGTTCCAATAGGACGGAGCTACTTGCCACACTTCCAATCTCTCTTTGCACGTCGTTCAGGAGCTTTTTCCCAGAAACTGATTTGTCGAAGTGGAAACATTCTGAAAAGAAAATGATCTTTCAGCACGATAATGCACCTGCACGCATCTCTCGGGTTGCTTCTGCAAAACTCCATAACTTATGCTTACGTTTTTTTCCCAAATCTGAAGAAATGGCTCGTTGGTCGAGGACTCACTTCACCGTTGAATTGCATATCATTATATATCATAATTATATATTATATTGTACACAACAGTCTATGAGTGACATTTACATTTCAAACAATGTTGCCGCTATTACGTTAGAAAACAAGTTCAAAGTTCTGATACACTTAATGGGAAACTCTTTAATTACACAAATATCCATCAACATTGCTTAAGCTAAGATATATAGAAAAACAAATTGTGGTCATTCGTTCAGGAAATTTTCGATCTGCCCGTTATGTTTTTAATATAAATACATTAATAAAAAACATAGGGTTTACTAAAACAGAGACAAAACTGTTCTTTCGCATGGGTTAAATTAGATATTAATAGGAAGTTGACCGTTGTCCACGGGAACCGAACTACGGTCATGGGGGGGAAATAGAAACTTTGTTAATATCTTGTTTTGCTAGTAGTCGTGACAAGAAAATGAAACGAACAGAGCTCTGTTCAGCGATGAGTTTAATATGTGATAACACACTGTCTTAAAACTTTGCACCAGTTGTTATAATGGTGTTTTGTACACGGATATTCTCCGAATTTACTACTTTTCTTATATTGAACTTTTCAAAATACTGTTAGGGCACTTTAACAAAATTACCTCGAACATATTTCTCATATATTAAACTTCCATTCACTTTTTATTTGTTTAAAAACATTCTGCAAATTTGTTTTCTTTTATTTCTGTACTACTCAAATCAAAAACTATCCATTATAATTGTAGTGAAAAGTTTCTTGCTAATTTAAAATAGTAGCACTGCTACTTTTGCTGAAAATGAGAACTAATCGAAGAAGAGACCAGAACTAAACAATCAACGATGACAACATTGGAGTGATGAATGAATTTTCTTATCTTTCTAGACGGAAACAATAATATCATAGGTGACATCAGAAATGGGGTAACAAAGCTACTTACTCCCTGCAGTCTGTCCAAAGATCTAAACTTACACAAACGAACACGAAAGCTAAGACCTATAATATAATTCTATAGTTAATTAGGTTTGGTTTTCTTATATGGTATTATACGGTATTTTTTTATATGGTATCTTTGGTATTCTATAAATAATATTCAGTTTGTAGTCACTTAGGGCTGTGAGACGTGAATCCTCACAAAGAAAACAGAAAAAATGCTTACAGAATTTAAAAGAAGATGCTATGTGAATGATAATGTATAACTTCGAACTCAAGCAATTATACAAAGATCTGGATAGTCTATTGACTATGTGAGGGTTCAGAGAGTCAGATGAATGGGACACGAGGCAAGAATGGAAGTAAGTTGAATATCAGGGAGGAGTAACACGGAAAGAGAGATATATCAAAAATACGGTAGCATGACAATATACAAAGAGATGCTAAAGAGCGGTTGCACATCAAAAACTGGAAAACTGCACATTAAAAACAGGGACAGCTGGAGATTGATCCGGATGGAGGTGAAGGTTGCAGGGGGTGAACGTTCACTGACGGGCTGTAGCTCTACATGAAGAAGAAGAAAAGCAAGCTTTGCTACTGACATCAATCTCAGAGAGTTACCTTATGACTACTGTTGAATATCAAATGCATAGTCACATAATTTAGTACTTCATGATCGATTGTTAAAATACAGCCAAAGTGGCGTCAAAAAATTCTGTTATGAAGATATTAATTTAAAATTCGAATTCCTTTTAAAGTTAAAAATAAAGGGTATTCCATTAAGCGGTTTCGAATGTTGGTAACGAATAAAAGAAACGTTTCATAACATACCTGAACGTTATTTAGGGCAGTGCGAAGCTGGATAGTGTACAATTATACGTGGAATACAACATCTGTCAAATGACCGTCACGACTTCTCTGGCAGCTCACAATTCTTTTGTTGAAATTCTCGATTACTGCTGAACACATTTGCGGAGTTATGTCACGAATTATTCGCCTAATTTCTTCTTTCAACTGCTGAACGGTTTGCGGATTATTTTCGTAAGCTTTGCTCTTCACATAGCCCCACAAAAAATAGTCTAGCGGCGTCAAGTCGCATGACCTTGGTAGCCAATTTACGTCCCCATTCCGGGAGATCAGCCTCCCTCCAAACTGTGTACGCAATATAGTCAATGTTTCACGTGCTGTATGACATGTCGCACCATCTTGTTGGAACCACATATTCTCTAAATCCATGTCCATTATTTGATCCCATAAAAAACATCAATCATCGTTCGGTATCGTTGTCCGTTTACTGTAACAGCTCGTTCATCTTCATCTTCAAAAAAATACGGTCCAATGATACCCTCAGCCCAAAAACCGCACCAAACTGTGACACGTTGAGCATGCATCGGGATTTCGTGGATTTCTCTAGGATTTTCATTGCCCCAGATGCGACAATTTTGTTTATTTACGTAACCGTTTAAGTGGAAATGAGCCTCGTCACTGAAAATGATTTTATCGCAAAAATTATTGTCATTTGCCTTCATCTGAAGGATCCAATTGGCAAATGCACGGCGTTGCCCATGGTCGGCTGGCTTTAGCTCCTGTGTTAGCTGAATTTTGTAAGGATGTAAACTTAAGTCTTTTTTCAAAATTCGCCACGTTGAAGTTCTGCTGATATATAACTGTTGCGCGCGCTTGTTAACATTTGTGGATTTTCAGTAACACTTTCACGAACCGCCTGAATATGTTCAACCGAACGAGCAGGACGTTCCCGGACTTTTGTTTCGATATCTTTCACAGATCCGGTAGTTTCGAATCTACGCACTATTTTGTGAATGGTTACTTCTGACGGACGATTGCATACACCAAAGTACGAAATTCGCCGAAATGTGGCTCTCACAGAACACCCATTTTGAAAATACGTTTTAACAATGTAAACACGTTGTTCTACTGTGTAGCGCTCCATTGCTGAAATTGTACTGAATTCCACAATGAAACCGAATAACATAAACAAAGTTTGAGTTAAGAAGACTAGCAAAACAAAACATTCGAAACCTGACATTGACATTGACAGATGTTGTATTCCACGTATAATTGTACACTGTCCAGCTTCGCACTGCCATAAATAACTTTCAGGTATGTTATGAAACGTTTTTTTTATTCATTTCCAACATTCGAAACCTCTTAATGGAATACCCTTTATAACCAAAAAACCTTTGTTGTAAAATCGGGTGATTATATAATTTATCCTTAAAAATGTTATAGTTAGAGGAAAGTAACTAAATATGGAATAGTATCTATAATATGGAATACCACTATTTCCCACCCTCTTCTATCTCACCTACTCACTTCAGTGTCGCACTAGTGTAGAAACGGTAGGAGTGTTTTGTTTTGTCGGTGCCTAAAAAATTTTCAAGATATGTAGAAAATAAGTCTTTTTCATTAGTAAGTTTGTAAAAATACCCTTATTACACATTTATCGTATTGTATTGATGTTTGTTTTGATAGTTTTGATACGTTTTATTGCGCAGCTATTGTTGTTTGCAAAACACGGCAACAAGTTAGAGCCTGTCTAAAATTTCTAATATGGCCAGTCACTGGGTGTCTAATTATGGAATATTCCATATTTGGGCTCTCATAATTTGATGGGTGAATATATCTTTCTATAAAGTGTTATATTTATTTTTTTAAAATGCAGTTTACATACTCAAAAGAAAAACGAACAGATTGGAATGAAGACAAGATGGCTGAAGCTGTAAAAATGGTTCGAGAAAAGAAAATAGGTTATTTAAAAGCGGCAAAGTATTTTCAAATATCTAGAATACATTGTTTCGCATATGTCAGAAAAATTAACACTCTACAGATAAAGCAGTAGCCACCAAATTAGGTAGAAAAACAATATTAGGCGTACATCTTGAAAACTTTTTAGTGGAATATATTTTTACAATGGAAAGCAAATTACATGGCTTGATAAGAGAGTATGCAGAATGGCATATATGTTGGCAAAACGTAACAACTTGCAAAAGTCATTCGGCAAATCAGGTATGGCCGGGAAAAATGGTTGACATTATTTTTGAATCGTCATAAAGCAAAACTCTCGATAAGACCCATCGGTACATCTTTTGCAAGAGCTTTTGGATTTAATGAGGAGAAAGTAAACACCTTTTTTAACCTTCTGCGAGAGGTGTAGGTGTAAATGTGGCCTTACAATTGTGCAAAGCAAGATAACCCAAGTTGTTGGTCACAAAGGAAAACGACAAATAGCTTCACTTACATCAGCTGAAAGAGGTTTACTAATAACAGTAGTTATTTCTATGAATGCAACCGGTCATTTTGTGCCACCTTTCATTATTTTTTCTGGAAAAAATATGAACCTCCAGGTTATAAAAGGTTGTCCAAGGATTTCAAAGGATCTGTAGGAGTTGTTCATCCATCAGGATGATTTCAAATGCACATATTCACAGATTGGTTTAAACACTTTCTTAAACACATCAATCCAACTCCAGAATATAAAGTTTTACTCATATTAGACGGTCAATTCAGCCACACCCGTAACATCGATGTAATAGACCTTGCTAGAGAAAATAACGTAGAAATTGTATCCATACCTTTGCATACAACATACAAGCTCAAACCTTTGGACAAAACTTTTATGGGATCGTTAAAGGTCTATTACGGTGAAGAAATACGAATCTGGATTAGAAACAATAACAGACCATTAAGTTCTTTTGACATTGTAGAACTATTTGGCAATGCTATTTTGAAAGTACAAATAGGCGCGACTGCAGCAAATGGGTTCCGGGTTACAGGACTCTGGCCATTAAGTAAAAACATATTCAGTGATGTTGACTTTATTGCTACGCAATAAGATGCTGTAAAAGATGATGAACTCCCTGACTGAAGAAGGACCATCCACTATCAATCCTAGTTCACCGGGTAACAATTCTACTTTAAATGATACTTCAGCCGCTGAACTTAAATTTGAAACACATCATGAACTTGAACTTTCAACTTCCTGACTTGATCGAACCTGTCTTGATTTGGTGTCTCCTTAAAGCTGCTATGGCAGCAGTAATCACTTCTTCACCATATAAAAATAATCTCATCGAGAAAAATAAGAATAAAATAGAAAAAGAAAAGAAAATGTCCAAGAAACAGAATAAGAAAAAAATAGGAAATAAAAAGAAAGGAAAAAAGAATACTAAGGCAGATCCTGTGAACTCTGATGAAGACTTTGAGGATAAAGATGGAGTCCAGTTTAATACAGACAGTGAGCGTGATGCCACAATAGGAGAACACTAACACTCACAACACTCAGCGGACGCCGAATGTATATACTGTCAGGGACTGTTTTCTGAAGATACTTAAGGAGAAACATGGATCAAATGTTTAATGTGTGGGTTCTGGGCGCATAATGACTGCGCTGGTCCAGAGATTGAGACTTGGGTTTGTGATTTCTTCAAGTAGAGTAAGTTAATTTTAACATAATAAGTTACTTTTATTTTTTACGAAAGTCTTAAGAACTCTTATAAAAAGATGTTACTCTTTTTGTATTTCTTTTAAAGAAACTTTGTGTCTTATTTACATATCCCATATTTAGGTGCCTATTCCGTAAGTAGCTACTATTTTGTTTCTTATATTATTAAATAATAAAAAAAGTTAATCAATATTAAAAAAACAAGACTGTCACTAAGATAAGCCAAAATATATGACTAACTATGATTATAATTAAAAGCCCTCAATTCATGATAGTATTTTTTTATGCCACAAAAACAAAATGGTATTCCATATTTAGTCACTTTCCTCTACTCAGCAGTGTGGTAAGAGGTATTGTCGTAGTAGAAGAGTAAGATCTTTTTCAGGTTTCGAAGAAGTTGCAGGCAATGTTGTATGTATCTCTGTTTAAATTTATTTAAACGTTTTATAAGAGGTGATGAAATATGGATTTAGCTTTAATGCCAGAGACGCAGTAGCTATGCTTATAATGGGTGGAAATAGGCGAAAGGGCGCCAGAGAAAGAAAGGTTCTATCTGTAGAAAAACTGATAGTTACGGTTTGCTGGGATTCTTGTGATGTGGTGCTTATAGATTTCATGGCAAAAGGTAGGACCATCACCGGGAAGTATTACGTTTCACTACTGGACCAATTGAAGGCTGCTCAGACCAAAGGTTCACATTTACCCAAAAAGAAAGTACTTCACCACTATAATGCGCCCGCACAAACGTCTCGGCTTGTTGCTCCAAAACGCCATGATATAGGGATTTCTTCCTTACTCCAAACCTGAAGAAATGCCTCACTGAATAAAGATTCACTTCAAGTGATGAGCTGAGTGAAAATTGAGAACACCGCTTATTTGGTAGAGTTGGACAAATCGAATAATACTGAGGATATGCAAAAGTTGGAACGTCGTTGGCCTAAATGTATTGTTGGCGTGAATTTTCTTTGTCAGTCCAAGAACTTTTCGAAGGACCATCGTATACCATAATTAATTATTCCCCTCATTCAATTTCAATTCGCATTTTGTTTTATCAACTTCGAATATTTTTTAATTCAGTTGCGTATAATGGAGATAACTTCAAACTGCAAATATACCATTTTTGCTACTATGTAACATTTTTACACCCAGTATGTTATTTATATGAATATATTGGAATTTCCCAAATGTGTCAAGATTTAATTGGAGTAAAAGGCCCGACAAAGCATATCAAGCCTATTTATATATTAAAGTATTAAATGCTAAAATTGATATTAAGCAGATATAGCTTGGAACTGACATGCGTACTTGAAAAAGTCAGTTAGTCAGGATGATAAATTAGGTAGAACGGATATTAGTGGTCTAATCAATAGCTAAACAAAAAAGTGTCAATTATTCCAGGGATATACTAAAGTGAGAGGAATTAGATTATCGCTTATATTTTAATTTTTTCATTAATTAAGTGTTGTAATATATAATCCGACAAGGTCCGTTGATTTTCGGTCTAATATAAGTACAATTTTCGAGATTAGACGCTGATGAACCCACCTGTTACGTAGATATATTTATTTCAGACAGATTATTCATAATCTGACTGGTAAAAAGCTATCTGACAGCATGAATATAAGAATGTAGCATATGGTTACTACTGTGATAGCGAATGATTTATTTATTATTAGGTGATAGATTTTACGTACAATAAAAAACATCAGATGTTATATTAATAAAGCTTTTATGCAATTTTTCATGTATTTTCAATAACTTCACTATTTGTGACATCAGTTCTAACTGCAATATCTATGATTAACATATCAAAAAGTAGTAATAAATACTCCACATTTTTTCATGAGTTTGCTGATAATTCAATGAAGATACGAGGGACAGTCTATAAATCTAATAATCTAATCTTTATATCTGGAGTATTATACCCCAACATCGATGCACTTTTGAACCTGACCTTATGTTTATTAAATGTATTTCAATGTTTACACATTGGGGTTCTGGAGGAAACTGTTAGAACACATGAAACCTGTTTAAAGTGGCACTAGAGGTTTCGAAATGGAAAGTTTGATCAATCGGATTGATACCGTCAGGGTCTACAAACAAATTCGATTACTAGGATTTCGAGCAACAATTGAGTGGTAATTTAGTTCAAATTCATGCTGAGCTTGCTTTTGAATTACTCAATAAAGGTCTAATTCAGAAATAGGGTACATAGGCTTTGAACAACTTTAATCTCGAAAACAAGGAGTGAACATTTTGATGTATAAAATAATTTATGTATAAAATCAATATGTGTGATCTCTCAATCTCAAATCAAGAAAATTATGTAAATCCTGTGTGTATATATACATAGGGTCGCTATTATGTACGGAAACGGTCAAATATCTCGAGAGGGCTTTGAGATTTCTTATTGAAATTTTGTACAGAAATATCAGGAAATGTTTGCCACTTTTTGGGTATATTTTCATTTTTTTTTTCTTGTCGTATATTTAAAATCCAAGGCTAACTTGATTTTTTTGTAAATGACGACAGTACTTGAATTTGGTATTGTTGGAAAGAGCATTTTCTCTGAATTTAACGATGTGAATATTGTATGTTTTTTTTCTACAAAATAGATTTTAAAAAATGGCTAAAAGGTGTTTCGGTCGCCGTTGTCAATATCAGATTAAAGAAAAACAATATCAAAATTATATTTTTTTATTAACGAACTATTTACAAAAGGTGTTCAAAGTGTCCACCATTAACTTTCTAGCAGTAGTGGATACGTGGGAAGCCTTGAAAGGGTTTTTCCACCAAATAAGAGGTATATCGGATTGAGGGTAATTTCTTGTCGAATTCGTAATTTAAGATCTTCGAGTTTTTGTGGCATATTAAGGTAAATTGGACTTTCTAAATAGCTCCATAAAAAAAATCGGGTGGTGCCAAGTCTCGTGAGCTTGCCGGTCATTCGATAGCTCCTCGTCGACCGATCCATCGAAATTAAAACAAAATTAAAAGCGACCATACCCTTATCCGTGTTGCAATTTCTATGTTACTTAGTATAACATCTCAAAAGGTTTCATATAATTTAAAAGCTAACAGTTTTTCTCAATGATCTATCGAGTGAAAATAATAATGCTTTTTGCTTTCTTAATTTCAGGACTTTACTAACGTTTCCTTTGATATATCATACGTGCAAGACGAAATCTAATCTCGGTTGATCCCTGAAAATTAATTTCCTTCAATTAAGAGCGAAGCAATTTATTAACGAAGAAAGGAATAAAGGTGAAACAATAATAATGGCAATAACAACTAATAAAATACCTACTTAGCTTGTTAAATGAAATAACCACGACAGCGCTGGTTTAATATGGTGTTTCGTGCTGTATATAAATCTCTGACCGTCTAAGGTAATGCCGTTAGAGCAAGGGGACGTTATAGTTATAACCACATAATCTCTCATAAGGGTGACACGAGCCCCCAACCACCGTGCACCCGGGGGAGCATTTTATGAACCTTTTTTTGATTCAAATTATACAAAAAACATCGCATGCTATTTTATTGTTATCGTTTTATTAAAATATTGTACAGAGTGACATCTTTTAGTCTAGTTGATTTGATCATGAGGAATATAGAGTACTGATTCCAACATGGTTAGAAAAATACATGTCGAGAAGCTGCAAAAAAGACCCACTATTAAAGAGGAATTGAGTGAAATCAAAAAAATTATTCAAAATAGTAATGTGATCGGTAAGATTATTTATTTCTGTCTAATTATTAATTTTAATTATTTCGAACATCATCGTGGGTTCTAAAGAGCTCATCAGTCAGATAAAGTTGATCTGATCGAAATAGATGGTACACACAGCTTCCAAAGAGGTTTGGTGGATAAGCCGCATGAGAAAGAACTTCCTAGTGCAGGATGTAGATGAAATCTTGAAATCCTTAATCCTTTTTGCGACATTCGACTGAGCGTGATCATGCTCATTAGCGAGATGATGTTGTCGCGAATGAAGTAGATGGTAGTAGGACGGAGTGACATTTGGTGAACTGATTTCGTCAGGAATAACCCATAGTTTCTTTTCTGATTTCAATTGATTTTCTGATTTCAAGACAACGCTCAAAGGTATAAGTGGTCATTAAACGGACAAGTTTATTCTGCATTCGACAACTTGTGACTCATCACAAATTTCATATCCCATTACACGAACATAGACATAAGACTTTTTTAGTACGGAAATTGGCCTTCGCAGTGGACATCGCCAAGTGACTGGGATTCGGCGAAGGCTTTCTGCGTGTCAGAAGGCTTCCATCTTTTTCTTCGACCCATTTTTTTTGCCAAAAAAGCGTTTCGTTTAAATTGGGTCAATAAAGACAAATTCTCCCTTACTTGTGTAAATATTTGCGAATGGTTTGACGTGTTACTCGAGATATTGTCCGAGCTCGAGCAGGGTACGAAAAAGATTTTCATCCAGCAGTTTTTCCTTCTTCATCTTCCCGCTTTTTTTGGCTATCTTGGAGGCTATGCAGAATTTAAGTACAATTTTCCAAAAATGCTCGCTTCTTTCTCCAGGCTAAAGTTGTAGTAAATCAGGCAGAAATATTTCGAAGCTAATATAGAAGATATGGTCAATTGTTCCATTGAAATCTTCCGTGTGAAACACTAAACTCGAAGAGATTTATCACTAAACACCAAATCACTTTTTTAAACTTCTGTATGTGCGTTTTGTTAACCATGTTTGCATCATCAGGTGATGATTCAATCAATCATCATCATCATCATGATGATGATTTACACGTTTTATATGTTTGAAAACGCTGTGATCTGTGATCAAGTTGTGATCTGTGAGCAGCGATCAAGTAGCAAAAATCATGTAAGTAACTTCAAATAGCACTTTCGCTTAATTGAAAGAAAAGCAGTCTTTAGTTATTATTAGGATTTTACACCGACAATTTTTTTGGGATAATATACTGAGGTGTGGCATCTCCTGTAATCCGGAGACCCGGAGTTCGAAATGGAGCATGACTTGTTGCGGTTAGTTTATATATAGGTGCCTGTCTAATAAAAGACCAAACTTGTGTAATTGAATTGCATTTCAATAGGCAAAGTGTAAAATCTGACTAGGAATAGCCACTGAGTCACGCCAGTTTTGAGGCTGAGTAAGACCTGATGGTATTCTATGTTGATCATTGGCCAGTCAGCAGGCTTCTCAAGAGACCAAGAGATTAAGCACAAAGCCAGGGTTAACAGCTAACAGCAGGTTAAGATGTAGGTCCAGTGGGAAATAGTCTCAGATAAATGTTATAAAACAAAATAAAAAAATCATATATTTTGTAATTTATTTCATATAGAACAAATATTCACATAACTAACCAATTAAGCTTACAACTAATTATTTTTTAAATAACCATTTAAAAAATGTTAATCCCGTGGAAATAATTTCTACAACCCTCATATTTGCAAGATTTTGATAATCCAAAGCATCTTATAACTGGCGCAAAAAGGGCGTTTAAATTAATTAATTAAATCTGCTATAAACACTGATCTTAAACCGTTAAAGGATTTTAAGCTCTGATCACTTTAACTTGTAAACGGCCTGATATTATCTTCTTTCCAAGCACTTCAAAATGTTCTTATTAAAATTCTTATTGAGCTACATTTACTGTTTTTATGCCATTACCATGACTAATTAGATTAACGTTTTAATTAGAATTCATAATTATTTTAATTAGAATTCATATTATTGTTGTTGAAATTGAATTAATTTTATTGAATAATAAAAATTAATAATTCATCTAATTATGTTGTTCAAGAATTATTTTAAATAAGTAAAATACAGAAGTAATAATAAGTAAGTTCACGATAAATGTTAGACCTGAGAGCATGAAGACGAACAAGAAGAACGGCTGTTTCTAAACTTTCTACTTGTTCCAAAATGAATTAAGTTTGTCGATTAGAACCCTCCATATAGAGTTAGTATTATAACTGATGGGGTATTATATACAAGTGTTGCCCTTGGTTTAACGTCAGAATAAATTGAAGACCTTACTTAATAGAACATTCTTAGATTCCGCAAAAGGAATAGTTTTTGCAATAATAGTAAACATTTTTGTTGGTAGAGAATTAATAAAAACCATTCATTTTATTTAAATTAAAAGGAGTAGATACTTGTTTAATGAAATTTTCTGTTTAAATTAGCTCGAAAAATCGTATACTGCTTTAGATTGGTACTATTGTTGACAAAAAAATTATGTATGTTTTTGACGATTTGTAATATATTGAATTTAATTTAGCAATTAACTCGCACATTTTTTGGATAAAAACAATTGAAATGAGTCCATGCCAAAATTAAGAATTTTCCACATGATTTACGAGGATAGAGTGAAAAGTCAGATGCTTTTCCGATAGATGCCTTTCTGAAAATTAGCTAACTGCCTGTCTAGCAATGTTTTATGAATTTCAACTCGACATAACAGTTGGTTTTCTTTTGATAGTTTTGGCTAGTAGATAAGTTCGATATTATAGCTATCATGAAAGAAAGCGAACTGGGTGACTTCAATAAACATCATGTCTTACGTGGAAAAAGTATAATGGGACTCCTTCGCATCTCATTATTCATAAGTAGTTTACTGAATTTCGATGTGGTCGAACCAGCATGAGTAACGCTCAGCGTTTAGGTTACTATTGAAGAAATAGCTAACAAAATCCATGAGTTTGTATGGCCGATTGTAGACTGAAGGTTAGAAAGATGGTTGAGATGATAAACATCTCGGAGAAACGTGTACCGAATATCCTTCACAAACATTTGGGCATGGAAAAGTTATCAGCGCGATAAGCGGCGCGTTTGTGATGATTGAGCACAGAGGTATTTAGACATGTACAAGCACAATCTGAAGGGGATTCTGCTATTCGCAGCTATTAATAAAACTTCGATTCATCATTATGCAATAAAAATAAAGAAATAGCCGAAACATAGAGTTTTACCTAGCAAACGTGCCCCGAAGAAGGCGAAGACACTTCCATTGGCTGGAAAAGGACAAGATCGCCACAAAAATGTTGTATCTGACTTTCTTCGACATTTTATAACTTCTTCCAAAGATTTCAACGTACTTCCAAATGCACTGTATTCGCCGAATTTGTCTTTTTCTTGATTTTATTTACATTTTTATAAATGAATTCATTTATTCCAAATAAGTTCTTTCAGTAGTAATGTTAAAATTCTCTGCAAAGTTTAGGATGAGTGATCTTCTTCAGTACTGCTCTCCCGTTAGTCTTAATCTTGGGAATATCATTGTATTGAGGGGCTCTTAATTGGAATTTTAGGTTTAGGAAATAAGGAATAGCCACAGGAAGTTAGATCGGGAGAATACGGTAAATGCTTAAGGGTTAGAATATTTTTTCAAGTCAATACTTGATGTCCATTTTCTTAATTCGTTATCGCCTTCGGAGTGCACCTTTTCGGATAGTTTTCTGTTGGCCTTTGGTTGTCTTTCAATCGATTAAGCCAATCATAAATAACTGTTCGAGATAGAAAATTATATCTCTATATTTCTTTAAAAAGTAAAAAAAGTTTCTCGCAGTTTGATTTCTATTGGTCATCATTGTTGACGCATTACTCTATCGCGGATTTCTTGCAAGGGCTATGAAAGAATCATTACGTTGCATACCATACGAAAGATTTTTAATGAATTATCGAATTTTGTTGATCATAGGTTGGAAGGTTGGCATCCCTCTCCGGTGACTCCGTGGCGGTGATCCTCTGAGGAGATGTTAAGTTTGCATACTGCACTTCAATAGAGTTGACTTTGAAACGATGTGCGAGAATATGCGAAGAAACTCAAGACTTTTAAGAATTAAAAAAAGTTAACTTAGCCACCTTGCAATTCAAAACATTTAGACCAACGACGTCCCAATTTTTTAATATCCTCAATATAATGCGATTTTTCTGTGAAGTTTCGTCCAATGAGTTATTTCTTTAGGTTTGGAAAGGGAAAGTAATTACTGGGAGCCAAATCTGGACAATTCGATGCATGCGAAAGCACTTCAAAACATAGGTCTAGGGTTGTACAAAAACAACCCCAGGCATGGGGTTGCATGTATTGGTTATATGTATTGGCAAATTACCTGGTGAAAGAGCACTATCTTTTTAGCCAGATGTGGACTTTTAGCCTGATTAGAACTCTTCGATTGGTCCAGTAGTGAGGCGTAATACTCCCGATGATAGTCCTGCATTTTGCTAGGTAGTTTATTAGCAACATTCCTCGATAAGCTCAGAAAACCCTAGCCATAATTTTTCCCGTTAACAGAATTGTTTTCGGTTTCTCTGGCGTACTTTCACCTCTTTTGGACTGCCTTCTTCATCTCTGGTGTGTAATGCTGAATCCTGAATGTTTCACGTACAGATATAAAACGTCAAAAAAACTCATCAGAATCGCATTTAAATTAGTCTAAACAGTCTTGAGAAGTGTTCATTTGAATGCATCTTTAGTCAACTTTTAACAAACGCAGAATTCGTCCATCCATCAAACAGAAGGCTTTTTATACCCAAAACATTGCGTGAAATGGTACCAAAAAGCTATAAAAGCATCCCTCATGAACTAATCCGATCTTGCTTTGAAAATCCTTTTGGTGGTCTTTGAATCGATTGAGATAGTCATAAATGACTATTCGAGATGGAAAATGATTTCTCTATATTTCTTTTAAAACTAAAAAATATTTTCGCAGTTTGGTTTCTATTGGTCATCAATGTTAGCGTATTACTTCATCGCGGATTTCTTATAAGGGCCATTAAAAAATCATTACGTTGTATACTAGATAGATTTTTAATGAATTATCAAATTTTGTTGAGCATAGGTTGGAAGGTTGGCATCCCACTCCGATGACTCCATGGTGGTGATCCTCCGAGGAGATACTAAGTTTGCATACTGCACTACAATATGAAGGAATGTATTAGCATCATCAGATTGAATCATCTCTTGATGAAGCTAACATGGTTAGCGAAACGCACGTCGAAAAGCTTAAATGAGTGATTTGGTGTTTCGTGATAAATCTCTTCCAGTTCAGTATTATCAATATATTTTAAAATTTATTATTAAACTAAATTAAAATAATATGCTCTTTTATTTTTATTATACTAAATTTTTAATTAATTTATATATTTGAGAGGCAACTTTCTTAAATAAGAATGTGCTTAATAATCGAGGAAAACATGGCGCTTTGAGGTTAATCCGTCTGTCTGGGGCTATAGCTTTGGGAAAACGTTAGGTAAGTAATGTAGTACTTAGAGGCGAGAGAAAGAATAAACAAAGGGAAGTAAGATACAAAAATATATCAAGCCGGAATCTGTTTATCCGGCGAAAGCCGTGAAATATATTAGCATTTGTCATTTTAATAGTCGCAAGGGACAGATTGGCGGATTTCGTTTGAAAGATCGACACAACCCGCATGTTTGCACCACCTGCGGGCCCTCGCCAATTTCGAGAGGGCTTTTTTCCTTTTAAGACAAAAAATGAAAAATATGAAATATCCAGAACGTACAATGCTGGTCATATTTAGATGAAATATGTAATAATACACAAAATCTTAAACAATATTATTTATTATCGTTTTGTAATGTTTTAGAGATTCCATTAATGAATGAATGAAATAATTTCTACTGCAAAAAAACTGAAATCAAAATGTATCGCAATTGGTTCGAAATACAGGTTGTCTAAAAAGAAATCGAGTATTTACGCTAGAAGTTGTGTTAGTCACTCTATGAAGATATATAGGTGAGAAATATTTTGAATATTATGGTATCGATTCTATACAATGGAATTTGAATTGGTTAGAGTGAGGATAAACCCTTGTTATAACAAGGAAAACCGCGTAAACTAAAAAAAAACCATTTCCGAAATTTATAAGGTACTAAAACTACAGGCGCAAAAATTTCCCATTTTAAATTAATTTATCACCATTTTGGATTTTTTTTCGTTTTCTTTTGTTTCAGACTAAGCTAAAAAATTACGTATTTCCTGTATTCTGTCCTAAGATCTAAACTTATTCGGAGGAACACGAAAGTTAGGCTCTATAAAAAACTCATTTGGCTAGAGTGTGTAGACACTTATGGCTGCGAGATGTGGATGACCCTCATAAAGGAAACATAAGTGATGCTTGCAGTATTTGAAAAAGGAGTACTCAGAATAATTTTTGGTGGTGTGAATGACAGTGGAATTTAGAGGATCTGGGAATTTTTCTACTATGTGAGAATTCAGCGAGTCGGATAGGCGGGACAAGTGGCGAAAACCGAGTACCAAGCAAAATCATGGAGGGGCATATGCCAACCACTATATAGTGGATAACAGAAAAAGAGATAAAAAAACACGATGGCAAGACAATGTAAGAAGAGATGCTGAAGACCTACTGCACATCTAAAATTGGCAAGGTACTGATGGATAACGATCCGGTTGGAGGCAAAGGTTGAAGCAGGTCAAGGCTCACTAACGGGCTGTAGCACTACAGGAAGAAGAAGGTGAAGGATCTGTGGGTGATGCTAGAAGGCAAGGCAAACTGCAAGCAGAAAGCTTATCTGAAAACATCCATGAACTTAAGATACATCAAGCTACGTTCATTTCAACTGAGAGTAAAATGACGATCTCTAAGTGTCTTAGCCCCCATGATTTGCAGCTGCGATTAAAAGTCAGTCGTGCCTTTTTAAATCGATACAGATGCACATGAACATTTTGTGAAGCAATTATGGATATCTGGTGATGCTCACCTAAATAGATTTGTTAATATACAAGATTCTCCTTACTGAAGGACAAAAAATCTTCAATTGAGATCTCTGAGCTCATATATATATATATATATATATATATATATATATATATATATATATATATATATATATATATATATATATATATATATATATATATATATGAATATTTTTGTGAAGTGCTTGACCGGGAATGAGCCCCACCCATACCAGCAATTGGAGGGCACATGTTTCGCCTATCGATGTTCAGGCTCGTCAGGGTACCGACACATGCTCTCCCGTCAAGAGAGCCTTGGACACTGTCCAAAGAAATCTAGCATTATATATGAGAGAGAGAGTTTACAAAGACAATATTCGACAAGAAGTCGAAGGAGTATCAATTTGTGAACGCGAAAATGGCCACCCTTCTAATGGTCATTAATTAGAAACTCCAGAAACTGTACTTGATCAAGGAAGATCAGGAATCAAGGAAGAAGTAATTGTTCCAAATATTTTAAAATGATTTTAATGTGACTTCTAAAATAATAGATCCAGGTTTAAACTAAACTTGAAGAGATTTACCACTAAACACCAAAACACTTTTTTGAACTGCTCGACGCACATTAATCTCTAAGGAGATTAAATCATCTCCTGATGATGCTAACATGGTTAGCGAAACGTGCGTCGAGCAGTTCAAAAAAGTGTTTTGGTGTTTAGTGGTAAATCTCTTCAAGTTTAGTGTTTCACACCAAAGGTTCCAATAGAAGAATTGAGATCCAGGTTTGATGATTTCAGATCAATTCGCATTCTAAAATGTTGATATTTTTATGACTGTAAGGGTATCATGCCAAAGGTATACTTTCAAGGTACCAACAAGTCAATAGAAATCATTATTTCAATACTTTGAAAAAGGATTTTACCGTGTAATCTCGAAGTATCGCGCTCATGAGACTTGAAAACAGCTTGAAAATATATTGTAGCTCTGGATCATTCACCCTATTCACCTGATTCTGTTTCCCGTGATCATTTCCTATTGCCACATTAATTTACATTATACCCAATGAAATATAAATAAAACTTTTATTTCATTGAATTTATTTAATTTCTCATTATACTCTTGGGTACACCTTGGATTCACCCTTATCCTACCAAAGCGAATTTATTTATTTGAAAATGTCTGGAGAAGCAGACATTTCATTTGATCTGTCATATTCCACTTGAATGTTATTTGGAACTATTGACGTGAAAACAAAGTAATAAAATAAAAATCCTATCATAAATTTTCCAATCGTCCACAGACGTGTTGTAAACGTTCCTGTAAAATTTCAAATAAAAGGGTGTACATTGTTACAGTTACGATATTTTTTACTTAAACTAAAATCAAACAAATCTCACTTTTCCGTATCTGCATCTAGACTATCGTGAAGTTATTGGATAGAGCTGGAAAGGCAATGAGATTAATAAAGGATTACTTTGAACTAAACATCTGAATGTGTAAATCACAGGTGTTAACGGGAATCTGATTGGAATGCATGGTATGAACGTTTCAACTCTTGTTTTATACGCTTAAAGGTGGTTAACCAAATGTCGTTAAAACTTATTGGATATGAGTGGGGTTTAAGGGATTACAGGGATGGGCTGAATGTGTGCCAGGAATACATTGAAAATAAATTGGAAAATTTAGAATATTTCTTGAAATTTAGATGCGATCTATAAAATATGTTATAAATGGCTTCTTAATGTTTATAAGTTTGTAGTCTTTTTTGACCACATTTGAGTACAATGTAGGAATATTTTTAAACATGTATGTGTCTATAATAATAATTGCAGCGACATATTCCAGTGTATTTGTAGTTAAAATTTGTAATAAAATTTACGAATCAGTGGGAGAATAGAACGATGAGTGAGAATTTCCTATCATAATGTAGCAATTTTTGGCTTTTTCTGAAATAACGTACAGTGTACATATTGTACCATATTGTGCCAGTTGCAGGCACAAGATCTTCTTCACACAAAATAGTCTTTGAAAGTAATTCCTGAAAGCCCAATTCGGACAATCCGGCGAATGTGAAAGCACTTCAAAACAAACAATCCCAGACGTGTGTGTCGGCAAAACACCGTTGTGAAAGAGCACTATCTTTTTAGCCAGATGTAGACATTTAGCCTGATTAGAACTCTTCGATGGGTCCAGCGATGAAACGTAATACTCTACTAATAATTAATACGTAAATGGCTTTTCTCTGGCTTACTTTCGCCTGTTTTGGACTGCTGATTCATCTATGACATGTAATGCTGAATCCATATTTCATCCACTGTTAAAAAACGCCAAATCAGCAGCAGAATCGCATTTAAATTAGTCTAAACACTCTTGAGAAGTGTTCACTTGAATGCGTCTTTAGTCAACTGTTAACAAACGCGGAATTCGTCTATCCGTCACACAGAAAGTTTTTTATACCCAAAACATCGTGTAAAATGATGCCATAGAGCTGTAGAAGTATCCCTCATGAACTGATCTGATCTTGCTTTGAAAATCTTTTTGAAATTTTTCTTCGTCGAAACAGGAAGATCATTATATTGGTAGCATCATTTTTGGTAGTATCATTTTTAATTTTACATATTCTATCAGAATTAAATTTTATTGATTCTTTTTATAGTTTAATTGCAAAAAATGCCCCTTTTTTAGGGAAACAGTTCTAAAACCTACAAAATAACATACTTTGTTATTATGTTAGGATTATTTAGTATATATCGAATATATGAAACAAAGAGTAATAATTTGGAGAATTCTAAAAATCCAGGGTCCGAAAAAACATCTAACTACTAATATATGCACATGTCGGCGAATAAATAAAAGTAAATCCATTGAAAAATATAACAAATGTAGGGTATAAAAGTGGATGGCATTGTTTCCAGCGGTTTGAGAGTATCCTCAAAAAGCAATGGAGTGCGGTCCATTTCCCTTCAGAGCTCTGGCACTCACATATTCTTATGTTCACACATACTAGCTAAGTCCCCGTCTAAAATATCAGGGTTATATTATTCCTACCCCGTCTATTTTGAATATTTTATAACATTTTGTGCGGTTTCTTTCCTTCGGCATTAAACTAGAAATTTCTTTGGGATTTTTATTACAGATAATTTTAAATTGGAGGAGATACATATAAGAGATAGTTTACACCATGTCACTAACATAATTTTAGATAACACCACTTAAATAAAATGATAAAAATATATATCAATTAATTTTCAGGCCAGCTCTTAGTTTTAAAAAGCTGCAAGTATTAAATATTAGCTCAGATTATATACAAGGGTCGTTCGAAAAGATCTCGACTTTACACAGAGATGGTGCAAGTGTGTTTGTTATATGGCATGCTACGAAGTTTGCATTTACAGGGGCGTGCGTTGCAGGAAGTTTAATTTCGATGAATATACAAAAGAAATTAAATTCCACATTTTTCAAAAGTATTTAGACTTATTTTAAAGCGTCTCTGCACTTTCTTCAACATTTTATAACAGTAGATGAGAGACTTATTTACCATTTTATATAGGAGAAACATTTATTTCTGTAAATCTTCGTCCAAGGAGTTATTTCTTTAGGTTTGGAAAAGAAAAGTAATTACTGGGAGCCAAATCCGGACATTTCGATGCATGTGAAAGCACTTCAAAACATAGATCTGAAGTTTTATAGAAACAACCCCAGGCATGGGGTTGCATGTATTGGTTGTATGTATGTATTGGCAAATTACCTGGTGAAAGAGCACGATCTTTTTAGCCAGATGTGGATTTTTAGCCTGATTAAAACTCTTCGATTGGTCCAGTAGTGAAACGTAATATTCCCCATGATAGTGCTGCATTTTGCCAGGTAGTCTATTAGCACCACTCCTCGATAATCCCAGAAAACCCTAGCAATGATTTTTCCTATTAATAGAATTGTTTTGGACTGCTGCTTCATCTCTGGCGTGTAATGCTGAATCCATGTTTCATCTACTGTTATAAAACGTTAAAGAAATTCAGCAGAATCGTATTTAAATAAGTCTAAATAGTCTTGAGGAGTGTTCTATTGAATGCGTCTTTAGTCAACTGTTAACAAACGCGGAATATGTCTATCCATCAAACAGAAAGCTTTTTCGTACTCAAAATATAGTGTGAAATGGTGCCAAAGAGCTGTAGAAGCCTCCCTCATAAACTGATCCGATCATGCTTTGAAAATCCTTTTGAAAATTATCTCTTCGTTGATCAGGACTTCATCGAAACAAAAAGACCGTTACATTGGTGGCATCATTTTTAATTTTACGTATTATATCAGAATTAAGTTTTATTAATTCATTTTTTAGTTTAATTGTAAAAAATGCTCCTTTTTTAGAGAAACAATTCTAAAACCTATAAAATAACATCATTTGCTATAATATTAGGATTATTACTTCCGGCTATTATTTCCTGTTGCTAAATATGAAAAATAGCCCGCTGCCTCAGACCCACTTCAAATGATGAGGTCAAAACCAAGACAATCGCTTATTTTGCAGAGCTGGACAAATCGCATTGTATTGAGGATATTAAGTTGAAGCGTTGTTGGTCTAAATGTATTGAATTGCAAGTTGATTCTGTTGAAAATCTAAAAAGTCTTGTGTTTCCCTTATCAGATGTAGAACTTTTTGAACGACCCACATATATAAAACATGGTTACATAATTACCTGGTTTGAAAAGCTGATTAAAAACCAAAGATGCACCATATATTGGAAGGTAAAAAAGATAACATAAATATATAATTATGAGTTGCTATTGAATAGCAAAATAATAACCTGAATGTCTATTGTGGTCAGTTATGGAGTGAGTAGAATGAGGCAGAAGAGGCCAGAATTGAATAACCTAGCATGTGTTTCATCATAACACTAGGGCTCACAAATAATTGCTAACTTATACTAAGCTGTTATACGGTAGATCAGATATAATATATGCCGGTCGCGTTGGTGCGGCGGTAAGAGCGTCTGCTTTGCCGAATTCGCGCTGGAGCGGTAGCTGGTTCGATTCCAGCGCTCGGATGGTTATTTTTCTTTCTTCTGTCCGTTTATCTTTCCTAAATGTTTGTGATTGTTTCTAGGCAAGAGTGTAAAATCCGACTACGAATTACCCCTCAGTCACGCCAGTTAAAGGCTGGGTAAGGCCGGATGCCTTCTGAGAAGTGTTCTAAGTTGGTCACTCGCCAGTCGGTAGGTTTCCTGATAGACTTATGGGTAGGCACATAACCAAGGGTTTATAGCCCGAGGGGGGTGCTGGCCTGGGTTTGTCGGAAGCTGATGACCGTGGTTCGGAACCCACGTTAAGCTGTAGGTCCAGTCGCTAAATAGCCTAGTTGCTGATGCGCCTCTAACCCAAACACTTTACTTTACTTTTAGATATAATATTGTTTCTTTTACTATTAGATTTCCATTGGTTTTAATTTCTGTAAAAATGTTATCAATTTTTGTGTATTTTCATTATAAATGCAGACATAAGAGAATGATTATCTCTTTTCCATGGTATCGGGAATGAAGTGCTATGTACTATGAGCTCTTATTGAATAGCTAATTAATTTAATTGCTGTTTTTAAAATAAAATGTAGTAAAATAACATTCAAATATGACGCTCAGATGTCTGCATACTCTAGTGTCAAGTGTTTTCAAATAATATGAGCTATTTTGTTTAAGTACAAAGTCTCAGGTTAACCATAGACCAGTACATTAACTTTGTTCAGACAGAGTAAAATGGGCGTTCTTATAAAAAACACCCATTACACTATTTGTCATTTGTTTTGTGTAAAAACTTTATAACATATTTTTCACTCAGACCAAATTTATTGATGCGCGTTTCGCTAACCAAGTTAGCATAATCATCAGGAGATTATTAAAACTGCTAATTATCAGTAACGGTTTGTCATGTCCTGATGATGATAACTTGATTCGCCAGACGCTCGTCAAGTAATTTTAATTTCATTTGTTGTGAATGGAAAAAGAAATTTAAGACCAAAGTTTTAAAATTACAATTAAACTTTGTTTGGTATAAATAATGGACGAAAATAGTCCGCAAAACTTAAATATTTTTGAAGATATTCGAACAACTGATTATGTCAGAGGTTTCAGTGTTAGTGAATAGAACAAAGGGCTGGCAAATTTTCAAAATATTTGTCCAATATTTTAAATTCTTTGATTTCGAAAAATATGCATTTTAAACAATATATTTACTGATAAGGAGCATTTAGCGTAAGGTAACGGTCGAGAAAAAAGTTTTCTGACGAAATTGCGATGATAACCGGATTTGGCTTTTCATTTTTCTGCCAGAGTGGTTCGAGATCGGAAAACTCATACTTTCGGCCCGTGGCTGTCTCATTTCCTCCCTTGCGCTTGACTCACCCTAACGCGATATCGTGCGTCGGTTTTTCTTTGCACCCGCAAATTACAGGAAATATTTTGTCAATGTAAGAAAGTGGAATAAAAATGAAACACTGCTTTAATATCTTGTTCAAGAAAATTATTTTGTGATCTATCGCGAAGACCAAACTTTTAATAAAAAATGAGTTGATCATATTAACAGTGTTTTTCCTTAATTCCTTTCAAGTTTAGAACTTTTATCGCAGTTGAGTTATTTGTGGCAATTAAAAATTTGATTTTGTTTTAGTTATTACTTACTTCTTATCCAGTTTATTACAGATCAATTCTTCTATTGGAACCTTCGGTGTGAAGCACTAAATTTGAAGAAATTTACCAGTAAACACCAAATCACTTTTTACGCGTGTTTCGCTAACCATGTTAGTATTATCAGGAGGTGATGAGATAATGATCATAGATCTCTTCGAGTTTAGTTTAGCACACAAATTTTTGAGTAAAATCTTGAATAAGCACCAAATAACATTTTTACAAATTCTGCTCGCTAGCTTACGAGTGTCGCTAGCTTTACTTTTACATCCACTTTTACTTTCACTTTTACTTCACTTTTACGTCCAATTTGACCAGCTAAACAAAATAAAAATTAATTGATTGATTCATCCGTTATTTTGTGACCATACATTTAACTATGTGAAAGAAAGTACATTTTTAGGCGAAATATCATTAAATAAAGTGATCTAAAACAAAGTTGAAGTGGTTTCTTTCACACAGTTAAAATATAAATGCATCACTAAAGTAAAGAAATATAAATGCATCACTAAAGTATGAATGAAACATAGTGCCATTCAATTCTCTCTCGGCACCATTCTAGGCAACGAGTCTTGTGCGCTGTCTAATGAACCACCGAATAAGGATGATAAAGATACATTCACATCAGAAGTAAATGTCGATTAACCGCCATCATCCAATCGTCCAATTGCTCCTCTCTTTTCAAAGTCGGCTAATTGCCTGAAACGACGTGGTGTACGAACTCGTGGCGGCATTTTAGCACTTTAAACAGAACCATAAGAATATTGTTTAGCTTAGTAGCATACGAAAAATATATCACAACATGATAAAAACATTGTGGCCATGCGGCACAGAGGGATTTTTGATGTTGAGTCTTACATGAATGACCCCTTTCCAAAGTTTTTCAATTCCAATCAAGTCCTAATCAATCCAATTTCAAGTTACAAATTCCTTATGGACGCTCCCCTGGCTATTAAAAAAGCAAATCAGCATGCTTATGAGCTTCCATTTGCTCATTCTGTCTTTTATTGGTTGTGGTGAGGTTAGAGTGTGCCATTCCTAACTCTAGCGATTCGTTTTCGGGCAGTGTTCAAACATTCAAGACTCGTCAACAATAACGACACGTTTCAGTAAATGAAGGTAGTTTTTAATCTGCTGCAAAAAATCATGACACGTTTCCTTCCTGTTGGTTTTTGATTCTGCGAAATGTTTTTGGAACCATTTTGGCATAGATTTCTTCATCTCTAATTCATTGGTCTGATAAACGGTTGTGTGAATCAAATTCAACTTTTCCTCGATCATTCCAATAATTAATCGATCATCAGATCACCGATGATCAGCACAAGATCTGGGATTCTGTGGATATTTTCACCACTTCTTGAAGGCCCTCCAATGCGAGGTTCATCTTCAATCGAGTCTCGGGCTTTTGAGAATGCCGTAAACCACCTGAAAACCTGGGCCCTGAGGACTTGTTGAAGTTTTTCAAAATTTTCCGTCACTTTATGCTCAAGTTTGAAATAAATCTTGATAGCGCCCCGTTGCTCGAAATTGTTGACACTCATTTTCAGAACGCGCTTGAAAAGTCCGGTTCACGAAAATAATTGTTACGAACCACAAAGTGACTTTAGGGAGTTCAAATTGGCACCGAAGATGAATCAGATGTTGGTATGCCTCCACTCCAAATGGGGCGCCAGTAGTGTTGCCAGATCGATCGCTACGCCACCAGTCTTATTACCAATATAATGTTCAGTATTATTACGGTTAAGTATTTTGAAGACTAGGGTTTCTCTGGAAGACGATTTATGTCAACAAATTAATGCATTAATGGCATTGATGCAGTCAAGGACATGGTAGTAACTAATTTTGAATGTTAGAGAGGTTAATCGATTTTGAGAAAAAACATACAAACAATGATAGTGCTCCTATTTACACTGCTTTTCGTCCTCGGGGATGTCATTAGCAAAATTTCAATTCACATTTACCAAATAACGGGTGTCTCAGAATTTTTCATTTTTGTTTTGACTGTTATGTGCCAAACACAGTTAGCGGGGGGAGGGGAGTGGCGTCACACGCTTGACGGGTTTTTTAGGTTTAGTAGCGATGGATCGTTCCACCGGACGATTCCTACACTATTGTTCGACATCTCTACATGACACATTTTACGCATTGAGTGCGCAACTTTGAAGAGACTTGAAACACAATACCGGAAAAATCAACTGGTCGCAAAAGGACATCAAGAAGATCTACGACAGTCCCTACGATTCCGCACAGCTTCTCTACATTTGCACAGATCTACAATTCATCGCATTATTCGCAAATATTTACATTTCCACCCCTACAAAATTGTTATTGTGCAAAAGATGAAGCTCGATGTTCCAGCTAAACGAGTTGTATTCCGCAGGACAAATCTTTTTAGGAGCTTCAATACCACATGGTTTTCTGATGAATCGAATTTTAACATCAAAGGTCACGTAAATAAATAAAAGTGCAGATATTGGGCAATCCGCTGGAACTGCACCAGAAACCATTACATTCGCCTAAGATAGTCGTTTGGGCTGCCATATCAAGCGAAGGAATTATTGGCCCCTACTTTCTTGAGGATAAGCGTGGTCGCGCTCAGACTGTTAATTCCGATCGTTTTTGCCATATGATCCGGACTTTTTGGGCTCCAGAAATGCAAAACTCAATTGGCTACAACCGCAACATATTTTTCCAACAAAATGGAGCGAGCAACTTCCCACGTCGCGAATGATTCTGTAGCAGTTCTTCACGATTTATTCCCTGAAAGAGTGATTAGTCGTCGAGGGAATATCAACTAACTGGCCACCGAGGAGTCCAGATTTAACACATGCGGATTTTTTTCCTATGGGGCTACTTAAAAAGTAAGGTTTTCAACCCATTACCACCCAACTTAAATGTCTTAAAGCAAATAACAACAGACGTAATCTCGTAATTCTGCGAGCTATGCTCCAGCGAGTGATTAAAAATTTCAGTTCCAGGCTAAATGAGTGTGAAGAAGCGGATGGTGCGCATTTACGGATTATTGTTTTCCATAAATAAAAATTCAAAAACTACTGTGTAATTTAACAGCAATTAAATAAGTTTGAAAATATATATGATAAATTAATAAGTTTGAATTAATTCCAGCGCCTCCAGCATTTATCATATTAAACAATTTTTCAGAGCAAAACACTATATTTTATTTCCGTTTAGTTTCTTTCCTTTAACTCATTTTCCTGGTTCACCTCCTGTATAGGGTTTCAATAGCAGGAAAAGTAAAAAGGAGGAAGAGGAAAGCAAAAAAAATCTTCAGCAGCACTATTTTCTTCTTCGCCCTGCTACTTTAAAAATCTACGAGCCGCAATTGACTGATTCTAATGTTTTATTTTTTATGTATCATAAACGAAAACCATTTTGAGACATCCTTGCGGTATTTTGGAATGGGTAAATATTGTTTGATTCATTCATTCGTGATATAATTATTATTGATTCTGTCCAATAGGAATTATTACTGTAAATAATCAAAATTAATCAGATTTAGAATTAACCAGATTTTAATATGTTTTCCTTAACAAGTTTACGAATGTTTACTAACCACTATACATGTTTCAGTTGAAAATATGGTAAAGTTGGAATGATATAAAAGCTTCTTTAACCCTTGTTTTAGTTGTGGACACTTTCTAATAAATTAAATCCAAGCGTTTAATAGCGAACCACTATACTTTATTTTAACCTATCAACGGGATTTAAGGGGCATTTTCGAAAGAGATTACGGAAATGAATATCGGGTTAGTGTAGATTAACATGCCCCATAAATAACGCGGCCAAAGGTGCATAAAAACGAGGGCAGATGGGGGTACAATTAGTTTCTGAGATCGGGCAAAGAAAAAGGTCTACCCCCATGGACTCGCCTATGTAAATTTGCGAAAGTGTTACTCGGTTGGTTAGAAAAGGGTTCGTTTTGACCACAAAACTTTTTAAATGTTAATTTGAATAAAATATATAACTATTTAAATAACATGAAATTCAGCTTCATAGCCACACTGTCATATATTTACAGTTGTAATTATTGGCAATATTAGCTGAAAAAAAGTATAGGGTTGTCTGGAAAACTCAAAGAGAAAACTCGTAGAGATTTTTCATTAGTTGCTCTTTCACCGTTTGTACAGAAAAATCTGTGTTAGATTAGTAGTGTTTATTTACATATTAATAATTCCTGTGGTATTTATAACATTGACGTTCAGATTAGCTTTGATTTGCCTTCAGTTAGTCAAAGAAAAAAGTGGTATAAAAGTGGCTTGGTCGATTCAGGGGTGGAGATTTTGCCCTAGAAGAACGGCATCGGTCTGGCCGTCTTTTGAGTTCTGATGTAATAAAGTCAATAATATCCAAAGCTCAACGCACCAAGGTACTTGAGATAGCAAATAAGATAGTTAAATGTTGTCAAATCCCCTTTTTGGACCATCTGAAAAAAAATGGGTATCTCTGCCGATATATGTGTGGGTCCCTTACGAACTTAATGAGAAAAATTTATTGGGCCGAATCTGTTCGTGCGAACTTTTGCTAAAAAACATTCTGAGGTTCCATTTGTAAAGAGGATGGTAACTGGTGATGAAAAGTGGATTGTCTACAAGAACGTTTAAGGAAAAAATTAGCGGTTTTAAGTACGACGAAAGACGGCCTTCATCCGAGAAAAATTATGTCTTGCTTTGCTTGGATTGGGAGAGACCCATACACTTTGAGCTTCTTCAACGCAACTAAACCATTAATACCGACTTCTCTTGTTCCCAATTATATTGGCCGAATACAACAATTGAAGAAAAATGGTAATACGCTTCAATCGGGATCTAGCAAAATTGTTGAGCTTCCATTGGAGTCCATTGGAGTCCATTGGAGTCCATTGGAGTCCATTGAAGTCCATTGAAATCCATTGGACTCCACCTTCCGACTACCATCTATTTCGCTCCCTTCATCGATGCAAATAAGTCGTAATCGTTTGGAGCCAAGTCTGGTGACTAAGCCGCATGCGAAAATATTTCCCAACCAAATGCCTCAATCGTTTCCTTGACCAATTTTGTTGTGTGTGATGGTGCATTGTCGTGAAGCCACTTTATGTTGCCTTTTTTCATATTCTGGTCATTTGTCACGCAAAGCTTGATTCAAATCAATCATTTGTTGTCGGTAGCGCTCAGTATTAACGGGTTTGCCAGGTTTTAGCATCTCATAATAGATCACACCCTTCTGATCCAACCAAATACAGAGCATTATCTTCCTGGTTCCATGGTTCATGGTTCCATGCTTCCATGGTTCGCCTGGATTTACCCCTGATCTTTTACGCTTAGGGTTCTCAAAATATATCCACTTTTCATCGCCAGTCACAATTCGGTGGGGAAATGACTTTCCTTTGTACCTGGCGAGCAGCATTTTGCAAGTGGTTTTCCGTTTTTCTGCTCTCTTTCATTCAGCTCATGTGAAACCCATTTTTCCATCTTCTGGATCTATCCCATGTTTTTCAAACGAATAGAAACGGCTTCTCGTATCTTCAACAATACTTGTAATTCGCTGTTTTCAAACTTTTTCGGTGGCCGTCCACGTTATTCGTTTCTCACGCCAAAATCGCTACCTTTGAATTTTTTAAACCACTCAAAGCATTGTGATTTACCGAGAGCATGCTTACCGTAAGCTTCGACAAGCATTCGGTGCGATTCTGCATCAGTTGTCTTCAAATGGTAACAGAAAATCAATGTTGTCCACAAATCGTAGTTTCCAGGCACAAAATTCGACATGTTCAACGTTATTAGAACCTATGCTGTTGTATGAAACTTGTATTGTTGTGAGCTAAAAATCTTTGTCAGATGTCAACAAGGAAATGGTTCCAATGACGCGGTTCTACGGTAACTACATTGACAGCTAGTAAAAATTTCCTTTTTAAAGTAAAAAAAAAACATTTGTATATACTATCTGCCTTTTTCTTTCTCTTAAAAAAATCCTACGAACTTTCCGGCCAACCAGATATTTTCATGCAACACTACTGAAAAAGTCATTTTCTAAATAAGCACAAATTAATTCGATGTCTAGTTTCAACTTCATAATTCGGTTGAACATTTTTGAAATAGTTTTTTGTTATTTTGTGATTTGTAAATGTACATTACTTAGTTTTCAAAACTACCAGCAGTGAACATATTTCAATTATCGCATTTCAATTTCTTTACGTACAAAACTTGTAAAAATTATCACTAGAGGTTTTAGAGTGGTGGTCGTTATCCCTGATATCGAAAATGTGCTTGGAGTTACTCAACATTATGTACGAGGGTCGTTCGAGAAGTTCTAGGTATGACAAAGACAAACACAAACTTTTTATAAAGTTTTTATTCAGTGTAGTAACCCTGCAATTCAACACATTTATACCATCGATGTTTCAAAAGATGCGGCTCTGACTTCATCATTTCTTCTGTGAAAATGAAGTGAATCTTCCTCCAGCCAGCCATTTCTTCAAGTTTGGGTGGAGTAAGTAATCGAGAACCAAGCCCGGCGAATACGGCGTATGTGAAAGCACTTCGAAGGGTAGGTCATGAAGTTTTGCTACAACAATCCAAGATGTGTATGCAAACGCATCATAATAGCATCCTTTAATTGGTTCAGTTGTGATGTGTAATATTCTTATCAAGAAATTTATTTTTGTGATTTAACGCGAAGACTAAAAGTTTAATACAAAATGAGTTCATGACATTAACAGTGCTTTTCCTTAACTTTTTATAAGTTTAGAACTTTTATCGCAGTGGAATGGTCCAACTCCACGGTGATGGTCCAGCTCCTTGATGCATAGTCTGTGAGCACCAAACCACGAATATCCCAGAAAACCGACGCATTGACTTTTCTTGCTCACTTTTCTTGTTCACTGTCCCTATGCACCGTTTGGACTGTCGCTCTGTCTCTGGCGTGTTAACTCGTGTTCATTCGAATGCATCTTTAGTCGACTGTTAAGAAACCTTGTATCCATCGAGCGGATAATTTCTTCATCTTCTTCCCAAATCATCACGTAAAATGTATGAATTAAACAAATTGCTTTGTAATTCCTTTGTAATTTCATGTTTATACATTTTTGTAGAAAATATCAAATAAAAAATATTTCTTTGAGGTGTTGTCACACCAAATATCTCAAAAGAAATTAAGCAACATTAAGCTTAAATCTGAAGAAATTGAAATAAGACAAATTCCAACAATTGAAAACGAACATCCTGTGTATGAAAACATGTGTAAAACAAGCAGGTTTGCAACATTAACGTTACCCCGATTTGGGGGTGTAAAATGTGCGTTTTCATGCAGTGTACGTGTGCGACCGCCTGTGCAAGTCATTAGGAATATTACAAGCCATTCGAGGTTGCCACATTTGGGAAATTTTAGGTTTTTTCATTTCCATATACAGATACTTAGGGCATCTTCCATAGTTTGCAGCAAGTATTTTTCAGTTAATTGAATAAAACACCATTTATATAAATGTACATAAGACATTTATCAAGAAGTAAAATGTATATTATAAGCAAAAGGCGGTTGTTGTCTCGATCAAGGGATTTATAGGAAGTTTTCTTATAAAGAGCAAACTTTGGCAACCGTGCCTCGATAGGAAAATTCGACAAAGCGTCATATGGACGCAGGCGGTGTATGTCGATGAGCCTAATTTGCCCCACAGTTCTGCGACGTCATTAGCAGGATTGACATCTCGTACTTTTATAACAAAGAACCTCACGGAAAACTTCTTTCAATCTTTTCTCTTTCCTTCAACTTTTTGCTGTTATCTTAGATATTTATTTGGTATTGCCATAACACTGATCTGTAGTTTAAAAACTTCTATTGGTCCACGATAGCGCGTATTTTGGTTTGTCAAAGAATATATTTTAAAAGAAACTTTGGCTCACGAACATACGTATTAAGCAGTGGCGGCTACGTGGGTTTTTAACGTGGAAGGACGTAAAAGAAAATAGTCCTGCTGAAGATTTTTTTTGTTATTTTTACATTCTATTTGAACTTGACCCAAATTCAACACGGGCGGGGGACGACCGTTCGTTTTTAATTCAACTTTCTCCTGCAAACTTAAATTAGTCATTATTAACTGTTTTAAATCAGACACTTTCATGTATGCATTTAAAAGTTTATTATTTTTATTTAAAAGGTACTAGTCAGTGTATACACAGATAGCAAATTCCAAATCAAAACAAGTATTCACGAGGCGAACGAAATACGCGACGCGACAGATATCAAACGCTCCATACCTGTCAAATCAGCGTTTAAAACTAATTACCGATACGGTCGGTCGCAGGGAATCTACGTCCAAATCGCATGTTTTAGAAAGCAGTTAAACCCACGAATTCTGGCAACCAACAAAACATGTAATGCCAACGAGCCTCCGTGCCTCCTGAACCGCCACTGCTGGTGGTGTAGGGTGTTCGATCTGGCAACATTGTTGTCGTCTCCCTTGGAGAAGAGGTGGATCAACATCTGATGCGTCTTCGATGTGAGTTTGAACACCATAGAGTGGTCCGTAGCAATTCTTTTCGTGAACCGGATTATTCTTTCTAAAAATGAGTGATTACATTTTCGTTATCAAATTTTGTTTCAGATTTGGGCCCAGGGCGACGGAAACTTTTTCAAAACTTCAACAGGTTTATGAAAACAGTGTTTTGTCAAGAGCCAAATGGACCTGGAGGGACTGGTGAGACCTGGTGGTGAGACCTGGTGAGACCTGGAGGGACTTAGCTTCCAGCTCTCACAAATTTTCTTCTATAGCTCTTTGACTTTTGTGAAAACAAAATTAATAAATGTTTACTGATAGACAGTCGAACTACCACCTGATATTTATTTATGAAATCTAAAATTATTGAACATTTCATTGCATTAGTGCTAAGGTATAATAAGCTTATTGTGTATATTAAACTCTTGTCTGTTGCATATTGTTATGGTAAAAATGAGATATAAAATATCCTTTTTAAGGTTTCTCTTATAAACTTTTCTAAACGGCTGTGAATGTATCGTCCTTGATTGACAGGATAAATTCCTCGAAAGGATCAAGCCGTCAGCCGACCCGAACCGTGGAATATCCTTGTTGACATTCAAATTTTCTCAGCTTTGAATAAGCTCGAAATATAATAAAAATGCCTTTTCTTTGTGGGCGTTGAATAAAAGAAATACTTATGTGTTTTATCTAAACCATATTTTGCTATAATATTACCAGAAGGATAGATATTTTCTAACGTTTCTGACGTTATTAGATCATGTGTGACGTACGTATCAAAATATATACCAGTGATGATTTTAGAAAAATGCAGTTTTCTTCATATTTTTACATGAAAATGTTTCAAACTGACAGATCTGTTCAAACTATTAACTTGAAGTGAGTAATTTTTTTTATTTTCAAAAATATAAATATGGATACGAAGAAGTTAGATAAGTGTCAGACATAAAATTGTTTGACTGCGATATTTGGTAAGTATGGTAAATATTCAAATATTGGAAACCATAGTTTGAGCAACAGGATAGAACAGGAACAAGAACAGTAACAAGAAGTTACTATTTCCCATAATTTCAGGCAGTGCAGTAACTTAAGGTACTGTATACCAGAACTGTGAAACATATATATATATATATATATATATATATATATATATATATATATATATATATATATATATATATATATATATATATATATATATATATATATATCATCATCATCATCATCATCAGCCCGTATCGATCCACTGCAGGATGAAGGCCTCTTCAGCATGCTTCCAACCTTCACGGTCCTGGGCTTTCCTCTGCCACTCGGGTCCAATATACTTAACGATGTCATCAGTCCATCGTGCTTTCGGTCTTCTTCGCGGACGTTTGCGATCAAGCGGTATCCACTCCAGGATTGCCTTGGTCCATCTGTCGTCCCATCGCCTCGCTATATGGCCTGCCCATCTCCATTTCCACTGTTTTACTCTTCCAATGATGTCACAGACTTTTGTTTGTTCCCTGATCCATGCGCAGGACTTTCTGTCTCGTCTTGTAATGCCAAGCATACATCTTTCCATTCCCCTCTGTGCCACCCGAAGTTTTTGAATTGATTGCGATGTCAGTGTCCAGGTTTCACTTCCGTATGTCATAACGGGTAGAACGCACTGATCGAATACTTTTCTTTTCAGGCAAAGTGGGAGTCTGCTCTTAAACACTATGTTGAGCCTACCAAATGCCTGCCAGCCACATTTAACACGCCGTTCCACCTCCCGGGCGGTATTCCCCTCCATGGAAATCCTCTGCCCAAGATATACAAAGCTGTCCACAATCTCTAAATCCCTTCCTAAAACTGAAATTCTTCTGTCCTGAGCGAAGTTATTGAACATAACCTGACTCTTTTTCAGGTTTATTTTCAAGCCAAATGGTTCGCCAGCCCTTTGCAGTTCTTGTATGCGTCTTTGTAGCTCCTCTGGGTCTTGTGAAATGAGAATAATATCATCTGCAAATCTAAGATGGTTTAAGTTTGCACCATTGATCTTTACCCCATCCTGTTCCCAATCCAGTTTACGGAATACTTCTTCAAGGCCAGCCGAGAAAAGAATAGGCGATATTGCGTCACCCTGCCGTACACCTCGTTCTATATTAATTCCCACTTCAAGATCATCAAGGTGAATTGTGGCTGTAGCTCCATCATATATCGATTCTAATAGGTTTACATAGGCTCTCTCTACACCTTGGCTAAGCAGTGCATCCATTATCGCATGCTTTGAGATGGAATCAAATGCTTTTTCGTAGTCGATAAAAGCCAAGCACAGTGGCATGGTGTATTCGTTGTGCCTTTCTATGACCTGCTGTACAACCTGGATGTGATCCATTGTACTGAATCCACTTCTGAATCCTGCTTGTTCTCTTGGTTGTGCGTCATTCAGTTTTTTTAATATTCTTTTAGAAATTATCTTAGTGAAAACTTTGTACATCACTGATAGGAGGCTTTATATATATATATATATATATATATATATATATATATATATATATATATATATATATATATATATATATATATATATAATATAATGCAGGATATAAGCAAGGAAGACCAAGGATGCGATGGAGAGAAGCTGTCATGGAAGACCTGAAAGAGAAGGGGATAAAGGTCTGGATGACATTAATTAGAGATAGGAAAACATGGACCAGAATAATAAAGCTGCGGGCCTAAAGGGGCCTGTAATATGGTTGTATCTAGCTATACTAGGATTTCAAAGAAAAAATATACATTACATTTGTCATTGAACACTCTCTTTTTATGTGGTTGATGTTTGGTCATGTTCAAACACTGTAAGCGCTTTATTTTTTTGACGCCTGTGCGCGTCCTAAAAAAGAATATAAGTTTCATTCACAATTCTCATGTCAATTCACGTCATCTCACAAGTTTTTAATAATTCTTTAAGTTTTGTGGGGAAACAATACTAAATATATCATCTATTATCAATTTGCGGATACGCCATTATATGGCAGGTGACTTTTAGTTTGTTCATAGTGGCTTAGCAAATTATGGACTGAAGAAGTGCCTTCTGCATGTGTGTTTTTAATCAATTATAATTGGTTCAGAACAGTTTGTGGCAGGAAAAATTTGAGTTTTATAGGAATACAAATGCCAAATGAGAAAGGAATAAAGTTCTTTATGGTGTTAATATTGTGTTTTGTGAATATGCATTGTAAAAATTTAGTGCGGAATTATCGAGGGGTATTAGTAGCAACTTTTCGAGATGTTCGTTCAACATTATTTTTATATTATGCAAAAAAATAGCTTGAGACTTAGCTCGGATCCAATATACTTGATGATGTCATCAGTCCATAGTCTTTTCGATCTTCTTCATGGAGGTTTATGATCAGGCAGTATCCACTCCAGGATTGCTTTAGGCTACCTGTCGTCCTATCACCTCAATATATGGCTTGCCCACCTCAATTTCAATTTATTTACTCTTCGTTTGTTTTCTGATCCATGTGCAGGTCTTTCTATCCCGCCTTGTAATACCTTTCCCATTCTCCTTTGTGTAATCCGTAACAGTTTTTGAAATGATTATAATGTGAAATGATTTACTTCTCTACGCCAAAAATACTGTTTTAAACCTGCCAAATACATGTTATACCAGCCAGTCTCATTAACACGCCGTTCCACCTTCCGGGCAGTACTTTTCTCCATTAAAATCCTCTGCCTAATATATATGTAGTGATTTATCACACCTAAATCCCTCCCCAAAATAGAAATTCTTCTGCCCTTGACAAATTTATTGAACATGACCTGGTACTCTTTCCAGTTTATTTTCAAACTAAATAATTCTCCAGCCCTTTGCAGCTCTTACATGTAGCTCTTCTGGGTCTTGTGAAAGGAAAACGATATCATCTGCAAATCTAAGATGGCTGATGCATGATATTAAGTATGATATTAAGATGCATGATATTAAGTATATGTATATATTTCTAATTTCGTTTTTAAAATATTTTTATTGGATATATTTTTTCCATACTTTGGTAATTTTTAAACTTAAAATAGTTGTGGATAACTCGTTATTTTTTAACAAAAGCAGCAAAAAAATCATTAATGACGTAAAACCTGGAATTAAAAATTCCGACACTTTCCGGTTAATGATTCAAAGAGATGAAATAAATGTACTCGCATTAAAAGAAGAAAAATTTCGTTTGAGGCTTCGCGACTACCTACTCTAAAAGCCCGAGGGGCCCTAAAACTAATGATATTCAAATCTTTTTGCGGCCTCTAAGTCCTACTTAGCATATGCCAGCATTAAAGCAACTGATCTGGCTAAAATTCAAATATTTGTCGGCTTTTTAAAATTGTGAAACGAGAAAGAATACGTTGAATAAAAATTACCATAGCTAAGAAAAGTCCTAAATACAGAGGCGGGGCCGATCTTTTCTATATAGATATAAATTGAGGAAGCAAACAAGCATAAATGTTTGGATTTTCTTTTTGTCTAACCTATTCTGTTTTATTACCAGGCCGAGAATTTTTGCAATTTTTGCATGACTTTCGTACCTCCATCAACTTATTTTTAAATCATTTAAGCACCTTTTGATTGCGATTTTTTTTTTAATATCTATAGAAGTAAACTGTGGCCACAATATTCTAATCTAACAGAAAAAGAGGAAGTTAAGTGATTTTTTTAGGAAAAGGTACTAGATTACCAAGTGGTAAGGATGAAATAAGATGATGCAAGGGCGGAGCTTATGAAACGGACGTTTAACCAAAGATCGCGAATCCAAATAGGTATAATTAATAAATTTAAGCATTCAGCTTATTTGACGAAAATAGGTGACGAGCGAGACTATTATCGCTGTGCAAAATCTATAAAATTCATATACGTTCATCACTAAAAAACTCCGGAACATTTCCATTATTTCATGCTTAACAAAATTAGATATGAAAACTTTATAAAGTAAACCTCACTTATAAAGTACACGCTTATTACGTATCTACGGATATAATTATCCTCCCTTATTAAGTACTTCTGATAGAAAGTACCAAATTTCCTGGTCCGCGTATTAAAATTAAGGTATTTTAAGGTTAAGGTGCTTTGTATTTTTAATTAATTTTATTTTTATTTGGCTAACATATATTGTGCGGTAGAACGACAAGAAATCAAAGTAAAAGATAGGCAGTCGTTTTGGACCGATCGGCAAACGCTACCGCAGTTTTTTTGCGATTAGATCAAGCATTATTTATTTAGAGTTATGTATTTGTATTAAATGGCCTATTCCTGATAATATTATTTAGCAATTTTAGTTTTCTTATTGGTGTTGTATAGTAAAGTTGTGATCGTGTCTAAGTGGATTTATAAACGAATTGTGTTTTAGGCATGAATGAATCAACTGAAATTAGTTCCACTAAAGTGGTTTGGAAGGCTTTAACAATGGATGAAAACATATACAGGGCTTTGAAAAAGACAACAGTGTCCACCATACTGAAAAACAAACATAAAATAGTGCAATCCCGCGGAGTTTCGAAACAAGATAAAAGAATTCGCAAACATGCAAAAAAAACGTATAACGTAAGAACGTTTACGTATCAAAGAAGCATAAATACTATAATTACCGGATCCATTCTTCTGGCAAAGAGTTTGCGAAAATGTTTAATGGATTTTCTTGCGATTCTGGTTGGTTACATAGATTCCAAAAGCGGTAAAGCATAAGTTCTAGTAAAATTCATGGAGAAGCTGCGAGTGTAAACCTGGAAAATGCGATGGATTGCATTCCTTTGCACATCTTAGAAACTATGACGCTAGCAATATTTTTAACGCCAATGAACTTGGTCTTTTTGACAAACTTGCTCCAGATCGTACAATGAACTTTAAGGGTGAAAACCTTCTTCTTTCCTTCGCAATTCCTTACTCGCCATTTTTGATTCTGGAGTGCATAATGCACCATAATGCACCCACGTTTCATCGCATGTCACGATACGCTTCAAAAAAGTATCTCCTTAGAGCCGAAATCGATTCAGAAGTCTCTTACTGACTGGCAATCGGATGTTCTTTTGATCTTCGGTCAACAACTTCGGAACACATCGGCCACAGATTTTATTGAAGCCAAGATGCTTGCTTGAGCACTTCCAAAGCCAACACCCATCTTTAAAGCGATTTCATGAATATTAAGCCGCCAGTCACCTACGATAAGGTTGCAAACTGCACCAATGTTGTCAGCAGTGACACTTGACCTGGGACGTCGATAATGAATTACATTTACCATACTTTCTCGTCCGCTCTAAAACTTCTTGGCCCAACCGAACACTTGGGTCTTAGACAGGGTATCGTCCCCTTACTGAACCTTCAACCGAGTTAATATTTCAGATGGTTTAACGCCTTCCTTGGTTAAAAATTTTATTTTAATCTGCTGTGTAACGGACGGACGATGGAAAGTTTTGCTTACTGGCTGTACTGACAAAAGAACTGAGTGAAATGCTCACCGAGCGCTTCCCCCACTCTTAATACATTGCACTGCAACGACCTATACTGACAGCCCGCTCGTGATTGGCTGAGGAAAGTAATTGTAAAATTCCGGTTTATATTTGATTCACCCTCGTACCTTACCGAACAATGCCCTTCTCAAAGCCATTTGTAAATCTGTAATGAAATTAATTAAATACTTTTTACCGCAAAGGTTTAGTATAAATTGTAAAAGATATAGGTTAATTTTTGGTTTTAATGATCTGATGATGCTAACTTGATTAGCGACACGCACATTCAGTGCGATTTGGTGTGAGTGCAAATTATTGTACTTATAACATAATACCAAATGTATCAACACTAAAATTATAGAAAACTAGATTTAATGAAAATCACCTTAAGCACAAATCGGGCGAGTGCCTGTCAATCAACTATGATAATGTTGGTAAACACATTTGGACATAACTAGAGAGTATTAATTAAACAAACCAGTTCTGACATTTCTTGATTTGTATAGTAAATGTTTATTAGGCTTTTTAAATCATTATTGTAAGAGAAATCTTAACCAATGAGCTGAACTAAACCAATTTATATTCGAGAGAGAAAATGCGGAAGAAGGGGGTGAAACATCAATATTAGGTGATGTTAATTGAGAAAAATTACTTTGGTATCGTAATATATTCACGTTATGTTGAATAAATAACAATCGGTAAAAATTTGGAGGTCAAGTATGGGGACCGAAGGAGAACGGGAAAAACGAAAGCAATACCCATTAGTAAAGGCAATTCTTCAAGCACGATAATATAATTATAAATCAATCCACTCCTATTCAATTGAATTAGCGATGGTTGCTGATCAAATCTAGTTAATTGACTGATAAGTAACGGGCAGCTGGAGGTCAACATTTCTTTGGTAAATTTGTTCGGTTTGTTAGTTCAAAGAAAGCAGATCAAAGGAAAAATTCATTAATGTTGCGCACAATGTTCAAAGATTAGTTGATTTTCTTTTTCATATTAAAAAAAATAGGAAATATTTCGTTTTTCTCATTTATATACCATATTAGAAATTACGATTGCTACATTTTACATTTATTTTTGTAACGTTTTGATCCATACGATAATTTAAATACAGGGTGATTCAGGAGGAAATGTCAATATTTCAGCTACATATTCAGAGTTACAGAGATACAGGGGTAAATAAAAATTAAAATGTTTTAGATTTTTAAATATTATTTTTATAATAAATAGTTAAGCTTCGTTTTGTAGTTTTCAAAAATACCACCATTTACTTGCAAACACTTTCCACGTTCACAAACACGTTCCTTATAACTGCTGCTGCATCTACTATCTGGTCGGTTAATGCATCCCTAGTGTCTACTTTAGTTTCATATACCACAGATTTAACCCACCTCCAAAGACAATAATCCAGAGGAGAGGAAGGTCTGGAGATCTAGCTGACTGAATTTCTCACTTGTAAGCTCAAGTCTGCAGGGGCTCCACCTTGTTGTAAGTACATGTTTTGTCGGACATTAAGTGGAACATTTCCTAACAGGTTTTGCAAATGATTCTCTAGAAAATTTAGGTAAATTTCTCCTGTGAGATGACCGTCGAATATGAATGGGCCGATTAATTTATTTTTTAGCATACAATACCACACATTAATGTTAAATCGATCATTCGACCGATCATTAAAAATTATGTTCAGTCGTAGCCTGAGGGTTTTCATCGGACCATCGATGTTCATTATGAATGTTATTTATGCTATCATAAGAGAACTGCGTTTCATCGGTGAACAGAACGAACGTACTTGTATAATCTCAGATTTGAATTTATCCAGTTACAAAACTGCATCCTTAACGCAAAATCACCATCCTGCAAATGTTGCACCGGTTGTAAATGAAATCAAGGGTGAAGGGATTGCCTTGACCATATAGCGAGGCGGTATGACGACAGATGGACCAAAGCAATTCTGGGATGGCTATAAGTGTCCTTGATTATAAGTGTCCACGAAGAAGACCGAAAACACTTTGGACAAATGAGATCATCAAGTATATTGAACTCGAATGGCAGAGAAGAGCTCGGAACCGCGCTAGTTGGAAGCATGCTGGGGAGACCTTTTCCTACAGTGGATCGACAATGGCTAAATGATAATAGTAAAATATTTTAAACAAGAACTTAAAAAAGCTAAGTTTCTCTTCTGAACCTTGTATATAGCGAGCAACAGAAGCGCCTGTTCTGGAAATATAATATTACTTATTATATTATAATATACGAAAGACAATCTAGATATTTTAGGAAGCAAGGACGTACATGATATTTAATAATAATTAAAACAAAAACCATTTTAAAAAAATCACGTAATGGATCAGTAGTCATCATTTTGTCAATAAAGGTGAAAACTATGGTAAAAGGAAGAGTTCTGGATGACAGCAAGCAATTATAAAGCGAGAAAAGTCGCTGATTTTGAAAATCGCCTCAAATTCTGTCCTATCTGCGCCTGCCATCATGGAGGAAGTAGGTGTCCAAACAAATATCCATATTGTCCAACGTATGTTCAGAAAAACTCGCAGGATTCAAAGGAAAAAAAACTAAAGGGGTAGGCCCTTAGCACAAGGCAGCCTGCTTGGCGTTCGCTCAGCGCATCATGTCCTGGACTATGGAGTGGCAAAAAGTAAGCAAAACAGTAAAAAGTTTTTAGCGCGGGAAAAAGTTCAAAAGAAGAATTTTGTCACGACGACAAATGAGGGGTTGTTCGGTTATTGTTTAAGCATCTATCGGATTTTTCAAAACATATATATAATTTTTATGGAAAATCGGATGAACCCTGAAAAATATAAAGATATGTTTCAAATCCAAAGGCCACGTTTTGAAGATTTAGTAGGATCGGAGTTTGTTTTCCAACAGGACAACGCTCCAATCCACAATGCAAAACAGGTTAAAGATTAATTTCGAACCAAAAATATAGATATTCTTGAATGACCAGCCCGTTCTTTGGATTTGAACATAATAAAAATGGGTAGGGTCTTCTATTCAGAAAAGTTTTCAGCAAGTGTAAGCAGTTCCAAACCAAAAATGTGCTGAAAAATACAATTTTTACTGCCTGACGAAAAGAACATTCAGTCCTTGTTCCAAACAATTGCTGCAAGAATTTTTGAAGTAATTCAACTTAATGGATTTACGAAATATTAACGGAGATAAAAATCTAAAAACGATTTTGTTCTCTTTGTGCATCGTGCATCTCACGGAAAACAGAACTTTATCAAAAAAAAAACTGAAATATTTATTTTTTCGCCAAAAATCATTATTTTTATTCAAAATAGCCTCCTTGCGTGTCAATACAACGTTTTGCACGGTCAATTAGGTTGACGAAAGAATTTTTGAGCTCGGCCAAAGATATGTCCTTCAGGATGGCGGTCGACGCCTTTTGAATGGCTTCAATGTCGGTATAACGCTGTTCTTTCATTGGCAAATAAAGCTTTTCCAAGGGGCAGAAGTCGCAGGGAGCCAAATCAGGCGAGTATGGTGAATGATTAAGGGTTAAATGCTATTTTTGGTAAAAAAATAAGTGATTATCGGCGCATTATCGTGTAATAAGCGCCAGCTCGTTTACTGACGGTATTGTGACCGCACACGATGAATACGCAACAGCAGACGCATCATAACACCAAGATAAAATACATCGATTTATTACAATTTTAATACATTGATCGTTTAACTAGTAAGGACAAACTCCTTGTGCACAATTCCCTCCGAATTGTTGAAACAAATCAAGAATGTTTTGATTTTTTACTTTTCGATACGTCTTTTCTTTGTATATGGCTCGCTCGGGTCTTTGATTCAGCACTTTGACGCTTGGTTTCTGGATCATATTAAAAACACCACGTCTCATCACTAGTCGTCATCCTTTTTCGACTCTTTAAGAAAGTCGTTGCAATGTTGGATTCAAAGCAGTTTTTGGTCGTCAGTCAATTTGTATGGAACAAAGCGTGCACAAACCTTCCAATACCCCAAATTATCGGTCAAAATGCGATGAATTGAAACTTTGGGCATGTTCAATTCCATTTCCATGTATCGCAACGAAGATTTTGATCAAAAGATGGCGCCATTAGAAATAGCTATTTTTAAAGTCCTGTTTTCCGTGAGACGCACCTTATATAAACTCAAAACTGTTAGGCGCTCTATTTTTTTTTCGAATAGTTTATTTCATTTTAGATCAAAGATTCGATGCCTTTTAGTCCACCTGTATATGAAACGTCAATGAATACTCTAATAATTAAATTTCACGTAATTATTAGTAAATGATTCAATACTATTCAGTTTTATATTCAGAAATTTTGCATAATATTTTAAAAATATACAATTACCTTAATAAATGGTATTAAATCAATCAACGGCATGTCCTACTTTCTCTAAATAATTAGACGCGAAACCATTATGAATAATGGAATAATTCATTTGAATTACGCGGTAATTATAAAATATGATCCAATATATTAACAAAAAGGAATACCTATAACGTACCGAATAAAATAAACAAATAAATTATGGTTGTTATTTACGATGCGGCATTGGTGCAGGTGACATACGCCATAACAATTACTCCAACCGAACATTCGTCTCGTGCTAAGAGAAAGAGACAGAAAATCATAAAAGCCAAAGCGACAACAAGGAATGCAGAAGACTAACGCATTCCACTCATTTTCATATTGTTTTATATCGTTAATTTATTGTTCGGTATTGTTCGTTGTGTCACAAAATTTAATTCGTCTGCTCCGTGCTTACAATGGCCGAACATTTGTTTGGCCTTTCGGATTGTACTTATTATTTTAGGTGTAAATGTGAGCATTAAGGCAAAAATTAAGATGATATCGGCAGGATAAAAGTGTATAGCAATTATAAAAAACATTTTTAGCAATTATAAAAACAATTTTATCCACACTACTTAAATAGTAATAAAAATAATAATGATAATAAAAATACCGGCCAATAGATGGCATCTCCTGTAATCGGTGACTCGAAAGCTAAATCTAAAGGGGCTAGGTTAGCAAGATATAATGAGCTAGAAAAACGAAAGCACCAAAATGCAGTATTCGTAAATAGTCAAAAGAAATTTTATAGAGAGCTCGAAGCACAAGGTAATAGTAAGTCAGAACTTGAGAATACGGACGTGTCTTTCTTTGCAGTATATTGGCAATCGGTTTGGAAAAAAACAGATAGCTATGGAAAATCGGCCCGTTGGGTTAAAACAATTGAACAGCAAACAACTACTCTCCCAGAAACGGAATTTAACGATTTCACAGTGATTAACATTTACACCACCATCAAGAAAACTCATAACTGGAACCAGATGGACTACATAACTTATGGATTAAAAACTTTATAGCTGCTTACCGCGCACTTGCTAGCGCATTTAAAGAAGTAATGATAAATCCGGATACTTTCCCGAACTTTTAATGAAAGGCAATACATACCTACGTATAAAAAGGGTAATACTAAACAACCCAATAACAACAGACCAATCACATGTCTGTAAGTATTTTATAAATTATTAGCCCTAATCAATGAAAAAATTTACGAACATTGTGATAATCACAATATTTTTGAAGAAGAGCAGAAATGATGTATAAGAGCAAATATGAGATGCAAGGAACAGCTGACGATCGATGCTGTAGTTCTCGAACAAGAGCGGAAAAGAAAACGCAACCTAAATATCTGCTATATATATTACAGGAAATCCTTCGATAGTGTTCCACACGATTGATTACTAGAAGTCCTGAAGATTTATAAATTAAGTCATCATTAACTCCTTAAGGTACCTGATGAGGAAATGGAAAACAAATATCTTTATCGGCCAACAATGTATTACAACTGTGAATATCGAGAGATGAATTTTTCAAAGAGATTCCCTTTCTCCAATTTGGTTTTGCCTAGCCCTAAACCCTAGGTCCACATTACTAAACAAGAGTAAGATTGGATATAAACTAAACATGAGGAATCCAGGAAGGCTCTCCCCATGGATGACCTTAAACGCTATGGAAAAACTATAGAAAAACTAAATTCCTTAATAAAAACGGTCGAAGTATTTAGCAGGGATATCAAAATATTATTCGGACTTGACAAAAGCTCTGAAGAATTAGCATTCAGAAGAGAATGGTGCGAAGTCAACATTCAACACACTGTAACATGCAACAGCTGGCACCAGAAGAATCCTACAAATATTTAGGTATACCACAAAACAAGAAACTTTTCTACTTTGTACCAAAACAGGCTTACAAAACTTTTAAATACCAAACTGAACAGTGGAAACCCCATTAGAGCGATCAACGAATGGGCTGTACCAATCCTGATCTATTCTTTTGGCATTGCTAAATGGTCAGAAGCTGACCTTGATGGACTGGATTGGTTAACATGCCGAAGATTGACAAAATTCCGATGTCTGCATCCAAATTCATCTATAAAGAGACTATACATTCGAAGAAAGTTGGGAGGCAGAGGTCTGGTGAATATAAAGAATCTCTATCTGAACCAGAAGGGTAAGATGAGAGAGCGCTTCATTAATTCAAGTAGCGCGCTAATGAAATTGGGTTGCTAAAGAGGACCGGGGTTTCACCCCGCTGAACCTAGATAAAGTGAACCGTATTGGAATGTCCGAGAATGGAAACAATAAACACTACATGGACGGTATCCAACATCACTCGAGGTTGATACCATTGATGAAGCATTGTCTCTGAAATGGTTGACCGATGGACTGTTGTATCCGAAAACAGAAGGATTCGCAACATCTATTGAGAGTCTATCTATTAATAATATTGTATTAATATGAAGTTGATAACTGAACCTGCATTACAAGATGGGTTTGAAGAAAATAAATTTCGCGCATAGATGTTTGTTGAATTTGTTTTGGAGGCTTTGTATTACCATTGTATTATATATATATATATATATATATATATATATATATATATATATATATATATATATATATATATATATATATATATATATATATATTCGACTAGATCGCACGCGTCATTTTAAAGTGTTCAAATTGCAGGCTCAAGACAGACGTCTCTCCAGTAAGACAACAAACGATCAAAATGCAGAATGTGCAATGCAATAAAATGCAATGTGGTATATTTACATATTAAAATATTAGTAAAAATTTCTTCAAGATTGATCAGTGTATATTTTTACAAATATCTTAGTGATGTAAAGCAATTCCCCTTTTTTTTGGCGACATTTTTAACAAGACATGGGAGTGTTTGGGTGAACGCAATCCTCAAAGCTGTTAACCCCGGTAAATCCCCGATAAAATAAGGGCATTAATACTCGATGTCCGACGAAAAGAGGAACCAGTTGGCTGGAGGCACTGACGAGCTATTGATACGTGCGACGTGTCGAGAACAGCTGAACCAATTACATTTTACAAATCCTTCTGCAACCGCGCTTTCACAGTATGGATTAATCTCTAAAAACTCAAGTGATTCAGATTTAACGATACAGATGAAATAATTAGAAAAAATATTCTTAAAATCAACCGTCTGCAATATCAAATGAGAGCTTAAATAAATTTAATTAGGGCAAAAAATTAAATTAATTGGTTTTAAGTATATGAAGAATAATGTAGATCTAAGGAAAAACAATATATGAACAGGATGTAAATCTTAGTTCCGATCTTGAAAAATAATACGTTCCAAAAGAGTGGTTAGGGCTACTGAGGATAAAATAAAGTTTTTCGTGGGAGTAAGTTATTCAATAGTAATACAAGAAGTTATTGGAACACCAATTATTTATTTAAAATTCTCGATTTTGACGTATTATAAAACTTTAATCCAAACATTTAATGAACAGCATATATTATGTTAACTCTGTAACTCAGGCTACGCACTGAGTATATTTAGTTCATTCAAATCGATGTAACATTGCTGTAAAACACTATTGAACAAATTAGTACGCACATTAAATCATAGATGGCGTGACCGATCGACTTCTGTCAGTTTGAACTTCCCCGTTACCTAGACTGAAGCCTAACATCAAGAATCGAAGATCGATTGAACATGAAATTCAGGTAAGAAAAACATAAGAGTCCCGCGCAACATGGTTCACCAATTGCAGTAGTATGGCAACCAATCAGTCAGTCAGTCACTGGCCACTTTGGGTTGAAAAGAGGATACGTTGTCTGTTTCCTAAATGCAGTAGAGTATCACAAATCATTTGTAAAAAATGCGGTGTAGCATTATGTTATAAAAACAAAATAATTGTTTTAGATCCTTCCATACCACATACGTATTTGTTTAGTTTAACTCATTGTTACAGTAATGTCACACGCCCTAAACTGTCCAATAAATGGTTAATAATAAAATCATTGACTTAAAAAAAAACTGTTTTTTTTATTACCCTAAACCAGTCTCTTTCAGTAGCGGCTCTTGAGGGAGGGAGTTGTAGTAAACATTCCTTTTTAAAAAATGAACTCTCACAAAGTAACGGACAAATCAATCAATAATGTGCAGTAAATAATGTTTCACAGCAAAACACCATATTTTATTTCCATTCAGTTTCTTTCCTTTAACTCATTCTCCCAGTTCACCTTATGTTTAGTGTTTCAATAGCACGAGAACTAAAAAGGAGCAAGGGGAAAGCAATAAAAAATTCTTCAGCTGCACTATTTTCTTCTACGCACTCCCACTTTATAAATCCACTAGCTTTTTTGGGCTACAAAGGGTTAATGGTGAATCCTATAGGAATATGCTAACAGAATATCTTTGGCCTAAACTGATAAATGTGGATATAAACAATGAACTCTTTCAACAAGACGGTGCGACTTGTCATACATCTTGCCAGACAATCGATATATTGCAAGAAAAGTTTCTTGAACGCATTATTTCGCGAAATGGTAATGGCATCTGGCCACCAAGATATAATCTACAGGTAAAAAAAATATAATCTACTGGCGTGAGATCCCGTTTATGCCTGTAGATATTTTTTGGGGTTATTTTTACAGAAATAAACCCGGAACAATTCTTGGTCTTAAACGAAACATTCAGGCCACCATTGAAAATATACCACGGATATGTGTGAAAGAGTAATCGAAAATTGGATCTTAATGTACTCTACTAGACGAAGCCAAGGGGGACATTTGGACGACATTATTTTCAGAGTTACAGAGAGAATTTCTTGATTTTTTTATCAAAAAATATATAGTGCAGAAAAAATTACAAAATCAATCCAAAAATATATATTTTTTATGGTACTGCATTTTTTTTTGTTCTCCCGTATATTTAAAAGCTGAACATCAGCATTTGAAATAAACTCTAAAGCGGCAATTTTTTGTGAAATTCTTAAATAAACGGTTATGTTATTGTGCGAATATAATAATTGGGCATGGCTTTTTATCGCTTCCATTGTAAAACGGCCTTTAGACAATTTTATACATCAGTGACGATACGTTCCCATAACAATACCGGTGACAGATTGACATTTTCATGTATATCGTTAAAGCCTTATGGTTTTTTGGGGTTTAACCAGTAATATATATCTGCCTATAAAGTTGGACAGTCAACCAGGGCAGTTAAATGAAGTTTATGAGTACGCTATTGACGAATAGAAATTCAAAACTTGAAAAACATGGCCTAACTGCTACATATTTTTTTAGGTCAAACAAAGTTAAGTATAATATAAACGGTGAGGTTACATTAAGATATATCAAATAACTAATAGGTATTTTCGTTAATAATGCCGAGTGTTTCGCTTAAATTTAAGTGTTAACATAAGTCCATAACAAACTTTTTCCCATCTTTCTGTCAAAGAATGGATTGCGCGCCAAAAGAACTTTTGGTTTTTTGAGGCCAACCATTAATCAAGCCAAATTTTCACTTTTTATGAATGTAAGTGTTGTTCTGAAAGTCCGTTATGCATCGATCGAAATAAGTGGTAATCCGAAGGGCTAAGTCTGGTAAATCCGGCAGGTGGGGTAGGACGTCCCATTTAACGTTTTCCAAATATTTTTTTACACATTTTGCAACATGGGGCCGGGCATTGTCATGTTGAAAAATAACTTTATCGTGTCTTTGGGCGTATTCTAGTCATTTTTGCTTCAATGTTCGGTTCAATTTTATCAATTGTTGTCGGTATCGATTGTTAGTAATTGTTTCACCAGGTTTCAGCAATTCTTAATACACACCCTTTCCACTATCTCACCAAATACACAGCAAAACCTTCTTTCCATGTGAATTGCGCATTGGTTGTGATGTTTAAGGCTGGCCAGGGTCTACCCATGTTTTTTGCGCTTTTGGGTTGTCAAAATAGATTTTTTTTTCATCACATGTCACAATTCGACACAAGACCTTTTCTTTTCTTTTCCTTTCAATGTCTCTTTCCTTCAATTGATATGGAACCCATTTTCCTTCCTTCTGGATCTTTCCCAATGCGAATAGACATTCGGAAATGGTCGATTGGGGAACATTCAATGCTTCCGCCAATTGTTTCTACGTATGAGTTGAGACTTCATCCAGTAATGCTTGCAAATCTGCATCTTCAAACTTTTTCGGCTGTCCTGGACGCGCCTTGTCTGTTGTATCAAAATCATCACGTTTAAAGCGTTTAAACCATCGTTCACAAGTTTGTTGGGTTAGGGCATGTTCACCATAGTTTCTAATGAAAGAAGGTTATTAAACTACCTCCCAAAACGTCTTTTTCTGGTACATAATTCGACAAATTCAAAGCTATGAAAAACTATGTTTTTTTTTAGGATGAGAATTAATAACGAACGAAAACTTCATAAACGTTATTAGTTTATACCAACAAATGTGTTAATAACGCCATCACTTAGCAAAATCGACATTATTAACCCAAACACCTCTTGCAACTAACAGACTTGCAACGATTTAAGACGAATTCATGCAAATTCTGGTTTGAAATATTGTGATACTTGGGATTTTTTAAGGCTATTAACGACTGGACCTACAGCTTAACAAGGGCTTCGAACCACGGTTATCAGCTACCGAACTCGGTCAGCACCCCACATTCTAACTATCAATCTTTGCTTTTGGGCTTAACCTCAAATCTCTCGAGAAGCCTATCAACTGGCGAGTGATCACCGTAGAATACCTCTCAGAAGACATCCAGTCTTACACAGCCTAAAACCGGTGTGACTCAAGGGTAATTCCTTATCGGATTTTACACTCTTGCTAGTTGAAATGCAGTACACAAGCCTGGTCTCTCCTATGCAGATCACCCATTCAAGTACTAACTGTAACAAGAGTTAACTTTTACGCGCTGTTGAATCGTGTATATTTCCGGGATGAATTGACCTAATGTATTGAACACAGAAGTTTATGAGCGACGTTCACATTTCAAACAGTTTTACCGCTATTACATTTCAAAGTTATGACACTCTTATTAGAAAACACTTTATGATATGATATAAATGATAATTATGATAAAATATAATAAATAATAATATATAAACACACCTTCATTTGTGAGTTTATATTAAGCTATGGTGTTTGTAAGTTAAACACATTTCTCGGGCTAAAATATTGCAACTTAATTTAGACGCCAAGTATTTTAATCATTACATATACCACATGCGGTCTCGATAAAATTTGGTAACCTACGAATATTTTGAAGGGCAAAGGCCTTATAATATTAGTGATGGTATTAGGGAATCTAGAATAATTCTAGAGAAAAATAAGATAAGTAAAACATCGTTTTATTTTTTATATTGCATAAAAAGTGTTAAAACAGAATATTTTATTGGTAACATATTACCAATAAACCTCGTACCATAATACGAGGTGTGTGCATAAAGTATTGAGACTGGTGGTGTAGCGTTCGATCTGGCAACACTGTTGTGTTCCCCTTTAAAGTCGAGGCAGGTCAATATCTGATGAGCTTTCAGTATAAGTTTGAACAACCTAGGGTTACTTGGTGGTCTGTAGCAACTCTTTTCGTGAACCGTTTCGTGAGTTCTGAAAATGCGTAACAACAATTTTGGGTTGTTTGTTGAAATTTTGTAAAAGTTTCCTTTGCACTGTGCCCAAGTTTGAAACAAAACTTGATAGCGCACCGTTACTCGAAATTGTTGCAACACATTTTCAGAACGCACCAGAAAAATGCGGTTTACGAAATTAATTGATACGTAACACTAAGTGACTCTAGGGAGGTGAAACTCTTATTGACGACGCATCATATGTTGGCATATTTGCGGTCCAAAGGGAAAACGCTACACCATCAGTCCCATTATTTACAACAAAAAAATTGAGCGTATTATGCTATACCTCATCCGCCATACTTTTCAGATGTTGCGCCATCTGATTACGATTTATTTCCGGCAGTGTCGAACTTTTTGCACGTGAAATATAGTGTGTTTTTTGTGACCGGAATCATAAAGCTCCCATTAGATGAAAGCCTGTTGTCAAGACAAGAATGGTCAATATACCATATCATTAATTAAATAAACATTTTTTATAGTAGTTCTAGTTCTAGAAGTCTAAATATAATTCAAAAAATACGACAGAAATGCAGCCTAATAGATCTAACTAATGCTACAGTCTCAAATTAATTAAAATTAAAAGGGACGATTTATAAATTTAGAAATGAGTTTGACACGAAATGCAAGAAAAGAAATTTGGCCCATATGTGGACATTTTAAGGGTGTTGTTGAAGAATTTTAGTCCAGATGAATTAAGATACTATGCCGATAAAATGTCGGCCCATAACTTGCATTGACGCCACATTATGCTTTTTATTAAAAAAAAACAAGATTTGTACCGTTTACGGAGAGGGTTCTGTTGGGGAAACAAAGGTGCAAAAAGGGCGGAGATTTCTACTTGCAAGGCCGGCATCGCTCTCCATGCACCGCGTTCCGTGAGAAAGTAGATAAGTTTAATATTTGCAAATCGAGAGTTTTTGACCGTCTGAGAAAAAAATGGGTACGTCTACCGATACGGGTGTGCGGGTCCTTTACAAACTTAGTGAGCGAAATTTGCAGGACCGAATCTCTTCGTGCGATCTTCAGCCAAAAAAAAAAAAATATGAGGCTCCATTTCTGAAATGGATGATAATTGGTGATGAAAAGTAGATTACGACCAATAATGTGCAACGAAAAAATTTAGGGGGGTTGCCAGAGTCAGCGGTTTACACCCGAAGAAAAATATGGCTTGTTTTTGGTGGGATTGGAAGGAACCCATACGCTTTGAGCTTCTTTCACGCCACCAAACAATCAATACCAACCTCTATAGTTCACAATTAGATCGGTTACAGGAAAGGCATTGTGTTTCATCATGACCACACGTTTAAGTCAGGGCGCAGCAATTGTTGAGTTTCAGTTGGTATGTTTTCTAGCATTGTTTTAATTGGAAATCTTTTAAAACGGAAGAATGTAAAAAACAACCTGTTGACATTATAAACCTACCACTACACTGGCAAAAAGATGTAAATAATAATGGTAATTACATATTAGACTAACTAAATATTTACATACACTATTTCTGTTTCTCCTTCTCTTAAAAACATCCCTACGAACTTTTCGGACAACCCGATATCTAAACCGTGCAAAAAAAAAAACACCTAAATTTCACTAGTCCAAATCCAAAATTAATTTGTAAACCATCATAACGCCATAAATAATAAATAAATTAAGATAATATGATTACGAACCATTATATTACTCTATTTTGATGCTTTCAACAGTAAATATTTCAATTTTAAAAAACCATAAAATTGCGTGTGCGACAAAAAATGTATTGACTGTAATAATTTTGATGAATGTTCCCTCCATTGCCTAACTGGAGCCAATTAATTTCTGATTAAACAAAACGAGATTGTCAGAAGTCTTCGGTAATAATGTGGTCGGGGAACTCAGGAATAACCTATAGGGTGTTCGGTAGAATGGCGGTAACATCTGGACCACGACTCTACTGTCGATCACGACCGCAAATAGAGCGGAAAGATTTATAGCTGTTCAAAATTAACAAAATGGATTCATTTGGCCCAATTAATTTTAGATCCGGGATAGCGCAGTCGTTAGACATCGACGGGATGTGAGTTTTTCGGGACCCAAATTGCGGTACGCCCAGATCATAATGCACGCCATTTTAGACAGTCTTAATGTCCGGTTTATTTCGCTTTTGGGTTACTAAATGACAAGGGAATAAATTGACATGACTTTATTCAAATTATTCCATTAAAATTATTTAATTAATAACTCTTTCATCATTGATGTATTTAAAATGGTGCATACATCCTATATTATTTATTAATCTTATACGTACGTATATGAAATAAAAAGTAAAGAGACATGAAACATTTGTTTCATGATTCCAAATCATATTAGTTTCATAAATATTTCGATTAGCTAGGTAATCTAAGTAATAATTTTAATGTAAGAATATTTTTACCTTTCATTATATGTGGTAAAGAGGTATTCTCTAAATATTATAACTCGAAGAGATTTACCACTAAACAGCAATTCAATTTTTGAAACGTCGTCAAAAAATGGTTTGATGTTTAATGGTAAATTTCTTCAAGTTTAAGCAAAAACACACAAATATGTTTTAGGTTTGATTAAAGAAAACTTAAAAAAAAACTCTATAATAATAAAAGGAGGGTAAATATCTATTTCATTTTCAGATCGTCGAAGTATTTTCAAACCCATGCGACAAACTCCACTTTGAATAAACACCCAAAATGATCTAAATGACCAAAAAATTCCATAAAATATTATAGTCGAAACGTCAGGTTGTCACTGGTAAGTATTGTGTAGAATATAGTGGTAATATGTTGCGGCGATATTAAAATTTGTCGTGATTGATGAATCTCGGATAACAAGTGCTTTAAAAAAGAGGGAATGTGGGTGTAGGGTTTCCTCCCCGATTATTATGCAGAAACCATCCTGGTCTTTTGTACCATGATGACATTTTTTTACCACTCGACTAAATTTATTATCGTTTTTCCCTTGTTCGAAATTGTTTGACTTGTTCACCACCTTTTTGATCTCATTTTACAGTATATAAGTTGTAATATTAGTATCGGAAAGTGTTCGTACTGGTTTATTTACATCTGTTATTATTATGGTATAAGCATCTCTTAAATATTTTATATTAAAAGGTATACAACTTTGCTCCCGCCGTTTTTTTTTCAAAATTCAAGGCTTTCTTATAAAAAACTGGTTATACAGTTATGATTCAAAGTATTGTCCATCGTTGGCCACTGCTTTCTCTCATCTTTCAGGCAGCATTCGAATCCCGCGTTGAAAAAACTGGTCATCTTTTGAAGCGATTCACGAATCGATCCGATTTTTGACTTCTTCATAAGACCGGAAGTGCTGGTCAGCCAGGCCGTGTGCCATCGATCGAAACAGGTGATAGTCAGATCGAGCCACGTCTGGAGAATACGACGGCTGGGGTAGGACTTCCCATTTCAAGGGTTCCAAGTATGTTTTGACCACTTTCGCAACATGGGGCCGAACATTGTCATGCAGTAAAATCATTTTATTGTGTATTTGGCTGTATTACACCGGTGTGTCTTTCAATGCTCAGCTCAAACGCATTAAGTGCGTTCGATAACGATCCCTTGTAATTGTTTCAGACGGTTTTAACACCTCATAATACACTACACCGAGCTAGTCCCACCAAATACAGAGCATGACCTTGAAGCCGTGAATATTCGGTTTGGCCGTCGGCGTGGAAGCATAACCGGGATATCCCCATGATTTTCGACGCTTTGGGTTATCGTAACAAACCCATTTTTCGCCCCCAGTCATAATGCAATGCAGAAATCCCTTCCGTTTTTACCTTTTAAGCAACTGTTTACAAGCAAACAAACAGCGTTCAACATCTCTCGGTTTCAACTCGTATAGCACCCAATATCCTTGCTTCTGGGTCATTTCCGGGTCTTCAAGGCGTTTTAAAATTGCTTGTAGAGTCACTCCCAATGATCTTGCCAACTCTTCTTGACTTTGACATGAGTCTTCATTAAGTAATGCCTCTAATTCTTCTTCTTCAAAAACTCTCGCTCTTCCACCGCTATGCCAGTATTCGACGTGAAAATCACCGCTCTTGAAGCATTGAAACCAGTCACGACACATTCTTTCACTCATAAGTGTCTGAGAGTATTCGGTGAACCTCAGCCGCAGATTTCTTCATATTCAAGAAAAAAATTAACACCTGAAAATGACGATAATTTGACTCATAAACTGACATTTTTAATCGCGAATAATTTTATGATGTAAACACAAATCGACTACTGGTGCTATGGGATTAGGTTTACAAAATGCCCAAAGGTATTGCATGCCGTCTATGATTTATATTTATTTTGACGACTACTTACTGCTAACGCCATCTATAAGAGAACGGTGGGAACAACGTTGTATACCTTTTATTATTATTGTCGGTTTAGAAATGAGGACTTGATTTGTGTTCGAAACCATGTGTTTCAGGAGATATTGATTATGTTCAATTTGGTAGAGCAACAAATGAAATATACGTCCTTGTCAGAATGATTAAAGTTTCGGGATCAGTTATCCTGCATATCTAGGTGGTCCAATATGGAGACGAAGCTGTCGCATAAAAACGAAAAACATCTGGAATAAGATAGAAACAAATACGCCGTTTAGTGCTCTTTCAGAGTTAGATAAACCAAAACCTTTTCTAAAACTAAACTCGAAGAGATTTACCATTAAACACCAAATGATTTTATTTAAATTCTCGACGCACGTTTCGCTAACCATGTTTGCATCATCATGAGATGATTCAATCTCACTGATCTTAGATTGAATCATCTCCTGATAATGATATAATGGTAAGCAAAATGCGCGTCGAGAATTTAAATAAAGTGATTTGGTGTTTGAGAGTGGTAAATCTCTGCGAGTTTAGTATTTCACATCGAATGTTCTACTGGAAGAATTGATCTGTGTTCTACTTATATAACAGCCGTATCCAATGAAGTGTTAAAAATCATGAACCGTGAAGTTAATCAAGTTAACCAGCCAATTAATTCAAAAAGTTGACTGAATGGAATAGGCCTTTATCCCGGTTCATAGTTTTCTTGCACTTTTCTATTTGAATGCTATCATATACATCCAAGTACAAGTCTTAAAATACTAATATTTATATTATAGTCATGCTAGACTGCATTTTGGGCAACACAAGATTTCTCACGTTCTCATATCAAATCTGGCCAATATGTTCTTTATATCGAGTTAATATGGATCTTTTAGTTTGCTCAATATATCTTCGATCACAATTTTGACAAGTGATTTAATATATCCCCCATTTTTTATGTTGGTCTATTTTATCCTTTGGATTCCTCAATACTTCTCTTAACTTATTTTAAGGTCTGTAGACTACTTTAATGCTCACTTTTTTCAAAATCTTGTTTAGCCATCCTGTTAATTGGGCATCAAATGGTATTACCATGAATTTGTTTTTGTTCTGTTCCTTTTGAAAAGAAGATTCTTCCAATAATCTCCTAAACTTATGCGTTCTAATTAATTTATCTACAATATTAATTATTTGTTATAACTATCTTTGTTTAAAGGAAAATTAATTCAACTCTCTACCACCAAGTTAAAACTACCCATTTTTTATGGAAGTTATGATTTGAATTTTTAGGAATGTATCTCAAAGTGGTGGTGTTTTTTTCTAAATTTAACCTATATGTATTATTCCTGCTCTCTAAAAACCCTTTAACTAAACTCTGTTAAGAGTAGAAAATGGGATCAAATTCGAAGAGAACTTTCTCGACCATTCTCATTAGAAACTAATCTGGGTCAACAAGATGACGATTATGCTGATTACTTTCGTTGACGATTTAGGCATCATAACCAAATCAAAACGAGATCTTGTAAAAACTTTTCTTTATTTGAAATCAGGAAACAAATGGACAATAACTGGGATGATTTGATTAATGAAAAGAACATACAGACCGGATCTACCAAATTTTACACGATATTTTATATAAAAAAGTTTTCCGCCGATGGGTGCTGCATTTGATACCAATCAATCAAAAACGCATTCGATTGAGCATTGATTAGCATACAAGAGTGCTTAGATTGATTTAAATGCTTTGCTGAGCTTATTCACCGTTTTATAACAGTAGATGAAACATGGATATACCATTACAGGTTTTCAGAAAAAGTCATGACTACAGTTTTTACCACGACCTACTCTTTGTGCTTCATGACATACTTGCTTTCACATGCACCGTATTTACCAGAATGCCTCCCAGCGATTACTACCTCTTCCAAAACGGGAAGAAATAGCTCGCTGGATAAAGATTTACTTTAACTAATGAGGTCAAAGCTGAGATAACTTTTATTTTGCAGAATTGGCCTAGTCGCATTATATTGAGAGTATTATAAAGTTGGAAAATCGTTGATTTAAATGTATTGAAGTGCATGTGACCACGTTGAAAAAAAATTGTGTTTTCTTTGTCAAGCCGAGAACTTTTTGAACGACCCTTATATTATGTAATATATAACATTTCATCGAGTAAAACGAGTCATCCTGTAAAAATGTTACAGAATAAATATTTCATTTTTTGATTAATTTATTTTGTCAAACTGTTAACAAAGATATGAAAAACATCATATTTTGAATTTAAAATGACAAAATTAAAAAAACAAAACGCGTCACTGACTGATACTATTGCATAGCGTGCGTCATAATCAGGTGCGGCTCTTCAAACTGAAATAAGCCACAAAACAAATAAACAGTTGAACGTACAGCTCAGGTGGTTTCGATCGCGGGGGTGCGGCGAACACTGGACACGCCCCTTCCGTTCTCACCGCCTTTGCCCCCACCAGTCGGCCTTTGCTTTAAAAACTAGCGTAAATGTAGAAACTAAGTAATGCTCTACATTGTAACGTGATATATTGGCTTTTCGACTTTATAGGAACGTTATTAAGATGTCTTAACTGGGCTGTTTGGTTTATGAATGGGAATGGTCTTGAATTTGTTTTAGGTTTTGTTGGTGGTCGGTCATTATACAAGATTGGATGTGTATAATACCAATTTACTTTGAATGAAAAGTAATTTAATTAAGAAGATATCTATTCTGATTTATAAAGGGTCCAATAAGGGTGTTAGAACAAATGGTATTATGTTTTGAAAATAATGTTATTCAAATGCCTCCCATGGCTTCGTCTGCTAGAATGTATTCTGGACACCCATTTTCGATTACTCTTTCACATATATCGTGTGGTAGAATTTCAATGGTGGCTTGAATTTTTCGTTTATGGTCAAGAATTGTTCGGGGTTTATTTCCGCCCAGAGGTTCAATACAACCCCACAAAAATAATACAAGGGCGTGAGATCATATGATCTTTGTGGCCAGTTGACATTACCATTTTACGAAATAACGCGTCCGGGAAACTTTTCTTGTAACAAATCGATTGTCTAGCAAGACGTGTGACAAGTTGCACGTCTTGTTTAAAGAAAACATTGTTTATAACCATATTTATCAGTCCAGGCCGAAGATATTCTGTTTGAATGCTTCTATGGCATTTGCTAATTAACAGTAACACAATTTCCATTATCGTCAAAAAAAAAATCTTATCACTCCATCCCAAAAACCGCACCAGTTGACTTTCTGAGAATAAAGAGGTAACTCCTGAATCACCTGAGGATTTTCAGTGGCCCAAGTCATATATTTATGTTTGTTAACAAAACCCATTAAGCCGGAAGTGCGCTTCGTTGGAAAATATTTTTTTTCTCCAAAATGGGGGTCGCTTTCCAGCTGCTCTAACGCCCAGTTCGTATATCTTTCCATGATGACACAATGTACTGAACATAGCAGTCTATGAGCGACATTTACATTTCAAACAGATGTGCCGCTTCAAAGTTCTGACACTCTTATTGGAAAACTCATCATTTTCTTTGCAATATTAACACATAATTGTCGTTATAATTTCGAAAAATTGAAGGAAGTCATCTTATTTGATAAAAAATAAATTCTTTTGCAAAATACTTTTGGGGCAGGAACATTTGAATAATCATTTTTTACAAAAATGATGATCCAAATCAATGCAAAGCTGTGGCATGTAATATGTCATTTCATATATTTAAAAAGCTTGTAAACAAAGGAAACAAATTTAATTTCTTGACCATTCATCCTATTCGTCCAATCTGGTTTCATGTGACTATTTTCTGTCCTGAAATTAAAATGTGTACTGAAAGTCATTCTTGTTGATTTTTTCTTCGTAAAGCATAAGGCCTCTCAAAATAATACATGTATTACAGTTCAGAACTACTAAATTAAAAACTCACGAAGAAAATATATATTATCAAAAATTATCCTGATCGCAGCCTGTTTGATCTCTAGTAAACTTTAAAATATAAAGTGGTATACAACTAAACCAAATTTGCTTGACTTGATATAAATAATGTTGTAATATATAATAAAATGATCTCTAAAATTTTCCTTTATAAGATCGTCGGTTGCTACGGTGTTAAGTCAGTCGCTAAAATTAATTTGAATCAATTTGAATATTGTGAGAGCATAAATATTTCATAAGATTCTTTGGTATCATGATCCGTGAAATATATTCAAGTCGTTGATTACAACGGAAAATCAAATAAGAAAGAATAGGAGGAGGAATAATTGAGACCTATGTCACTATTCGAATATATTTCGTTTAGGACGAACAAAAAATGGGAAATCTTATTCAGGTAGAATGAAATAAATTTTATTGATTCATCTCATCCAGTACATTCTAAATAGATACCAACTGTCAAAATTTGATAAAAGGAGCACTATTTTTATTGTATGGATCACTCAGAAATAGTTAATAAAAAAAAGGTTGGTGAATAATTGGGATAAACTAATGCATTTTAGCAACAGGTATTGATTGTATAGATGGTTAAATATTGCACTAGATATCACAATACGACAATTGTCTTGTGTACTGGTTCTAGGTCACCTCTAGTGTTCACCAGAGAAAATATGACTGCACTTCGTTACGTCTAAGAAATTATGGACCCTTATCTCATACCATACTTAAGGACACTCCCAAACCTAATTTTTCAACAAGATAATGCACATTGGACTATTTCGATCATAGTTCGAACATCTCCCGATTTAAAGCCAATCGAACATGTTTAGGATATGATCGGTAGAAGGCTACTAAATTTACAACAACTCCCTCAAACTTTGGCGGCACATAATTTATTATTTTCTTTTTAAAATTATGACACCTTCGCCATTTGGAAAAACTTGTTTATTTGTTGTATTTACTTTCGTCTATCGTCTATAGTATTCTCACTAAAGATTTGCATCTCCATGCTTACAAAGTCCAATTGACTCAACAACTTCTGCCAACAGACCATTCACAGCGAAGAAAGTTCATTTAACTTCATCATCTTCAGCGGTGAAGCCCATTTTTACGACGATGGCTTCGTTAATAGGCACAATTGCCGCATTTGGAGTTCAGAAAATCTACGAATGATTCATGAAAAACATGTTTGGTGTACATTGTAATCTGCATGAATCATTGGACCACTTTTCTTTGAAAACGAGGCAGGTAATGCATTAACGGTAAATGGAGAACGTTATCGAGACGTGATAACCCAATTTTTTGTCCCTCAATTGGAAGATATTGCTCTTGAAGGAATGTGGTTCCAGCAAGACGGTGCCACTTGCCATACTGCCCGTGAAACATTAACGGTCTTTTCCTGGCCGTGTCATCTCCTGTTTTGGTTGGAACACAGTTGGCCGCCACGATCTTGCGATTTAACTCCTATGGACCTTTTTTTGTGGGGTTTTCTGAAGTCGCAGGTTTATGCCAACAAGTCCACGACCACCCAAGTACTGAACCCCGAAATTGAACGCTGTAACAACGAAATACCGCCACATTTATGCAAAACCGTTAATGAAAATTTCGCCAGAAGAGTACGGGTGTGACACTAAAGCCGTGGAGGTCATTTACTGTGTTGTTCCATATATAATTTTCAAATATCTATGTTATAAATCAATACATATTTATTATTATAAATAAATATAATTTATTTAAATATTAAAATACTGTTTCAAAGTTTGTGTAGTTATCTTATTTCGGAATGTAATATTTGTATTGATGCAGAAGGTTAAGCAATAAAAAATTTAATACGTAGACAAAAATTTATCAAGCATTATGGCCGAATGACTACCCATAAATATATTGTTACGAAAGAGAACATCTTTTATTTTCAGGGCAATATTTTTGGGTGGTATTTATCATCAAAGAGGAATGTCACTTTCATGAGATTATTGCAGTAGGGGTTTCAGAGTAGTATTTGACCTGTCAATATGTCAGATGTTATACATAACATATAGTGGTGTATGTTATTTGGATTTTAATCAGTATAATTTGCAATATTTCATAGTTTTAGTTAATTTGTATGACAGTTCTTGACATATGACAGAAGCTTTGCTTGTTGAGTTTGAGTTAGTCTTCTGTAATTATCAAGCAAAAGATTTTATCTAAAAAACGAAATTTCGTGTGCTAATACATAGAACATGTTAGAAAAGTGTTACGGCGATGAAGCTATATCGAAAAACATATTTACAAGTGCACAAATACTTTAGTGATATTAGAGAATCAATTGAAGATGAACATCGTTTGGGAAAACCTTCCGCGTTAATATATGAAGAAGACATTATTAAAATTAAGGATCTTGTATTAAGTAATCGCCGATTAAATATTAGAGACATTCAACTCTTCTGTTGGAAACTTCGGTGTGAAACTCTAAACTCGAGGAGATTTACCACTAAAATTTCTCAACATGTGTTTTGTTAACCATGTTAGCATAATCAGGAGATCATGATTTTTAAATGCTTCATTAGGTACGATTGTCATATAAATAGAACATAGTTTAGTTTTAAAATTAAATTTAATCGTCTCCTGATGAAAGTCCTGTTCCTAAAAACTGGAACTGAATAAACGTCGAATACCAAATAAAACGGAATATCAGAAATAAGATTAAAAAAAAAATAAGGAAAGACAAAGAAGAAATAATTAAGAATGAAGACTGTTAAAGAATGAAGAACAGTTAAAGGGTCTTAACGAAAATTCGAGAAAAGCAGTTAATATGGCTGCGTCACATAAATAGAATGCTGGAGGAAAGACTTACCCGAGTAGTATATCAGGCTGGAGTACCAGGCAGTGACAGAAGGGGAAGACCAGTAAAAACCTGGCAAGAATTGAAAAATGAGACAGACGAGAGACATTCAGTGGAAAGAGGTGATAAAGCTGGCATAGAGCAAGTGTATACGTAGTGGTAGGTAGAATAATGTACATAATACATGGGGGTAGGTAGACGGACTTAAGGATTATATAATATATAACATAATATAAATATATATAATCCTCCATCTTCCAGAGCAGCGAAAGTAAGCTAATGATTATGGCATGTAACTAAGACAATTTGTTTTGCACCAATTTTGAGCAAGTTTCGTCGAAGGTACAGCAGTGAATTTCTGCTGGAATATCCACTCCAACATACATTTAAATACATTAAATTGCATCCGGCAAGACTCTACTTGACTATCACTTAGCCAGTGTCCGTTCACTGCAGGAGTAAGGCCTCTTCAACATGTTCCCAAGTTCTGAGCTTTCCTTTACTATTATGGTCAAATCTATTTGTCAAAGTCATCAGTCCATCGTGTTTTCTGTCTCTTCTGAGGACGTTTATGATCATGGATCTATTCTAGTACCTATTCCAGGATTGTTTGGGTCCATCTGTTGTCACATCGCCTTGTTATATGGTCTGCCTCCTTCCATTTCAATTATTTTACTCTTCTAATGATGTGACATACTTTCGTCTGTTTTCTGATCCATGTACAGGTTTTTTCGCCTCGTCTTGTAATGCTAAACATACAAAATTTCATTCTTCCTTCTACTACTTGAAGTTGATGGACTGATTGTGATGTGAGTGCTCAGGTTTCACTTCCGTAGGTTAGGATGGGTGGGACGTACTGATCAAAGACTTTTCTCTTTACACAAAGTGGGAGTTTGTTATAAAACACTATGCTGAGCCTACCAAAATGCTTGTCAGTCACATTTAACACCTCCCATTAAATTAATTAACATAACATAATTAATTAACATTAATTAACAATTTATGACAAAGCATTATTAATCCTTAAGTACTGAGACATGGTCCATGGGATCTTACGGTAGCAATTTCCAGAAATTTCCCCCGATACCGATGGAAGGAACATGGATTTTTATTTTTTCAACGCCGGACTCCTAAGAGAGTTTACTAAGATCGGCACGGACCCCTTAATAATAAAAACAAAAACAATGACTCGACCACGCGTTAATCTATGTTCTTTTTTGTATATTCGGATAGGTTCGAGGACCCTCAGGGGTCCGGGGATCCCAGGTTAGAAAATCCTGTTCTAAAACTACCAAGATGGCGAAATTGCGAAACAGACACCAACGAACTGATCGAGTTGTAGAAAAAAAAAATTTAATATTGATATATATGGTGGAGAATATGATTAAATGCGCGAATCAAAAACTAGGCTAAGTAAGATCAAAATATTTAAATTCAAAGGGAATAGAGCTCAGAGATACAGAACTGATAGAGATTGATGCTTTCTTAGGGTTCCTCATATATTCAGCTGTGTTCAAATCTAGTCGCGGAGATATTCGCTATATATTTTCTACTGACGGAACTGGTCGGTAGATATTCAGGAGCACAATGTCTAAAGAAAAAAAAAATGTGCTTTTGGGTTCTCTTAGATTCGATAATTCACTTCATAGCGGCATCCCTACTCAAGCAGTGACAAGACTTTACAAGCTAATTTTTAGAAATCAAAGAAATGTTACCTGTGATAATTGGTATACATCAATTGAACTGGCTACTATTTTATTGAAAAATGGGCCTACACTTGTAGGCTAAAAAAAATTAAAAAGAAAACCCTCCTGCATTTTTGCCATTAAGGAAGAGTTGGTTCATTATTTATGGCTTTTCAAAGGATATGACATTGATATCATTTATACCGAAAAAAGGAAGGGCAGTTATTCTATTGTCTTCAATGCACTACAGAAAAAATGAAGAAGAATCTGGTAAGGCAGAAATCATTTCATACTACAACAATACAAAAGGTGGAGTTGATACAATGGATAAGGGACGTTCAAGGTATCATTCAAGTTGCCGCACATGTAGATGGCCGATGGCAATGTTTGTTAGAATTGTCGATAGAGTCAAGCAAAGATGTGGAATTTACATATAAAAGTACTTTTTATAAAGCATAAAGTGTGTGCCATTTGCTTGGGATAGTGACATTTTGAACAATATTTTTTGTTTCAGTAATAGTGTTTTAATTGTTTTAAATCAAAATCAAATATATTGTAATTAATTTTTTGTAAATACACAAGTTTTAAAATATGTACTTTTTAATTTATACTATTTCCTTTATTGCTCTTATTTTTTGACAGGAACTTGAAACATATCATATATTCATTGATGGTGGGCAATGCAAGAAGGTTTATGTAAGTAATAACAAATAATACAATTGTTAATTAGGTGGGACCACGTGTCAATATTAGTGTAGGGAAAAAATATGTCAGTACTTGAAGATTAAAATTAATTTGCCACCTAACTATAAATGATATTTAATTTTTAATAGATATGCTATTTCTATAATTCCAAGGGATGCATTGAAGTGAAGGAGATCAAGCCATCATTTTGCAGATTAAAGATCGTTTGTTCTTTTCTACCAACATGACTTGGTTAATTTAATCTTCTATTTGTCGGATCGAGTAGAATACATAAAAACTTATTATCATATCAGTTAGTCATCTCTTTAATATAAACTATCTGTATTTGTCATATAATTTGCAGTATTTTTAATAGACTTCATTGAATAATAACCATATTTCAGTGACTGGTACATCACCAAAGCTTAATTCCGCTTATCTAGTTCTATTATTTTCTAGAGTTTTCCAATAAGAGTGTCAGAACTTTGAAATGTCATAGCGCCAATACTGTTTGAAATGTAAATGTCACTCATAGATTGCTGTGCTCAGTATATTTTGCCAATTCACCATGGTAAGATACACGATACACAGCGGGTAAAAATTAAGGCAAAGGCGACCCCCATCTTGGAGAAAAAATAATTTTTTCACCCGAAGCGCACTTCTGGCTTAATGGGTTTTGGACAAACATAAAAAGACTTGGGTCGATTAAATCATCAAGTGATTCAGGAGCTATCTCTTCATCCTTAGCAAGTTATTGTTTGGTGCGGTTATTTTGCTGAAGGAGTGATAGAATCTTATATTTTTTAAGACGGTGGTGGATATTGTGGTACTGTTAATAGTGGACGCGGTAAGAATATACTAACAAAATATCTTTGACCTGAATTAATACATGTGGGGATAAACATTGTTTTCTTTTAACGTGACCAGATGACCGATAATCACCAGATAATCGATTTATTGCATGAAATGTTTCCGCGCAATTTCGCGAACTGGAAGAAATGTCAACTGGTCACCAAGATCATGCGACCTCACGCCGTTGGATTAGTTTTTGTGGGGATATATTAAATATCTTGTTTACAGAAATAATCTCTGACCAATTCTTGATCTTAAACGAAACAATGAGGTGAACATTAAAAATATACCACGCGATATGTTTAAAAGAGTAATCGAACATTGGGTCTCAATAATACATTCTACCAGATAAAGCCCCGGGGGCGACATTATTTTCATAACGTAATGTCATTATTTGTTTTCAAGATAAAATTAAAATTATCGGATTATCACTTGTAGTTAACATTGTGCCTCATTTTAAAATTCTGACACATTTATGGGACAAAATTTTAGATTGACCTTTCTTCCTATAAACCAATATAATTAGGTATATTATATATTAGATGTATCTGTTTTCTTTTTAATAATGTGGTTTAGTTTACATGAATTTACTATACATGTGAATACCTAGATTTCCTTCTCTTTTTCTCTTTTTTTTTCCTTAATCTATTCGTGTTCAGGCAATAAAGACATTATTTAACTTAAAAATCTGGTTAAAATATACGAAAAGAAAATCTGATATTCCACGTAGTGAAAAACAAAGCCTAAAAGTTTAAAATTAAGAATTAAAAGTCCCGGTTACGCCAGTGATTCTCCGATCCCCTTGGAACTTTGGCTTTACCCTATTATTACGTTCGAATGACCCCTTTGCCGGAGCAATAGATTATACCAAAATGGCAATCTTAAGTTGGTATTTTTCGTCGACACTCTTTTTATCTTTCAGTCGAATTTTTAACAGGTGATTATTCAATTACTGCTTTAGCTCCTGGGGAGATAATGAAAATCGAAACAAAAACTAAAAGAATTTCAAAATTCCAATTAAATTTTTATATTTTCCTTAACACTAAGAATATTATTACATATTTTGAGATATTGCCATGCCTGAATTATACGTATTTTCAACCATTTCTTGTTTCATCAGATGAAAACTAGATCATAATACGAGGGTCATTCGAAGAGTTCTCAGTTTGACAAAAAAAATACAATATTTAAAAAAATATATTTTTCAAAGTCTCTCTCTCTGCAAAATAAGGGATTGTTTCAGCTTTTACCTCATCATTTGAAGTGAATCCTCATTTAGCGAATCATTTCTTCAGTTTAGGTCAGGGAGTGTCACAGCAACAACCTTAGACGTGTGTGCAGGCATTATCTTGGTGAAAGATTATTTTCCTTTTAGTTATGGTGGTTATATATATATATATATCCTGCCTTTTGACAGGTAGTCTATAAGAACCACATCAAGAGAATATTAAAAAACCCGAAAACTTTGTAAAAAACCCGAAAAAATGTTGAAAACGCAGGGGATGAATCCTTTGAAGTGGAATCTAAGTCATTTGTACGTTCGTCGGGGTTAAGTCCCCTAAAACAAACTACTGCGAAGATAAATAGCTTGAAATTCAATTATGAATAAAATTCAGAAAATGTCACATATTATTTGCTTTACTTGATCCTAGCAAACGAGCAACTATACGTAAATATCTGAAATTTTGCACCACGTCATTTAACGAGACTTACTTGACAAATGCCATGTAGTCAGTCTTGCACTATCTCTGTATCAGAGAGAAATCATATTTATTTATATTACAAAATATAATAGACATTTTTCTGAATCAGGAAAGACAACTTATCAATATGTCATAAAAATATTCTCAACAGAAGAACAATATTAGTAATCATAATATTAAAACAATTTTCTGAAGCGTCATTACTTTAATCAAAATAAACTGTGTATTTGCATTTCGGCATCAGTAGCTATCAAACAATAGATCCTTCGAATACGCTAAACGATCACGGGCTATATTACTTATTCTACCCTGTAATTACCAAATGTATTTGTCTAAAATCGGATAGATTTATCGTTTATCGTAACTCTAAATCACTTTTGAAAGAACTCGACGTATGTTTTACTAATCATGGTACCACCATCAGGAGATGGTGGTGCTAAAATGACTCTAAAACTAAGAAGTTCTAAACCTAGTTTTAGAGTTAGATTTAATCATCTCCTAATTATGCTAACATGGGTATCGAAACGCGAGACCAGAAGTTAAAAAAAAAACGATTTGGTGTTTAGTGGTAAATCTTTTCGAGTTTAGTGTTTCACACCAGGACTATCAATAAAAGAAATAGTCGGTTTTGGGTGTTTTCAGTTGACTTTTTTCATATAACTTTCAACTGACCCCTGGCCATATCTGAACCGACAAAACCAATCGTAAATTCGTTCTCCATATATTCGTTTTCATAATGTAAATTTAGTTTCGTTAAATGTTTTGTTAAATTTAGAATTTAATGTTGTGAAACCAATCGATTTTAAGATGAGGAAAGGTAATCATAATAAACTTTGGTTTTAATAGCAAATAAACATTAGAGCTATTTTTGTTTTTAAAATTCTTCATTTTCTTTTGAGATAAAGCAAATATCGATATCAGAAAAATATATCGTAAATGAAAAGAAGGATTTTTATTGTTACGATTCTTTTTTGTTAGTTGACAAATGCATTTGTGTAATTTCTTCTGCGAACAATTTATAGTCAAAAGAAAATCTACGGTGCATAGTTAATCCCATTGACGTTTATTCGGTTAGGTTATTGTGGTAAAAGCCCCCTCCCCCCATAACAAGAATGAGACGAGCTGTGGAACATGCCTTCGTTGGGCCCTGTCACCGCTACGACCTAATATTCCGGGACATAAATTTACAAAACATTGTTGGCGAAATGACTGAAACCTCGCTTCCAAAATCTCCCCAACCCACCTCTCACCCACGTTTATAAATATATTACGGCAATAACATTTGTAAAAGCAAATCTCTTTACAGAAAGAGTTATTACTAGGAAAAACAGGGATTTCGTTTAGCTAAGACTAGTTTTGTGAATGCCTTCATTTATATACATGTACTTACAGTATGTATATTTTAGTAAATTTTTTGCGTTAAAAATTATTATTGTTTGGATTTAGATATTATATGATCAAAAACTAAGATGACGTTTGTTTTAAAAAATTGCGCGTTTTACGTATCGATATAACTATTTGTTTTTAAAGTAGAATGTTTCTGGCATGTGACACAAGTTTCATATCGTCTGTTTTGTTAAAAAAAAGTCGGTAGATAAATTCAGTGAACAAAAAATTTGTATAAAATTTTGTATAAAAATATATACTTCTTGTGCATGTGTATTAAAAATACTAAGAAAGTTATGGCGATGAAAGAAGGAAGAAGCAGAGCAAAGAAAGAAATAAGGATACTAAAAGACGCAAATGAAAAAACGATGGCTGAAATAAATAATTTAAAGAAAAAAAAAATTAAACAATGAAAGAATAGAGAAGCTAGAAAGTAAGGAGAGAAGAAAAAATATAGTCATACGGAGTCTCATAATAGACGTAGGAAATAGTAACCTTATAAAAGGGGTGATGGAAAAGCTTATAGAAGATGAGGTAGTCAATTTAATAGTAAGAACAGCATGAAGATTAGGTATGAAAACATGTTTGGTGGAACGTGGCAGCGAAGATAATAGGATAGGAGGTGATGCAGAATAAAAACCAGTTAAGAAATAGGTCAGGCGACGAAAAATATATCAATGGCGACCTAACCAGAGAAGTAAGAGATATTTAAAAAAAAATAGAGAAAAGGCAAATAATAAAAGGCACTAATTTCAAAAAATGGGGTTTTTGAAATTAGTGGTGAACGGCTAAACCTGGAAATGGAATAGACGAGAAAAAAGCAGGAAGTGCAGCAAGCGGCTAAAAAAACTAACAAGTGTGACAGTGGACGGAAATATGGATCCAGCAACGAAACGGATTGAAATTGGAAGCAAGGAACCTCTATGCAAGCAGGAAGAAAACAGGAAAACCAAACCCGACAGTATTAGGATAGGTGCATGGAATGTTAGAGGTTCATTTACGGAAGAAGCCCTGAAACACCTTATTGGGGAGATGAGAAAGTACAGACCAGATATTCTGGAACTACAGGAGACTAAACAAAATTATATAATGATTATAGAAGTGAAAGACTACACATTTTTTAATAGCGGAACTGATCAGAGGATATTGGGGGTAGGGTTCATAGTTAATGACAAGTTCAAAAATAAAGTTATCGAGTTCGAAGGGGTTTCGTACAAAATGTACAGGATAAGAAACAGAGGTCAGTTCAGAAAGATGCATATAATAAATGCGCATGCACCATCCGACGAAAAAAACCTGACATTAAAATACAGTTCTACGAAGATTTGGAAAAAATCATGGAAAGGGTTCCGAAATAGTAAAGATATTCAAGATGTTGGAAAGAAAGGCAAAAGAATATGACCTAACAATTAACGAGAACAAGACTAAATATATGGTAACGAAAGATAATACCAGAGGTCTGTCCTAATTGTCAATGTGTCCTGCTAATTTAGTCATTGATTGTGCAGAAAATAAGAAATATACGATAGAGAAAGTTCAATAAACTGAATATTTAGATGTAACACTAACATGTAAAGGGAATGAAGAGAAATAAATAGAGAAACGACTAGCGAAAGGAAGTAAACCCGCAGGAATGTTTTCAAAGATTTTAAGAGCAAAGAATATAACAAGAGCTGCAAAAGTAAGAGTGTATCAAACAATACTAAGGCCGACGGTTACCTATGCGTGCAAGACATGGACAATGATGAAGAAGAAAGACAGTAAGTTTGGGAACGTAAAATATTAAGGAGGATTTTTGGGGGAATTAAAATTCAGAACGAATTTTGAAGAAGAACCTATAGAGAAATAGAACTATACAAAAAACCAAACATTGTTCACGTGGTGAGAGATTTGGGCCGATAAAATTCTTCAAATGATTCAGGAGTTACCTATTCAGCTTTAGAAAGTCAGTGTTTGGTGGGGTTTTTGGGCTGGAGGAGTGATATGACCTTATTTTGTGGCCTGAACTGAAAAATGTCGATATAAATAATGTTTTCTGTCAACAGGACGGTATGACATTTCGCAAGAAAATTGATTTGTTACATGAAAAGTCTTTGGACGCGTTATTTCGCAAAATGGTAATGTGCCAGTTAACATTACCACCAAGATCATGCCCTGAACGCTATATGAATATCTTTGACCTAAAACTGATAAATGTGGAAATAAATAATGTTTCCTTTCAACCAGACGATGCGACTAGTCACACATCTCGCCCGACAATTCATTAAAAAAAATTCTGGACGCGTTTTTTTCAGGCAATGGTACATTTTAATGTCAAAAATAGCATTATTTTGTTAAAATTTACGGAAAAAAATCGATGATAAACAACTTTGATGTAAAGATTTGTCCAATAAGAGTGTCAGAACTTTAAAATAAGCCACAATGATAACTACAAGTGATAATCCGGTATTTTTTTTATCTTGAAGAAGAAAAAATTTAATAATGGAGGAAATAATGGTAATAATGTTAACTGGCGTAGAAGATCATGCGATCTCACGCGTTTGGAGTAGTTTTGTCGGGTTACGTTAAATCTCTGGTTTACAGAAATAAACCTCGAATAATTCTTGACCTTACAAAACGTTCAGGTCATCTTTAAAAATATACCACGCAATATGTATAAAAGAGTAATAAAAAATTGGGTCTCCAGAATGCATTCCACTAGGCGAAGCTAAGGGGGATATTATTTTTAAAACATTATTACATTATTTCTTCTTCAAGATAAAAAAATACCGGATTATCACTTATAGTTATCATTGTGCCTTATTTTAAAGTTCTGACACTCTTATTGGATAAACCTTTACATCAAAGTTGTTTATCATCGATTGCGAATGATATAATGTTTTTCGTTAAATTTTAACCAAATAATGTTGTTTTTGACATTAAAATGTTTTATGAAGCATATTAAAACTGTACATCTAAAACAATGTCAAAATAATGACATTATTATTCAATTTTTCGAAAGCTAAAGCTTCGTACAAACGGGCTGTCATATCAATGGTATAATTAATTATATCCATATTAGAAATCCATTTCGATTATTACGTAATTTTTACGAAAGCATTTTCAAGTTTCAATTCCATAATTCGAAATTATAGCGAAGCCCGCTCTGTGGAGTTATAAAGAGAGTTATTCCGCATCAATGGCCGAGTATTTCATATGCTCAGCCACAATGAAAACTTATTGTACACGTTTACGTTATAATTAATTTTAGATGCAATCATCCATTGCATTGCAAAACCAAAATATGCTTTTAATATTTTTCATATTATATATCAAAGTATTTTATGTATTATATATATATATATATATATATATATATATATATATATATATATATATATATATATATATATATATATATATATATATCAACTCAAAACTTCTAAGATCGTTTATTTCTGGTTACAATAATATTACAAAACTTATTCATTATCATTATAATGACTTATACCTTATAATATTTAAGCACTGAATAGTGAAATAAAATTAATGAAAATTATATTCAAATCAAATGGTTGACAATATTTTTTTGATGTAGAATAAAAGAAAACGGATTGTTATAAAAATTCAATGAGTCAAAAATTATGACCCATTCCAATTATTTATGATTTGCAACGTTCAGAATGTCTAGAGTATCGTTCAAATTTTTCACGATTGTGTTTATAGACATTCCAGATACTGCAGAAATTGCAACTTGAATATTGCTCTTTAGGTTACTAATTGTTTGTGGCTTATCTGTGTAAACTCGGCTTTTCAAAAAAATCCACAAAGAACCTGACTGTATTACATCTTATAACCTTGGAGACCAATTGAAATCCATATTTCGTGTAATTGTAAGTTGAGAGAATCTTGATCCCAAAAACTGAATGTTTTCCCGAGTTGTGTGACATGCAGCGCCACCGTCTTGCTGGAAATATACACCCGATATATTAATATGATTCATTTCGGGCCATAAAAGTCACTTAACCTTGATTGGTACCACTTAAGATTGTTAGTAGCTGCAGTCTCAGCATTATTTTGGAAGAAAGTTGGTCCAATAATTCCATTTACAAAAAATGCACACTAAACTGTGATGTTTTTTGAGAAGTGAAACACTAAACATGAATCTTTTCAACATCCAATCAATAATCTAATAACCTAACAACCCAATTTTAAATATTCCAGTCAAGAATCAATTCATTGCCAACATCAGTCCTACTTGACCTACTTTAACCTTCGCCACCATGTGAATTGATCTCCATCAGTCCATTGCCAGTTTTTGATATGCAGTAGTTCTTCGGCAACTCTTCTTGCATTCTCCGGCCACCGTGTTTTTAGTCCACCTCTCTTTCTGTTACTCACTATTCGTCCCTCTCTACCCTCATGTTACCCATCTTCGCCACGTGTCTTGCCCATGTGAGCCGCTGAACAAATAAATAGTCTACAATATCCAGATCTTTGTATAATTGCTTGAATTCGAAGTTACACCTAATCCTTCAATATCCATTATCAGTCACGGCACCAAAAATTCTTCTAAGTACTCTTCTTTCAAATACTGTAAGTATCTCTTCTATTTTCTATGCTCGTCTCGCAGACATACGTCGGTGCTGGCCGATTGAGTGTTTTATGGATCTTAACTTTCGTGTCTTTTTTTGTAAAAATTTAGATCTTAGGACAGACTGCAGGGAGTAAGTAATTTGGAATAAACTTCATTCCTAAGGAAAAATTTGTTTGAAAGCAAGAGATTTGAAAATTATCAAACTAACTTTAATCTACACCACTGTTCATTATTATCGACGTTCGATATTATATATTATTGTTGGCCAGTAAATTGATTTGGGCTCCTTTAAAATGAAGTAAAGTAACACGGGCAACGTATAGGCGTGCTGAAAAAGTGGATTTAGAAGTGTTCGAAGGTAGGGTAGCAAATGAGGGTCTACAATTTCTTCGACATACAGCTGAGCCGTTACACTACTTCGGACAAAGCTAGAGGTGACCTACTACCATGGGCAATGGCACTCCAAACCATAACACCCACTATGCGATGTACGTGGCTATCCATGAAGAACTCCGGATTTCGTCGTTCTCAACGATATCTTATTACACGGTGGTCATGACCACCTATACAGAAGCGGGACTCGTTACTAAAAACAACACGATTCAATTCCGCATCCCACTGATGTCTTTCTCTGTACCACTTCAGCCGTTGACGCCGATGTTCCGCCGTTAAAGGTAAAGCCCTATATGGTCTGTAAGAAACGAGCCCAAAAGATCTGATTCTTCCATGGTCTTCGTACCACCCGTTAGACGGCACTCTTGGAGTTCTCTTTTGGCTGAAGGGTGCCTTATGCCTATAGCGCGACCTTTTCGGCCTGTTTCGGTCTACTGTCGCCAAGTTCTCAACATTATGTGAACAGTCCTATCCATTATGCTTTCAATTTTTCGAAAATATAATCCGGCCTGTTTTAAATTTACAATGCGGCCCCTTTCAAATTGTGCCAACTGGCGAAAATTTGCACGTCTTCGCACTCTAGGCATGATACATTTTTTAAATAAATTAAATTGCAGTAAAACAAATCACTGTCAAATCGCAAAAGTTACTCAAATGATGCATATTTAAGGAAAGTGAAACTTTTTTATACGAACAACTGCTTCGTTTCCATCGCTGAAATTTTGATCGATTCTAAGGTCTATTTCTAAGGTCATTCTACTCATCTATTTCTAAGGTCACTAGAAACAAGTATACAAAATATAATTATAATACAAAAACTTTTACTGGGTGTTCCTTTTTCTATGTCATTTAGTATATTTCCCTAATAGTTCACGAGTTTAAACAATGTATCCGATATGTTATTTTTATTTTTATTTATTGATTCAAATTTATTTTGTTTTTTTTCGATATAATCTCCTTTCACTGTATACACTTATTGCAACGTTCCTTCCAGTCTTCGAAACATTTTTTATACTCGATTTTTCATATCTCCTCCATAGCGGCCAGTGAACTAACTCGAGTGACTCGACTATGAAGTCAAAATTGCGTCCACGAAGTGGTTTCTTTGATGGTGGTAATCGAGGAACAGGAAAAGTCACACGATGTCATATCTGGTGAATATGGTGCTTCCAGGGCATTTGTTTGATTTTTAGTAAAAAATTCACGAATATTTATTGCAGTGTGCGATGGTGTTATCGAGAATGCTTAAACCATGAATGGTCTTGCTAGAAATCTGGGCCTTTTGTCTCTAATACTCAATCAGCGATTACTCAGAATATTTTTAAGTCAGGTAAAGAGTTCTTCAGGGGTTCACGTAGGTCAATCTGAAAGAGGTTCATCTTCAACTGATTCTCTTCCATCACTAAAGCCCTTGTCAATGGCCTGTATAGGGTTTCAATAGCACGAAAAGTAAAAAGGAGGAAGGTGAAAGCAAAAAAAATATTTAGCAGCACTGTTTTTCTCTACGCCCTCCCACTTTAAAAACCCACGAGCCGCCACTGGTCCTTGTACCACTTATAAATATTCGTTTTTGACATAGTTTAATACTTGTTTGTCCAAATGCATCAGCACAATAAATTTGTTTTTTTTAGTTTAATTAGACAAAATTAATGTAAATTCTTTGCTCGAAAAGTTTAAAGTAACTTAAAAATATAAATGGCTGTATCGATATGTAGAGGGCGCGACTTTTTAACAAAAATCATCTTATTTTTTTATCATAGTAGTCAATTGGATAGCTGATTTTTTCTCTTGACATTTAAGAAAATATTAATTCAGTTCGAGTAAGTGCTGTACAAGAGCAGAATCTTTTTAAGATTCAAGGCAACTGGACATTACTGAGGCCATTTTGTAAAATGCACTGGCGAGAAACCAGTTAGATTCGAATAGGGAGCATTTTCAATTTAAACTCGTCCTAAAAATATCCTAAAGTCATTATTTTGGGTGGTTAATGGCGTAGGTGTGGTTTCAGGAAATCGTTGATTCGTAGTAATTCGAAAATGAGGTTGGCAATATGGTTACTTTCAAAGAGCTACGATATTATGAAACGATAACCAGCTTTTGGTTATCGTTTGACAGTGACTTAACAGTGATTTTTCTGAACACAACAAAAACGTATAAAAAATTCAGCATTTCTTTTATTTTTTAATACTCAAAATCCAAGAATATTTTTTGTTGTTTAGAGTTATTTTTTGTGGTAAAATAAAAAAATTTAGTGAAGAAAGTTCTGACCAATTTACAATGTTTTAGTTAACACTGCTTTTACCCATACAATATTAATTTGTAAAACTTGTTAAGTTAATATAATATGTTGGTAGTTAAATTCTTAATGAATTACCATTTCTTTTAGAAAAAAAATTAAACAATATACTATATTTCATGGCGTTTTGAAATTTATGATGATTAACTTTTCAGGTGTTAGTCTTTAAGTAACAGCACCAAAATGAAGTGGCGATTTATACATTATTAAGTTTGCCTGTAAATCTCCTATTTACACATTGTATTGATTATTTTGTTTCAACAATACACACTTAATACATTCGTACTATCTAATTACATATATTTTCTTCTAAATTATACAATTCATGATGAAATCTCTTTCTGAATAAATATTTTAAAGGAGCAATAAAGTCAAAAAGAAGAGATAAAATTATACGATTCATAAGATAGGTATGGGTGAAATCCCATAATGAGATTATTTTGGGGAACAATATTCTTTATAATTGAAGTTAAACGTAGCTAAATGAATGCAATAAACACGAAATAAAAAAGTTACAAATCAACGTTTAAAGACGACAGAACAAGACGGGGAAAGTATAAAAATAAATGAAAACTTAGCTCATTCGGAGTCTGATTAAATTAAAGACGAGTGAGAGGGTATTTTGGAAGCGGTTGTCACCCGGATCCCTCTTTAAAAACGTCGAAAGGGTCCTCTTCTCTGAAAATTATATCTAAAAAGCGGCAGTTGCTGTAATCGTCCAGGAACATCAACCTGTTTAAATTAGTTTGGTTGCCGGCTACATTTTCATTAAATTTGCTTTAATTATATCTTTAACGCGAATATTGTCTACTTCTATAATTTAAGTAGCTCTTCTTACCTTATTAAGAAATTACCTTTTTCCTTTTTGAAATTTCTTTCTTACATCAGGTTAAATTTTGTTTATTCTATATAAAAAATTGTTTATATTACAAAATATATTAAATTATGAATTGCAAAATATAAATAATTAACCAAAAGGAATAAGCCGGATTGAGAACTGGATTTGGGACCTGTGATCTGTATAGCCTGTACAAAACAAAAATCGTAGCACGTCAACGATGACGTTATTGAAGAAGAAATACCTCTACATAAATTAAATAATAATAGAATCAATCAGCACACGCGACGTTGTCGAGATTCACATTTTTCTTGTTGATATATATTGAAACGTTTGGAGGTTATCCCATATATAGATAATACAATACTTTCATTTTTTACCTTACGATCGAAAACAGTTTTTTTTTCTTTTCGGTTTATGGCTCTGCTGTTAAACAATTTGCCAGCTCATTAGAGGGAACCCCGGTCTGTCTGGTTCTAAACCATGCCGAGGCCCCCGAACATTAATCTTTTATAAATTATTAAACCTTATAAATTATGCGATGCACCAAATGGGCAGACAAACACACCCTACACCACTAAACATCCATGCCTCCACCAGGATCGAAAACAGTTCTTTTAAGAACCACCACAGTGTTATAATTGCCAGAGTAGCGCCTGCAAAATGTCAGATCAGTTAAATAGTAATTGTCGAGAGTGAGTAGCATCTCTGATGCACTATTTTGAACAAGAACGAGAGAATAATGGTCCATTGTTATCCTTTCCGGCTGTTAGAGTGGTATGTTAAGTTAATTGCTAATACTTGAATATGTTTAGTTTAATTCATATTTTTTTTAGCGTGTTGCGTGCCTTCAGGTTGAGTATAACCACTGCTAGTACTATTTCACAAAAGGTGAAAAACAATGAAGTTTTAAAATCCACTAAGCAGCGTAGTTCTACTGAAAGGGTTACCAATATTACCACCAATATTACCACCAGAAAAGATTGTTCTTAATCCCATATATAGTTTATACGCAGGTACTCACAGTTTAATTCTCATTTTCAGGCAGCAACTTTGAATTCCTTACCGGAGTAATTAAAAGAGGAACAACTGTATGATGAATGCCGTATCCTGATGAATGCCGTTCAATATATTGAAAGAAGTAGATTTGAAATGGAAAAATGATGATCCAAGACGAGGACTTATGGAACTTCCCAATGTTGCCCTAAAACGTATAGATTTTTTAGAGGTTATATGAAGGGAAAAAATTGCTTTGATCAAGAAAAAAAGAATCAAGCTGACGGAAAATGAAATAATGAAATGGTATAACAGAGAGCATATACTTGATTGAAAATAAGTGATTATGTTGATGAAAATATAAGTGCATGCATATATTTTATTGTTTTTCTATTTTATAATTGCATATTATATATCGATATATGTCATTTGTAATTATATTATCTTTTTATTTTGTCGATGGTGTTTGAATGAAGCATTTTACATGTGCTGAATCTGTCTAGAGGTACCAAACCGATGATGCTTGCAAGACTTTCAACATTTATTATTATTCTGTAAGTTACTTTGTAATTTGCATTTAATTTAGAGTTGATTTTTTTAATTATGTCAGAGCCAGATCCCATCTGATGCGTCTTCAGTGCTAATTTAACCTCCCTAGAATCACTTGGTCAGCATAAAAAAGACTAATGATAGAAAATCATAAATTATGGTGGGTGAACGAACTTGTGTACTTCGTATATGTGATTACACATGACAAAAAGAACCAAACATCAAAGAGAAATAGCAGAACTAAATTAGGATTAATTGTATTCATCAAGATATGTTTCCCTTCTGTTGTCCTCTTCTTCTTGAGAAAGGTTTTTCGGAGCCATTTTTACGCAGATCTCCTTCAACCCCAACTCATTGGTCAAAATCGGATGAATAGTTGTGTAAGTTAAATTAAACTCTTCGACAATCACTCGGATAGTCAACCCATGATCAGAACGCACAAGATCCCGGTTTCTGTAAACAAAAAAACAAGTTTTGCAAAAGTTTTCGTCGCACTGCGTCCATGTCTAAAACAAAACTTGATAGCACACCGTTGCTCGAAATTGTCACTCATTTTCAGAACGCACTAGAAAAATTCGGTTCATGAAAATAATTGCGACGGACCACCAAGTGACTCTAGGGAGTTCAAACTCCTACTGAAAACGCATCAGATGTTGATTTGCAAAATTAATTATTAAGTCATGAAAAAAAGCGATAATTTTTTTACACCTGATATTTTAAATACTCAAATATTAAATAGTTCGTTTTGATGAAAGTTTTTGATCGAAGTGGAAAATTCCTGCTACGAAACCAAATAACAAGCAACGTATTTTCAATTTGCAGCGAGCAAGAAAATTGCGCATTTTCCAGGATTTTCCGGGCGGCCGTTTTTGGGCGTCTCGGCAAGCGTCTTCGAAGCTCCGCCTTGCACCGCCTCAAATATCTAAACTAGGACAACTTGGTGCTTTATCTCATTTTTCTTTTCTGCCAGGAGAACACGGCGGTGTTCTTTTATAGAAAATGGAATTTAACATAATATTTTCGTGGTTATTGTTACTTTTAACGATGGAACATTATTGTTGCGGGTATTTTAGGAAAATCAATACTATTATTTTGCTGTTTTTATATAATATTAACGTAAGACCATAGGTGTGTCCAGTGCTTATTCACTTAAAACCTACCATACCATAAAACCTACTTTTTGATCATTCTAGTACGTGTGTATGTAATGTAGTACGTGTCATTAGAGTTAACATTCCAGCTTGAAATACTCTATCCAGTCTGTAGTTATATATATATATATATATATATATATATATATATATATATATATATATATATATATATATATATATATATATATATATATATATATATATTCCAGAATACCTCGCCTAACGTACTGGACGGGTCACGGGTGGTGGATAGTGAAAGTTCCATTAGATATTAATGGACAGCTGCGAATATCTCAAAATAAGCAGCCCCGAACCAAGGCAAAAAAAAACTAAATCCACTTAGCGTCTGACTTGTATCAAGCGGTTGAGTGGTCAGCGTCTGTTCACCAGTGGTGCGGCTGATATTTAAATTCTGGAACTAACCCCTCCAGTCTTAACCTCTGAACCGTCATGGTCCAAACAATTAATTCAAAGTACAAGATGCAGCGTTTTAGTAATTACAAAATTACCCCAGGAGGTAGACAATCCTCTGCTAGCTTTGCTGGTACAACCGGACTTTCGGATTCTGGGGCGTTCGGGCTTAAACGCAAAATCTTTCAGAGGGAGTCGGATACCTCTGGCCAACGTCTGAAACCGAAAACAAAAACTTTCTTTGGAACGGTAAATATCAATTCTCTCCTGCGTCCAGGAAAACTATACGAATTGGGGCGAACATTGAATCAGCAAAAAATCCAAATGTTAGCTTTGCAAGAAACCAGATTGACAGATGATAACACCTTGGAATTCGGCAACTACAGACTTTTTAAAAGTAAAACTGACAAAAGAATACTCAAAAATACACCACATCTCGGTGTTGCTTTCGCTATCTCAAGAAACATTCTTGGTTCTATAACTAATATCCAGCCAGTAAATAATCGACTTATGACACTATCCCTCAAGTGTGCTAACAAAAACTATACATTAATCAATGCACACCTCCCAGTTAACGAAGAAAATAAATATAATCCTGAAAAAGTAAATAAGTCCTGGGAAATTCTGGAAAAGACTATCTCTAAAATTCCCTCTAACCATGTAAAAATACTATTGGGTGATTTCAACGCCCAACTAGGGAAAGAAAAAAAGTACAGGAAAACAGTCGGCAGTTTTCCCGCTCATAAATGGACTAACCATAATGGTAGAAGATTGGTTGAACTATGTTCGCAGTTTAATCTAAAAATAATGTCAATACATTTTAAGAAGAAAATAACAAAACAAAAGACCTGGAGGTGCCCAAACACGTACATAGCGACATACACGTACAATACAACGTACGACATACACGTACATAGTACAAACACGTACATTTCAAATTGACCATGTTGCTATTTCGTACCCCAATTATAAAGAGATTTTGAATGTTCAAGTCAGGAAAGGAGCTAACATAGACGCGGATCACTACTTGACTAGAATCAAACTTAGCTTAAAACCTCGAAAACTTATTCAAAAGAGACTGCTAATACCAAAGTTCGACCCAACGAAAATAAAACCAGCCCTAACAGAAGAGCTTGATAAACAACCAGCACAGAACTGGCAAGAATTGAAACAAAAAATTATTAAAACAGCCTTAAAGTTGGTCCCTTTACAAAAACGTAGAAAACATCCATGGTGGAATGAAGTTTGTGAGCAAGCAGTATTAAGCCGAAGTAAAGCATTCAAAGATTGGAACAGTCAAAAAACAGCAATTAACTATAACATCTTTTTGGAAATAAGAAAAGAAACATCGAAGCTAATTAGACAAACTAAAAGAAAATATAAAAACAATCAACTTAATAAAATAGAAAAAGATTTCCAAAAATATAACACCCGAAACTTTTACAAAACATTTAAAACTAAATTAACAGGCTATCAACCCCAAAGTCTTTGCTTCCAAAAGGAAAACGGACCATTAGCTCTAAATAACCAAGACAATTGCAAAGAACTTGCGAAATATTTTGAACAAATACTAAACTGTCCTGAGCCTTTAAACAAATTACCAACACTAAACCCTAAACAAACAAACCCAGATTCATTACCACCGAATGAAGATGAAATAATTAGGCAAATCAAGCGGCTTAAAAATAACAAAGCTTCTGGTGAAGATGGAATCACTGCTGAACTTTTGAAATCCGCTGGTCTAGGTACAATCAAGGAAATAACCAAAATTCTACAAGAAGTTTGGCGAACCGAACGGATTCCGGAAGATTGGAAAGATGCTTTAATCCATCCACTACACAAGAAAGGAGATAGAACGGATGTAAACAACTATAGAGGGATATCTCTTCTCCCAGTTTGTTACAAGATTCTATCTTAATGTCTACTAGACAGAGCACAAGGACAGTTGGAACCTAAAATTGGTGAATATCAAGCAGGTTTTCGACCGGGCAGATCCTGCCTGAACAGATCCTGAATCTAAAGTTGATCCTAAGACATCAAAAAATGTACAATAAAAATCTCGTCTGTACATTTGTGGATTTCAAGAAAGCATATGATTCTATAAACCGCGAATCTTTATTCTGAATCTTGAAAGAACAAGGACTAGATCTGAAAACGCTGGCAATTATTAAAGCAACATTAACTAACACAAGGTCAAAAGTTAAATTCATGGGTGACATCTCAGAGCCCTTCGAAATTAAAACTGGAGTGAGACAAGGGGATGGACTCTCGCCACTCTTATTTAATTGTGTTCTAGAAAAAGTAATACAGGAGTGGCGTGAAAAAAAGTCGGCCCTGAATATTGACCAGCCCATTAAACTGGGGAGAACCAACATCAAAATTGATTGTCTGGCGTTTGCTGATGATCTAGCAATTTTGGCTCAAGATGTATTAACGGCACAGAAACAGATTGAAATCCTAAAAGAAACAGCAGAAAACGTAGGACTCCAAATTTCCTTTGAAAAGACACAATACATGACCTGCAACAGACTAAGAACACCATTTCTAAAAACAAAATATGGTAACATCAGACGAGTCTCTCAATTCAAATATTTGGGTGAAATAATCATGGAAAATAGGTTGGAAAAAGCGGCCAATAAGGGTAGATCTCAAAAAATGGAAACGGCATTGAGACTTACACAAAATATTTATAACAAAAAATGCCTATCTAAAAACACAAAACTGAGACATTACAACACAGTTATTAAGCCAGAATGTCTATATGGGGCACAAACGCTCATTTTGAATAGAAAGAGAGACATCGAGGACATTGAAAAGAAGGAAAGAAAATTCATTGAAAAAATCCTAGGCCCCAAATAAATAAATACAGCAACATACCGACTTCGAGAAAACCAAGAAATCAAACAATACACAGATATACATAGCGATATGAGAAAAAGAATACTTAAGTTTTACGGACACATAAAACGGATGAATCCAAATAGGCTAACTAGACAAATAATCGAATTTTATGAAAATAGGAGTAGAGCTAAAGTAGAAATAATTAAATGGATTGCTGCAATTAAAGAGGACCTAAGATCAGCAAATATTACACAAAGTGAAATTCAGGATAGAGGCTGTTTCAGACACAAGGTTGACGTTTAGAAGGTTGGCCAGAGAGAAAAATGTAGAAAGACTGGAACAACTTGGTCTGACGAAAAAAAAAAAGCTCATAGCGAAAGAATATATATATATATATATATATATATATATATATATATATATATATATATATATATATATATATATATATATATATATATATATATATATATCATGAGATAATAATGATTGTATAATAGCGAAACCAGAGAAGTCCAATGTATATATTTTTTGTTATTTCGAATCAAAGATATGAACAAACGCAGAAGACATTTGATTCTGCTCGAGGTAAATATATTGGAATGGCAAACATTAGACCTAAGAAGTGTGGTGGTCTATGATCTGGACTGAGAAAAATATGGTGCGATTAGAGGCAATCTGCCTAATAATATAATCTGGAAGCAGAATAAGAAAAGTAGATTTACACACTTTCCTTATTCTTCCTGGTAGCTAAAATATTCTTCCTTTGTAAAATTTCGTAAATTGCTAATGAAAAACTGAACCAAATAATGATTAGGTGAATCCTGCAAAGATGCAGGATATCCTGCAAAGATGCAAAGTACCAGGTCCAAACTATTATGTCCTCAACTTAATTCTCGGTGTATTTTTACTACTTTTGGTGTTTGTTTATGAAAAAATAATGTAAACTGAATCTTTAAAGCAATCTCCCTTACTGTATGTACACTTGTGTCACCATTCAGGTAATTGTCGGATCCCAGATTGAAAAAACCTGGAGGAGTTGATGTGATAAAGTCATTGAGATGTTTTTGACTTCCTCAAGAGATATGAAGCGGTTATCAACCAGATGATGTTGCAGTGATCGGAAGAGATGAAAATCTGGAGAGGCCAAGTCTGGAGAATGCGTCACCTGCGATAAAATCTTCCAGCTCTACTCGGTCATCGTTTCCAGAGTTCTTTATGCTGAATGTAGTTATATGTTGCCCTGATGCAAAATAACTTCCGTTCTTCCAGAGTATCACTAACACGAGACAGTTGCTGCCAATAATGGCCCGAAGTGACCGTTTGACCAGATTGGAGCAATTCATAATGCATGACGCCCAGCCGATCCCACCATATACACAGCAACACCTTCTTGTCGTGAATATTTCATTTTGCGTATTGGTTGCTATTGGCAAAAGCTATTGGAAATGTATAAACAAAGTAAAAATTTGTTTGTTTGTCTGTTTTTTTGTTTGTCATCTTGCACGATTATTCAAATTCATTGTCACTTGATTGGTTTCTACTGACTGATGAAGTCTCATTTAAAGCATATCATCTTCGTTTGTATTTTCTCTTTCTTCTTGTGTACGTGCTGAACGTTTGTGATAATCGTGTTTGTTCAATTTCATTTCACTCTTCGCGTTGCTCTGCAGTTCGATTAGGTCGAAAATTCGTTTGGTTTGTAGCATTGCGAGTTCTGCGACCTAAATTGCTTCGTCTTATTGGCGGCATAAATGGTTTCAATTCAATTCAATTGTGTCGATTGTGACATAATGTGTGATGCGAAAAATCACAATTCAACTAACTAACTAACAATTAAACTAAAACTTGACAATTGATTCACTTTGTGGTTACTGTATAACCGTTTGTCACTTCAAAACTCACTATATTTTGTAGGTAAATCTGTAAATTTGTTTGAGATAAAACGACGAAACATAATTCATTTCATGAAACGATTGCGATGAACTTACAACAGAATCACAATCCAACTGAATCAACAATGAAAATAAACAACTGAATCAATTTTTCGTCACTATGTAACCGATTGGCTCGATTCACAATTTGACAGTCAGCTGTCAAACGACATTTGCGCACGTAACGAAATAAGTTGAAATAGAAATAATATAACTAAATTTGTTGGATAGATCGCGAAACAACACAAAAGTAAAAACAAATGTAATTTTAGTTTAATATAGGCTGGAAGGCGTTTTTTCAAATTTTTCTCCAGATCTTCCAGAGTTATTTCCATCCCGGGAGCATAACGAATAAAACAAAAAAAGAATAAATCAAATATGTCGTTTCTATCGTCGGTTATGATCGAGAGTGCATACAAAAATTATGATTCTTGCAATTTGTCCGAATTTTCCGACTCTTCTTTGTAATTGTCTGATTTCGTTTTCCTGAAAATTTTTCCAAGACCATAACAAACAATACAAGAAAGAATTATGCATATCCATCATTCGAATTGTGAGTTATGATCTTGAGTTCATACAAAATTCCCATAAAAAAGCACTTTCAGTTTTTCCAGAATTTTCCAATTTTTCGGGCAACTTTTTCAATTTTTCTTTCTTAAAAACCTTATTCGGACTATTACGAACATTAAAAAATAATTAGCCAAATCGGTCCAGCCGTTCTCAAGTGATGCGCTTACAAACGAACAGCATTTAATTTTTATTTATAGAGATTCACATCTTGCGCTGTTATTGTAACACCCTTTATATTATCTACACTTAATCATAAGATGGAATATTTATAACATGATTGATTAATTCTCCTATTGGAACCTTCGGCATGAAACACTAAACTCGAAGAGATTTACCACTAAACACCAAATCACTTTTTGAAAAGTTCTCGACGCACGTTTCGCTAACCATGTTAGCATCATCAGGAGATGATTTAATCTGGATCTTGAGATTAAATCATCTCCTGGTGATGCTAACATGGTTAGTGAAACGTGCGTCGAGAAGTTTTCAAAAAGGGATTTGGTGTTTAGTGGTAAATCTCTTCGAGTTTAATGATTGATTACGCATATCACAATAGTATTGATTATGCTATCACTTTCATCAACACATATCGAGCTTGTTGACCAGTTCAAGATTTCGCAAATTTCTTAAAACCGTATGGAAGTGTTGTTTAGTTCCACTGATCTTATGTGTTATCAAATGGGGATCAGTGTGGGTCATAATCTAGAATTTTATCCTAATAATGTATGATTTAAAATAAGTGATCATTTCTTATTGTCACTTTATTTTGGCGATACAACATATAAAATAAAAACAAGGTTACATTTTTGCTGAACTTATTTTTTTGAAATAAAGTCATTTGTATAATATATTGCTAAAACGACCAACAGCAAGAATTCTATCGTTATCGCGTGGTAAACAGTAGAGAGAACCGCAATGGTGTTAAATGTACAGTGAAACTATACATATAGAGAAAGACAACATCCCTATTTCCCTTTATATATGGAGACACGCCATAAACACACGATATATATATCCAGGCAGCGGTCTTTTGCTTAAGTCCGATACTTCCAATCGAGATAACGTTCTGAAATATCGCCGCATTCTTTCTCCTTTAACCCTCGCTTTGTAGTTTTAAATTTAAACTATCTCTCTTTTCCGCACAAACTCACAGAAATTTAAATTTTGTAGAGGGGAGTCCCGACTTTTTCCTTTGTTTCCTATTGAATCTGATAACGGTTTTCGTCAAACCAATAAATCCTGGGTGATCTACCATCAACGTTGCATACTGTCAAAGTCATTGTCTTCTTTTGATAATACCGATAAATTCGTTTACAAAATAAATCTGTTTCAAATATGTGTCAAATTGGTGTTTTACATTTGATTCATATTTTGTTTTCATTATTAAGGTATTTAACTGATATTATTGTCAATTAGTATTGGGGCATTATGTATCTGAATTAAATATGTGATTATAATTCACTTTTATGTTAATTCATAATCTTGTTTCAGACATATGATCGCCCTCTTTTTGATTGTGGCTTGACAGAACTTGTGATTAAGTGAGATTCCCAAACTAATGGGTTTTTCTTTTTTCGCCTGTGTTATTGAGTATTACGAGGGTTGCTATTTATGTATCCGGAATTGGCAACAGTAGTGTCGCTAGGCGCCATCTGACAGTTTGACATTGTTCACTGTATACGCAGTCAGAACGTTATGTCATACGGACGCTATTTGTGTTGTTTAGTGACTTGAAAATTTCATCTCAGTCAAAAAATTAAATTTACTCGTGAGAATTTTCATGCGATGATTTACCACGATTTTCGACGTGGATTATCTCAACAATAGTACATCGATCAACTCACTTCGACTTTTGGCGATGAACTACCATCTAAAACCACTGCAAATCACTGGTTTAATGAATTCAATCGTGACTGTCGTTCGCTCACGGACGAACTTAAAGAAGGTCGTCCAAAATCGGTTGTTGTGCCAGAAAAAATCGATACTGTGCGCGAACTGATAAAGTAAAATCGTCATGTGACATACCATGATATTGAGGCATCCCTGGGCATTAATATGACAAGGATACACAAAATTGTATATGAACATTTATCCGTGAAAAAGATTTGTGTGGTTGGATTCCGCAAATTTGACTATCGATCAAAAAAAGGCTCATGTCGATTGGTGCAAAGAAATGCTCAAAACTACAATCGTGGTGCGTCAAAAGCCATGTATAATATCTACACAGGTGACGAATCTTGGATCAATGCGAGCGAGCCCGAAAGCAAACAATAGTTGACAGTATGGGTCTTTCAAAATGAGTCAAAACCAACAAAATTTTTCACGCAAGAAGCACTTCGAAGCAAATGGTCGCTTATTTTTTTGGGATAAATGGGCATATAGCTACAGTGCCACTAGAGAATCATAAAACACAACCAGCAATGCAGGATCGTTTTTCACAATGGCAACGCGAGCTCTCATACATATGATCGAACAACTCAATATTTGACCGGTCAAAACATCGAATTGATGGGTCATCCGCCATACCATCCTGATTTGGCACCCAATGATCTCATTTTGTCCCTGTCCGTGAAGAATAAACTAGGTGGTCAACGATTTTCAACGCCAGGCGCAGTTGATGTGTTCAAAATGTATGTTTTGGAGAAACCTGAATCGGAATAGAAAAAGTGCTGTGAAAATTAGTTCAAACATATGCAAAAGTGTATCGATCATGGCGGGAGAATATTTTGAAAAACTATAAAACTATTTTCAACGATAAATATTTGTTCTTATTTATTATTCCAGATACATAAATAGCAAACCCCGTAGTAGTTGTTTTGTTAATGTTTAATTGAGACCACAGGTTTGAATCCTGATGCCGACATTGATGTTTTGACGTTAAAATAACTAACTTAAGATATGCCGATGACAGTACCGTTCACGCGAGGTCGGCTGAGGAACTGGCATTAATTATCAAAAAACTAAAGGATGAAAGTCCTCATTACGAACTAGAAATAAACGAGGAGAAATCGAAAATACTGATTATCGACAATTAAAACAACAACGTGCCCAACAGTCAAACATGGCAATTTAACGAGGGCTCAGAACATCAGAAGAAGATGTGAAAATGGCAAGAAATACAATGCGAAATTTGCAGAACTCTAGAGGGAGAGAACTCTGGAGGGAGAGACATAACACAGGATACAAGGGAACAGATAGTAAAAACCTTAGTTTTTCCAGTATTGCTATATCCCGCTGAAACATTAAAAAAAAGACCTCAAGCGCATTGATTCTTTTCAACTTTGGTGCTGAGGATGTGGCCTTAGCATTCCATGAACTGCCATACAAACAAACGCATTCTTTATCCAAAAAATTCGTGAACTCACCAGGCTATCCCAAATTATTCATGAACGAATATTAAGATTCTTCGACTAGATTGAACTTAAGGATGGCAATAACATATAAAGAGTGGTAGTACAGAGACGAATCCAAAAAGATGGACAGACCAAATAAAAAACCTAAATGGTACATCTCCCTAATATCAAACCAAGGAGGCCAGCAATAGAAAACCCTGGCGAGTGGTCCGAAAAGTAAGCAAACGGTATGACTCTTCTGTAAAGAAGAATACGAAGAAGAAGCTTGACGACACAAAATTGTTACAAACTTCACGTAAACATATATTAATAATAATAAGGACACAACGCTTCATTGATTAAAACAGTGCGGTAATGAAAAATTGGTTGCAAAGGAGGACTGGGGTATTATTCCACTAAATCTAAATAAACAAAACCGTATTGATAGTAGGACAATACTAACGGACTGCTTTTGAGAATAGAAACAATAAACATTACATGGAAGGTATCCTAAGTCAGTAGAGGATGACTTCATTGACGAACAATTGTCTCTGAAGTGGATGATCGATGGACTGTTGTATCCGGAAACAGAAGGATTCGCAATCTATTGAAGATAAGGTAAGGTAAGTAAGAACAAGGAATTATGAAATGCATATACTACACATGAATGTTGTCGACAGATGTAGGAAGTGCAGTACAGTCGGGCAAACTATTGAACACCTTATTGATGGGTGTCCAGTTCTTTCCCCTAATGTTACAAATGTTAAAATAATACATCAGCAAATTGCACTAAAATAATTGCTATTAGATAAGGCCCCTCCACCATATTATAAGTGCTCTCTTGCTTCGGTACTTGAATTATTCGATACCAATCTTTACTGGGACAGACCAATCACTACTGATCAAACGGTTAATTATTATAGGCTTTTATAATTGACGTCACAGTGCCGCTCTCTCACAATATTAGAAAAATTCAGATGGAAAAAAACCATAAAGTATACAAATCCGATATTCGACTTAAAGAACCAGTGGAAACTGAGCAAGGTAGATGTAGTGGCCATACTAGGACAAATTGCCGTACTCTTGCAGACGTGTTACATTGTAAAATTTTATGCTAAGGTGAGAGGAACTAAATTACTTTTTCATCTTGACATTGTAATATCGACCAGCATAAGCTGAGATTCTACATTAAGGGTAATTACAATAATAATAATAATAGTAGAGGAATCAGTCGATTTCAGGTTATATAATAACTGAACAATAATAACCGATAAAACCATGAAATGTAATAGGCCAGACATTATATCGATGGATAAAAGGAAGAAAACAGCATCCCTAATTGACTTAGCTGTTCCAAATATCCACAACATTCAAAAGATGGGTAAAGAGAAAGTACAAAACTATACAAAATTCAAGCTAGAAATAACGCCGATATGGAAGTTGAACCAGGTCTATATTGTGCCCCTGATTATTTCAACAACTGGCATCATACTAAAGAATCTGAAAAATACCATAAACATTCTGGGAGCAGACGAAAATCTGTTTAGAATAATGCAGAGGACGGTCATCCTTAATGCCCCTCGCATTGGGCGAAAAAATTTTGGAGGAATCAAGTTGTTTTGGCTAAGGCCCGCACTTCATTTAGAATCCAGCTTAGCGGGGAAAAAGACGGAAAGGAAAATAGTAAAGTAATAGTAATAACAGTAATTATACTAATGAGACGGGTGGCGTAACGTTCGATCTGGCAACACTGTTAGCTTGTCATTTAGGCGTCACGCGAACATCATCTGATGCATCTTCAGTGTTAGTTTGAACTCCCTAGAGTCACATAATGCTCCGTAGCAATTTTTTGTAAACCGGATTTTTCCGGAAAGGGGACAACATGACTAAATTGAAGAGAACAATCGCAGAGGTCCTGTGCAAAGTTCGTGGAACTAAGGTTTTTTTTTTGCACAGGACTGTGAAGAATGGGTAACATTTATAGAGACTTAGATTTATATATTGACCACACATGTACGGTGAATGTAAAGCACAATCACTCACGTCTCGCAAGGGAATAACGGGTTTTAATAATAATAATATTAATCATAAATACATGTTGAAAACGTTACTTCTGAAAAAACTGTTTCCCCATAGACATGTTCTAACTACTAGTTTGAAACTACGACTTTCAGAGGTAACAGTATTAAGCCTGTGAACTATTGTGATACACTTTATGGGCTGTTTTTAAACACGATGGATGCTAAAGGGACTGAGCGATTGCAGAAATCTTGCTAGATTCACCAGTCTCACTAAGTTAGTGTCATCAAAATCTTTGCTCATGCTATTCGAAAAGCAACATCATGGTACAAATGTCCTCTTTATTTCTATAATAAAATTAGAGTTCGATAAAATTTACGCAATTTAAATACTAGCGTAATTCCGAAAAGATTATATATATATATATATATATATATATATATATATATATATATATATATATATATATATATATATATATATATATATATGAGCGTAATCTCGGGTATGCGGTCTGTTTGTATGAATTAAAGTAAAATTTCTGGCTTCTTCAGGAGGATACAAGCTACAAAAGTAAAATATGGAATCCAAATGGAAGCCAAGAGTGTATTCAGATCGATCTTTACGTCACCAGTTTCATTACTTTATTCACACCTCGTATTTAAGTAAGAATTAAGGCTGAGGTTTTAATATCAATACTTCTGCCACGTCAGTCCGTTTTACAGTATTTTATTATATGTGATAATTGGAATGTGACTACATACAATTATGCATTATATCGTTATAATCTGTATTGGCCATTGTCAGGAAAATATACTGCAATAAATTATTATTATTCCTTATCATGTTAATTTTATAGATTAAATTTAAATAATTCCATTTTTCCTCTTTTCAATAGAACAATCGATTTTTTTTATTCTTCCTGAAACTAATCTGAAACCCGGCCGCAAATATGACGGAGCAATCAGGAAAAAGCCAGTCGGATAGTCCGGCTCTTACATAAAAAAATCTCTTTATTGCCATTGTTTCGAGGACGGGGCAGTCGTTTTCCACTCCTCCAATAAATGCTTAGGTAATTGCGAAGCTGTGGCCGCTTCAAACGCGATTTGTGACAATGGATAAAGTTGTGAAACGCCCGGAATGTGATTGAGCTAAATGCCGCCATAAAAAGTCGGCGCAATTCCGGAGATTTTGAACGGCTTTCGGCTTTCCTATGTCCAGTGTATTGACCTGTTCGATTTATTTTCCAATGCGTGCACCTAGCTGAATGAAACAGAAAAATATAAATGTTCCACACTAAAAAAGTTACTCAATTTTTTTTCGATAGACAAAACAAATCAGAACATATACCAATAAATATTTAGAGTTAAAAGTGGATACTAAGAGACGATTTAATTCCCTGATGATGCTAACATGGTTAGCGAAACGTACGTCTCGAGTTATAAATGATGATGATTATGATGATCACAAAGGTCAGCTCGGATAAGATCAGTAAACCCGGAAAATCGATGGAAAGACAGATGCTCCAAACAAAATTAAAAGACAGAAAACAAAAAGACTGGATAGAACAAAAGACCAACGTGAAAGACACTGGACAGATGGTGAGGCCAAAATGGAAATTCGCACAGCATAACAAAATCCAAATGGATGAAAGATGGAATAAGATTGTCATACAGTGGATACCATGAGAAAGTAGGACATGAAGTGGAAGACCGCAGATCAGATGGATGGATGACATGACATGAAGAAGCGATCCTGCATGACCGCGATAGACAAGAATGACAATAGACAGAGAGGAATGGAAGAAGAAGATCTAGGACAGGCCTATTTTCAAAGATGGACCAAACAGGCTAAATAGATAGACATTCTTCAACATCATTTAAAGAACAGATTCAACTCTCGGTCACGGTGTGCATGTTTGTACTTTGCTTATCTATTTGTGCACTGTTTTTATGGTTTTAGGTCGGCGAGGGCGTGTCTCATCCTGCAGATTAACCCGCCCATCCTTGAACATTCTCATCCACTTTCGAACTTTACTGTCACTCATGACATTATCACCGTAACCTCACAAATCTGACGGTGAATTTCCGCTGTTGCCAAGTTTCTTGCACTCAAGAATCGAATTACAAATCGTATCTCACAGTCGGCGGGCGATTCAGTTTTCTTAAATATTATAAACTTCTACAGCTCAACACACAGACCGACGATACGGCTGTAAATGAGGCCGCGCGTAAACGCGCGCAAACGTACTGGAAAAAGCGCGTCATTCTTACTCTCATTCACAAACGGACTTTATTTAAAAAGTACCCCCCTTGTATCCACTTTTAAATCAGTTCTTCTACTGGAACCTTTGGTGTAAAACACTAAACTTGAAGAAATTTACCACTAAACATCAAATAATGTTTTTATAAGTTCTCAACGCGCGTTTCGCTAACCATGTTAACATCATCAGGAGATTAAATAATCTCTTAGTATCCACTTTTAACTCTAAATATTTATTGAGATATGTTCTGATGTGTTTTGTCTGTCGAAAAAAAAATGAGTAACTTGTTTAGGGTGGAACATTTATATTTTTCTGTTTCGTTCAGCTTGTTGTAGGCATTGGAAAATAAATCAAACAAATGTGTGTTAGTATATTTTATCAATAGCAATGCTTTTACTAGTATGACAAAGGGACCAAATATCGAATTTATCCCCATGTATAGAACGACTTAACAGGAATTCACCACCCTTAAAAGACCATGTAAGCAGTAATATTTTTTAGATTACTTCCTATAAAACTTATTTGCTACACCCTAACGCGAAAATTCCCAAAGCCAACGCCAACAGATCCGTCTCATCTCGATTAAATATATTAAAGAATAAGTAATCCGTGCATCCGACGGAATAAGGTGGAACGAAACGGGAACATATTCCTGCAAAGCAATTTTCTTGGCAGTTCGCGGCTAAAAGATATTTTCTCTATCTCGTGTTTTCACGGTCTTTCTCTGTTCGTTCCCTCTTCCTCATTTAGATTGTTGGGATCGCGGTAATCTTCAGCAAAGTGATCCGATAACGAGGGAGCCTGACATATGGCTACACATGCTGTTCTCAGGATACGATATAAACAAACAACGCTCTTTGCATATCCTTTGTAATGGGCCTCTTCCTTGGGAGAGGGTAGTTACCGGTCCTATTATGACATAATAAGGTATCGAGGGCCTTATTATTGGGGGCCTTACGACCTTTCTCTCTCTCTCTCTCTCTCTCTCTCTTTCTCTTGCTTTTTATGCTAATTCGGTTAGCTATTTGTCGGAGAATTTGTTTGCGGTTTGGTGGGGTTAGAGGATATTAATTAAGTTTTTTTTTGATAATGATAAATGTTTTTTTTTTCATTTTCAATTCTAACGGTTTCACTTTACAGCGACACTACGTACTATTATCCTTTTTCTTTTACGTTGAGTTGACAGAAAATTAATTGTGTTTTTTATTCAAACGGTCAAGATCTAAGAGAATATCAGGAACATTTTTTTTTTTAGCCAGGGCTGTTTATTGGAACTAACCAAATTTTCTTGATTTAATTAGATTTACAAGTTCGGAGTGCAACAAAATATTTAGTAATAAACCAGACATTGAATTGCAACAGTTCGATATGTTTGGTTGTTTTTTAATTGTTTTGTTTCTTCAATTTGATATTAGTTGGTTTGGATTAGTTGGTGGAGATGATGAAATTGCTTACTGAATTTAGTTTTAAAGGATTCCGCAATGCAATTTCTGAGATCTCCAACATCAGACGATCATGAAATAAGACTGAAATTTAGATAACAAACAAAAAATAATAATGGGAATACCGAACATACTGAATCATTGGTAACTGATGTCACGTGGTAAACTTGCCTAACACGGTGAGCTAGAAAAACGAGACTATATAATGATATTAAAAGGTGTTTTTTCCATTATATGATGCTGTTAAATCATATCTGAAACTGTCTCTTTCATTTCATCATTTTTGTATCAATGAATAAAAATGTTATAATTAGTTACGTGGTGTGTAAATATAGTAAACAGACTGGTGGCGTAGCGTTCGATATGGCAACACTGTTGGGAACTCCTTTGTAGAAGAGGCCATCTTCAAGTGTTTTTTCGAATAGACTATCTGATGATGAGTAGAGCTTCGGAAATCGATTATTAGAGGTGGTTAATTTCCTCGAGGTGCCAAACGAAGCATGATTCGAAATAATATTGCTCTATGGTGAAATTCATCTCTGCTTGGGTATTTTTAGAGTAAGTCAATGCGGAAGTAATGACAACATATTTAAAGCAATATACGAGAGCTATTCGAAAAGATCTGGGCCTGACAACGAGATGGCGTAAGTAAGACCAACTAGGTATGATAATTGTCAAGTATGATTCATTAGATGATATGCTGCGAAGTTTCAGACGTGTGCGTTTAGTTGCTTGTTTGTGGCGATCGAGTAATGCAAACAAGTTTTGTTTTTCCTGAAAAATTGATAAAATCCAAGATCAAGCTGTTATAATCTAGTTGCTTTAAGAGAGTTAACTCCGCCGGGAATACAAAATGAAATCCACTCCACCTGCCTACACTGCCTCCACTCCACCTACCTACACTGCCTCCACTCCACCTATCTCCACTTTAAAGGCTTCTTGCCCTTCGTTTTCGACGTTAAAACATTAAGCTGCTGAATGTAAATATTGTTGTATATTCATTGAAGATGATGAACGCTCCGGATGTCCAAAAACCGCTACGACCGACAAAATAATTGAAGGGTTATATTAAGGTTACACGTTGACATCTGCCCAAAAAGAAAGTGTTACAAAAGTGCTACAAAATTCCATAACCTTCATGAAATGGTTCCTTATTTAACATATTCGCGGGATTTGGTTTCCAGCGAAATAATATCCTCCTAAACCTCAAGAAACATCTCATTGAGCGAAGATTCACTTCAAATGGTGAGGTCAACTGTTAGACAACGGCTTTTCCTACAGACTTGGATAAATTTCATTAAACTCAAGATATTAAAAAGTTGGAATGTCGTTGGTCTAAATATATTATCAAGCCGAGAACTTTTCCATGAGTCCTTTTAACTTGGAAGAAAGTAAGACTGAAGAAAATGTAAAGCTGGAAGAAGGGTTTTTTCACATCAGATTATAATTCTTCTCTTAGCAACACTTGGGTTGTTTAGCTTGATAAACAAATATGCTTGCATCATTTCTTATGCAAGTTGAAATGTACAAGTTTTAGTTCATTTAGTTGATTCAATGACGTTTGAATTAGTTGAATTACAATATAATTTAGTTGATTCAATGATGGGTCAATTAGAAGCAACAAAAAATATTTCGACTATGGGTTATAACAATAACAAAATATTATTAAATCTCATCATAAATGGTCAAAATGTCGACAGTGAATATTACCACGGTATACTGTACTGTAGAATGTCTTTGAAACCAAATTTTACTGGATGTGCTATTACAATGCACCGATGCACAAGAGTAATGCCATCGGTCAATACTTGACTCGAGTAAGTACGAAGGTTGCTATATATGGACCCGGAATAATAAATAAAAACAAATATTTATCATTGAAAATAATTTGATTGTTTATCAAAATGTTCTCCGCGACGATTTATAGACTTTTGAATACGTTTGAACTAATTTCCATAGTACTTTTTCCATTCCGATTGAGGTATCTCCAAAACATGCATTTTGAACGCGTCAACGCTCCTTCTGGCAACGAAAATCGTTGATCACATAGTTTATTCTTCACGGACGCGAACAAAAAGAAATCATTGGGTGCCAAATCACGATTGTATGGCGGATGATCCATCGATTCGATTTTTTGACCGGTTAAATATTGAGTTGTTCGGCCCATTGTGTGAGAGTTCGCGTTGTCATGGTGAAGAATAATCCGGCGTCGCTGGTTGTTTTTTCTTATTTCTTCAAAGACTTTTGACAAACAAATGGTTGTGTATCATTCAGAATTGACCTTTTTGATTGATTTTCTAGTGGCACTATAGCCACATGCCCATTTAGCCCAAAAGAAACAGGCGACCATTTGCTTCGAAGTGCTTCTTGAGCGAAAAACTTTTGTTGGGTTTGGCTTATGTTGAAAGACAAGACATACAGTCGACTGCTGTTTACTTTAGGACTCATATGCATATATCCAAGTTTCGTCACCTGAGTAGATGTTAAACACGGCTTTTGGCGCAACACGATTGTATTTTTTTGAGCATTTCTTTGCACCAATCGACAAGAGCCTTTTTTAGGGCGATTGCCAAATTATGCACAAATCTTTTTCGCGCTAAATGTCCAAGTAAAAATTCGCCCCTGAGAGAACGACGGTCACGACTGAATTCACTAAACCACTGATATACAGTGGTTTTAGATGGTGATTCATTGTCAAAAATCGAAGTGAGATGGTCGATGCATTGTTGTTGAGGTAATCCATGTCGAAAGTTTAGTAAATCATCGCACGAACATTCTCACGAGTTAATTCCATTTTTTGACTGGGATGAACTTTTCAAGTCACTAAACAACACAAATAGCGCCCGTATGACAAAATGTTCTGAGGACGTATACAGTCAACAATGTTAAACTTTACGATGTATATGTCAGATGGCACCTAGCAACACCATTGTTGCCAATTCCGGATAGATAAATAGCAACCCTCGTATTGTACCTCTTTATTCGCTTGGCCTGGTCCCTTGTGACTATTTTCTGTTCCCAACTTTTAAAATTCCGATGAAAAAGTTTCGTCATAAGCCATTTCTAGTGTTGAAGCCACTATAACTACACAATAAAAACAACAGATTTATAAAAATGTATCTTGTATTTTTTTTTTCCTCCAGCCAAAACTGTGTATAAAAAATTGCACGTGTTGTTGAAACTGTATAACTTGTAATTTTTATGTTCATACTTATTATTATTATTAATTACATTGATTACTGTTAATATAAACTATATAATTGATGAATGTTAATTGAAATATGAAACGGTTCGACCTTGGAAGCTCAAAAACAATTGATTTGGCACCATCCGAAACCGAACGATGATTAAAGAATCAGTGGCAAATTTCAGGAGCTGTAGGAGCGATTAAGATGGCCTCGGCCAAACCGGCAAAAAGGCACCTACAAGGTGTTTTTGCTATCGATGCCGCTAAGGAATCTGGTCGTGAGCCGTGAGAGACAAAGCGACGACATTGTTTAGCACGACTCGGCATCAAACAAGCCGGTTAATCACACCTGTTCCGAATTCGAACCATTTTTATTCTTTGGCTCTGATGAACCGACTGCTGGAATACTTTCGCCCGCTCAGTCATTAATCAAGTAGAAATATTTGTATAAAATATGTTTTTATAACTTTATAGAACATGTGCGAGATGCCACAAGGCTTGCAGTGTCGGCTGGTTGGCTTATTTTGGAAGGCGGCAAAAACATCATCGACAATGTATCGATTCAAAATGCCTTCATCGATAAATTTTACATTAATTATTCGTCCACTCATTCAAAATTCTTCTTTAATTAGTTTAAAGTATAATAGTGTATTATGAAAAACAAGTTATACCACATTAAATAATAAGGTGCAAGTTGAGATTTGAGAACAAATATGGATGTCAGAAACATGTTTCGAGAATGTCTTTTTAGTTTTTTAAGGTGTCACGTAAAAGGATGTATCAACTGATCGAAATAGGATTCATATAATGATTTAATTTTGTCCGCTATGCTTTTAATGTTTAACCGAATCTGCCAATTCCCTTATTTAAAACATCTTGTCCATATTGTTTATATAAGTAGGACTACTCGTAACGGCTTCATGTAAAGGGTCTTTTATTTTTTTAATTCTTGAATAAAATACAGCATTTGCGTTGATTTCAAAAAACTTTTTATTGGTAACTAGCTGACCCGACAGACGTTGTCTTGTCCAAATTTCAATAAACTAGTTTGTGTAGTATCTATTAACAATTGTGGCCATGGATATTTAGTTTGAGAAGCAGTACAGTAAATTTTACATGCCAGGTGAATCTATTGGCAGTACACCGCTGAAATGCTGGAAATGGGTGATATGCCTGGAATGTGGTCGACTTGGAACCATGCGGTTTTGTTCCAAAATTTAAGTCATAATTTCATGCCAACCAAATGATTTATTTTCTTCCATTAAATTTGAAATCAAAATGAATCTCCAACCAAATTGTCCCGAACTATATCTGTTGCGCCAAATTAAGTCATTTGGAAGTTGTATTTCTGGATTTGTGTCAGGAAATGTATGGAATCTGTTTCAATCAATGAGCGTAATGGCTCTTGTGGTGGACTAATGGTACCAATTTGACTTTGCCACTTGCGCAACACAATCCAGGGGTTTTATTTCTGTATTTCAATGCCTTACAATGTGAACACAAAACGCTCATCGATCCAATAGCACCGGATTGGTCTGACCTGTAATTAATTGTTATGTTATAACGGAATGCAGTTCGATGAAAACTTTTCCAATTTTTTTTCCATAAGAACCTTATTCGGACTATTACGAGCATTAAAAAAAAAATAGCCAAATCGGTCCAGCCGTTCTCAAGTGATGCGCTTACCAACAAACATAATTTGATTTTTATTTATAAGATTGAATCATAGTGTATAACATTTAGATCGAGGTCGCACTACGGTTTTTTTTCCGCGAGGGGTTAACCGCTATAACCGCGAAACCGCTCGAGACCCACACACTGCTATTAAAAACCGCGAAACTGCCCGCGATTTTCACAGTTTGAAGATGGATTTCAAGAGAGCAGTATGTATTGTTGCTCTAATAATAAGAAATAGAAAAGAAGACGTCAACATAAATTGCTAACTAAGTTCTATTGGTTACAAATTGTGGCGCGATTTTTACCCGCGAGTCATATTTCACGGTTTAAAAATCAGTCGCGGGAAAAAAATCGCAAGCGCGGCCGCTGGTATTAGTTTTCCCAAAATTACGCGGTTAAAAACCACGGCGGTTTAGCCGTAGTGCGGCCTCGGCTTTAAACACGAAAGACAATATCTGCCAAATGACCACCTCTTGCAGTTCTACCATCTTACGATATCAAACACCATTCACAGTTACAGCTTCATCTTCTGAAAGAAATACGGCTCAATTACACCTCCTGATCATAATGCACACCAAACAGTGATTCGTTTAGGCTGTAAGTGTTTCTCATGAATCAATCGTGAATTTTCTTCACCCCAGATGCGGTAATTTTGTTTATTAACACAGCCACCAATTTCAAAACGTGCTTCATCTGAAAAGATGATTTTTTGAGAAAAATCATCTGTTTGCTCTTTGATCCAATTGACAAATGCATGTTTTGAATGATCCAGTGGCTTTAATTCCTGTGTTATTTGAACCTTATATGCCTTCAGAGCTAAATCCTTTCGTTAAATATGCCATGTTGTGGATTCACTGAGTCTAAATTGTTGTGAATGTCGACTAATGGAAAATTTCTGGGACTTCAGCAATACTTTCATGTACTAAAATCAATATGTCACTGCGACTATATACAGCTCTTTTTTATCTTCCACCGAATCACTATCTTGAAATTTTTGAATAACTCGATTGATAGTGCTTTCAGATGGACGATTGTCCAAACCGTAAATATCACGTAATTTTCTAAAAATGTTTTTCACTGAACGCCCATTTTCATAAAATAATTCAACAATTTTAACACGTTGTTGTATTGTATACGACTCCATTTTTATACATGTTACATTACACTTCTCAAATGAGGCTAGAGCTAGGAAAATTCACAGCACTATCTGTGTTTTATTCAAAAACTAAATAAAAACCACTCAATTTGAAAGACCCGTTACTAGTGTTTTACTAATAAAGTAAAAAAGTGACCGATTTGATTCACTTTAACATTCGACTTCAGTGATGGAGAAACGGCTTTTACTGTTTTATTTCTTGTATTGTATTTTTGAGGTAAAAACTTTTAGTTGCTTTGAGCGATTTTCGGTAGGGGCAAAACTTATGGGTTCGCATCACCAACATGCTAGTTATGTGTTGCACAAGACTGGCGACGCAAATTGTGTTTTAAATTAAATTGTGTTTTAGATTATCATTGCTCAGTACAAGAGTGAGTACTTAATATGCTAATATTTTTATGTAGTAAAATGAATAACAAAAACAAACAATTATTTTCGAATATATCAAATATTGGTATCAATATTTGCGTTGAAAAATTTGATATTATTTATTTTTCTAATATTTAATCTCTGCAATGCATCGTGCAATGAATATTTCATAGTGGCTTAGTAGTTATCTTACTAGCGTGGTAAACAGATTTCTAGTTGTTCGACAGTATTTTTGTCGCAGATTTTAAAATTAAAAATTCTGTAACATTTTATAATAATTTTTTTGCAAAATGATTATTTATAAATTTATATCATTCAATTTCACTATTACAACTTTTTTTAGTTTTTCTAAATTTAGATCATCGATCCTACGTGAAAAAAAATTATACATTTAAGGAATAATTAATTTAAAAATTAAAAAAAACACAGTTATTCCAAAGTTTCAAGTTTTCACTTCTGTCTGCAGTCCCCATGACTACCTTTTTTTTATTTAGTTCTTTCTATTCTCAGTTTCTTTATTTAGATGTTTCTCTTACTTCTCTATGTTATAATTGGTTTTTCATCCATTTTTTTTCTCTCTGTTCATTCGTAACAGGTTTACTGGAACAATTTGTTTCAATTATCTGGTGGACAACAGATAGTTCGTGTGCGTCCTGTGCGGCGACAATATTTGTGTGTGACTTTATGTTAGAGCGTCTACATTGCCGCGCAGGTACACCACATACCCAACATACCCAGCACAAGGCCCTAGCTTTAATATGATGAATCAGGGTGATCCCGTTTAAGTAAGTCTGGCCCCGTATATTTCCAAACCATGACTCTACCTTTCTTCTGATTCCTCTTTTTCTTCCCTTTTGGTGTGACGGTTAATAATTCTTAATTGTTTCTTAAAAACACGTTTAATTTGGGAGAAAGGTAAAAAATGGTTTACTCAATTTATGCGCCATCGCTAACTGCACAGTTTTTCCATCTCTCTGGCAATTTGTGGATGCCCTTCCAGAAAAACCGTACTTCTTTTGAGATGGCCCAGTCATCAAGCCATTTTTCGATATCTCCGTAATTGTTGAAGTATTTCATGGAAAGTGCATAGGTCATCGATGAAAACAAAGGGCGAAGTTTGGTGAGTATGGTGTGTGTGGTAAGAGTACAGCCAAGTGCAGAAATGGTGTCTTTGACCGCTTTAGGTGTTGTGTGGTGGGGCTTTGTCGTGCTGAAAATTCACTTTTCCGTGTCTTGTAACCCATTCAGGTCACTTTTCGATCCATACATGGTTCACGTTAATCAGTTGTTGATGGTACCGAACAATATTAACTGCTTCACGTGGTTTCAGAAGCTCATGGTACACGACACCCATCTGATCCCATCAATTGCACAGTATTGTCTTATTTTCAAAGTGATTCGGTTATGCGGTCGATGTTGATGGTCGTCCTGGATCAACCCACGATTTTCTGCGTTCGGGATTCTCGAAGTATTTTCGTCACGATCCGATGCAAAAAAAGTTTTTCTTTCATGCCGAGAAAGCAAAATTTCGTACACCGTCTTTCGCTTTCCTATCTGTCTGTCGTTCAGCTGATGTGGTACCCATTTTCCTGCCTTTTAGGTCTTCCCCATGGCATGCAGATGATCACAAATGATTCGGCGACCAACAGTTAACCGCTCTGTCATTTGTAGTTGAGTTTACATATCGTCTTCTTCCAACAATGCTTGCAGTTCGGCATGTTCAATTTTTTTGGGCTGACCTGGGCGTTCTTCTTTCAATACAAAATCACCCCTTTTGAATGGCTTTATGTTTCCACAAGTATACAATGATGCCACAAATATATAAAAATAAAATAATATTTACAATGCATTTTGGATACCCCTATAATGTAAAGAATTGTTGGTTACATTTACAAAAGCTATTTCTCTTACACCCTGTATATATAGCTATTTCTCTTACACCCTGTATATATATAGATATGTATAATAAAAACCAAAAATTATAAATTTGTATTTCTTAATTTATCATGAAGAAAATTTAACATGAATATTAAAATATCTAATTAGAAAGCTGAAGTTCTACTTTCATTTAATGCACAAAGAATAATGTAATGCAAGAAAAACCTCGTTATAAAATTGCCACTACCCATCGCCCACAGAAAAAAAGGGCTATAAGAGTCTTATCTCTAGTCCTTAAAAATTTAATTTCAAACTTCAAGTTTCAAGTTTATCGCCGGCCATTACCAAAGGCGCAATTACAAAGATATCTGCAAAGCAACAACTGAATGTGATAAAATCGCGTCCAAGAGGGCACAATACCTGCTCCCCAAGGCCTGGCCTGAAATATGGTAATTGCTTGGCAATGTTGTCTTAACACGGCTATTACTACGTCGAGCGTAGCTTCCGGAAGTGGCCATCTTGAATTTCAATTTTTACGTCTCTTTTAGTTTTTTCTTCTGTTTATTTCTTCATTCATTTCAACACCTACTATCTTCATTTGAACATCATTCCATATTTAATGGACGTTTTGTGGCTTAAACACATTTAATAATCTCATTAACACATATAGAGGTTGTTGATTTTGCTTGGTTTGGTTGGCATTTAACTTTATTTTAAAGCTTTAGGAAGCTTTAAGATTTTAAACTGATATTTTTAGCTTTAATCGACTAGCTTCTATTAATAAGTTTCCTATATGTTGAGTATTGTATTTAGAGTTGGGAAATGGAAAACTATAATTGCTTTACTACTTTATTTCCGTAAAGTTAAAATGTAGGACAAATATTACGTTATTTATAATAAAGTTAATTGATCGGTGTTACATTTTCTAAATGTTCTGGGTGGGTTTGTCCCTGGCTTAATTTTCCGGTTTTTTTCATAGGTGTCCTCCAAATTTGATCCAAGTCCCAACATGCAATATCGTTATTGGTCTCCCTCTCTTTTTCTTATAATTTGGATAAAACTTATTCAAAATGTCCACCTTTTGCTATCATACTTCTATCATCATTTCCAAGGGTATTGAAGCTGTTACTTTCATCAAATCAGCTTTTAGGGCCTCGCTCAACTCAGGCATATTTGCCTTGGTTCTCGCCTTATGAGTTGGCCTTGAATCTAGCTGGAAGGCTGATTTCTTTTTTAAAAATAAGGTGTTATTAAGTGGTTTTAATACCACCCCCAAAATAAGGCTTTGGTAGTTTGTTGCAAGCGTTTTGGACCCTTGGTCGCAGAAATACGCCATAGTACAACACTCCCCAACAAACCCAATTTTTTTAGCAGCTTTCCGAGAGATACTTACTTACTTACTTACTTACATCTCTCTCCATTTCTTCATATCTTGTGTCAGTTCCTTAATTTCTTCCGATATTATGCCCCTTTTTCCAGCCTCCTCTCTAATCCCATCGGTACATGCTCTTCTTGGTCTTCCTTTACAGTTTTTTTTCTTGCACTCGCGCTTCATACACTTTCTTTGTGAGTCTGCTTGTAGGCATGTGACACACATGTGACACACACCAAACCTTAGTTGTCTCGCTATTTTATCATTTATGGGTTTAATCTGAAGATTTTCTCTAATTATTTGATTTCTGATTCTATCTCTTTTTGTTTAGTTTTCTATTTTCCTCTGGAATGGAATTTGGGGAATTTCCATTATACTTACACGTGTCTTATGTTTTTCTGTTAGAGTCCATGTCTCACCACTGTACATTGTTGTTGGTCGGATTACCATTTAATTTCTCCTGTTTTTATCTTATTCGGTATTTCTTTCCTTCCCAGGAAAGTTGTCTTCATCATGTTAAAACATTTTTCCGGTTTTTCTAGTGTATTGTTTATTTATCCTTACATCTTCCTTTGCTCTCGATTGTCGATCCCAGGTATTTGTAACTTTTCACTTGCTCTGTTGGTTTGCCATTTAATTGTATGTTATGCTCCTTGTTTTTTTTTGGGATATCATCAATCTCTTTGTTTTGTATATATTTATTTTCATGTTTATTTTGCCAATTCTTCGTTTAAAATTCTAAGTCGTGTTGAAGGTTCTTTTCTGTATCCGCTACTATGGCCATATTATCTGCAAACATCAATCAACTTCCCGAGAGTCATGAGAGTAAACTTTGTCATTTTCAAAAATCCAACAACTAGGCCGGAAAGTATTTTCTCATCCATTGTATTCTTCAGATGCTGTACCGTCTGATCACTATCTTTTAAGATCTAGAATACGGGAGATATCAAAACTGCACTAGAAAAATATTTTGCCTCGAAATAAGCCTCATTTTACAATAAGGGAATAGAAAGTTTGTCCGAGAGATAGGTGAGGATTGCTAATCACGATGGAGATTATATTGTAGATTAAAACTGTATTAACTCTTCACATAGACCTACAGTTGATTTGGTGCCGGAAATACTAAAACTGTTTTTGAATATGCTCGTTATGCTGATTCTAACGGTACATATATTTTTTGAAATGTATGTGTAGTTTTCGAGATAGGATGAGGTGTCGAAAAATTGGATTATTTCATATTTTGACCTTTTGTTTCATCATTGAACATGGAGAAAGCCTTGTTTGTGATTTCCTCGAGCGATTCCTTCCAGGCACTCAGGCATGATACTCCGGTATGATAATCAGCCATCATGTGTTCATCCCACCGACCTTGGTAAGAGCCAAGGCCAAAACACATTTCAAACTCCGCTAAGAACTGTTTATAAAAAGTATCCATTCATTTGGCTGGTACTTCAAGAAACCCATTTTTAATAAGCCCGGCATCATTTCAAAAAACAATATCATTTTCTGAGCAAAACAACAGAAGCAGTTTTGGTACTCGAGTATGATAACATGTAATTTTAGTACCTGGAGAAAGTAAATTTTTCTCTTTGAGCCTGCATGCCAACAGTTCTAATTTTTCTTTGAAAGGTCGGTCTAATAAGGCCACTTAAAGCGACTTGAATAAAAAGTAGGGGTTTTGACGTAGCTTCAAAATGATCATTTCCTTCGCTAGTACAAGCTTGCCTATCTTCGGATGTACTACATTCTGTCTGACAGGCCACGAAAAGTTGGAAGAGGGACGTCTTCTGAATGAGAAACAGGTCTTTCAGCAGATACAAGATCAGGATAGGTCATTTTTTCGGTTAATACCGTATACCTTAACTAAGCAAAAATAACAGTCATCATAGTGATTTTTTAGTTCCTTCTAAATCAATTAAAGTAAGCGAAATACCGTAAACTGTGGTCACATTGGCAGATTTTTAATGTTTTTTTCAACTTTTCGATATAATTATTAATAAATATTCTTTTTATTTAATGTTTACATCCCACTTGCGACTCTTTTGATTTAGTCATTCTAACAAAAAATATGTGCTATTGATATTAAAATTATAAAATCAGTAAAACAACCATGCCAAAGTTACCCCGAGTTTGGGGTGTCATTGGCAGGTGAACACAAATACACATTTATAATTAACTGTGACTAGGTAACTTAAAATAATGGGTGTAAAAGTAAACAATATTAAGTAGTAAACATATATTTATTACAAGTCTTAAAAGTAACAGGTTTAGTGAAAAAGAAACAAAAAATTAATCACCATCTTCACAAAATGCACATACAAAATATGAATCTTTACTCTATGACAGATACCACAAACCCATTTCTGGCATGTGATACACTGTAACCAGTCTACTCTCTTATATGTGCTCCATTTTGTTTTACAAATAGAGCGTACATCGTCATCTTTTTCTTTTTTCTTTGATTGAGAAGGTTTAGACTGAGATTCAACTGACTGCGTCGGTTCTTCGCCAGATAGTTGCATCACTTGACCTGGCCTAATTTTTTTACCACACTTACGAGTTCGTTCATTCGTCATACCCCGGTTTTCTCGGAGAGAAGAGGTCAATGAAAAATGAATTCAAAACACGTGCGTGAGACGAGGAACTACTTATTGTATTAGTTAGCCCATTTTCTTTAATGACTTCACAAGAATTAGGTCATGTTATTTTCTAACCAGGCTTTTATTACAGCTGCAGAAAAATGAGATGCTAAATTATCTTAATGTCGAACCAGCCACTTGGACTGTTTGCATAGATTGTTCCTGTAGGTCCCCCAGAAGTCCAATTATCATATAAGTTCATAGCTTTGTAGACAACCATTGGTGGAAGGAGGTCACCGTTAGCAATTCCACACACCATGATGCTAATAGCTGTACGATAATGTTCTTACACTCTTTCAACCCTCTTGGTATCTCGAGGTACCAAGACTTTTCTACTTCCAGAGTCATCAGTTATATTGGTTTCGTTATAATTATACACAGAGGAGCTAGTGGCATTTAAGAGGTGGGGTTTAATGTTTCCAAAAAAATCGGTTATATGAGGATGGCCAATAGAAGCTCTAGTTCTTTTGATGTTAGATGCTGTTCTGATAGAGAGATTATTCCGACGCATGAAATTCACGGTATAATCGGATTCTGGTAATTTTTTTTCAATTTTTTAATAGTCCTACCTTGTTTATCCAGATATTTTTGTATTATTATACCCAAATCTCGAAGTTTAAAGTGTCCGTAATCAAAGTTTCTTCTTCGGGATTTAATGCAAGAGGACCGCCAACTTTTTTATTGTGTGTGTCACTTAATCTATTTTGAATAGTGGCATGAGACATGCCCTTTTTAATATCTTCTAGTTCTTTTTCCAGGTCATCGTCACTATAATAGCGATAATTACGCGTGCCTAATGCACTAACGTATTTACGAAGCATCGTAACGCAAGACATCACCTCCCGTAACAAAACTCAATCACGCATAGACAGGTTAGCCCCCGCGCTTCACTTTCCCACACCCGCGATTCGCTCCGAAAGTGGTGCCAATGTCACACTGGGTGCCAAAGGCACCTCAGTACGCATTTTGTAAAAATTCAGATATAGGAAGCGAAGGATATTCGAAACTTTTTGACCGTATACTCGCCATAAACGTAACAAAAAGTGTTCGGGTCGTTTAAATACGACCGTTTTGACGATCAAAATTTTCCACGTTTTATTTACTAACTTTTTAAATTGAACAGCAAAAATAAACAAGTTGTTGTTTATTTGTGTTAAATTATTATTGTAATAAATTATTGTAATAAACAAGTGTTGTTAGAAACTATACTTTAAAATTACGTTTAAGTCTCGGCGGTGCTAATTTTTTTTATTTTGGAGACATGTGTTATTGATCTTCATCGATGTTCAATTATAACAAATAACTAAAATTTGATTAACAAAATTTACCATAGTCACTGTAACAGTTCGTTTTCCCTTTAAATGTTATTTTTTTCTTCATTCACCCTATTATTCTAAACGGATATTCCTCGTTGAATGGATTAAAACACGTTCCAATACGCATTGATTGGCATGGTGTTCAAGGGAATTGGCAGGGTTGTTCGAAACAATTTCGAGATAGTCGAGGCTCAGTTAAGAGTAATTAGGTAAGGTAATCGTGTGGGGTGCAGAGATTTGGTTCAGTAGGGCCTATTAGAAGTCGGTGATGTGCTGAAGAACTTTAAAGGGGGTTACATAGACGTAGAGAAAAAACGCAAAAGTTATAAATCCAAAAAAAAAATATATATTTTTCAGTTTTCAGGAAGATACGTAAGTATTTCTAATGAATATTAAGTACAATTCAATGTTATAAACTTCAGGAATATATTTCTTAGCATTTTCTTGAGAAGTACTTTACTTTGTAGACGCTATTTCTATGATAATACAGCGTGGGTCGCAAAAACCAGATGTTCTTGCAATGAAGATTGCTACGTTAATTGTAAATTATATTTTAGTTATTTAATTTATACACTGTTAATATTGGATTGATGCAAAAGGCGCTAGATGGCATTGCATTGTAAATTCGTTGTGTGTTTATAACACATCGGTCAATAAGTCCTCTGTTTAACAAATAAAACACACTTTTTTGCAAATTTCAACTTTATTCGTCAATATATTCTCCTTGTAGAGCAATACAATCATTCTAACGTTTTTCTAACCTCTCTACGCCTTTTTTATAGAACGATTTCCCTTTGCCTTCAAAATATCTTTCAGTTTAGACAATTACCTCTTCATTCGAGCGATATTTTTTGCCAGCGAGCACCTTTTTGAGCTCTGAGAACAGGAATACTCGCTGGGGGAGGATTCTGGAGAATAGGATGGATGAGGAAGCAATTCGAAGTGCAATTCGTGCAATTTAGCCATTGTTGCCGATTTGTAACATTGCACTTTCTTTTGTTCATTTGAAGTCTTTTTTTAAAATCTCGCTACGTAATATTCGCTATTGATGATTTTAACTTTCTCGAGATAATCTATAAACAATAGCCCATGCGCATTCCAAAATACAGAGGCCATAACCTTCCTGCCGATGGTTGTATTTTTGGTTACTTTCGACGGCTTTCACCGGCTGCTGTCCATTCAGCTGACTGCCGATCTGAGTCCGCAGTGTAGTGATGAATCCATGTTTCATCCATTGTCACATACAGTATGAAAAAATGCATTGTATTTAGTCCGCTGTGAGCAAACGTGGTGTCCATTTCGATAGCAACACGTTCATGCAGCATTTTCGCAGTGGCGTTTGAAGGTTGGCACAGTAGACCACTGGTAAGGATTTTCGTAAGTGATGCCATCTATATGTCAGATCGGGGACTTATTGAACGATGTGTTATATCTAAGTGATAAACCGTTATCTATCAAAGTGTTATTAATTGAATTTCAGCGAGTACTTGTGTTTTTAAATTTTGTTAAGAATTAAAAAATGTCAGAAAATTGGAGCATTTTCGACATATTATGTATTTATTTCCAAAATGGCAAGAATATTTCGCAGATGCAAAAGACGATATGTACGAGTACAATGAGAGGAACGTTGATGATTCCCCGTGCAGAAAGTGGTTCAGAAAGTTTCGTGAAAACAATTACAATTTCAGTGATGAACCACGTTCTGGGCAGCCAGCTGAGGATAATGGTAACGAAATATTGGCGTTAATTATAAGTGATGACCTTAGGAAAACTCGAGAGATTGGGGAAATTCTTGGAATCAACTAGTCGATAGTATCAAGGTGATTATGCCAATTTGGAATGGTTAGCAAAGCCGACCTAAGGGTGCCGCATGACTTAACGGACAAAATATTGATAAATCGGATTTCTGCATGCGATTCTCTATTGAAGCACAACGAAATCGATCCATTTTGAAGTCGGATGATTACAGCTCATAAAACATGGATTGTTTATAATAATGTTAAATATAAGAGATGGTCATATAAGCGCGGAAATACCCCTTCAATCAACTTCAATGCTATGCATTTGGTGGGATTGGTAAAAAATCGTTTTTTTATAAGCTATTACCTGAAAACCAGGTCATCAACAATGGGCCGAAAGCGGCCTGAATTAGTTCAGAGAAAGGGCATTGCGTTGAGTAAAATGTTTTGGTCCATCCACCGTACTCTCAAGACCCTGCGCCCTCTGACTATAATTTATTTAGATCGCTTTAAAACAGTTTAGATGGTAAAAACTTTAATTCTTTGGAATACTCTAAACAACATCTGGATCAGTTCTTTAGCCAGAAACATCAGAGATTTTATGAGGGCTGTATTATGCAGCAGCAAATGAACCAAACCACTATTAATTAAATGTAATTTTTAGTAAATAAAATGTTTCTTCTATTTCTCTCAAAACAATGGGACGAACTTTTAAATCAACCCAATAATTAGTGTATGAAAACAAGCACAATAAGGTCAACAGGAACTATTATAAAATAAAAAATAAACGACATTATATTAAAGTCTAATAGTGTTTAATTTTTCCTAATAATATTTCTATTATTATATTCATTAATTTATGATGAGTACGCCACTGTTTGTGTCATGACATTTCGGACTGTTAGGGGACACGTCAACTCGTGGGGAACAAGCGTCAAGTGAGCGGTTAGCGACGAGCGTTAAATAAACATTTAACGTGTTCGGCTCCCCCTTTTCCAAAACTAATGTCTTTTACGTCACTCACTGTACGTGCAGTCTGGCACTGACCTATGACGCCTCCGGATTTGGGGTTTCTAATGTAATTGAGAACCGAATAGGATAAATGTTACGGTACAGCAAAAACATTTACGTTTTTGCCCAGGCTCAGAGACCGATAGGCCTTTTTTTCACTATAACTAGTTCGAAAGGGATGTTTTATCGTATGTCGACGCTTCCAGCCTATTAAACGGTACATTGATCTATGTTTTAGTCTTTTGGACAGTTAGATATGCAGTAATGATTGTTGACGTGGAGAAGTAAAGCTGTTATCTAGGTTCTGATTCATCATGCTCATATAATATAATTATTTTTGTGATTCTGAGAGTTGTACACACACCAGGGTTTGATCGCTCAAGAATTGTCACGAGCGTCGCTATTACAGGATCTTCTAAAAAACACACTATTTAATGAGCTATATGTTGTTTTTTTGATTTGATCCTATTGAGAGATGAGGATTTGGACAGATTTGTAGATTCAATTTTTAAAATATTTAACAACAAGGAAAATGTATTCGTGCCCCACAGAATATTGACCACATCTTGAGTCACCACTAATGAGTCAGCATGTATCTCCCAAGATCGGTTCCTAGCCTTAGGCCGTCATCAGGGGGGTTTGAGCTGAACGTTCAGAAAGGAGCTAAAGGAATCATCAAGGGTACGACCATATACATCGGCGTTATCGGATGAAGGCTGTAATTAAACACAGCTATCTTGTGGTGACCGTTGGCAACAGTCAGACTGCCCTGGCCCGGCCCAGGCTCGGTCTAGCTATCAAGTATGCATGAAAACATTCAAGTGGGCCCGTGCAGAATATCAAAAATATTCAAAAACAAAGAAAATTTATTCGCGGTCCACAGAATATAGCCTATTTCTTCAGCCGGTACTATGTAATGGTCGTACCCTTGGTCATTTCTTTAGCTGCTTTTTGAACGTTCAACTTGAGTCCAGCTCATGACGGCTTAAGACCAGAAACCGGTTTCGGGAGACACTCGCTAACGTTTTAGTAGTGGTCCAGGAACGGGCAATGTTCTGTGGACAACGGAAAATTTTCCTTGCTTTTGAATATTTTTAATATTCTCCACCGGGCCACTTGCAAATTTTGATTCAATTTTCGCTTGGAACCATTTCAAGCGACGCGTCTTGTACTGGACTGTAAGAAGAAGAACCCCACAAGCACGCATGTCAATTGCAAGTAAATGCCAATTGTTTGTCAACTTCGAAACAATCCTGCATGTGGTTGCAACAAAAGCATCACGTACTTGTTTTATATTCAAGTTTCTAATTAAAGAGTTTTCCAATCAGAGTGTCAGAACTTTGAATCATAATAGCGACAACACTGAAATGTAAATGTCACTCATAGACTCCTGCATTCAGTACATTGTGTCAATTTACCATGGAAAGATACCTGATTCAACAGCGAGTAGAAACTGGGAGTTGAAAGGCGACCCCTACTTTGGAGAAAAATAATCTTTTCAGACCAAGCGCACTTCTGGCTAAATGGATTTGTGAACAAAGATAACTGCAGGACTTGGACCGATGAAAATCCTCAGGAGTTACCTCTTCATCTTCTGAAGTCACTGGTTGGTGTTGTTTTTGGGTTGAAGGAGTGATGGGACTTCATTTTTTTGAAGATGATGATGGAAATCGTGTTACTGTTAATAGTGAAAGCTATAGGAAAATGCTAACTGAATATCATTGGTCTGAACTGATAAAAGTGTATATAAACAAAGTACAATCGGACAATCGATTTATTGCAAGAAAGATTTCTTGGGCGCGTTATTTCGCGAAATGCTAACCATGCTAACCATGTTAATATCATCAGGAGATGATTTAATCTATTTCTAAAAACTAAACTATGTTTTATTTATATGATAACCCTACATAATAAAGCGTGTAAAAATCATGAACCGTGAAGTTTACTGAGCCTTAGACTAATAATTCAAAAAGTTGACTGAAGGGAACAGGTCCTTTACCTCGGTTCATGATTTTCTTACATTTTTCTATTTAAATGCTTTCATATGCATTCAAAGCCCTATTGTTATTTACACTTTTTACCAATCTTAAATTTCTAATATCTATATTGTGGTCATGTTCGATTGCATGTTGGGCAACACAAGATTTTTCATTTCTGCCATATCTAATGTGGGTAATGTGTTCTTTAAATCTCGTTAATATGGATCTTTTTGTTTGCCCAATATACCTTCGATCACAATCTTGACAACGAATTTCGTAAATCCCTGACTTTTCATATTGATCTAGTTTATTCTTTGAATTACCCAGAACTTCTTTTAATTTATTATGTGGTTTGTACACAACTTTAATGTCCAATTTTTTCAAAATTTTGTCTAGCCTTCGTGTTCATTGGCCATCAAACGGTATTACTATGAATTTATTCTTGTGCTGATCCTTTTCAAAAGTTGAAGATTCTGTCAATAATTTTCTAAACCTATGTTTTCTAATTAATTTATCTACAATGTTCTTATTATAACCGTTTACTTCCTTATACCTCGCTAATTTATTTTAATTCTTTGTTATAATTATCTTTGTTTAAAGTCTATTTACCATAAAATTTAAATTAGCCATTTTATTTTGGAAACTATGATTCGAATCATTAGGAATGTATCTCGAAGTGGTGGTGTTTTTCCTAAAAATATCAAAATATAACATATTTTTATTGTTTCTATTGACTAAAACATCCAGAAATGTTAAAATATCGTTGTTTTCGACTTCATGCGTGAATACTATGTTTTGGGATTTACTATTTAAGTTATTAATAAAATCATCTAAGTTTTCGTTTTTTAAATCAAAAATTACAAAAACGTCATCCATATCCTTCGCCTCGGAGTCGAATTTACTCATGAATAAGTTGGATCTTGTTCGTAAAACCTGTTATTAAGTTGAAAACAATTTTGCTTCATATATAATCTTGTTAAAGAGATATAGTCAGAAACAACTTTGTTATTAAAGCCGTTTAACTCGAGTAATTCCCTCAGGAATGGGGGATCATCCCTCCCTGATGATGCTAACATGGTTAGCGAAACGTGCGTCAACAACTTGTCAAAAAGTGATTTGGTTAGTTTAAATTGTTTAGTGGTAAATCTCTTTGAGTTTAGTGCTTCACTCCGAAGGCTCCAGTAAAAGAATTGATCTGTGTTTGGGGTTTATTTTTATAAACCAAAAATAAATCCCGAATAATTCTTGACCTTAAACGAAACATTCAGGCAACCATTGTGTTTAAGAGTAAGCGAAAGTTGGGTCTACAATGCATTCCACTAGACGAAACCGAGGGTTACATTTGAACGACATTATCCTCAAAAATTAATGCCACTATTTCTTCCTCAATATAAAATAAAAATTACCAGATTATCACTTGTAGTTATCATTACGTCGCCTCATTTCAAAGTTCTGACACTTACTTACTCAAAATACTGAATTTGGTTGTTGACGTGTGGATTTTGCTAGGTGAAGTGTACAGTTGACACACACAGGGAAGTGACAAAATAGTCTAAAAAGCATCACAGTTATTTATCTATATCTGTTCTTTCCACCACCCTTTATTTGTTCTTTCTAATTTGAAGGAAACACTGAATGCATTTGCTTCAAATAGCAAACGTTATATAGAACTAACATTATTTTTCAAAACAGCTTACTATAATATATATGTACCAATATACAAATATACAATATATTAGCAAGCATTTAATTTCAAGGAAAACTATTGATAATCAAGATCGTGAAATTTATGAAATATATATTTTAGTTTTGATTCTGTGAAGATTTTGGAATTTATAAAATAAACTTAAGAATATCACTTGACTGAATGATACTACACCTATCATAAAATCAAAATTAATGTTCGTGTATATTTAAACTACAAATTCCAGAAATTGTTTTACTTCCATTGAAACACGACTGATAATTTATTTTCAATATACAGAAACTACTATTGCGCAGATCAACAAATTTAAACTTTTTTGAGGTAACATTGATGAAAATTAGTGTATATGAGGTATTTTGTGGTCCTAAATCTGAAAATGATAAGCTAATTACTGTAATACGTACAGTTTTTTTGTAAAAGGGGGCGGTGGGGAAAAAAAGGAGACGACATATTTTACAATCTAATATTTATTTAATATAAACATATAAAATGTGTGAAATTTATGCAAATAGATTACTGAGGATTATGTGAATAAAAAATGAATTAAATGAGATGTCATACAGCGACAAAAACTTTCACATTTTCCTCTTGTGTTCTGTAGCATCATCTCTGTTTTAAAACCAGCAGTATAGTATACTAGTCGCCCAATATTGATGGGTTTCAGCATCCCTGATATCTTGCTTCCATAGTCCTAATGTCCTGGTGAAACTTCTCTCCTTGTTTATCGATTATTGCACCCAAATTTTCCGGAAAAAATCCAAATGGAAGCATAAAAATGCATTTTTAAGAACATGCGAGAACCTAGTATTTCATAGGCTTTCAAAAGTTCATCTATGAGGTTTTTACAGTTTGCATCTTTCTTGTTGCCCAGAAATCCTTTCACTATACTTACAAAATATTTCTAAACTACCTATTCCTTTTCATTTAATGTTTTTTGAAAACGGAAATCACCTAGAAGCTTTCTTATTTAAGGTCCAATAAATATGTCTTTTTATAGTTTTGCATTACTTAATTGAGGAAATATTTCTTTTAGGTACTTAATCCGCTAAAGGAATAGATGAGTTTTTGTTTCCATTATGAAGCAAGATTGCTTTTAGGCTGTATTTCGACGAATCTATGAAAATACGCCACGCCATATTAAGCTCATTCATTAAAGCATTAATATCACAACAGACACATAGCGATCCTTCCATTTTATAAAAACTTGAAAATGTTACATTTCGTTTTAGGTAAAGTGAAACCCTTGCATTTTTATCTAACAGGTTCCACTTTTAAAGTCTGGAACCAAGAAGTTCCAATTTTTGTTTTGACAATCTCAGGTCACGTACCAAATCATTTAATTCATTCTTAATTATTATAACTATATATATTAATTATTATATATATATATATATATATATATATATATATATATATATATATATATATATATATATATATATATTATATATAATATAAAATATTCACTTATATATTAAGTGAGATTCACTGGTAGTTGTTGAAAATGTCCGGTCACAACTGTTGTTCTCAGGAAATTGTGAAGAAGACAGATTTGGATATTGAATTTTGCCCCTTTGCTTTTTTTAAATCCCTTCTGTTTTAGTGATACAAAAGTAGCAATCACTTACATGGTCAGTTGGTGCCACACCATAGGAACAGCAAATGGCATAGAATTTTTCTTGCGATGCATCCACTGGACTAAATTTATGTAACAACAAACACAGCAAACATGAGGAGCCAAATTTTTATCTTGCTCTCCAATTTGGCACTTAAAATATAAAAGATAAGCTTTTTTGACTTCCTTGTATATAGATCTAGCTTATGACTTTAAAATAAATCGCCCGCGTATATAACAAAACTTATCCGCTGGATTTTTGCATAATCGACGACTAGAACTTGCCATGTTATATAAAATCAACTTAAACACTTGACTGTACTGTAAACAAGGCAGAAACAAACTAAACTATAGAAAACAATAAAACTGCCCTTCAAGGTTCGTAGAATACTGTGGAAATAACACCTCTATGGTCTTGTGGTAATTCCTATATTGTCCAGTCCAAAATTAGGTACAAATAATTTCAATGATCTCTTGATATAAAGGAGAAGGAGATACTTGAAAATGGGTCGTGCAATGCCATTTCTGTGAGAAAGATGTTTTAATAACTACCTAACTGAAACGCAAAAAAAGCATTCTCGTCAATGTTACAAAAATTATATCGACCTGTGTAATTTATTTTCAATATTCAGAAACTACTATTAACTTAGATTGGGCCATTTCGTGAGAAAAATAGTACGTCGAAATATTAAGAATCTTTCAGAAGGAATTATTTATTAATAGTAGTCTTAAATTAATTTTTCATTTATATGTTTGCATAATTTTGGTCGTTGGATATAGCCCTTTAGATCTTACGAGGTGAGGAAATAAAATAATGAGGCTAGTAGCGTAGCGTTCGATCTGGCAACACTGTTAGAATATCTTTTGCAGGGAAAGCAGCGCAACATCTTATGCGTCTTCATTACGAGTTTGAACCCCTAAAGTCATTTGGTGGTCCCCAGCAATTCTTTTCGTGAACCGAATTTTTCGTGTGCGTTCTGAAAATGAGTTACAACAATTTTGAGCAACGTTGCGCTTTTATGTTTTGTTTCAGACTTTGACTTTGCGACGGAAACTTTTGCAAAACTTCAACAAGCCTATGGAAACAGTGTTCTGTCAAGCGCATAGGTTTTTATGTGATTTAAGGCATTCTCAGAAGCCCGAGACTGGATTGAAGATGGACCTCGCAGCGGAAAGCCTTGATCTGCAAGAAGTTATGAAAATATCCACATAATCCGGTATATTGTGAATTCTGATCGTCGGTTGACGTTTAGAATAATCCAGGAGTAGTGGAATTTGACTCACATAAGAAGACGTCCGAAACATCGCTGTACGCCATCTAACAAATCATACTTGATGAAGATCATAGTCATTTTGTAACTATTACTATCTCTGTCATGTGTTCATTATTAGATTGGACGAGATTTTAAGAAATAAAGAAGATTTGAAGAAATCAGATTTGATTTGACTGAGGATGAAGAAAATCTATGCGAAAATGGTTCCGAAAAACCTTTCGCAGGATCAAAAGAACAAATGGAGAGAAACATTTGGAACTGAAACTCATTTTCCGGAACGTGTCATTATTGGAGACGAGACTTAGATTTTTGAATACGATCCCGAAACGAAGTACTGAGAATGGCGCCTTACAGCTTCATCTCAGCTTTAGTGGCACTGTGCCCAAGTCTGAAACAAAAGTTATTAGCGCAGCGTTACTCGAAATTATTGTCATTCATTTTTAGAATGCACTAAAAAATCCGGTTCACCAAAATAATTGCCAAGGATAACCAAGGGTTTCTATGAATTCTAGGACCAAGTGATTCTAGAACCACGATATTTTATAAGATGTTGGCATACCGCCCCTAGGTGAAGCAAACAGTGTTGTCGGATCGAACGCTACGCTATAACTCCTATTACTTTATTTACAGACCTCATGAATAGTTTAGGGAATAATCTTCTAAATATCCCAATTTAACATATCCAATAGAAAGAAATCAAAATCGCAGAATCTTGGTAGCTAATCTCCTCGCTATGGATGTATCGGAGGTGCAATCAGAGGCAAATGTACTGAAACTCATAAATTCGTGAATGTCTTTGCCTTACAGAATATACAGGAAAAATTAATAAAGATTATGCTAGAAAATAATTTATAATTAAGAAAGAAACTGTAAATTTCACCTATAATCAAAAATTAAATTAATAATAACAAAAAACATGAAAAAAATATAAGTAATTTTTGGTAGTGAATATGCCTTGATTTTAACTGTTCGGCAAAAACATTTTTGATTTAAATCTGTAGAACTACAAATATGGAATTTTTGATAATGCTTTAATAATAATTAAAATTCCTAAATATTTTTTTTATATTTGAATTAAAACAATTTTTATTAAAACAAAACTTTAAACAAAATGCTACAAAACGTTTATAAATTTGAAAGAATATTGTTTATTCAATTCTTAAGCCACTGTGAAAATTTCAAATAGATCGCTTAAGCCGTTCAAAGTTATTGCAATTTAAAATTACCGTAATTTTATGGTGAATCACTAACATAAGTTAAACACGTTACAAATATACAAAAAAAAGCTATCAAGCGTCCCAAACTTTCAGATTATGTAACTTAAATTGTTTGGAACCAATTTTGCACAGTTTTATTAACATTAACTTTCAGTACTTTTTCTTCCGATTGTACCTCCTACCTTCTTTAAAGAAAAGTTTCAGCATTTCTGTTTAATGTACATCGTCATCCCTGAAAATCTAATCTTATTATCGTTTATAAGAAATGTATTTAAACATATATTTAATTTGAATGTGGAACAGCTGAACAAACTGCAAACTGTTCTATATTGTACTTGGCACTACTCCTTGTTGAAAGACCTGTTGTATTTATTAGTTTATTGTATCTGACTGATAATATAAAAGCTCGCATAGTGACGTCTCGTCATTGTTTAAGTTTGTTATAAATGTTGTTGCAATTCCAACAGCAAACGGCACATTATGATATACGAATCATAAACTTTATAATCTCTATTTCTAAATTAGAAATGATAAATTGAATCGTAAAATGTTTATTAATTAGCTGATTGATATTGCATTGTTCGGAAGGGTGTGAATATTTTTAAGACATTTGTTATTTACAATTAGTATGTCTTTGTTATTTACAACAAAAAAAAAACGTTTCATAGTATTACAAACAAATGTTTTTAATAAAAGTTCAATCTTGAAAATTTTGCTTTCAAATAAGGTACAAGTTGATGCAAATAATAGAAGAATTTTTTAACCATCAGAACAAAAATTTGTTGAATATTGAGTTGAAACGTCGTTGCCTTTTTTAAATGTGAAATGAAAAAATTAATTCAGGTATCATTTTGAAGTTTGGATTTCACAATACATATTACTAGGCTAATTGAAAAGTTTGCGGAGCGGAAATTATAAAACAAGTTTATAGTTGTAAAAAATGAGTTTATTCTTTCGTATATTCTGCCTTAAGCTCAATACATTTTTTACAGCGGTTCTCCAATTGATTTATTCTATCTCTGATGTGATTTTCTGGAGGTCCTTCAAAATACTAATCAACGGCTTCTATAACTTTTTCATTTGATGAAAAACGCTTACCCTGTAGGAATTTTTTGGGACTTGGAAACAGATGGAAGTCAGAGGGGGTCGGATCTGGTGAATATAGGGGATGCTCCAGCAATTCGTAGTGTAACTCCTTCAATTTGGCCATTGCAAGAACACCTCCGAGAGCCGGTGTATTGACTTGATAAAAAATTATTATTTGTCTTCGCTAAACCAGATCTTTTCTCATGAATTTTTGCATCCAATTGATCCAGAAGGTTTGAGTAATACTGTCCTATTATTGCTTTACTGGTTTGAAGGTAATCAATTAACAAAATGCTTTTTGCATTGCAAAAATTGATGCCATAACCTTTTTGGTCGATTTTGGCCCCTTTGGTTGCTTCGAAGCTGAATAACCGGGCTTAGTCCACTCTGCGGTTTGTTGTCTCAGTTCAGGATCATATTGGTAATATATGTCTCATCCATAGTTACAAAACGACGTGTAAAATCATTTTTTTTCTTTCGAAAAAGATCCAAATGTTTATTACAAAGTTTTAATCGAAGTCGTTTTTGATCAGAATTTAACAAAGGCGCACCCATCTTGCATATAGCTTTCTTAAACCCAATTTCTTTTTTAAAACATGAAACACCGGTGCAGTTGAGATGTCCATGGCTTTAGCAATTTCATTCAAAATCAATTGTCTATGATCCATAACCATATCATGTATAGAATTAATTATATGTTCAGTAGTTGCACTTATTGCACATCCAGAATAAGGATCATCATCCAGGCTTGTATGACCACGTTGAAACTCACCTGGCCTTACAAACCATTGTTTTTGAAGGAACAGATTCCCTTAATATTTTTGCCATTTCACTATGAATTTCCATTGCCTTTAAACCTTTTTGCAAAGTAAAATCACTGTACGATTTTCAATATCTTTCATTTTAAAAAAATAACACTGATACGTTTACTTTAAGCTGCTGTTTTTGTACGAATGAATTGACAGATCGATTTGAAACTTCACATATGTTCATATGAAGGATGAAACTTCAAAATGCAGTAGATTATATAGTTCTTTTTCTGCTCTATAGGTGTCGCTCCGCGAACTTTTCAATTAGCCTAGTATAAAATATACATTGAGGGTCTTTTGAAAAGCTGTCAATATGACACAGAGGTGGCGTGTATCACATTATCACAGAAGTAGTAATAGTTACAAAATAACTGTGATTTTGTTAAGTATGATTCGTTATATGGCGTGCAGAGAAGTTTCAGGGGTCTGCTTTTAGCTCCTAAACCGCTACGACTGTTAAATAAGTCACAAAATCCACAATGTCATATTAAATGATCCCCGACTGTCGTAGACCGTGTTTACTACATGTTTGACGATGAAATGAACTCAGAATATTATTCTGATCGAGTGGGTATATACGTTTTGGATACTTGGTGTTTCATGGTGAACTGGTCTCTGTAAAATGTGAAGTGGGTTCTTGAAATAGATTTTGCGAATCATATTAGTAATTAAATATGAATTTTTGTATTAAAACTCAAAAATTTGTATAAGCTCTGCAACTGTGTATTATTGCATGGAAAATTTCCCATGTGAGGCTCAAAATTGTTGGTGATAGGGTTTCTGAAACAGTCTAGGATCCCGACTCCTCGACTAAAATAAAATTCGAAGCAAACTCTGCGGTCTAATAAAAACGCAGCAACAAATTGTATATCCTCGTCCTTGTTGGGTGCCCTAAGTACTGTAGTAGGCATATTAGAATGTGTGGGACGCCGCTAAAGAGGAGGGTAAGGGTGAACTTCCGTCGCATAAAACCGAAACCCGTCAACTATGGTATTGTAATCCCTATAGAAGAGTCCCCGGTCCTCCAGGATAGGGAGGCAGTTCTACCTCGAAAAAAATGTTGCTATGAAACTTTTACACATCCTCGGACTAGATTGATTCAATAAATAGACCCGGCAACGAAATACGGACATGAGATTTGCTACATGGAGCATAAAAATTGTATACTAAATAAGAGCTCTAAGTAATACCCTTCAACAGGTAAGAAAATATGATTTGGATATACTAGTACATCACATGATGATGTACTGAATCTATGAGAAAAGGTCTGTATCAAATATATGTATTACAACGAACATAACAAGAGGCTCGAATTTGAGTGTAGTTATCTTATAGTGGCTATATATATCTCCAGTGAGTGAGGGGATCTGCTATCTTAGAACGAGGAGAAAATTTTAATGTTAACATTCTCTATTCATGCACCAACAGAAGACAAAGCAAAAACACCGCTGGACACGTGGCGACAATGCCAGACAACCGAATACCAATAAGCATAGTGGTAACAGAAAAAGAGATAGAGCCAACACACGATGGCAGGATAATTTAAGAAGTTCTGAAGAATTACTGGCTCATCAAAAACTGGCAAGGGGCTGCTGCAGATGCAGATGACAAAAAGAAGAGGAAGAAATTTCCCATTTTATAGATAACAACTTTCAAATATTAACGCAAAATAGTTTGACAGCAGGGAAATGATGCTGTTAAAATCCAGTAGCTCTTGTTGTAACACCCTTTGTAGAATTAACCAATAAATAACAGAGACTGTGTCTTTTTCTCAACGAATAAAAAAATGTTTGATAGCTATGCATATAAATTATTAGTCATATAGTAAAAAGAAATATATTTTTTGTATTCAGATTCTTCTTTAATTTCATATAAAGCAGGTATAAATATTATTTTAACTTCCAAGTTATCTGCAAAAAGTTCTATAAAACACTGGTTTATACTTACTCACTCTTCAAATTATCACTGAAATTTAATTATTGAAACAATTTTAAACGCTCTTTCTCTCGACAAATACGAAAATTGGTAATGTGACAGCAGCGAATAGAAGAAGGCTCAATGTTTCTTCTCCTCTTTTTTTACGATCAAAAATTTCCTCTTAGATCTCGATGAAATTAAATGCCAAGTTTAATGTTCATCGAGTGGAAAAAAGTAAAAAGTTTGTACCGATCCCCTCACCGGTTCTTTCCTTTTTTTAACAGTGTCGTAGAAGAAGGGAAATTAGGGAAATATCATATTTAATGCTGAAATTGTACTTTTTATAAATTATGGTGATTCGATTAATGATGATTATAATGCTATTAAGATTAGGTCACGTCGACTATAGGTAAATTATATTTGCCATTTGTCCAATTCGCATACACTGACTATAAAGTAGGTCGAGCATGTCAAGACTTGTCATTGCTAACAGTATTACTGAGATTTGACTATTCTTAAATAGATATTTAATAATGAATTTAATTTTTATAGATGTAATGGAATCTTATCATGATTTCAAATAATCTTTCATATATAAAAAGCAAGTTTTTTTTTTAAATTTTAAATTAAAAGTAAAAAAAAACAATTTTCGATTATTTTTTCTCTCATATCGAGTGGGATATATTCTCTGATGGCCTGAATGTTTTGTTTAAGGTCAAGAATTGTTCTGGATTTATCTCTATACACCAAAGATTTAACATAACCCCACAGAAAATAATCCAAGAGCATCAAATCGTATGATCGTGGTGGCGAGTTGACATTACCATTTCGCGAAATAACATGCTCAGGAAACTTTTCTTGCAATAAATCGATTGTCCGGAGGGATGTGTGACAAGTCTTGTTGAAAGAAAACATTGTTTATATCCACAATTATCAGTTCAGGCCAGGATTTTCACCGGCCCAAATCCTGCAGTTATGTTTGTTTACAAACCCATTAAGCCAAAAGTGCGCCTCATCGAAAAATATTATTTTTTCCCCAAATTGGGGGTCGCCTTTGAACTTCGAATTTCTACGCGCTGTTGAATCGTGTATTGAAACAATGTACTGATTAAACAATGTACTATTAGGTTTCAAAGTTCTGACATTCTTATTAGAAAGCTCTTGATTATACGTTATATGAAAATTTTGATTCATCGCATCATTAAATACACAAAATATTGCTTGTAGTACATCCAAATCTAACTCTTGAACTCATTGATCAATTCTTCTATTGGAACCTTTGGCGTGAAACACTAAACTTGAAGAGATTTACCAATAAATACCAAATCACTTTTTTTGAACTGCTCGATGCACGTTTCGTTAACCATGTTAGCATCATCACATTATTTAATCTTAATTCATCTCCTGATGATGCTAACATGGTTAGCGAAACGTGCGCCGCGCAGTTCAAACAAAGTGATTTGGTGTTTAGGGGTAAATCTTTTCAATTTTATTGAACTCATTGCTTTAACTGAAGTTGGACACGCTCCGTACTCCATACTGTGTGACTTTTTTTTTAATGGTAACTATTTTACAAATTTCAACTATTCAGTTTTTTAAATACAAGAAAAACAGCTGTTAACTGTGTGCTATATCAGCTGGCAAAAAAAAATCTTTGTTAAAAGGCCCTATGTAAAACAGTATTAACATTCTATTATACATAAATGTATTTTGTCATTAATTAAGCGAATAATACGTCAATATTTAAGTGTACAAACCGTCACACTGAATAAATGTTATTAAAAAAATGGCTATTTATATAAAAAAAGAAAAATACTTACGTCAATTTTTTCACGTTGTACAATATATACAATTTATTAGTGATATTACTAATGACACATTATTTATAGATATGCAAATAACAATAGAAAAAACATGTGATAATTAAAAACTTTTATTGAAAAAACATCGTATAAAATCTGTCGTACCGTTAAAAAATTTAATATCAACAAATTTTCAGTTTGCTGTGGTAAAAGAGACCTGTGATGAACATCACAAAACAATATGGAAACAAAACGAAGAAAACGTTGAAAAACTACAAATTACATGTGAGTATTTTACCAAAGATGAAGATATGTATATGTTGTTCTAGAAAAATAACAGATCTTTAGGAGTAAACAACACACCTGCAGAGTTCCTAAATGGAGCCCCATATTTAATTGCCGTAATTAGAGTATGGGAAATAAACTATATTCCTGCAGGCTCGCATGAGGGAATGAGGGGGGCTCGCAGATGTGACTGAATCAATCTAAAGAGGCTAGATTCCTAATGACCTAAAGTGGCTAGTTTCCAACCTAATTGCTCCTCCACTGACCCAATAAATACTATCAGAATTATCATATAACAATCTATTGAAGAGTTTGTTGCACAATGCCAATGCTTGATGGGACGGAAAAATAACTCTTATTAAAACTTTATATACAAGAGTTGAATGCAACATCCATCACGACGGAAGCGATAGAGTTATATATAAAAACTCTCCGGAGTGTGACAGGAATGTGTGCTCTCGCGTTTCCTATTCAATATTGTGCTGGACCACGTTCAGTTCCAGATGAGCAATAATATATAGGGTAACAAGCCTACACTTGTTACCGTGTGGAATTCCACGCAATACTCCACATATGAAAACTGCTATTCTATGAATGTAAAACTTGGAGGCAGATCATAAAGGTACCAACAGAAAAGCCAGAAGTATTTATTAATAAACATCTAGAAGAATACTTTGTATATTTTCACCAGATCAAATCAGTAACCTTCTTCACCTGGCAAGGGAAAAAGATTTGAAAAGAGTAATAAAAACCAGAATATGGGATTGATTTGGATACACGGTTTCAAAACCTAACAACAAAAATTCAAAAGTAGTCCTATACTGGAAGATATTTTCAAACGTAGAGATGCTCAATTAAAGAAGAACAAAGAAGCCCTGGAATAACTTGGAATGAAACCAAGGCCCTATCACAGAACACAGTTACATGGCCAGTTTGTGCTGAATTTTTTGAATCTGTCTGCTATGCGTTTTTTTAATGATTATCTCGAAAAAAATCAATATTTAAATAAAATTACAATCTACATGTATGGTAAAAATGTTGGCTAAATCATAACATTTGATATACGAAACAAAAAATTTAGAAATATTTTAGACTGCATCATTAAGAAAAATATAGTACTCTAATAAATACTTTAACTCTTAAATTATCACAGTTAGAAATGTAAAATCATGGTTTAGGCGGAAATCAGTTTCAGTAGTGCTGTGTAGTAAATGTGAACATTGTAAATATTCGGTAAATAATGTCTTACAGGATAATCTTGGCGTGAAATAGACGAACTCCAGATTTAAGACAGACTAATTTATAACAATTAATTTTTAAAATAGACGACTTATTGGAGTGATACTCTACATGTCATTATCCTTTAGTTATACCAAATGCTTAATGCTCTTAGGGCAGATTGCAGATCTCTCTAGGAGTGAAAAAATCTTGTGCTGGTGTCAATTTTAAACGTCTAATGAGAAGGGTGTTTAGTAACCGAGGCTTATACCATCATAATTCCCACTCTTGTATGGAGCTAAATTCTGGGTTTTGCATAAGAAACAAATAAAACTCGAGAGCTTTCATTATATATATATATATATATATATATATATATATATATATATATATATATATATATATATATATATATATATATATATATATATATATATATATAGGGGTATTCCATGCCAAATCGACCACTTTTGATTTCCTAGAAATTTTTATGTTACTAATACTCTTTTATAGTTTTTTTCAATTTTTTTTACTCAACCGAAAAAAAGGTATGAATTTTCCACAAAAACCGTTTTTTTTAATAGTCTTAACTCCTCCAAAATTTGACCAAATAAGACGTTTTTTTTAATAACTTGTTTTTGAACGAACATTTCAAAAAAATTACAAAAAAAATATTTGAATTCATCTTCTATAAAATTTTTGAGTTTTTCGGAAAAAATCTTTAATTTTTCAAAGTTCGCCATTTTTTTCCCAAAACAAAAAACTTCCATTCATTCTACGTTTGATGCTGCAAGTTCCATCGTGGGCCAACTTCTCTTTCAATTTTTTTACCACATTAATTAATATTGTATACGAGATTATCAACGAGACAGTCTCAATATGGTGCTATTGATACGAAATGGTGCTATTGATACGAAAGCAATGAAATAGATTTGAAACAAGTGACATAGAATTGAACGGACTAATGGTCGGAACGGAAAATGGACTAATGGTTTGGTTTGGAATGGTCGATTTGACATGGAATGTATATATATATATATATATATATATATATATATATATATATATATATATATATATATATATATATATATATATATATATACATATATATATATATATATATATATATATATATATATATATATATATATATATATATATATATATACATATATATATATATATATATATATATATATATATATATATATATATATATATATATATATATATATATATATATATATATATCTATATATATATATATATATTTTTTTTTTTTTTTTCTGTTAATAATTATGTTGGGTAATAGCATACGCCAATGGTTTTTTCAAACGCAGTTTAACGCTCAGGCTGACACCAAGCGTCCTACGAAAAGGAAATTTAATTAAGTAAAATTACACTGCTTGTACTTTAATTATGTTAGTATCAGAGTTTTTGCAGCAAATCGAAGGGAGAAGGCGCATTCACTGCGACAGCCACCCCCGTTAGATCTGTTTCAACGATCAAAAGCTAAACCAATTCGTTTAGAGCTATTGCTACTTCTGACATTTATATGACGTTATTAAATGCAACAGTCTATAATGTTTACGCTTTTAATTGAATGATGCTGGATAAAGTGGACGTTATTGTACGAAATGTTTTGATACTGATATCGTAAAAGATTACTTACCGTGATCGAAGAGAAATCCAGATTTGGCTAAGCTATGAGCTGCAGGTGGTAGTCCTGGTACAGAAAACGTGTATGTTCCATTGGTTCCAAAACTGCCACTGAAAATGGGACCTACTGTAACAAAATTAGTCAATTAATCAATGATCAGTTCCTTTATATTTCATTTTAATTTTAAAATTGACTTAAATTTAAAATAAAAAGAAAGGATTTTTATGTGTAATACTTAATACATATTAAGTGAACAGAGCATTAAGGTTAGATCGGGAATCACGAAGATTACAGGTTCGATTTCAGACCAAGGAGTGGATATTTGTGAAATTTGAGCTATGTACTTTAAAATGAAGCACAATGCTAACTACAAGTTATTATCCGGAATGTTTTTATTTTATCTTGAGAAGAAATACAGGCATTATGTTTTGGAAATGATGACGTTGAAATGGTTCATCTGGTGGAATGCATTCTTCCAATTTTCGATATTTCGTTTAAGGACAAGAATTGTTCGAGATTTATTCCTATAAGCCAGAAATTTATCATAACTGCATAAAAAAATAATTCAAAGGCGCGAGATCGCATGATCTTAGCATCTAGTTGCTCATTTCGTGAAATAACGCGTTCAGGAAACAAGTTGTACCGTCTTGTTGAAAGAAAACATTGTTTATATCCACATTTATCACTTCAAGCTAAATGTATTGTATTAGCATATTTCTATAGCATTCGCCATTAACAGCAACATGCTTTCACTCATCGCCTTAAAAAATAGGTCATTGCACTCCTTCAGCCCAAAAACCGTACCAAACAGTGATCTTCTGAGGATGAAGAGGTAACTTCTGAATCATTGAGGATTTTCATCGGTGCGAATCATGCAGATATGTTTGTTCACAAACCTATTAAGTTAAAAGTGCGCTTTGTCGGAAAAGATTATTTTCCCCAAAGTGCAGGTCGCCTTTCAACTTCTCTAAGACACAGAGAAAATGTGCTGATCATCTTACTGGAAAGCTCTTTATTTAATAGATTTAAACATGTTTGGTTGAAGTTCTTATGTAAATCAATTATAATTGACTGTATTTGTCATACAGTCAATATTATTCCACACACGAGCTTTAACTTGGATATAAAGAAGATATATAAATAAATAAATTTGTAATATAAATATTTTCAATATAATTACTTATTTTATATTCCATATACATCATTTCAGAAATAGAAGAAGCGTCATTATAGGACATAACTATAAAAATATTCCTGGTATATGTGCGGGAATTTTTTTTTGTAAAAATAATGGGACAAATATACTTATAAATTCAATAACACATGAAGTCCAAACATGACAGCTAACATGGTCTTTTCGCCGACGAAAAACAAGACTAACAAAACTAGAATAAGTCGTTTGCCTTATTTAGTGTCGCTACTTTGAAGTATCTCCTAACTAGTACCGCTTGCCTCAGGTCATACCTAATTTGTACGAACTATAGCAAATTTAAATTCATATATTTACTTAATTAGATCATTTCAAACCGGTTAAAATAGTTTTATAGGCAGTAAGAATCCTTAAGAGTCGCAATGAAAAATGTCCACTACACTTTCCGCGATTTTATTATGTAATCCTTAATACGTTATACGTTTTTGTCTTTTTCTCTACATTATTTCATATACGGCAGATAGAACAATAATAATACCAGGTATTTATTGAATATATGCAATTTTTTGTCAATAGTTTGGAAAATGTTATAATTCGTTGTTATAATTTATTGTTTATAATTTTAATAATATAGAACTTATTAAAACACACACAAATTAACAAAACTTTCTAATATATATATATATATATATATATATATATATATATATATATATATATATATATATAGTTTCAGTTCATCAACAGAATTAGGAGCGGTCACGTATACTTTGGTTTTTAAAAAACCCAACAGGAAAAGTCTAAAGGTGTGAGGTTAGGCGACCTAGCAGGCCATTCAACTGAACCCTTCCTTCCTATCCATCTTTCTGGCAGTAATTCATGAAGATAATTCTACACATTTCGAGTAACATGAAGTGGTGCCCGATCCTGTTGGAAGTAGAACAGCCTTCTTTCTGCTAACGGTAGTTTATCAATAAAAAACTCAAGTTCGTTTCTCAGTAACTCTAAATAACATTCACCATTTAAATTTTGTTCTATGAAGATAGGTCCGATCACTTTTTTATTGTAGATTCTACACCATACGTTAACTCTTGGATTATTTCATCTTCTTCTTTCTTCAGCCCAACAAGAATTACTGTTAGACCAATATCTGTAATACTGTTTATTGACTATGCCATTTAAATAAAAAGTTGCTTCGTCGCTATAAAAAGTTGCTTCGTCGCTATAAAAAATGTGCTTCTCGAAATTGGTAGCTGACGCTTCATATCCAAAAATCAATTGCAAAATTCCAATCTTCTATCACAATTATCATCTCGCAATTCTTTTACGTTTGTCATTTTGTATGGATAATTGTAAAGTGGCCCACACCTTTGACTGAGAACAACCTACCTCTTGGGCAATTCTGTGCGTTGACTTGTGAGTCAACCATCTTCTTCTTTGTGTCAACCATGTTCTTCCATATTCTTTGTCTTCTTTGTAATGTCCACATTACAAAGAAAAATATTTTCTTCAGTAACAACATTTTTGCGCCTTTTGCGGATCATTGGGCACACACTACTAGCTGTTTTTAGTTTTGCTAAGTTATTTAGTCAAGGACATAACGAAGAAGTACAAGTTTAATACGTACAATACAGTAACAATGAGTATAGTACAGCATGGGTAAAAAGCATGTAGATGGACTCAAACAGACAACAGAAGAATTCGGGCACTTAAAATTGGCGTTTTAAAAAAATCTTGTACACTATTAAGGTTAGATAAGAGCATCAAGTAACTGCGTTAACGTGATGACGTAGAAATACGACAACTTACTTAGTGCAGACACGTGAGAAGGATCTCAGAATATCGACTGCCGAAATTAGCTTTCCATTGGGTTCAACCGAAAAGAAGAAGACGAGGTAGATCAGCGTGGAGTGATTACAGTGAAGCATACACAACAATCAGTGTCAGGAGAGAGTTAGTTGAATCTAAGATTCGTCCCCTGTGTAGGTGTTATACACGGTTTTTGACGCACCACGATTGTATTTTTTGAGCATTTCCTTGAGTCTTTTTTTCAGCGATTGCCAAATTATGCGGAAGCCAACGAGCACAAATCTTTTTCATACTGATGCCAAGGGACGCCTGTATCTCACGTATGTCACATGGCGATCTTGCTTTATCAGTTGACGCATAGTATCGATGTTTTCTGGCACAATAACCGATTTTGGACGCCATTCTTCAAATTCGCCCGTGAGCGAACGACGGCTACGACTGAATTCACTAAACCAGTGATATATAGTTATTTTAGATGATGCTTCATCGCCAAAAGTCGAAGTGAGTTGATCGATACATTGTTGTTGCGACTTGTGACTGAGATGAAATTTTCCAGACACTAAACAACACAAATAGTGTCCATATGACAAAACGTCCTGAGTACCTATCAGTCAACAAAGTCAAACTTTACGTGACACCATTGTTGCCAATTCCGGATACATAAATAGCAACTATCGTACATACATCATTTTTTGCGTCATAAACGTTGGCTAGATTCGTTTTTTCAAGATATTTTTTGAAATTTTTTAACAAAATCAGTGTATTAGCTCCTCATATAGAATTATTACTAAAGGAATATATTCTTTTTGTAATTTGTAGTACTCTGAATATTTATTTTATTTATTTGCTTTTTACTGCTTTAAGATCATTTACTATAATACACTGCCGTACGGCATCCTCAACAGATTTATGAATTCGAATTGTGTGATTTGTCGCCGACTTTTAAACAGTACATTTGTCCTTTCGACTGGAAACTAGCTAGCTACCAACTTTTTTTTTGAATTTTAAACATCGATTCTTTGTCTAGAGTCTATAAAATAAATTTAAACATACGACTGACAATTCTTTCGCCTGTGGACATTTGTTTCCTTTTTTTCTTTCAGTTCTTCGTTTTTGGCAACAGGTAGAAGAACCTTTTTCGCTTTAAATCGTTTTATTTTTCATTAATAAACTCGTTCAAAAGACATTGTCGATTCTTTGATACAAAAAACGTTGAATATCACGTTTTTGATGTTGCAAAGGAAACTCTCTGATTGATATGTATAGTATTCAATACAATTGTGTTTTATAAATTCATGATACGATAAAATAGAGAAGAAAAAGTTAAAACAAAAGGTTATATAGAACAAAATTGAAATTTTTTAATCAATGATGATACAGGATTCAAAGGGATTCAAAGGGATTTATAGGCGACAAATTTCTACAACCTAGCATCCTTATTTTATAAAAGTCATAGGAAACTAAAGTCATTCATACTGCATGGCAAGCATGAGGGTTGTACGAAAGTTCTCGGCTTAACTCTTCATCCATCGAGCCCATTGCTTTAGGTTTGGAAAAAGGAAGTAATTGCTGGGAGCCAAATCCGGAGAATACGGTGCACGTGGAAGCACTTCGAAGCGTAGGTCATCGAGTTTTGTATTAACAATGCGAGATGTGTGTGCTCTTATTGACCAGATATAGATTGGTTAATTAGCCCAGAGTTAGCATCACACTCCCTGGTGACGGTCCTGCCTTACCAGTTAGTCTATGAGCACCACATCATGAGAATTCCAGAAAAAAGTAGGCATTGTTTTTCCTGTAAACTGAACCATTTTTGCTTTTTCTGTTTGGACTGATCCTTCATTTCTACCGTGTAATGATGATTTTAACTTCCATCTGCTGTTACAAAACGTCGAAGAAACTTAACAGAATCGCGTTTAAATAAATCTAAACTCTCTTGAGAAGTTTGACCTTGTTGAGAAGTGTGTTAGGTCGACTAACAAAAATCTCAAGTAAAGGTATTGGACACAGTCTATCAAGATGTTTTAATACGAATCATCTTCAGTAGATGTATGGATATTTGGCCACAAACAAAAAATTAAACTCACGCGTCTGAAACTCTGTAATATGCCATCTAACGAATCATACTTGTTAAATATCATAGTTATTTGTTCATACATGCACCAGCTCTAGTTAGGCTGAGAACTTTTCGATCCTTGATTTATAATTAAATATAAACTCAATATTTACTTCATAAAGATCATTAAGCATATTTTTTAGATAATGAGGGTTTGGTGGCAGTTTTAATGCTATTTAGGTTATTTATTTTATTTCTTTATTTTTTTACCAATGTGTTTTTTAAACGCCTAATCTTTTCCTAGATTCTAATAGATGTTTCAGTTATTAATGTTGATTTTGCTAAGACATGGTGTTAGTAATACATTTGTTGGTATAAACTAATGACGTCTATGGCCTTTTGGAGGGTAAACATATGCCATCAAAAGCCAGTCCGTTGTTAATTATTGTTGTGCAAAAAACATAATTTTTCATAGCATTGAATATGTCGAATTATGTACCAGAAAATCACGTTTTGCAGGGAAGTTTAATAACTTCCTTTCATTTGAAGAAAACGGCTACTGAAAGTTATTGATTGCTGGTATAAGCATATGGTGAGCATGCTTAAACCCAAAAAAAAACTTGTGAATGATAATTTAAACGTTTTAAAAGTGATGATTTTGATATAAGAGACAAAGAACGTCCAGGACAGCCGAAAAAGTTTCAAGATGCAGATTTGCAGGCATTATTAGATGAAGATTACCTTAAAACAATTGGTAGAAGCATTGCATGTTGCCCAAATCACTATTTTCGAACATCTACATAAATTGGAAAAGTTCCAAAAGCAAGAAAAATAGGTTCCATATGAATTGAAGGAAAGAGACATTGAAAGGCGAAAAACTACTTGTAAAATTTTACTTGTCATACAGAAAAGAAAAAGATTTGTACTTGGTGGGATAGTAGGGGAGCTGTGTAATACGAACTGCTGAAGCCTGATGAAACGATTACTGGCGATCGATACCGACAACAATTAATAAAATTGATCCAACTATTGAAGGAAAAACGACAAGAATACGACGAAAAACTCGATAAAGTATTATTTCAAAATGACAATGCTCGGCTCCATGTTGTATAACGTGTAAAAAAGTATTTGGAGTACGTTAAATGGGACGTCCTACCCCACCCGCCGTATTCACCGGACTTAGCCCCTTCGGACTACTACGTACACATTTATATTCTTACAACTTACATTCTTACAAAGAAGTAAAAATTTGACTTGATGAATGGCTCGCCTCAAAAAACCATAAGTTCTTTTAGCGTGGAATCCATCCTTTGGCAGAAAGATGGAAAAAAGTAATAGCTAACGATGCAAATACTGTGATTATTAAGGCAATTTATTTTGTTATGGAAATAAACTAAAATATAAACATAAAATCAGTCGTTCTTTCACATACTGATACTTGTTTTCATTTTTTCCCGCTACTTCTCATTTTCGTTCACTTGTGGCCACAGTTTAAATCATCAAAAATCATGATTTTTGACATGGCAACAAAAATACTTGTTGATCGATGTGCACGGTATTCAATAAAACTTCGTTTTACAAATTGACGATCAAGCGAAATCGGCGGAAGAAAAATGGTAAAGAGTTAAAACAACGGAATAAATTTATTAGAAAATGTTGAAATGAAATGAAATGATGCAATTACGGACATTTTATGGGGAGCCAAAGGCATTCGTATTCAAGCGGAGTCTGTAGTTATTAGTGGTCTGCTATACCAAAGTGCCACCCCAACGAGATCCCTAAATGCATAGTCGCAACATATTTTTTGTTATCCTTAAATAATAATGATACTTTTAAATAGATAAGACGTCTAAAATAGAAGACTTCTAAGATTAAGAAGATAATGTTGGGTTTTAGAAGATTGGATGTTTTGTTTAGGAACAAATATAATTCTAATTTAAAAGTTACGTCATTTAAGACCTCAGGAGAATTAATTGCTTCTTATAATTTTTCTAGAATATTTATTTCTCAAAAAATTAGTTTGGGTTAACGTTCAAATTCTAAATATCATACAGCTTAAATAGGGGGTGTCCCAATAGTTAATTCGGAATTCCCTTTTTAAATAAAACCAACAGTTTTAGAAAAATAACACGTTTGTTTATTTCATCAAAAAGTAGAGACATGGCAGTTATGTTTTAAAAAGAATATTCTCCAAATGTCCCCCTCGGCTGCTTCTACAGATGACCATTCTTTGTGTAAAATTTTCGACACAGAATTGGGTTTTTAAATAAAAAATAATTCTCGATTTCTTTACTTTATTCTAAAACTTTATCATAAATAATATTGATAATCGATCGAAACTTTTTGAAAATTGTTTGAAATTAATTATAAATGAATTAAAATTTATAAAATTTAAAATAAAATCACGTGACTACGAAAGCGCCACTATTGGCTGCCATGTATGTGACGTCATTATGTTAAAGTTTTCACTTAAGTATTGTCAACGGCTTTTACCTGTGCATAAACTGTCAAAAGTTTAGTGCAAAACAATATTGTTGGTTACTAATTTAATTCAGTAATGTGTAACAAAGGGTTCATAAAGATCAGTTCTAATAATATTCCTGGTGTGAATATTTTTATGGTTACAGATTTTCTCAAAAATGACATTCGGTTCAATTCTGCTGAAGTTTGAATTGCTAAAGCATCAATTTGTGTTTTTTTTAAATAATAATGTAAATGCAAATAGGAAACAAAATATTTTTATTAAATATAATTAAATTATTTGTAGGATGTCACGTGAAAGTTATGGTGACAAGACTATAGGTTATGCTCAATTTAACCTCAAAATTTGTATTTGCACGGTGAAAGGATATGTATGACCAGAACATAAAGTTCTAAGTAAATTTTATACAGTTACCTTAATTATTAATGAAAAATAAAAACTAAGAAAAATTCAAGGCACTCAATGTCACGATTGTGTAATTTCAGGAGGTAAGAAATACTCAAACATAAATATATATATATATATATATATATATATATATATATATATATATATATATATATATATATATATATGTTATAAATAATAATCTTTTGAATATATTTGGTGGTTATAACAGGTGGTTGTAAAAATTAGATGTTGTTTTAGGATTAATACGTTGTGCTGCTTGGAACCATTGATTTCGACGTTTAATATCTTGTGGAGCATTTAAAAACATTTTTTCGAGAGTTGTATTTATAGTATTCATACAAAATGATGCGAAACAGACACGATAACTAATTAAACACGCTCACGCTCGGGTTTTTTGGGTTTTTTGGTTCATCGGTACAAGTTTTAAAAGTTATTTTCAATTTGATATAACTTTTTAATTACAAGGAAAAAAATTAAAAGAAAAATAGTTTTGTTATAAAACTTATATATGATCTTTGCATTTATGACAAAAAGTTTTCAAAACCCCAATTGCGGTTCAATTTCACCAGTAACTTGATATATGTTTTGCTTCAGGTCAATAATCGTCTGTGGATTGGTAGAATAGTTTTTATCCTTGTAGAAGCCCCGCAGGAAAATGTTGAGGTGGGTTAGATCGTATCATCTTGCAGGCCACTGAATATCACCATTTCGAGAAATGACACAGTCAATAAAACGTATCCGTAATAAATCTAAAGTTTCCTTCGCTGTATGACACGTGGCACTATATTGCTGAAAGAACAAACTGTTAAGGTGTATATAATCCAATGAGGCCATACAAAATTTCTTAATATATTGCGGTAGAGCTCGCCATTAACACTTACCATTTTATCATCGTCATTTTCATGAAAAAATGGCCGTATAACCCCTCCAGACCAGAATGCACACCACATTGCTACTCGAGGAGGATGTAAACGTTCTCGTACAATCAGTCGAGGATTTTTACTTCTCCAAATCCTACAATTTTGCTTGTTCACATAACGTGTGAGGTGGAAATAAACTTCGTCGGAAAACATTACTTTATTGCAAAATTCTTATTTAAATTCCGAAGTACCTTGGGACACCCTTTAGATAGTTTCTATATCTTTAAAACTAATCTACTAAGGAGTAGGAACTGGAACCAAATGAGAGATTCATTAAATAAGCAGATTTTTTATGGTATTATTCAGGTAAATTAAAGCATATTCAGCTATACCAAAAAAATTTCAGCTATATCAAACGATAACCGTGGACCTGAATTCTCTATGATTTTCAGGTTATCGAAACATTAATTTTCTGCAGCAGTAATGATTTTATACAAGAATATTTTATGTTAAATCGGAATATTTTTGAAGTGGTTTGAAAGATTTTGTCATGACAGAGAATCACTCAAGGCGATCTACTTCCAGGTCCGTCAAAAACAGTTTAAAGTGAAGAAAACATCGAAAAAGTTGTTGAAGCTCTTCAAAATAATGGTAGTCAGGATTCTTTAAGTTCGCCACAAATACCACCAGCTTATATTTACATGATTTGATGGTTTTCAAGTCTATATCTTCTTCATATATCTTTCATATATTTATATCTTTCTTTAGTAAATATTTACTTCTTTCATATATTTATATATATATATATATATATATATATATATATATATATATATATATATATATATATATATATATATATATATATATATATATATATATATATATATATATATATATATATATATATATATATATATATATATATATATATATATATATATATATAGACTTGAAAACCATAAATAATTAACATCAAAACATTTTTCTTTGACTGAATAAACCATTTTGATTTTAAGCAACCACGAAACGATTTAAGCAACCACGATTTTAACCACGAAACATAAAGGCACCGAATTAAAAAAATTTAAGGAATCTAAGTAATGTAAGCTTAAAAATTTCTCGAATTTAAAATCATGTTTTAGAGATTTATCACTAAACTTCAAACCACTTTTTTCAATTTCTCGATATCTTATAATACATTATTTTCAGTTTTGCAAATTATATCTAAAAATATCCCAAAAAAAAAGTGGAAATAAAATCTATCGCCTCCACCACTGGTAAAAATGGTATAGACACGTACAAGCTAATTGCTGAGTACAGAACGCGTGTTCAACTCTTTCCCGTAGTGTCAGTTTGTTGGAATGTTATTGCCGAATTAAATGCCAACAAATGTCCTCTATTGGGGCAATTTTAAAAATCGCTCTTTTGATTTTTAATTGTTAAATGGGAATATTTGTAACAGATTTATTTAAAATAACAACATTGGGAACTATTAATATAAATATTATTGTAATGAACAGTGGTGAGCCTTCTCATTATTCCAGTGCTATATTTATGCAATTAATGAAAACTGCTGATCTCGTTGCATAAATAGTTAAATTACTTTGAGTTTTGTAAATAGGGCACTAAGTTCGTAAATTTAACACGCTTTCTCTATAATTATGTTATATTCAGCAAGCAATAATTGCCAATAGTGTTTGAATATATACAAAGAATAGTTATGCATTGCTACTGAATTAAAATAGAATATTCAGAGAATACGAGAGTCTTGGAAAAAGTTTTAGGTCTGATACAGAGATGGCGCAAATATCACCAAATAGGTAAGATATTTGTCAATTATAATTCGTTAGATGACGTAATGTGAAGTTTCAGAAGCGTGTGTTCACTTGCTTGTTTGTGGCGGTCGTAGTTTTGACATTTTTTGAAAAATATACAATGATGAAGTTCATAAAACACTTTATTTCGATGGGTTTAATCCCGACGGACAAAAGAGTTTAAAGAATTTTTCTCCTTTGTTTTCGTTGGTAAAATTATGTGCATACTGATCATTATATGACAGATGCGAATCAGCAGAACAAACAGTGGGTGAAAGCAGCTAAAAGTGCGCCACAGAAAATGAAAATGATCCCATCTGCAGAAAAAGTCATGGCTACGGTATTCTCGTGGTGTGTGTGCTCCAAGACTTCCTACTAGGTCCATTGAAGGGTGTTATTCACGCCGGGCTAAAAAGTGCTCTTCCAACTATAATGACCTACGCTTCGAAATACTTGCATGTGCAGCGTATTCGGGGACCGCTGCTTCTTCACAAATCTGAAGAAATGACTCGTTAGACGAATATTCACTTCAAATGATGAATTATAATGACCGTAAACAGTTATTAGTAATTTAAATCTTGTTAAAAGTATAAATAATAGTAGGGCTTTAGATGCGTACGAAAGCATTCAAATAGAAAAATGTTAAAAAACCATGAACCGGGATAAAGGACCTCTTCCATTCAGTCAACTTTTCTAATTATTAATGTAACACTTAGTTAATTTCACGGTTCATAATTTTTGTACGCTTCATTGCGTATGGTTGTTATATTAATAGAACATAGTTTAGATTTTGAATTGGATTGAATCACCTCCTGATGATGTCGATATGGTTAGCGAAACGCGTGCCGAGGAGTTTTAAAAAGTGATTTGGTGTTTAGTGGTAAATATCTTTCAGTTTAGTATTTCACGTCGACGCAGTAGAAGAACTGATCAAAGGATGAGTTCAAAATTTGAGACAACTGGTTATTTTTTTGGCCGAGAACTTTTCGGATGATCCTCGAAGAGGTTTCTAATGTTAAATGTATACAAAGGAAAGCTAAATAAACAAAAAATACTTTAAGAATCGTTTCATATGATACAACATATGCCTTTAATAACTATCATGATTCATTAATTCGGAAATGTTTTTAATGTTCCATAAATGAATTTCATTTCTGGCTGCTCCCAATCATATATCGGCCAAACCAACATACGTATCCACAATCGCATATACGAGCATTCTCTTGCCGTCCGAAAATCCAAACAGGTCACAAAATAGATTTCGACAAGGCGAAAGTAATCGCACCTATATGTTCTTACAAACCCCGCATAATTCGTGAAGTCATTGAGATCGAAAAACGCCCAGACTGCTTAAACAAGCGGGACGACAGTCTTAGAGTTCCAAATACATGGAAACCTGTTATTTCCAAATTGCCCATACGAAACCCTTCTAATCAAACGCCCACCTCCCGTCTCACCCCCACCCCTCAACTCAGTACTCCATCCACAACCTTACCTATTAATGCAGAGGTTGCGCCGACCACGTTCTTTTCTAGTTGTGAACTCTGGCGAGTAGGCAGATTGAGGCCTCGGAATAAATCTCGAGATGTTGAGATTTTACAAATCTAAAACACGTTTCTACCTGAGAACCTAGTAATTCTAACATTACCGACCACGGAAGCCTTTCCGAACATTACTTACTGATAACATCTGTCAAAAATTGTATTTCATAAAGTATTTAGCAACACTCTCAGTAACATTAAATTATCAAAAGTACGTACAGTTTTAATCTGCTCGCATTGATAATATTTTCTTCTCAGCAAACATTTAACTAACCTGAAAGATGTCATCGTCAAAATGATATGTTTAAACGACCCGAACACTTTTTGTTACGTTTCTGGCCAGTATGCGGTCAAAAAGTTCGAAAATATTTAGCTGAATTACGCATTTTGCACATTTTAACTTGAAAATCAAAGACGTTGATAAAAGAGGGATCCAAACAATGTTTGCAAAATGTGGTGAATAGATGCATGGTAAAAGAAGTCAATTTGGTGTACCTATGATCTGGAGAGAAGCAAAAAATCACTACGATGACTTTTATTTTTGCTTAGTCAAGGTATCTAACCGAAAAAAAATGACCTATCCCGATCTGGTATTTGCTGAGAGACCTGTTTCTCATTCAGAAGACGTCCCTGTTTCAACTTTTCGTGGCATTTCTGATCTTTCAGATAGATAATGTAGTACATCCGAAGACAGGCAAGCTTGTACTAGCGAAAAAAGCGATAATTTTGAAGCTACGTTGTCAAAAGCTCTACTTTTTACTCAAGATGCTTAAGATCTTATCAGGTTCCTTCAAAAGAAAGATCAGGATGGTTGTCATCCAGACTCAAAGAGAGGAATATAGTTTCTCCAGGAACTAAAATTTCATGCTATCGTACTCGAGAAAAAGAACTGTTTCCGTTTTTTTTGCTCAGAAAATCATGTTTTTTGTAATCATGTTGGTGGTCTTTTATCAAAAGTGGATTTCTTGAACTACCAGCCAAATGAGTAGAGACAGTTCCTAGCGGCATTTGAAATGTGTTTTGCTACATAATGGCAATAAGCATGGTGCGGTTCCATTGCTCATTCCACTAAATTAAAAGGGGAGTATGAAACCATATCTCTAAAGTACCATGATCATAAGTGGGTTATATGCGTTGATTTCTAAAATGGTCCCGCGGCGCGCAAAACGCGACTCACCTTCCACTCAAGGTTATTTCCGAAAATAACCCCGAAACTACACATTAGGTAAATGAGACAATGATCTCCCGTCACTGGGCCACTGCGACACCATTGTCTTCTCTTCCTTGGTGTTTTCGCAGTTCGATTCACGACGACGATTTCGGACTGAAGGCTTCGCACCACTCTCCTCCGCAGGCCAAGTAAACAGAAGAGAATGAATCTTAAAATATTATTTTATATATGTCATTTGCCGAACTCACTTAAGGTGGTTCAGCTGTATATTATTTTACTTATGTACACCTACCGTATTTTGCTGTTGAATCTCTTTTTTTTAATGGTTTAAAACTTTTTATTGGGTCAACAGACCAACTACACAAAATTTCCATGTTTTCTCTGTTTGTGCAATCCTATATTCTTCAAATAGGATTGGAACAGAGCAGCAACTTCAGAATATTGCAGCATTGATTGCAAGCATTGGATTAAAACAAAATGGCCTGAAAGAAAATACTTGGCTGTTGGGGAAGAAAATATCATAAATATAGCGTTAGTTACTGAGAGAAAATAATTTTGCCTCCATTGAACATAAAATTAGGACTAATGAAACAGTATGTCAAAACATTGAATAAAAATGGTTCCTGTTTTAATTATATGGCATCTCGAAGAAATTTCCTGGTTTGAGCAAGGATAGATTTAAGGCTTTTCGATGGACTGAAAATTAAGGCTTTCATGAAAGATAACAATTTCGTTCATTCAATGAATGATATAGAATCATTAGCCAGATTTTCTTTCGTCAATGCTGTAATGGAAGTCTGGACTACGAAAATTATCGCGAATTGGTGTAAAACATGATGTAAAATTTCAGAAAGCTTGGATGTAACATGCGCATTTAAGTTTGCTATCTCCATAATCATTTGGACACATTTCCGGACGACCTTGGCTCTTACAGTGAGAAACAAGGAAAGCGATTTCATCAAGACCTAAAAAATCTGAAAGAAAGATACCAGGATCGATGAGATGAACACATGATGACTGATCGAAGAAATTACGAAAATGAAGCTTTCTGCGTGTTCAACGATGTAACAAAAGACAAAAAATATAAAATACATACATAAAAAAACGTACATTTCAAAAGATATATGTACCGTTAGAACCAGCATAACAAGCATATTCTAAAACAGTTTTAGTATTTCCGGCACTAAATACACTGTAAACCTGTGTTACTTTCGAATTTAGAAGCAAAACGACGGGACTAATATAGGTTACAACCTGACATTGTGCTATAAATGTAGATGAAGGTATAGATTAATGCCACTATTAGATAATAATATTATTAATTTCATCTTTAACATTCATAGCACAAAGCAGGTCCCAGATGCTTTAAAATGATACGTTGTACAAAAAGTAATGTGCTTGTAGAATGAATAAAATATACTAAAACCAGAGAATAAGTAAAAAAAATCCAAAACTTAACAGTAATATGCAAAAACGCGAAACCGTATAATGCCTAAAGAAAACTGCAATAAATAGCACATTAGAATCGAGAAATTCTTATGCAGGCAAAGCGAAGAACCAGTCAACTGGTACCGATGCCAGGTTGATAAGGTAATATCCCGGTATTTAAATACGCATGAATTATGTAGATGGGTACTTATTCGATTGGACATATTGATACTCCACTCTCCGTTATTAATAGTCACAATTTACACACAATACAATACCAAACTCCGAATCCAACGTTTCAATACAATTTATATTCAAATCCAATACATACATTTGTGTGTAATTGTGCAAAACTTATTTAGTTGCATAAAATGGTCTACATATGTATGTTTTTTTTGCCTTATTTGTTTTGGAAAAAATCTGTCTACCATTTCTATTTTATAACTTGTACAAAGAATGCTGGATATATATTAACTTATAGAGAGAGGAATGTTCTAATAATAGTGTATAAAAACATGTTCTGAAAACCTTTACCAATGTGGTATTATTATTCGCAAACTTGTTAATAAAATTATTTATTTAATTGCAACTTTCTGTGTATAATGCTTCGATATAGGAAGCTCTATAATTTGAAATATTTAACATGTAGTTGATATATTAGTATACTATAGTGAAATATATCTGAAACTGGCATTTTAATCATTCATTACTAGCGTTTTATTATGTTTATTTATGGACAGTGTCGTTATAGAAAATTATCTCAAGACTATTGAAAAATGGTTCATATTTTATTAGAACGTGTAAAGAAAATGACACTGTAAAACCTTTACAGAGTAAAAATACTATGGTTTTTAGTTACTGTTGATTAATATTTTGACCACCAGATTTTAAAAAAGAAAGGAAGCTTGTATATGCTTAACAACAAACGTTATTAATTCTTCTATTGGAACCTTCGGTGTGAAATACTAAACTCGAAGAGATTTAGCAATAAAAACCAAATTACTTTTCTATTCTTCTCGTCATGCGTTTCGTTAATCATGTTAACATCTTCAGGAGATCAAAACGAACGTTACTGATGAAAGCTATATAATAAAATTATAAACCTAGTTGATTTTGATTTGGGAAAGAGGTCTATTGAAAGCTAAGCATATTAAAGAATTAGTATTATATTCTACTATGATTATAAACAGGTATTCAAACAAACAGTATTTATTAATTCATCCAAAATTATTTTGTCTCCTGTCTCCCACTTACTGTAATTCATTTTTTGCTCCAGATCTTTTTTCCAGTATTTGAAACAGTTTTTATACTGGACTTGAAGTGGTGGTTATTGAACTCTCTTGAATGATTCAATGGACCAAAAATGGCATTCACGAAGTGATTTCTTCAATTGAGGGAACATGAGAAAGTCAATATGCTCCGTTAAGGCCACTAGTGAGGAAGTGGGCAACAAAATCAATAATATCGTGATGGCCTATTATAGAGTTAAGGTTAGAGAGATTGTTGAAAATATCTCGGACGGGTGGACACGTACGGAACATTTGGGCATGAGAAAGCTATCAGCGCGATGGGTGGTCCGTTTTCTCACTGCGGACTAAAAAAAAAGGAATCGGGTGACCATTTCACAGCAGTTTTTACACGTGTATAAACGCAATCCGAAAGAGTTTCCGTGGAAAATCGTGGCTGTTGATGACACTTAAATTTATCATTACATACCAGAAATGAAGGAGCATTATGTGGGTTTTACCTGGCGAACATGCTCCGAAGACGCTTCCATCAGTAAGAAAGATCATGGCCAGTGTTTCTACGGATTCGCAAGGTATTGTCTATGAGCCGGGCTCCCTCCGACTACGTTTCCAAACATAAATAAATCGCTATCTAGAAAAAAATTCACATCAAATGAAGAAATCATCGCCTAAATACAGGACTTTTTTGTAGTTATTTCGATAAGTGGTATTTTTTGAATTGGGGTTTTAAAAAAAAGAAATGTTATAAATGGTAAGATCATATACAAGTTTTATAACAAAACTATTTTTATTATTTTCCTTATAATTAAATAGTTATATAAAATTGAAAATACATTTTTAAATCTAGTACCGATGACGCGCTGATAGTTTCCGAAAAAAATCCGAGGGCGTGTGACGTCACAATGTCTATTTCCCCTCAACCTTACAGACAGCTGATATGAGTGTTTTAGTTTTTAATCAACTTATTCCTGTTATTATCATTAGTGTATTGATAAATTTATTGAAAATGTCAAATTTAATTAGTTATCGTGCTTGTTACGTACCATTTTGTACAAATACTACAAAACAACTCCCGAAAAAAATGTTTTTAAATGTGCCACAAGATGTTAAACGTCGTAATTAATGGTTGAGCATTTATTACTTGCTGAAGCTACACAATGGTGACATTGAGTGTCTTGAAGTTTTCTTGGTTTTTCATTAATAATTAAGGTAACTGTATAAGCCTTACTCACAACTTTATGTTCTAGACATACACGTCGGTTCACCATGCAAATACAATTTTTGTTGTTCAATTGAACATAACCCTGTCACCGTACTCGCGTAACACCCTACGCATAATGTAACTATATTTATTAATAAAGATATTTTGTTTCTTGTTTACATTTACATATTAGTTAAAAAAACTCAAATTGATGCTTTAGCACATCGAACTTCCGCTGAATTGAACCGAATGTCATTTTTGAGAAAAATCTGTGACCATAAAATTATCCACACCAGGTATATTATCAGAATTGGCGTTTATGAACCCTTTGTCACACATTACTGAATTAAATTAGTAACTAACAATATTTTTTTGCACTAAACTTCAATAATTTTGACAGTATATACACAGATAAAAGCGGTTGACAGTACTTAACGTGAAAACACTTTAACATAATGACGTCACAAACATGACAATCGTGGCGTTTTCATAGTCACGTGATTTTATTTTAAATTTTAATTCTCTTATAATTAATTGCAAACAATTTTTTAAAGTTTTTCGCATCGGTTATCAATATTATTTGTGATAAAGTTTTAAAACAAACCAAAAAAAAAACGATAATTATTTTTTATTCGAAATCCCAGTGGAATGAATTTCAAGGAGAATTTAATAGAATTTAATAAATAGAAACCGTTCTTTTGTCGTTTTCTAACAAGCTCTTTTAATCCGAAAACTGAGTCCTGGCCAAGTATGTTTCGAAAACAAATAAATTTTACTGCTTTATAACTAATCCTTTTATCAAAATTATCTATTTTTGAATTACGTTATCATATAATTGCACCTTCATATCACCAATAACCTATCAGATGTTATTATTTTACTCCTGGAGGGTTTCCGATCTATTTTTATTACCTTCTCCTTCAACATAGTTTCAAAGAAATGAGTTCAACGGTATAAAATTCGAGGATCTGGCTGGCTAATCTTGAGTCATTTAAGGAGAGAAATTTATTGCGGAAATTTGGTTTGTTACAAATCAATTATTTTAGCATCTCTGTGCGGTCTAATGCCATCCTGTTGAAACCACATACCATCCAGGTCCATATACTCTAATTCCGGCCGCAAAAAGTTGGTTATTATTTTGGCAGATCATGGTCTTTTGAAGCTAGCAACATCACCGACCTTATCTTCAAGTACGTACGGACCAGTGAGCCTTGGGGAGTATATGGAATGGTTGTTTGATAACCTTTCTTGAATTTTCTTCAGCCCGTATACAGAACGTTTGTTTGTGTATGTATATATATATATATATATATATATATATATATATATATATATATATATATATATATATATATATATATATATATATATATAGTATAGTTAAATTAATATTATAGTTATATTATAGTTAAAGAGGATTTTGTTTAAAATATGACGAAATTAAACACATTGTTTCCTACTCTGCGATGTAATTTTTATAAATAATAAACGTTCAGATTTTAAATGTCAAATGTCAAATATGTAATAATTTGGTAATTATTACGTATTTAAAAAAACTAAAAACCTAAAAATTCAATGTTATGTTATGGATTTGGAACAAGAGCACATTTGACTGATCTGAAAGCTACTGTGTTACTATGCTTTTACTAGAAAAATGGGACAGGCAAGTTGTAGAAAGCATTTAATAAATAGCGTTTTATAAATAGCTTAATAAATATCTATATGATACAAGCAAAAAACCAATGTAAATTTCCTTATAGCCCTTTTCGATAGATAAAACCGCTACCAACGGTCCTGCATCTCCAATATCAATATCGACATCATGACGTCGAGCAGCTGGCATACCTTTTTCAGAATTAAGAAAACGCTTTCAAAAAGTCTCCTTTCGATAAGGTCGATTTATTTGCATCATTCGACATTATGCATCGCATTGTATTACAATCGAATAATTCCTTATAGGCTTGAATAAAGTTGATGACAACACAAACAAACTTGATGACATACGTTGGTGAATGTTTACTATCTTCTTTCTTCGTTTTAAGTAAAGAAAAATAAAAGATTAGAGTTACTGAAGAGGATGTTTTATTTTTTAAGAGCATTTTAAAAGAATAGTTTACGATGCAGCAATTCGGGATCGTATATATATATATATATATATATAGATATATTATTATTCACTTATGGGCCTTGGTGGACCACGCGAAGTACAGTTAGAAGCGTTTGTTGTTGTTAGCCTTCCTGTGCGCCCATACTGATGTCATTATTTCGTTGTGAGTTTTTTTTCTTTCGTCAGGCCAAGTTGTTCCTGTCTTCCTACATTTTTCTCTCTGGCCAACCTCCCAAACGTTAACCTTGTATCTGAAACAGCCTCTATCCTGAACTTTGTGTAATATTTGCTGATATTTGGTCCTCTTTAATTATAGCAATCCATTTAATTATTTCTACTTTAGCTCTAGTCCTGTTTTCATGAAATTCGACTATTTGTCGAGTTAGCCTACTCGGATTCATGCGTTTTATGTGTCCGTAAAACTTAAGTTTTCTTTTCCTCATATCGCTATATATATCTGCGAATTGTTTGATTTCTTTGTTTTTTCGAAGTCGGTATGTTGTGCTATTTATTTGTTTGGGGCGTAGGATTTTTCTTATGATTGTTCTTTCTTTCTTTTCAATGTCCTCGATGTCTCTCTTTCTATTCAAAATGAGCGTTTCTGCCCCATATAGACTTTCTGGCTTAATAACTGTGTTGTAATGTCTCAGTTTTGTGTTTTTAGATATGTATTTTTTGTTGTAAATATTTTGTGTAAGTCTCAATGCAGTTTCCATTTTTTGACATCTACCCTTATTGGCCGCTTTTCCAACTCATTTTATATATTATATTATTCCATAATATTTGAATTGAGAGACTCGTCTGATGTTACCATATTTTGTTTTTTGAAATGGTGTTCTTAGTCAGTTTTAGGTCATGTATTGTATCTTTTCAAAGGAAATTTGGAATCCTACCTTTTCTGCTGTTTCTTTTAGGTTTTCAATCTGTTTCTGTACCGTTAATATATCTTGAGCCAAAATTGCTAGATCATCGGCAAACGCCAAACAATCAGTTTTGATGTTGGCTCTCCCCAGTTTAATGGGTTGGTCAATATTCAGAACCGACTTTTTTCACGCCACTCCTGTATTACTTTCCCATCTCCCCAAGGGGATGGGGAGAGTCCAAATTGTTCTGATAGTTTTTCCATTCTATTCTCAAGATTTTCCGGAGCCAGCCTTGATGGATTCTCTGGAGCTGTTTTATTTGTTTCGGATACAGAACCCAGGATTGAGTTTCGTAGGGATGTATGTATGTTTGTAATGTAATCACTAATTTTAGTTGTTCCTATAAGCCTTAGTTACTAAACACCTTTCTCATTAGATGTCCAATTGACACCAGCACACTTTATTTTATATATAATCTGTTCTTGCATGTTGGCATAGCATAGCTTCCCAAATACGGGAAGCATGCTACTTCTTCCAGTGGTTGACCATTCACAACAATATGAGCTGTCTCTCTCTCCTTATTTGGAGCAGTTTGTTCAATCATATATATATATATATATATATATATATATATATATATATATATATATATATATATATATATATATATATCATCATCATCAGCCCGTATCGATCCACTGCAGGATGAAGGCCTCTTCAGCATGCTTCCAACCTTCACGGTCCTGGGCTTTCCTCTGCCACTCGGGTCCAATATACTTAACGATGTCATCAGGGATCTGTCGTCCCATCGCCTCGCTATATGGCCTGCCCATCTCCATTTCAACTGTTTTACTCTTCCAATGATGATATTTATATATATATATATATATATATATATATATATATATATATATATATATATATATATATATATATATATATGATAGATGTCAGTAAAAATATAAATATTTCAGTATGATCGTAATTACGAATACAATTAATAATGAATGAAAGAAATTAGATATTTTATATTAAATGAGAGAACGAAGATACATTTAAATATCTTTATGAAATAAATGTTCTTTAAAACTCCTACTGCCGTAGATTCACTTTGAGCTTTATCATATATTTTTAATTAAAGCTGGCTAGAAGGTTAGGTGTAAGTAGGTGAACCATACTGGTACTTTTGGAGTAAAGAAAAAGTTTTTTTCAACTTTGACGTTGCGCGGCACGTTAAATACGAAATCAGCTGCTTGAGTTAAGTGTCGTGACTGGGTGCGGATTCCGCAAAATCGTTTGAGGTTTCCTGAGAGCGGTATTTGGAAAACAATCCGAACATAAATAAGTTGTCTGCGGCAGGAATGCTACAGAAGCGCGGGCCGACCAAAGCGAAGGAATAAATCACCAAGAGAGTGAGAAACACACTGTACAAAACCAGAAATTTACCAAAAAAATTATTGAGATTTAAAACTGCTAGTTTTTTTTATAAGTTTTGCTTTTTGATTAGTAAAATTTTATTATTGTATTATGACTGTATAAATACATTTTTAAAAACTCGATTATTGTAGTGGTTTCTTTGGATGTAAACAAGATATATATATATATATATATATATATATATATATATATATATATATATATATATATATATATATATATATATATATATATATATATATATATATAATCTATTCTTAAGTCCAAGTTAACTTCTATACAAAAAATCCAGATCTTAATCATGTTAATAGTTATCTTAAATAACCAAAATATCTCTTAGGTATTATTTGTATGGCGTTTAAATCAGCTGGACTCTCTTGCACGATGATACACCACGGGTGTAGCCAAGGGGGGGTTTTGGGGGTTCACCCCCCCCAAAATAAGCCAAATATTACCTATTATTATACCAAAAAAATACGAGGAGTGAATAGAGTTAAATTATTACATTGGAAGTTTCATTTAAAGTTAAGAACTTTATAAAAATGTCGTAATTTTTCCGATGAATATATAGATATTAAATTTCATGTAAGTATATTTTTGTTGTTTTATTTATTTCAAAGTAAAGCCCAGGGTTAAGGCAGGATGACGCAATATCGCTTCTTCTTTTCTCACTTTGCCCTGAAAAGGTATTCCGTAATCTGGATTAGGAACACGATGAAATAAAAATCAATGTTGCATACTTAAGTCATCTTAGATACAAAAACACATACAAGGCCTATTAAGTACTAAGTATTGGAGACCATTTGGCTTGAAAATAGACCTGAAAAAAAGTTAGGTCATGTTCAATAAATTTGCCGAGGGCAGAAGAATTTTGATTTCGGGGGGATTTGGATATTGCGGATCACTATATATCTTGAGCAGAGGATTTCATTGGAGGGTAACACTGCTCGAGAGGTGGAACAGCGAATTAAATGAGGCTAACAGGTTCGGGAGAAGGCTCAACATAGTGTTTAGGAACAGACTCCCTTCCCCCTTTCTTCCTTCTGTGAAGAGAAAAATATTTGATCAGTGTGTCCTACCCATTATAATATACAGAAGTGAAACGTGAACACTCACATCACAATCAATTTAAAACTTTCGGGTAGTACAGAAGTGAATGATATACAGTGTATGCTTGGCATTACAAGGCGGGATAGAAAAACCTGTACATGGATAAGAGGACAAACAAAAGATATGACATCATTGCAAGATTACAGGAATTGAAATGGAGGTGGGCAGGGTATATATGACAAGCGATATGATGACAGGTGGACCAAAGTAATCCTCGAGTGGATATCGCTTGATCATAAACGTAGACGAAGAAGATCCAAAACCCGATGGATCCGATAACATCATCAAGTATGATAGGCTCGAATGGCAGAGAAAAGCTCAGGAATACGCGAGTTGGAAACACGCTGAAGAGACCTTCTCCTCTATACTGGATGGACACTGGGTGAGTGATGATGTTGATGATGATCAGTAGTAGATAGGTGTGGTAGAATGAATTAATGTATTATTTTATCTTAATACCTATAGATGTTCTATTCAACAGAAAATGTCAGTTGTTAATCACTGAGTAATACATACATGACTGTTATGACATATTATCTATTTGTTGATACATAAGGTTTCTAGAATAATCCTTGTTGTCACCTGATTTTACATCTACCTTCTTTAAACATGTATTTGGTCATGTAACTTGAACAACCATGTGGTAACCTGAACTCGATAAAGTACAAATTAGTTGGTTTTAATTCTAATACATAGCTCTGCTTCTCAATAGGATTATCTTCAAGAACACTGTTTTATTTTTAATAAATACTATATAATTTTCTCACAAAATAGTTTTGCAGGATTGCCCTTTATACAGAAATAGTTTGGCTCAATAACAGATTCCACTTTATGGTGAACCGCGTATTATGGACACCAATACAATTAACCCTGCCCAATTTCCCATCTTTTTCGAAATGTTAATAATCTCTAATAATTACGGAGATTTAATTAGCAGGTCTAGAGCTCAGCTGCGTTTCAGCAGCTGACCCCCCGATTTCCAATTACGTTTACCTAACTGTCACCGAGAACTTCCACCACCCTCACCTTCCACCCTCAGTCCCTCTCCCGTCTCTCTTTTGCACCCCCGCCACCAGACTCGCATCTGTTTACTTACGCGATTTACAGATTAACACCATCGATTTTTAAACGTCAGATGGATGCTTTATGTAGGCCAACAAACTGAATCTTCCCCTTGAAATATTAGGGGAAACTGGCAAGAAGAATGAGGTTATTTTTAATGGGATTGACCGCGTCACTGGCTTTTTGCATAATAAATATATCGGAGAATAATAATGTTACTTATATCTGTTGCTGATATTTGGATCATATTAAAATATAGGAAAACAAATAAATTACATAGGAATATTCAAGCAGTGGCGGTTGGTCCATAAGGGCACGTGGGCACGCACCCTACCTAAAAGAATAAAAAATGAAGTGGAAAAAATAATTTCGGATTTTATATTAATTTATTCTCTGTTCTGTCTGTGATCACGCTTCTTGCGACTTCTATAGTCTAAGATCCATAATGACATTCGCGGTAACGAAATAGGTCGTGGGTTGCCGAAGCGCGCCGATTAAAGAACACGTGTTTTGGGCACAGACAAGTATGTACCGCTACTGTTTTCTTTACTATCGCGTGCGAAAAACAAAGACAGCAATGTATGTCTTGGATACATTGTAATTGGATACATTGATAACATTGTAACCCAGAGACTAAACGCATTTATAACGTCATATCGCGGGCGCTGCCTCATTCTCAATAGTCAGGTGTTTTACGACTTTTTGAGTGGTTGTAAAGTGAATGTTTTGAACGATTACAATAGTGAAGATAAATTCAGTGCAATATATGAATAGAAATAATGTCACATTAACATTTGAGGACCGAATTGTCATAAAAAATCTTGGACGACCGAAACCGATTCTGCAAATCGAAATATTACTCAAAAACGAACATACAAGCGCACATTCAATAAAACTGTGTATGGGAAGTATTCGTGGTTATGTGGATGCGAGACAACAAATAAATTTTATTGTTTTCCGTGCATTTTGTCACAAGTCGGAAAACCAGTGAGTGCGGGCGATCTTGATCTTGGCTGGATTAAACACGGTGTTAATAATTTTAAACATTTGGACGCAAAGGTACAATCGCATTCTATTTCACAAAGACATTTGAAAAATGAGCTAGAAATTAGTACGTTAGGGAAGACAGACATTCGTTCTCAGCTCAGTAGTGCAAATCGGGACTCTAATAAAAAGCATAATAAAACTGTTCATAGTCCTGTGGGGTATTTGAGCTTGCTTTACGTGGGCATGACAAAACCTACACTTTAGAAAATCCTGGCATTTTCAGAGGGCTAGTAAACTTGATAGCTGAAATAAACAGTATTTTAAAAGCTCATTTAAAAGACTTAAAAAAAATTATTTCTAGGCATCTCCAAACAAATTCAGAACGAATTACTGGATTCAATGTTGCATGTTTGTCGCGATTTATTAAAAAAGGAAATTCACACAGCAAAATATATTGCCATACAGGCCGATCAAACAACCGATATATCTACTCAAATGCAAATGGTTTTTATAATCAGATATGTTACAAATAGCGAAATTTACGAGAGATTCTGGGGCGTTCTAATACCAAAAAATCACACAGCAAATGGAATTGCAGATGAAATTCTGAACGAGGTGGGAATAGACATAGAACCTAAGAAACTCGTAGCCCAAAGTTATGATGGTGCTTCCGTAATGAGAGGTACAGTCGGAGGAGTACAAGCCAAAATTAAAAATATTTATAACAATGCACAGTATATTCACTGCTATGCTCACCAATTAAATGTCATAATTGAAACGTGTTGTACAATAGAAAAAGGTGTAAAGGCGTTTTTTGCAAATCTGTCTGCATTTCCCGCTTTCTTTTCTCAATCATTCAAAAGGACAACTGTTCTGGATAGCGCCGTGAAAAAGCATCTACCCCGTGTGGCTCCTACCAGATGGATTTACTTTTAAATGTGTGAATACTGTTTACATTTACAAAGAAGAATTGCAAACATGCCTTGAAAAAATTATGGACACCGATTTTTTCGCGTTTCGCGCCCTCCATCCACCCGAGATTATTTTCTAAAATAATCCCGAAACTTCACTGCTGGTAGATGGGATAAGGTTTCCGTAGCTATTTGCCACTTAAAAAACCCTTATCTTCTCTTCCTTGGTGTTTCCGCAGCTTGGCCGCCGGACGGGGTGGGCCAAGCGCTTCGCACCACACCCCTCTGGGGGACAAGTACCAGAGGGGGGTGTATCTTAAGATATTATTTATGTATCTCATTGCCGAAGGCACTGAAGGTGCTTCAGCTTAATATGGACACCGAGTCGGAAAAAAAATTCTATTAATCAAGCTCAGGGGTTAATAAATTATTTGGCGGATGATAATTTTAAATTTTGATTGTTTTTCTTCAATAAAATAATGCCTCACTGAAACATTCTCTTTGATCAACTGCAAAGCAAGCAACTAGATGCACTTAAAGTTAAGAAGAGTTTGGTAACTTTTTCCACAGCTAGTTAAAATATTAGAGACAATATAGAAATACAAATTAATCAATAAAATGGTAATTTAACTAGTGAAGGATCTACAACGATCATAGAGAATCGCAGAAAGAAATGGAAATTTACTGACAAGGAGCTTATATAGCTTAACCATACAGGTTCATGAACGTTGCAGTTTTGATGCATACGTAACTGTTGCAAATTTATTTGAAACTGAAAAAATTGGTGAATATCGAGCCGTCTTTCCAAATGAAGACATTAAAACTGTGTGTAACCTGTTTGCAAACATAAATTACCTAAAATTAAAAAACGAACTCTCGGTGCCCCTGTTACAAATGTGTATCCAAAACAATTTAACATCAACATTTGGTGAACCTATGAAATTGCTGACTGTTTTGTGTACCGTCCGTATGACGACTGTGGAAAGCGAAAGATGTTTTTCTATCCTCAAACGAATCAAAACATTTCTAAGAAACATATAGGCCAAGAACGGCTGTGTGCGTTAGCAATGCTATCTATTGAAAAAAAACTTGTGAAGTCAATTTCAAATTTTAATGATCAAGTCATCGACCAATTTGCTGCTCAGAAATTGCAAACAGATTTAATGGTTATGGTCCTATGGTGAGTTTAGCAAAATTTTATTATCTAGGTACCTATTTGAAAAATTGATGTCTGACAGTTACATTCGTATTTCTACTGTGTATGATACTAAGAAATATAAAATTTTTGGTTGCGACGCATTTCCCTATTCCCATTCCAAAATTTGGTTATACGTGCCCCACCTATTTTTCCCCCACGAACCGCCACTGTATTCAAGTAATGGCAATAAAAAATAGGGTCTCTAGAATGCATTCCACTAGACGAAGCCGAGATTATTATTTTCAAAACATAATGCCATTATTTGTTCTCCAAGATAAAATAAAAATTACCACTTGTAGTTATTATTGTGCCTCATTTTAAAGTTCTTATACTCTTATTGGACAACCCTTACATATATAAAAAATAAAGAATATACCCGATTTGCTAGTGACATACTTTTTCAGTTCCTAAATTTTAGTCGAAAATATGTGGTATTATGTAATAAATAAGCCTAAATTGTTGTGAAAAATGGATAATTAATAAATAAAATTAAAATTTTCAGATCAGCATAAAATAACAATAAACCGTTATCAAAATTGTTCTCGAGGAATGTTTCGCTGACGATATTTTTGTTATATGTTTACTGATAAAATTGCAAATACATTAGCTAGTACAATATCCGAGCGACTGACAATTTTAAAAATAATAAATAATAAAGAACTTGAAATTAAATTAGGTGAAACACATGCAGATAATGAACAAATTAAAGGGCGAATCAATGAATTGGACTCAATTAATTGGACTAATTCAAAAAATTATGTAAGATTATATGGTGCTGCAATTCTGCTAAACTAACTATTCTATAAATTTTGTATTTCTACTAATAGAAAACGATTTGGAATACAACTTGCAAATATACACTGATTAAAAAAACACCTGTAGTGAAATTGAAACAAACCTCTCTATAGGGAGAACCAAAAACGTCAAAAGTAAAAATTGATTAAAAACAGAATTTCGTGTACTAACAATTAACTTTATTGTATGCACAAAACATTCGACAGAAATAAAACTGTATAAAACAAATAACAATCATTTCAAAACGAAATACGGAAATATGCAAAAAAATCTATGAACACGTTATTTTTCAAAACTGTTATAAACAAAGATATTATTTAAATTTTATTTCAATAGCCTTTTGGTTAACCTTTAATTTTTATAACAGCCAGTAAACGCTTTTTTCATTGAATCTGGGGGTATATGAGTCCATTCCTGCAAAATTTCTTCTCTAAGGTGCTGTTTGTTTTTAGTTCTTTTCTTTTTAAGTTCCCCTCCAAAATAGTCCCACAAATGTTCGATCAGGTTCAAATCTGGCGATTGGGGTGTTGTACGGATCTGTTTAGGTTCATTGAACAGCAGCCATTCCTATGTTTTTCGAGTCATATGGTTGGGGTCATTATCTTATTGGAAACCGAAAATATTTTCTACCAATTTCATTTAATTGCACTATCCTTTAATTTTTGTTTAATATATTAATGTAAATGTATTGATTCATTATCCCATCAATTATGTGCAAATCTACAACTCCTGCAGTTCCCATGCAACCCCAAATGAGCACCACGGCGCCCCCTCTTTGACCGACAGTACAATATTTTTGAGTTTTACATGCTACACTTTTTTCTTTCCATCCGACCTTGATACATTAAATTTGCTTTCGTCAGAGAAGATAAATGCGTTGCTTGCTTAAATGCGTTTTTTCTTATTCTGCTTGTTTATGTAGGGGTTTTCTTAGGCGTTCGTCCGTGCAACCCTTGTTTTTTAATATTATTAAGTTTGAGGCGATTACACATAATCTTCATTAAGAATACCTGCCATTTCGGTGGCACTTGTAGATGGATTGGTGTTGACTTCTTTAATTACTGTACGTTTTTGGATGTTGTTTAATTTTTCTGGCCGTTCTGAATGAGATCTATTGCCAGCATTGCCGAAGTCCTCATACCGGTAAATAATATAGTGAATTGTCGAAGCTGGCTTTTTAAAGATGCTTCCACTTTGTCGAAATGATTTTTCTTCTCGATGCATAATAATTTCTCTTCTCGATTCTAATAATCACTTCCCGAGTGGTGCACGGAATTTCCAAATGAAAGGCTGATTTTAAACGAATTGAGTAAATCATGAATGATATTTAGATAAAACTGGGAAATGTAAACAAAGGATTAAGCTGTAGACGAAGTACTTTGGTAAACAAGAGTGTTTGTGTTATTGTGTTTACACCTATAAAGGTGTTCAGAAACTTTTTTGCCCTTTGCTTCAGTACATTCATCATTAAAATGTAAAATAAATGGCCTTTGAATTTAACATTCAAAAAACTTTAAATAATATATATAACAACAATATTTTTCATATGTTATAACTTATAGTAAATAATTTGCAGAACATATTTTCACCAAGCCAGTAAATGTTCGGAAACTTTTTTTACTGAGTTGTGGATAACTGCTAGTAGAATTGGTCAAAAGAAAACAAACTCCTTCAAGGCAAGCAACAACATTTTTCATTACAAAATTAAGCTCAAGGGTACTAAAATTATTAAGATAGAACTTACAAGAGAGCGTGAAACCTTCGCTCGAATATACTTGTGGGACCTTCGATTGAGTAGCTATGCCTGAGATTAAATTATAAAGAGTTTTCCAATAAGAGTGTCAAAACTTTGAAACGTAATAGTGGCATCACTGTTTGAAATGTAAATGTCAATCACAACACAGACTGCTGTATTCAGTACTATGTCAATTCACCATGGAAAGATACATCCTTCAACAACTGAGCTCTAGAGCAGTTGCCAGGTGATCCCCACCCCCATTTTAGGGAAACAATATTTTTTCGGACGAAGCGCACTTCTGAGTTAATTGATTTGTGTACAAACTGATCATCGGACTGTTTTTTGCAGTCATGAACAGGATATTGCCACTTAACAGCCACTACAGTCTTTTCGGTTTCACTGTTATGTTTATCCTTGATTATTTAAAAATATTATATATTGCCTCATTCGTTCTTCTCATATACAAGCCATCGAACTTCTTTCCTCCTGTTACTCTTATATTTATTCAATGTTTCCATCTTAATAGATTTTCTTCTTCTTTCTTGTTTAGAACCCATGTTTCACATCCGTATAAAGCAGTTGGTCTTAATCCTGTTTTATATAGACTTAATTTGGTATTTCTGGACATGAGTTTCGATCTTATTAGATGGTTCAAGGCTCCGGTTCATCTGTTAGCTATGATCAATCATAAGTATATCTCCTTCTCTTCTTCACACTTGTCCTTAACCCTAAATAACCAAATTCTTCCGCTCTTTAAAAACTCATTCTTCTTAGTTCTTTATCAACTTCTACTTTTAAAACGTTTTCTTGTGTACCTTCTACGATTATTAATTTGTTTTACTTTTATCTCGTGTGGTGACTCCATTAGCCTTTTTGTTACTTCTTTCAATTCTTTGTGACTTTACGCAATTATTGCTACATAGCCTGCGTAACCAACTATGTCATGATTTCTGTAAAGTATGTCTCATACTTCTCTGTTCAACTGACCCTCCCTAACACCATGTAGAATAATAGAGTCGGTAGTAAATCTCCTGGCTGTAGGCCTGCGTTGATTAGAAGCTCTTCTGTCGTTCGTCCTTTTACACATCTCCTTTCTTTCTCTTTTAATTTCCCTATTTTAGAGAGTACTATAAATTCTTCCATCGTTTTTATCATTCTGGATATCTTTACCGAATCATAGGCCTTACTAAATTCTACAAACAGTACAACTGTTGTGATTTTATACTAATAATACATTGTTGGTGCTTCTTTCATGAGATAAACTGGTCAGTGATTCCTCTGCATTTTCTAAAAACTACCTGAATACATCTGCCTGTAAAATACCTAATACATTTATTGATTTGGTTATTAACAGTTATTTTCATTGAGAAACACCTACTGATGTAATTGATATAACAGAACGTGCGTTAAATCTAAATCAGTCTAAAGTCATTATTTATAATATATAATCCAAAGTGAACATTTCCTGAATGTGTAAGCACAATTTGAACTTCATATGCTTTTAAAGTAAAATAGTTTAGTAAACATGCCCATAAAAAAACAATTATAAGTGTCAAACATAACTGAAATTATTGCAATTCTGATCAACAATCGTTAAAGCGATAATAACAACAATGGTCAGTTTCCTGTAAGTACTAAACAAATTGTATTTCGTATCAAATTACAGATCTCTTGAGTAAGCAATATTCATTGTTCGTTATTGCCGGCAAATTGCAGAATTATGACGTGATAATGTTTCTCTTTATCGTAATTACGCATTATTGATACGTTAATGTCGTATTCATTACAATCCATAAAAATTAACGATGTAGATATGGTAGTAGTTACAAAGATTGTATTTCTTTCAGTAGCACAGTAAGTTTTGCTAAAAAAAGAAACAGATATTAATAATTAATTGTTTATAAGCATTTTCGCAACTAAGGACCGGTCCTACAATGCAAGAATATACCAGGTATAAGCCATACTTGGAATAAACTTCCGTTACACCCGTCCTACAGAACGGGCGTTTCAAATTTTATTCCAAGTATTGCTTATACCTGGTATATTCTTGCATTGTAGAACCGGCCCTTAATAGGTTTCCTTGAGCGATTTTAATATATCGAGGGCCTCGTATCAGAAGGGCGTATGAACCAAAAAGTAACTTTTACAGAAGACGCAAAAAATTAGTATTAGTATATCCGAAAATGTCTATTAAATTGATTTAAATAAAAGGTCTATATACAAAAATGTTGCTTTATCAGTACAAGAAAATTAAAAATTACTATTATTATTATTATAGATTTATTATTATATGAACATCTCGTCATCAGATTCTTTTTCATCGGAACCAGTGGCGGCTCATGAGGAAGGGCGAGTATAGGGTGTATAGGTTTTCAATAGCACAAAAAGTAAAAAGAGGGAAAAGGAAAGCAAAAAAATCTTCAGCAGCACTAATTTCTTCTGCGCCCTCCCACTTTAAAAACCCACGAGCCGCCACTGAACGGAACCATGGAAAGTATTTATTACTGGTATGGAAGTATAGAAATTCTTATAAAGGGATTATAGCATCTTTGTCTTTGCACACAGACACTAAATTGTCATACTTTAACTTACTTATAGCAAGTTTTTCAGAATATAGGGATACTGGAACATTGACTGGAGCATTTTTAGCTTTTTGATCTTTAGAAGTTGTAACACTGAAAATTCTTCTTCTCAATATTCATTTGTATACAACAGTGTATTAGGTTTGGATTTTCTACTCGAACACATTTTACTTGCTTCTAATTTAAAATATTTCCTTTAGGGTCATGCATTTTAATAATCATTATTTTTTCGTCGTATTTTTTCGTCAGCGTCTTCACTTCGTAAGGGCTCTTTTTAACTGCTAACTTAATGACGTTTAACCAATTGTTTGGCCAATAAATTTTGGCATATTCCGCTGCATGTTCGATTGCAGCATGCATTGAATCACACTTCATGTACGAATGTCCAGGCCCAAGAAATTTCATGTGGAGTAGAATTTCAGGGAACATACGCCATTCTAATATTACAATTTTACAAAGTTGGTTTATAAGCCAAAGTAAAACTGCTTAGAATGGAGCGTTCATATTTATAAAACCATACGCCCTTCTGATATGGCGTCCTCGATATGTGTTTATAATATATGTGTGCTAGGTACAAAGTTTTATGTTATGGCGATGTTAGGATGAACCTTTGATCTTTAATCTCATGATAATAGAAGAATAGACAAAATAAATAATAGGTGAATGTTTATTTTGTTTATAAACTTGTAAGAAACTTATTACATATCAAATTAAACTACTAATCCAAAACAAAATTGTTCTTGAAATCTTCAGTTTCTTGACTCAAGACACAATAACAAAATATAAAAATCTACTACTTTAAACTTTTGCCAACAAACCTTTAAAAAATTAACAATAGGTATCTACGTAGTTATACGTAGTTATAAACTAACTAGCGAATAAAGTTATAATTTGCAGCTACGTCTTCAAAATCCCTGTCATGACGCCTGACTTGACAGGTCAAAGCCCCAGACCTGACATGTCAAGATGATTTAAGTCGCCTTATCTGAGACCTCGACCTTTCAAAAGAAAGATCAGAACTGTTGGTATCCAGGCTTAAAGCGAGGAATTTGAAATGTGTTTTGCTACATAATGGCAATAAGCATGGCGCGGTTTCCACTGCTCATTCCACTAAATTAAAGGAGGAGTACGAAACCATATCTCTTCTATTGGCAAAACTCAAGTACCTTGATAATAAGTGGGTTATATGCGTGGATTTAAAAATAATATTAACTTTTCATTGGGTCAACAAAGCGGCTACACGAAATCTCCATGTTTTCTCTGTTTGTGAGATAGCAGAGCTAAAAGCGAGCACTGGCTTAAAGCAAACTGGCCAGAAAGAAAATACTTGACAGTTGGGAAAGAAAATATCATAAATACAGCGTTAGTTAGTTATAAAAGATAACAATTTCGTGCATTTAATGAATAATATAGAATCGTTAGCCTGATTTTCTTTCCTCAATGTTGTAAACAATTTTCTAGGGAATTATAAGTTCGAAAATTATCGTGAATTAGCGCAAAACATGCTGGAAATTTGCAGAAAGCTTGGATGTAACATGAGCATCAAAATTCACTACATCCATAATCATTTGGACAAATTTCCGGACCACCTTGGCTCTTACAGTGGGGAACAAAGAGAACGATTCCATAAGGACCTAAAAAAATATAGAAGAAAGGTACCAGGATCAACAGTTTTAGTCTTACCGGCAGCAAATTCACTGCAGACCTGTGTTATATATTCGGCTTTCAACATTTTTTTAAATGGCAAATCTTTTAAAAGAAGAGGTGAAAAACGACTTGGTGAGATTTCTTGGCAATTAATACTAATGAAAATTACATAATAGACTAAATAAATATTCATTTAAATTATTTGCGTTCTCTGTCGGTTAAAAAAAATGTTCACGAACTTTCCGGACAACCCGATATATAGAGTTGCGCTATCAAAAAGTTTATTTTGTATTCATTCCCTGGCTCTTAAATTACATCTTGGCCTCTTGTATATTTATGATTTTAAGAAATAAAACTTAAAAATATTAATGCTCTGATACCTTTTACTCCTCCTATTAATGGAAGCAGCAAGAAAAAGATAAAGAATGAAAAGTCAAAAGTAGTGTCACTTTGTGTACTGCAAAAGTGGCTCAAAAAGAGCGTCATCGTAGAATAGCTGTTCAATTGAAGGCACTCCATCAACTCGTAAAGTACATTTGTTGGTACTTTGAAGCGTAATTTGTTTGATTCAAGCTGTCAACGTGAACCTGTACCATTTTCTTTATATAGCTTCATCGTTGGAACACTTTCTTAACGTTCTTAATGTATCAGCCCAATAAATTCGTTTATTAGACAAAATTTATTGCAAATTCTTTGGTCGATAAATGTGAAAAATCGTCGGCAATAATTTTTAACAATTACGCTAACATTTCTAACTTAACAAGTGAAATGATATGAAACTTTTGTCAGAGATCAGCGATAGTCATACCAACTTAAAATACACATGATTGTATTGAAATGCAAAGCACACTGCTTGAGTGGGCGGATCTTCAATAATCTGAATACGCCCTAATAACATTTAAATCATCCCAATCTATTTAAGTACAACTGCATCAATTAATATTCTTAATTACATTAATTTCAAGGAACGTACCTATCATTCCTCCCGGTGAATTGTTTTCTGATAAAGGTAACAATAAACATTTTATTTCAGATTGCCTAATCAACATTTTTTCAAATCAAATTATAATTTTCCAGAGCGTGCAATTGATTTTGTTGTTTGTAATATTATATAAATTTATTAATACATGGTTTACTTATCTTTCAGGCATTATCGCTCACTGATAATAAATTGCTTATACACTATTATTTTGATTATAAAGAGTTGTCGAATAAGAGTGTTAGACATTTTAAATGAGACACACTGATAACTACAAGTGATAATTAGATAATTTTTATTTTATCTTGAAGAACAAATAATGGCATTATGCTCTAGGCTTCGTCTGATCACCTAATTTTCGATTACTCCTTCACACATATCGCGTGGTATATTTTTAATGGTGGCCTGAGTATTTCGTTTAAGGTCAGGAATTGTTCAGGGTTTATTTCCGTAAATCAGAGATTTAACATAACTACACAAAAATAATCCAACCGCTTGATCATGGGGTCAGATATTATCATTTCGTGTCCAGAAAACTTTGCTTAAAATAAATCGATTGTCTTGTTGAAATAAAACATTGTTTATATCCACATTTATTAGTTTAAGACAAAGATATTCTGTTAGTATATTCCAACAGCGCTCACCATTAACAGTAACACGATTTGCATCATCATCTTCAAAAAAATAAGATCCTTTCACTCCTTCAGTCCGAAAACCACACCAAACAGTGACTTTCGAGGATCAAGATGAAATTCATGAATCACTTGACGATTTTCATCGGCCCAAATCCTGCAGTTATTTTGTTCACAAATCCATTTAGTCAGAAGTGCCCTTCGTCGGAAAAGATATTTTTTCCCTCAAAGCGGGAATGGCCTTCCAACTGGTCTTTATATGTGCTGTTGAATCATGTATCTTTTCATGGTACATTGACACAATGCACTGAACACCGAAGTCTATGACATGTATATTTTAATCATCGTTTGAAGAGTAGTCGAACTAAATGATCTATGTGCCAAAATATGGTAGAGTCTCTTTTTTATTATTGATAAAATATTTGTATCACCGCCAATATAAGATCTATGTGTCAACGTCACCATATTTGTTATAAAAAGTAAACATAGATGGTGTACCCTGTATCTTCAGGAGCGTAATATGTGCTATATAATCTAAGTAGCATGTTGTTTTTTGTGACTAGTAGCGATTAATGCTGAATTTATCAGCGTTTTAAAATAATAAAAAAAAAAACTAGTGCATGTACTCTATCATGCGAAAGTGCCCAAATTAACAAGAAGTATGCAAAGTAAGGCTAGGTTAGGTGGAAAGCCGTATATCACACAAAAAAAACATGAAACAAAAACCTTAAAAACCTGTTACTTATTGGAACAGGTTAGTATAATTTATTATTTTTATCAATAGGAATTTTACGGTTTTCTTTAATTCCTAAATTCTAGAAATATAGCGTTATCGTTTTTTTTTTATGTTGATATATTAAATTAGGTTCCAGGTCATCTGTAAATGTAGCTTTTTAATATGTAGATAAAGGTGAAGGTGATATATGAAAGTAAAGCTTTTTGATATGTACAGTGAGCTGGGACTCAATGAGCAAAGTAACTACCTTATGGGATTATTGCAAACTATACCGATACAACGTCGCCGCCATGGTATTTATGAGGACTCAGCACAAAGTAGAAGGCACCATAAGTTTTGTTGTTCCAGACGAAAAAGGAAATTAAAAAAAAAATACGTTTTTGCTTTTCATAACGCTTTTAAATTTATAATAGGCTGTGTCCCGCCTGTACTCTGTGATCAATCTCTATGTTTCTGTCGTTTTTGCTATTCATTCCCAAATATTTAAAGTTTTCCACTACTTCAAATTCGTAATTTCGTATCTTTACTGATTTGGTTGTAACTCTTCTATTTTCTTTCCTTATTTCCATATATCTGTTTTTTTCTTGATTTATTGTGAGGCCTCTTTTCTTTGCTTCTTATCCAATTTTTTGGATTGCTTCCTCCAGGCTTATTCTGTCTCTAGCTAGCACAGTAAAATCGTCTGCGTATGCAACTGCAGTGTTAATATAAACAATGTTGTTGATACCACATCTTGTCTCACTTCTAAATTGATCTCAAAATCATCTGTTTCTCCTTCCGCTGTTTTAACTACTGCTTGTGAATTTTTCATGGTCATTTCTGTTAGTCTTATCACCGTTCTCTTATCTGTTAATATTTTCTTAAGATATATTTATATAATTTTATATTATTCCTGATATGCCCTGATGAACTTTTAAGTTACCTATGAAAAAATGTTCTTGTTTGAACGCGCATTAGATAAAATATTCAGAAGATAATATGTTATACTCTTTAACCAATTTGATCCCAATCCAATTTGATTTGAGATCAATGGAAAAACTATTATACCATAAAAATATTCTCAGTGGTAAACATAACTTATTGTCATTTGTCATTTTTATATTAATTTTACAACATTGTCGATTGCTATTTAAGGTTACAAGTAGCGTTTTCTTTATTCTGATATTAAAATTATGCATTATAAAAAAATATTTTTACACTTATTTGTTTATCTAATATGTGTAAATCGTGTTAAATTGGCATCTCGCAAATATTCATACAACATATAGGAAATAAAATAAAAAAGTTTAATATTGTTTAACGCAAATAAAAAACATTTTAAGCGGCAATAAAAGAGATACGTGTTGTAAAACGTGCAAACGCGATTTGATATTCGTATCAGAAGCGGAAATACAAGGGAAAATCAAAACGATCAAATCTTCCAAATTTTATTGCGATATAATTTGGTTAGGAGACGAATTTTTGAAATGTAGAAGATGGGGTTGGGGTTGAAAAGAACAGTAGAGTAAGTAAATATAATAACAATAAAACGTAAATTGATTTCTCACGGGATTGCCCGACTTACTATATTTAGTTCAAGGGGATCGGGATGCACTCAGATTCGCAGCTGGATACCTGATATGGGACAAGGGTGCATCCACTGTGTATATTTTATTTCGATTTTTACAACTGATACAACACTAATGACTTATAATGACCTTTATGAAATGCCTTTTATATAATTCATTTATTTTTGTTTATTGCTTTTGTGAAATATTTGATAGAGATGAAGATTTTTTTTATTAAAAAAACAAATGTATTTGAAAGTAGAGTATGATAATGTACTCATTGGCACTAAATAACTGTTAAATTATCATTACTTAAATTAAACTAGTTCATGAAACTGTTCAAAACCCTATCTAAATTTAAGTTAATTTAAGCTATTACAGAAAAAGGTTACAATTGGCCTAAACATATTTCAAAAAGTTTAAAATTAATAACACATCTACTGTATACCGGTTGTAAGAGAAAGTACTTTCATAAATATAAGCAACGAGTCTTCCCATCATTTAAGGAAAAAAGTTCTTTACAACAAGTGTCAAAAACCTAAAGTACCCCGAAAAAAATTGCTGTTTTTAAATTATCAATCGACAAGCTATGATAAGAAGTAATATTTTAAACAAATATGTGTAAAAACATATTAGACATATATTAATGGGTTATTACTTAATGAATAAACTACAAATAAACTAATAAATATTGTCAAAAATTTTTTTTATTAAGAATCATGTCCAACATGTGACAATGTCGCAACAAAGCCAAGACAAAGTATGTTGGACATAAAGGTCGCTTCCAACTTGCCAAACACTTGTCCAAGTTTCTTTTGGATATTGGAAACATAATAAAACCAAATTTTTCATCTGGTTGAAGATTACTCGAAATGTGGCGCGATAAGTTGGAGTTTCTCATTGGATTCTATATAGAACACTAAAAGAGCAAATACTCTATCCTTATCATATACAAAGGGTACAAGCACTATTAACCGCTAATTTTGTATACAGGCAAAAGTAATGTGAATGGTTTATTGGCCAAAGCCATAGGAATCCAAATTTTTTGTTCAATATTTTATCAACAGACGAAGTTTTTTTCACGAGCAATAGGATGATGAGGATTTTAAATAATTAATTTAATAAACAATTAATCTTGTGTTTCTCAATGTGATGTAAATTGTGTAAAACGTGTTATGATGTGAAAAATTAGTGCTAGTAATTTCAACATTGACATTATATGATAATAATGGGTAAGTCTTCCTTTTTGTTGTAACAAAACAAACCAAATTTCTGTTAAAATTTATATGAAGAAGGACGAAACTATAGCGTTATAGGTATATGTTTGAAAAGTTTTACTTGTCTCAGTTGGAACGCGCTGAGGTCTATCGGTTTCAGAAGGGTGGTACTACAGTCCATATTGTAAGGACTACAATAGAGCTCTTGCAAAGGATTTTTAGTATTTTAATTGATTAATTTCCAATAATCGAAATATGATATGGCCCCCATGATCTCCGGATCTCACCGCTCTTGATTACTGTAGATCATCTTAGCAGACTATATTCCGCGAGAAAGAAAGGGAATGTCAAGAAACACTAATGTAATATAATATGCAGTACAAAAAACTATCAAATTATGAACACGAAAATGACTATCAGTTAATAGACATTACTTTCTGAAAGTAATTGAATAAATGCTGCAGAAACGTATCTTACTTTAATCTGCAAGTTTGATAATTAATCTTTACTTCAGTTTTCTTTTTTATTATTATAAATGAGATACCTACTTTTACACCACCTTGAGGTATCCTTGTGCTAATTATCTCACCGAATTTTAACAATATTTTCGGATAACTGTTTTTATATAAAGAGCTTTCTAATAAAACTGTCAGAACTTTGAGACGTAATAGCGCAACATTGATTAAAATGCAAATGTCACTCACTTAGACTGCTCTGTTCAGTACATTATGTCAATTCACCATGGAAAGGTACACGATTCAATACTGCATAGAAATTGGAAGGTCGAAGGTAACCCCTTCTTTGGGGAAAAACAACCTTTTCTGACAAACTACACTTCTGGGTTTGGGTTTGTGAACAAACATAACTGCAGAATAAAAATCCTCAGGTGATTTAGGAGTTTTCATCCTCAGAAATTCACTGTTTGGTGCGGTATTTTGGAAGAGTGGACCTTGGATATACTGGACCTATATGATATGACCTCGAGTGAAAACGTTAATAGAAACCGTGTTACTGTTAATGTCTTCTTTCAACAAGACCGTGCACATCCCACCAGACAAACGATTTATTGCAAGAAAATTTTTGTGGACGCGTTATTACGTTAAATGGTAATGTCAACTAGCCACCGAGATCATGTTATCTCATGCACTAGTATTATTTTTTGTGGAGTTGCGTTAAATCTCTGGTTTAGAGAATTAAATTCCAAACAATTCTTAACATTTAACGAAACATTCAAGCCATCATAGAAAATATACCACACGATATGTGTGAAGAGTAATCAAAAATAGGGTCTCCAGAATATATTCCATCAGCCGAAGCCGAGTGGGATATTTGAACGACATTACTTTCAAATCATACTGCCGTTATTTATCTTCAAAATAAAATAAAAATTATCGGATTGTGACTTGTAGTTATCATTGTGCCTCATTTTAAAGTTTTACCACTCTTATTGGACAGCCCTTTACAATACTTACTGAAACTGATGATGTCATGATTAATTGTGAAAAAAAGCACAGAATGTTTCTCGTAATAAAAAAATACGGCCTTTTTAAAAAAAAATGCAATAAAGACTGAGAAAGGGTGAAAAAAAAAAACAAAAAAGTATTATGGCATTTTGACAAAGAAAATTGGAGAATTATTTGTAAAAAAATAGTTAATTTTGTCAATGTTATTAGTTTAAAAAATTATTTAAAAAATGTGCCCGAATTGAGATGCTTTTCTGAATTATTATTCTTTTAATTTCATTGTTAATGTTTTAGTAGCATTTTTAGAAGTATATCCGAAGAACAAGAAAAGAAGGGACTGATGTCAACAAGGCGAGTTTATATTTGAGCAAAATATGATGACATTGATTTATAATTTGATAAACATGAACTGGCGATGCGGTTCCAAATTAATTTGAATAACAATGATAGTATTACGGTGGCGAAAGTAGATTAGTCGGGACTATCAACAATGGTATATTTGTCAGAATATAAGTGACTCTCGGCTTTCACAGAACACCTGCTTCACGGTTCACTGCACTAAATATCAGTTTGTGAGTACGCTTATTTCTGGAGTGACACCCCGTTTCATTCACTTTTGGGATGGAAGGAACTGTCACTTGGGTTTCAATAGTAGTCAATTCCATAGACGTGCCTTAATCTTTTTTATTCCGATTTTTTTTTAATGAATATTTTTCACTTTTTTATTCTATAGATTTTAAAAATAATATACACAAACATATGATATAAAAAGCAAATGTAAATATGATACTCATGAAATTTCGGAATAAATGCGTTTTTTTTTTGTTGTTATTTATAGAAACTTTAGCCAGTTTCTTAACTTTAATTGTCGCTCGTGAAATATTGTAATATCAAGATAACGTTCATATATCTTCTTTATAGTGTATCTTCTTCATAGTTATTGGTTATTACTTAACGAATAAACTACAAATAAACTAATAAACATTGTTAAGACATTTTTTTTTTAAATTAAGAATCCTACCATACATAGGCCAATATTGATCTCAATATCAGCGGAACATCGAAAACAATGATATTTGAACATTGCAACAAAAATGATTTCAGTATTGGTCAGTGCATGTATTTAAGTTCGGTTTTAAACCAAAAATATATTCAGTACGCGAATATCACGATATGCTTCATATTTTTGGAGAAGTCAAAGAACAAATTTTATATCTTGTTGAAAAGGATTCTACCAGAAGTACTGGAAGTGTTGCTTCACAAGATTTTTAGATTGTACATTGAACACTAAAAAGAGCAATTACTCTATCCTTAAAAAGGGTATTTTATCAACCGACAAAGCTTCGTCCATTCAATTTCATCATTAATTTAATTCAATTAATCATCTACTTCTTAATGTGACATGAATCGTTTAAAACGTGTCATAGTGTGAAATTTGTTGACACTTTATGTTTTTTGCTTAATTACACATTTGTGGATAATTCGTGATTAAGTTTACTTGTTGAATTTATAATGTAACATTCGTAGTCTTTGACCAGTTTTTAAGTTTTGTTTTTAAATGATGGATACACTGGCAGAAGTTTGTATCCAGTTAGACTAACGCAAACCCATTCAAAAGAATATTGTTGAGGTGATACTATAATTCTTAACATGCCACAGAAACGTGAATAAGTGGCCCCATTCTACAGACAGCAGAAAGCAGAAGAGCTCGCAAAATTGTTTATATTTACGGGATTTTATTATGATTCGGGCCGGTTATATAAAGTGAAAAAACGACACAAGAGCTAGTAAAATCTTCGGAGAAGTTGCAAGTGTGAATATGGATAACGATACTGATTGAATTAAATCAAAATTGGTGATTAACTTTATGTTAATGCTAATGAAGTTGATCTTTGTTTTACAAACTTACCCGAAATCGTATGATAAATTTCAAAAGTGACAAAATTTCAAAAATGTGAAAAATAATTGTTTTTTGACCGGAAGTGCAAAATGCAATAATAAAATTTAAATAAAAGCGCAAAATATAATAATGCCAAACGTTTTAAGAACGCTAAAAGTTGCCAGTTGATTACATGGCAAATAAACGCGCGTGGATAACCTCACATATTTTCGAAAATGAATTAAGACATTAGGACAAACAATTAGAAAAGTAGGCACGTTTTATTGGTTGTTAAATTTGAAAAACATTACATTGGAAATTTTACAGCGATATTTTTGCACATTGGGCCAAGGTGTTGTTCACAATTTGAAAACCCATTATCAACAGCTGCTTTTGATTAGTCAGCTTAAGTGTATTGAGTGCAGTAACAATAAATATTCTTGATGCTATTGAACTGGTTTCTAAAGTATAACAGGTTTAACAAAAAAACCATTAAAAATTACTTTAAACAATCAAAAATTTCTCTTTTTAACTCATTGTGATGATAACGATGATGAGTTACCTTTAGCCTAACGGTTTATTAATCAAGTTGTTGATGAGGTGGATGAAAACAATCTACGTCTGACTATGAGGTTAAATAAAAACAATTGCGACCTAAGGTTATTCAGTTTCACTACAATAGACATTTTGTTGAAGTGAATAATGATCTTACGATAACACAAAGCTGAGTTGTAGGCCGTTCAGGATTCTGTTACACAGATTGGCAACGCTGAACAAAAGGAAAGAAGAAACAAGAGGAAAGCGACACCATTGACATAACAGAAGTTTTGGAAGTAGTGAAATTCCTCAAGAAAGGGAAAGCTGCAGGTTACGACCAAATAACAGGCGAAATATGGGACAAGGTGGTCTGGAGATGTTGACCAAAGTATATAACCTAGCATGGGAAGAAGGTAGAGTACCACACAAGTAGCAAATATGTATTGTAGTGCCAATTTACAAAAAAATTATTTACAGAAAAATGACAGAATACTCAGACTATACAGGCATTACATCACTAAATAATCCATCGAAGGCCTATGAAAAAATTTTGAAGAAAAAACTGAAGAACCATCTTGGACCATACCCGAAGCAATCTCAAAGTGGTTTCAGAAAGAAACGGATCATTTACAACTACATATTTACTATCAAGCAAATTACAGAGAAATCAATTGATAGAAATACTAAATAGTACCAGGCCTTTATTGACCTTGAAAAAGCCTTTGATAAAGTACCGAGGAAAATGGTCAAAGCTAGCTTTGAACCAGAAATATAGAGACGTCTAACACAAGCAATGAGTCTATTTGAAAACAATAAAATTACATTGTAATGGATAACATTCAGTCTGAAAAATTTACGGGGAACAAAGATTTGAGACAGGGAGAAGTACTAAGACCAGTGCTCCTAAACTTGATTATGTATGATGTTATAAAAATACACGAGGCAGAACAACTGAACTATATGTAGGCCACAGATATATGAAATCAGTACGCTTTAATAAGTATACATTCGTTATGATGTCGTAATCTTTAGAAAAAATGATAAAAAAGTAAAAGTAATGGTAACCGAAAGAGTTAGAAATAATCAGACAAATGTTCAACTCCATGGAAAACACATCGAACAAGTAGACACCTTGAAATATCTCGGAACGTACATTAATAATAATGGATATCATGACATGAAACTGTACTACATCTTGAGAAATACATTCATCAGCAAGCAAGTAATTTCGATAAAAACCAAAATGAGTGTCTTTAAAACCATCTTTGTTTCGGTTCCCATACTTGGTTGCGAAAACTTGGTCCTGACAAAAAGTAAGTCTTAAATTGTAGAAAAAAAATAATGTATGAACAATGAAAATAGCAGAGTTAAAAATCTGTGACAATTCTAGCTTTGACGCAATAGAAGATCAGATAATTAAAAAATAATATCAAAAATAATTTAGTTAATATATGTGGAACGACCTAATATTTATGGTAAATTATTCTAGTAATTTGAATATTGTTTTCTGGGATGTTTTTTGTACGCCTCTGATTTTTTTCTCGTTGTAAAATGACAACGGAGCAAGCACACCCTGGCGAACTACCACCCCTAGCTGCTCTCGATGACATCATTTCACACAAATTAATCCTATTACATCACTCGTATTTGGGCGATAATTCATGCGGAACCGTTATAAACACCACTATTTAAACGATTATATTTCATAGCGATAGCAATTTGTCAGTGTGCCGAAAAGGTATTACTACAAAAGGTGTTCTCGGTATTACGCGGGATTACAGATTGCTTCGCGATAGTTTATGCCAGCTAAATAAACTGCTTCGATCATGAATATTCTACGTGTTTCCCGAATATATAACACCCTTTTGGTAGCGTCTTGTTAATTGACTGGAATTTGATCCTTTTCCAAAGTCAATTTCGATAATGAACACGTTTTCATTCGAGTTTTTTCTTTTAAATTATTTTAAAACAAAATATTATTTTGAATACAAAGATCACTTTAAATATTTTTTTTAAATAGAAGGAAAACTATTAGCCCTTTTTTAATATCTTTCAGATCCTAGAGCCTTCAACCTTTTATTATCTAAGGGCCAGATTTTGATATCCTGTCTACCGCTGGACCGCAAAATAAAGTATATATATGACATTTAAAATTCAAGGTAGCTTAAGACTTTAGGTAGAAAATAAACGTAAGACATGTTTTTTAAAGACCCTTATAAAAAAACACTTTAATGGGAGTTCTGGCATTGTTTATTTTTAACAAGTTTCTCAATGTCTAGTCTTATCTTGGGCATAGTAATACGAAGACTATTAAGACAAGGTGAGAGTGCGTTATTCTGGTCCTATTTTTTGATTTGAGATGTTTCATTCGAGAAAACAACTGCTTACATATATGGTGACTTCCAAACAGTGACATCATTTTCTGAGCATGAGGTCAAATACTGGGAAATTTATTTTTGTCAATATATTTGGAGTAAAAATTAAAAAGACCCAAGTTGTCTTTTTTCTTTTAATTCACTATTGCACTGGAGTTCCATTTGCAAATTTCTTGGAACATATTAAATAGATATACTGAAAAAATTGATTAAATTTTCATTTTCCCTGAAATCTCGCAGTAAAATCTTTCTGTAAATTAGTTATTGTGGATACATATTTGTTCACCCCACTAAAATTACAAGTTGACAAGCTCAGGAAGTGCGTGTGTCTTTTTTCTGAAGCTACATTTTCCACAAATTGAGTTTAGTTTCAAATTATTTTATATTGTCATACAAGTTAATTATAAAGTTTTCCTTGCCTCATAGCCGTCCATTCAGGTCATTCAGATCAGTCAGGAAATCAAAGTCACTGAGCCATTCTTGGTCATCGAATATAGCAGTAGGTTTTCCCTTGCCAGCCAGAAACGCTTTAATTGCTTCTTTGAGGTCGAACACATTTTTCTTCTACTAAGCCAACAAATATCTGAGAAGAAAACAACATCCCCATAGTCCGCATCAATATCGGACAACAATTTTTCGAATTCTCAGAGTCCTCGAGACCTTTTTCATAAGACATAAGAGTTAAACTACTTATTTAGACTCTTAGTCTTAGACTATTCTTTGCAAGTCATTTTTTTCCAGTTTTGGATGGTAGTTTGTGCGTTTTAGTTGCTGGCCGTGACTGTTAATAAAGTCATTCAATTTATAAAGGATTGTCCAATAAAAGTGTCAGGATTTTAAAATAAGGCGGAATCCGATAATTTTTATTTTATCTTGAAAAACAAATAATAGTATTATGTTTTGAAAAACTTTCAGCTATTTTCAGAGTATCTACATAACTTTTAGAGTATCTGCAAGTTTACTAGGGCAGGGTTTGTTGGGTCTGACGTGGGATGTTTGGGGAGCTTGCACATTCACGATGTTGCTGTATCGTTGGAGATAGTTTTTGATAATATTCAGAAGCTTAGTGTCAATAAGGGTCTAGGTACTGATGGATTACAGCCTGAGTTCTTCCGCAACTGTGCGTACTGGTTGGCCAAACACATTCATTTTCTTTTTAACTTCGATCGGGAATATTTCTATACACGAGCCCAAGTATAAATGTATTCATACCAGGGGCCAAAAAAATAATTTACATAAAGAATTAAAAATATTTAAGGTAAAATAACTTATATCCTTCCCAAATTATTCGTCAAAGTAAGAATAATGTTGATCTTTATTTTATTACCCTACAAGTTTCAAATTATGTTTTAAGACAAATATTAGAAAAAAAAACAGATTATTAATTTTTATGTAGCAAAAGTATTCGTATCCAGTACCCAGTAACAAATTAATTCCTACTCATTACAAGTATGAATTCATTTGTTGCATATTCATAAAAGTTTTTATTAGATTAAAGTTATCTTAAATATATTTTGGTTTAAATTTATGTTTTTAAACGTCTATTTAATATCATCCGTTGGACTATACTACAGAATATTATTTATTAAATGTAATTTAAATAAATTTAACGGCGTACGAATACATTTGTGCTTGGGCTCGTAGATTGAAACAGTTATATAACCCCGAAATATCAGTCCGGTGATAGATCCGATGTGAGAAATTATAAATCTGTCATCTTAATTGTATTCCAAAACTGTTCGAAAAAATAATTTGTGATATACTGAAGAACTCAATAGGTGCTGTTCTGATGCCTGAGCAATACGGTTTTGTAGGGGCAGGTATGCCGTCACTAATTTAATTTGTACACCCAATATGTGCTGGGAGGGTTGGAGGATCGGTGTCTGGTTGATGCTATATATACTGACTTTTCAAAAGCGTTTCACACTTATGACCATCATATCCTTTTTGGTAATCTAAATTATATCGGATTCAGTGATAGTTTGTTGGACGGGCTTAGATCACTACTTGATGGGAAGAACCCAGCGTGTTTGTATTAGGGGATACTCATCACGTGATATTATCGTTAGCTCAGGTATACCTCAGAGAAGCCATTTGGGACCCATCTCATTTCACATTTATATAAACGATTTAAGTATTGAAATCACAAACTAATGTTTTTTGTTTCTCCCTGATGATTTAAAGATTTTCAGAAAAATATGTAGTGCCGAAGATGCAGTCGCTTTGCATTACTTTTAATAGAGTCATCTTCCCTGTCCCAACTAATTATTTTATAAGCAACACTGTTCTCAAGCATGTGAATTATATAAGGAAAGGGGTTTTTTTCTGGACACTAGGTTAGATTTCAACATGACATATGAAAACGTTCTTAGCAAAGTTTATAAAATGTGCGATAAGGCTTGTCACAAGTCTTGTTGAGAGAAAACATTGTTTATATCCACATTTATCAGTTCAGGCAAAATATATTCTGTTAGTATATTCCTACCATCATCATTCAGTCCAAAAACCGTTCTAAACAGTGACTTCCTGAGGATGAAGAGGTAACCCTTGAATTTGAGGATTTTTATCGGCCGAAATCCTGCAGTTATGTTTGTTCACAAATCCATGTAGTTAGAAGTGCGCTTGGTTGGAAAAGATAATTTTTTTATGAGGGTCGTCTTCCAACTCCTAATTTATACGCGCTATTGAATGTACTCAACACAGCAGTCTATCAGTAATATTTACATTTCAAACAGTGTTGCCGCTAATACGTTTCAAATTTCTTTTATTGGAAAATTGTTTAGTTTGCAACTAATGGGGTCTATTTTTCAGGTGTTTAATATTTTATTGCAACTCTTTTATACATAAAATCCCATTTCTGTAACACTCAATTTTAAATATTGTTGTAATTAACTTCCAACCATAATTCCACGGGATTGTTATTTTTTCTTGCTTGCCTTTTTAAACCTACCTGACCTAGGCTAGATAAAAAGTCGAATGTAATTCGAAATAGTAGTAATAAATATTTGTTATGGTTAAATATATTAATAGTAAGAAGAATGGTTTGAAAGGGGTGCGAACGATGGCCGACAGTGAAATAAAATCTTATTACCTACGTTACAGGTTATAGGAAGTGAATAGAATCTGCCCTTGCGTTTCTACAGAAGAAGTTAATGACATTTACCTATTTTTCTATTGTTCCGTTTCCGGTGTCCGGTTCTAATAATAAAACGACATTTCTTTATGCACGCCTACGTCAGTTTTTGACAGGAGGCCGTTTATACCAGGACTGTTCAAAATAATTATCATTTCCAAAATGTTTCTAATTTATACACAAAAAGAAAACAATTATATCATGTAAGAATATTAAAATTTGCGTTTTTTCTTGTAATTAAACGAACATATGAGACATGAGTGGTCTGTTATGAAGTTTAAATGTTTGAATTTGGTACAAAAATAAGTATTTGATTAAAAATAGTATTTTAACATGTCACATAAAGTCGAATGTTTATAATGCAGAAAATATTCGTGATAGTTTATTTTTCTTTGAACTATATTTCGGGCATTCAGTTAAAATAATTTTTAATCGATATTATTCTACGATTAAAATTCGAAGGGACTTTTTAAATAAAACAAATTATTTATTTATACGTAACAAATATATGTTACAACTTAACATAATTATCACAAAGAAGTAAAAATCTTAATTTGGCTTAAGTATTAAATATATTTTATGAATATGGAAAGTTTAACAAATGCCTTAATTAAACCTGAATCAAGAAAAGAAATAGCGTGAGAAAGTCACCAGGTCCATGGATCACAAATGGAAAAAGATACCACATGTCCATTGAAGAGTTGTTCCGTAAACAAGAAACATTAATATACATCATTATGAAAATATGCCCCACTCTTTTTTGGACAACTGGAAAAAATGGAAGAATTAAAGCTTTCCGATAGTGATATAAGAAGACTCACAAATCAAGTTAAAGAGAGAGTTAACATGTGAGAGATTAGAACAGGTTCAATAACACCAAAGCCAAAGATTGCAAGAAATATAGGAAAGAAAGTTTTTAAAAATACATAAGCAGCCTCAATATACCCGGTGTGGCGGATAATTCTTAAATTTTTGTTAAAAAAAATGTTTAATTTGGGAGAAACGTAAGAAATTCACAGTCTGTGCCATCGCTAGCTGCACATTTTTCCCATCTCTATGGTAATTTGTGGATGAACACAGTATTGTCTTCTTTTCAAAGCGATTCGGTCAGGCAGTCGATGTTGATGGTCGTCCTCGATCAACCCTGCGTTCGGGGTTCTCGAAGTATTTTCGTCTCCAGTCACGATCCGATGCAAAAAAGTAATTCTTTCATGCCGAGAAAGCAAAACTTCGCACATCGTTTATCGCTTTTCCATCTGTTTGTCATTCAGCTGATATGGTAAACATTTTTCTGCCTTCTGGACCTTTCCCATGGCATGCAGACGATCACAAATGGTTCGGTAACCAACAATTAACCTCTCTGCCATTTGTTGTTGAGTTTGCATATCGTCTTCTTCCAACAATGCTTGCAATTCGGCATCTTCAAATTTTTTCGATTGAACTGGGCGCTCTTTGTCTTTTCAAGTCAAGAAATCACCACTTTTGAATCGTTTAAACCAACGCCCACAAGCGTCTTGCGTTGGAACATTGTCGCCTTAAGTTTCCATAAGTATAGGACGGCTTTCATTCGCGTTTTTGTTTTGACTGAACAGGGGAAGCAGTACGTGCCCCAAATGCCACAAGAAAAAAATATGACACAAACTTGAAATCGTTTAATCATCAATGGCGTTTTGAAAGGTACTGTCGTAGCAACAAAATTACATAAGATATTAGACTGTGAACCAATACTTGTGTCAAGCGCCATCTCTTAAAAAAAACAATTAACTGCCAGACATGGTATTAACCTGTAAATTCTGATTCATTTTCGTTGCCCTTAATTAGAGGAAGAAGAAAAATCACAAAAAATATATCAAATTATGTTGAAATATAAAGAGTTATTCCAAAAGATATTTTGAATAAAATTATTTAAATCAAAAGTGATATATAAAAACATTTTTCTTAAATGATATAATTTTGGATTGTTTGAATTGCTGGTAAATGTAGTCTCACTGACTGGGACGGTTAATATAAAAATAAAACAAAGATTTTAGCGGTGGATAATTTCAGTTGTAGCAATTACAGTGATTTAGCAAAGCATGAATGATGAGAGCACTGTTTGTCCGCATTTTTAATTGGAAAAGCCTGAAAGTTCGGAACAGTGGATTGTTAGCTCAATATTTTTGTGATACAATTTCGTTTGGCAAGTTTGCCTGTATAATTTCCCTGATCTGACGTTTCATTTACCTTTTGTTTGAAAGAGGATTAAAATGGTAAAGAACCACGAAATTCATCGTCAGTTATGTTAATTTTTTACAAGGATTGTCAATAAAATACCACTAACAGAAATTTAAATTTCACTTTTCTAACATTTCTTCGTTTAAAATTTAACGTATTATTAGTTTAAAGACATTATTTTGTAGGACTTTCACTGACATTTACAGATACAATACCTGAGGTTTGAAAAGATATAAAATAATCTAAAAACATCATCGCTTTGTTTCAAATATAAAACGTATTTGAACAAATATTTTTTTAAATTTTAACTGCATTACGTTTTCTGATGTTATATCTACACACACTACATTTTTTTTAACAAAACTATACCTTAATTAAGGTAGAGTATAAAGTTTTAAAAAAGTATCACAAAAAGTACACAAAAACAAACAAAAACAATCCATCTTAACCTTCTTAACCATTTTAGAACATCGAGAGCTATCTTCGAAAACATACGCGGAAATTCTGAATTTGCAAAGAAATACGTGAACTTGGGATAAATTGCCAAACATTTTAAGCTTAATGTATGTGCAGTACATTAAATAGTGAAAATACATGAAAAAATGGCTACATGGTAAAAGAAACGATAAAAGGGCGACCAAAATCATTATAAACTAGAATTCAGAGAAATATGTTAAATTCTGTGATGAAAATGGTTGTTAGAAAATTCAAGCAATTCTGTTAGAAAAGTAAAAAAACAGCCAATGATATTTTTTCTTATTCTGAAGTAAACGTCGCGCTTAGGACTGAAAAAATTGTTTACCTAATTTTGGATATAGAAAGGTGATTAACGCAATAACACAGAAATAATGTTCATATGTCATTTTGTGTAAATATGAATCATTTCGTTTTATAAATATAGAATTTGTTAATAACTTCACTACAGCGCCCTACCACCTATCGGATCTTAGCATAGCTATAAACCATCGTCTCGACAACATCACGTCGACAACAACAACGGTCAAGACGTTAAGAAGTTACACGATCACAAACAGACACACCAACGATTATATATAAAGATATGTATGTTTGTGCGTACTGTTTCACAGATGGAAAAACATGTATTAGGTTTTTTCCGGGAGTACATTCGGTTGTCGAATGTCGGGATCCTGCAGACGTTACGCCAAAATCTCATTTGGCATCTTGCTGTCGCGAGGGAGAAAGTCACGCACCTTCCGACAGTAAGCACCGAAGATGCAAATGGGATTTTGGCGAAACGTCTGCAAGATCCCGACAGGAACCAGTTTGACAACCAGATGTACTCCCGAAAAAAACCTAATACAAAGATATATATATGTATATATATATATATATGTATATATATATGTATATATATATATATATATATATATATATATATATATATATATATATATATATATATATATATTCATTCATTAGAATTCATTCTATAAGAAAAATATCAGCAGAAAATGGACATGGAAAAGTCCATCTGGGCTCACAAGCGAAATTGACTACATCATGACCAACGATAAAACAATATTTACCAATTGTACTGTCCTTAACAATTTTAATGTTGGAACTGACCACCGAATTGTACGAGCAAGGGTTCGGATTGACTGTCGAAAAGAGCGCGAAAAAATGGTAAGATCAAAGAAGGGCAAGGTGGATTCTGGAAAACTGCTGGAGAGAGGAAGCGATTTTGAGATTGCTTTGTCAAACCGGTTTGCTGCGTTACAAGATCCAGAGGACGTGGAAATATCAGTTCAATATGAAGAAATCGCCAACAATGTACTTCAAATGGCTGCTTCAATAGCACCAGAGGAAAAATGTCTCAAACAAACAAAAATCTCCAGTGAGACCATTGATTTAATGAAGAAACGGCGAGCAATGAGAAATGCAGGTAGTCCTTTTGGCAGGGTCGAGTACACTGAGCTCTGCAAAACTATAAGAAAACGTATCAGAGAGGACACGCGCCGATTCAATATGCAGCTAGTGCAAAAAACCCTGGAAGAAAACAAAGGAATTAACAAAACTAAACAGAAGCTGAGAAACAAAAGAACGCAAATATATGCTTTAAAGCGTGAGGATGGCACAGTGTGCAGGACGCGTACCCAAATGTTAGAGATTGTCAGAAGGTTTTATTCTCAGTTATATGAAGATCAGAGCCAGTCAGGGACAGCAATACCCACGGAAGAACAATATATAATACCAGATATCCTAGTGGAGGAAGTAACAAATGCTATAGAATTGATGAAGAACGGCAAGGCTCCAGGAAAGGATAGTGTAACTGTCGAAATGCTAAAAGCTGGTGGTCGGACGTTACATAAAACACTGGCAAAATTATACTCAAAATGCCTCAAAGAACAGAAAGTACCTGACTTATGGAAAAATGCAGAAGTGATCCTTTTACATAAAAAAGGAGCACAGGAAGATTTAAAGAACTACCGTCCAATAAGCCTCCTATCAGTGATGTACAAAGTTTTCACTAAGATAATTTCTAAAAGAATATTAAAAAAACTGAATGACGCACAACCAAGAGAACAAGCAGGATTCAGAAGTGGATTCAGTACAATGGATCACATCCAGGTTGTACAGCAGGTCATAGAAAGGCACAACGAATACACCATGCCACTGTGCTTGGCTTTTATCGACTACGAAAAAGCATTTGATTCCATCTCAAAGCATGCGATAATGGATGCACTGCTTAGCCAAGGTGTAGAGAGAGCCTATGTAAACCTATTAGAATCGATATATGGTGGAGCTACAGCCACAATTCACCTTGATGATCTTGAAGTGGGAATTAATATAGAACGATGTGTACGGCAGGGTGACGCAATATCGCCTATTCTTTTCTCGGCTGGCCTTGAAGAAGTATTCCGTAAACTGGATTGGGAACAGGATGGGGTAAAGATCAATGGTGCAAACTTAAACCATCTTAGATTTGCAGATGATATTATTCTCATTTCACAAGATTCAGAGGAGCTGCAAAGACGCATACAAGAACTGCAAAGGGCTGGCGAACCATTTGGCTTGAAAATAAACCTGAAAAAGAGTCAGGTTATGTTCAATAACTTCGCTCAGGACAGAAGAATTTCAGTTTTAGGAAGGGATTTAGAGATTGTGGACAGCTTTGTATATCTTGGGCAGAGGATTTCCATGGAGGGGAATACCGCCCGGGAGGTGGAACGGCGTGTTAAATGTGGCTGGCGGGCATTTGGTAGGCCCAGCATAGTGTTTAAGAGCAGACTCCCACTTTGCCTGAAAAGAAAAGTATTCGATCAGTGCGTTCTACCCGTTATGACATACGGAAGTGAAACCTGGACACTCACATCGCAATCAATTCAAAAACTTCGGGTGGCACAGAGGGGAATGGAAAGATGTATGCTTGGCATTACAAGACGAGACAGAAAGTCCTGCGCATGGATCAGGGAACAAACAAAAGTCTGTGACATCATTGGAAGAGTAAAACAGTTGAAATGGAGATGGGCAGGCCATATAGCGAGGCGATGGGACGACAGATGGACCAAGGCAATCCTGGAGTGGATACCGCTTGATCGCAAACGTTCGCGAAGAAGACCAAAAGCACGATGGACTGATGACATCGTTAAGTATATTGAACCCGAGTGGCAGAGGAAAGCCCAGGACCGTGAAGGTTGGAAGCATGCTGAAGAGGCCTTCATCCTGCAGTGGATCGATACGGGCTGATGATGATGATGATGATGATGATATATATATATATATATATATATATATATATATATATATATATATATATATATATATATATATATATATATATATATATATATATCAATATTGATCAAATTGCATGTATCTAATGCATCCAATTGCATCTAAAAAATATGCATGCTGTGAAATAAAGGAAATCGATTTGCGCAAATAATGTTTTCTCTACATGTATGTCACAAAACGATCAAGACCACGTCGGATGTAGATTTATGCGGGAGTCCGGGATCCGATTTTTTTCTTGATGCAGTTTGTTCTCTTCAACTATTATCTATTCAAATATTAGCAAATTTACCCCGACAAAACCATTATTGTTAATATTATATACCCAATTAATTTAGACATAGTAAGAATGAATTAATATTGAAAATACACTTAAGCTTAAGCTGTAATTTTAAAAATAAAATTCGTAAGTTACGAGTTTATCTCAAGGAATATATTATTTTTGTGATATAGAAACAAATAAAAAAATGAAAATCAATTTTTTTCCCTTGCAATAATATTTCTGGTTTATGAAAACAAACAGACTTTTGATTGAATATTGGTTAATAAAATTTAAACAAAACGAAACATTGAAATATAACAAATGTTTATTTAAACAAGTTCCAATGATTTATCGCAAATATATTATCGTAAAGTGAAAATGCAAAAATAATTTAGTTATTTTGTTAGAATTTACAGTCAAAATTCGGTTTGAGGTTGAACGAAACACGCTATGAAACCAAGATAAATTAACGAGGAATTGGATGACAAATTATAATGGTAACCTTTCATTCGTTAATTGACATACGTAAACTCATAAATAATGGCCGAACTGAAATTCACTTTGTTTGCTGGATAGAGCCATTATTTTCCAGTATTCCGAAATATGTAATGCCATGTTCATTCATTATTGCACCATATCCATTGCAATTATTTCAATTGGGGATATTTTCTAATATTCAAAATATTAAAATATTTTAATAATATGATATTTTCGATCAAAATTATCATATATTGGAATAATTTTAATTACCATTGTATCTATATTATGATTAAAAAGTAAAGTGACTTTTTAAATTTTTAAAACACAACACAAATATCGTCCCCTTTAAAGTAATCTCCTCTCACTGCAATACACTTATTCCAACTTTTTTCCAGTGTTGGAAACGGTTTTTATACTCAAGTTCTGGTATTTCCTTCAAAGTTGGCAGCGAATTCTCTTGAATGGCTTCCATGGACTCAAAATGGTGTCCACGAACTGGTTTCTTCAATCGACGGAATAGGAAAAAGTCATACGGTGCCATATCTGGTGAATATAATGATTGTGGAATAACCTTTGTTTGATTTTTAGCAAAAAATTAACAAATAATTATTGCGGTGGGCGATGGTGTGTTATCGTGATCCCAAAACCGTGAATTGTTTTGCCACAAATCTGAATCTTTTAGAATAGGTTCACTCCATTAAAGCATAAAGCTTACGATACCACTGTAACAATTAACATGACTTTGATGTTGGGCTTGACGTGTTTTTTCGGCTTTTGCCTTCATCTTTAGCATGGTACTCTCTTGAATATTGAGCTGTATCCGGGTCATAAGCATAGACCCATGTCTCATTACCAGTAATTATGTTTGTCAAAATGGCATCATCCAAAGAAAGCATTTCTTCAGCAATTTCAATACGACCATGTTTTCAAGAAAATTCAGTGGGTTCGAAACAAGACAAGAAGGCACATGAGACAAGCCTAAATCATTCATAAAAGTTGATTGAATGGATCCAAATGATATCCCAATAATATCTACATTATCTCTAATACTCAATCAGCGATTACCGTAAAACGGGGTTACTTTGAACATGTTTTGGAACTTTTTTGTAGGTAACTTTTTTTAACATCCTAAATTCCAACTTTTTTGCGCCATAGGAGAATGTATCCTTTGGCTTTTTTTTTGGTTTTTGGCTTCATCTTTAGCACAGTACTCGCTTGAATATTGGGCTGTTTCTGTATGGATCCCAATGATATTCCAGTTATATCTACATTATCTCTAATACTCAATCAGCGATTACCGTAAAACGGGGTTACTTTGAACTGAACAGCTTTTGGAACTTTTTTCCGCCAATAGAACAATGCGTCCTTTGGCTGTCAGATGTCTAAGAAATTCAAGCCCCATTATCCCCCTATATATAAGTAACCTCGAGTGTGGGATTTCTTTAACAAGGCATTGAAATGTATGTTAAAGATCCAAAGCGTAATGGTTACTTAATTAAATAATAATAAATAATAATATTTTGTGCATTATGGATGGAATTAAATGAAAAACATTTAAACATTTTACATAAAAATATGAAACATTTTACATAAAAACATCTGTATCGAGGGTAATATTATAGGCACTTAATCAGTCTTACTATTATCATTGAAATGAAAATCAACTTGAGCAACATAACAATCAACTTTTGCAACGTTATAATTAACTAAAACAAAAAATCTAAGCAACAATTGAAAAAAAGTTAAAAAGAATTATAGTCTGTGTCGTCTTCGCACACCATTCATTCATTGACAGGATTAGCCGAACCTTTTTTACACAAGCCGCAGACCCATTTTTTGCAAGTTATGCAGCATATTCAGTCTACAGGATGACGGTAGAACCGGTAGATGTAACAAATGTTGTTGTCATTCCACCCTTCTTGCCCTTCTTTATTCCTTTCTCGCGGACCAGAGTAATGAGACGAACATCTTGATCGGCAGAAGTATCGCCTATCGCAGGTGGTGCACCAGAAGTTGAGGGGATAGGCGAAGAGGTCGGGTAACCCTCGATAGCGCAGACAGTCTCAACAACTAGTCTTCGATTTCTGGGGCATCATCAATAGTTCAAAAATATTCTTGGCTTGTTACAAACATTTGCGTTCCTGGTTTATACGACTTTCTTTCCTCTTCTGTGTCGAAGCCTTTTAGAGTTGTAACCCCTTGTCTCATTTAAAAACTCCAGCAAACTGTTATTGAGGATGTGTCCAGTTTCTTCTGACCGATGTGTTGGAAGCTTTTTCAAGACAGCTTCAAGATCGAAAGGGTAAAGACCCGCAGTTCTGAGGGAGCTCTGTAGATTTTTCAATATGGGAGGGGAAACCATGTCTTTGTAATGGCGCCCCGTGTTCTTAATTCATTTCTCTAGTTTTCCAGAATTTAAACCGTATTTTAGCTCTCGGATAAAGTAGCCCTAAAAACTGTTTAAGTTACCCGTAATGTCAATTTAACCCCGTTTTACAGGGTAAAGATAAGTAAGATCCTTGATTTTGATAAAGTTTTCTTCACTGGTTGACGTGGAAGATCTTCCTGAACGAGGTTCATCTTCAACTGCTTCTGTACCATCACTAAAGTCCTTGTACCACTTATAAAAAATTTTTTGACATAGCTTCATCACCGTAACATTTTTTAATATTTTTAATACATCAGCATAAATGTAAATTGTAAAGCGCCTAAATGTTTAAATCAAAAATCACCTTTCTTTTTGATTACAGTGGTATAATTCAAACCCACTCACTTCTGAAAAACGAATGATTCTCAATGACACAAAGGTTAAAATAGAACTAATCAAGATTTTCTATCTTTATTTATACGGTATATTTTTTAAATATCAAATTTATAACCATTATCAACCAAAATAAAGAACCGATTATAATATTTTTTTTTCCAGTCATAAATTAATTTTTAAATTATTATTATGACAGGCAGCAAAATTGGATGTTCTGTGGTAAAATAAGGCATTTATTTTTCGATTTTTTCCCACACATTTCGGATCCATAAAGTTGAATAAGTTTTTTCAACACGCCATTCATCCCTTGTAACACGTTCGCCTTTTTATCATGGAAAAAAGTTTGACGTATTTCAAACGCTCCTTCACCCTCATATAAGTGTTTTCCACCCTTGTAGCAACATCATATTACCCCACATTTAATTCCCATTCACTCAGGCGTCCTTTGATATAAGGCGCACTTTTTATTAGCGATAATTTTTTTTCTTTTAAACCATACCATGAAGATTCTCGAGCACATTTTTAACCTATAAATATGTAAATGTTTCTCCAAGAAGTCATTAATTCATTGTACCATTCAAAACTTAGGCTTTACCAAAATACAAGTTCGTAAATCGTCCTTTATTTATAGCAAAATCCGACAGTGGACACTGGCCCATTGTTTCCATTTTTTTTGCATGTAACATTCTCGTTATACATTTACAAAGTAATCCTTTACGTTTCTAACGCTATTAATAAATATCAATAAATACAATGTTTAATTTTTTCAAATATTTAATATAATCATTAAATGTACTTTTCAAGTCAAAAAGTGTTGGGACGGATTAATAAATAAATTTAATTATCACGAAAAACGTTTTACTGTTTTTATAGTATTTTAAGAACAAAAATGTTCAAAGAAGGTTTAGAACTCGCTTTAAAATAGTAGGAAATTCAGTACTCAGTGGGCACTAACACAAAATTCGTAAATATAACTGAATGTAAATATAATTCGTTTTATTTCGTGAAATTACCAGTCGCATAACAGAAAACGATGGTGTTGCTAAGCGTCATCTATATATCTCTTAATGTTTAACATTATCATAAACATCGAATTGATAGATCATCCTGATTTGGTAACCCAATGATTTCTTTTTGTTCCTGTCCGTGAAGAATGAACTACGTGGTCAATGATTTTTTACACCAGAAGTAACGGTTGATGCGTTCAAATTGCCTGTTTTGGAGATACCTCAGTCAGAATAGAAAAAGTGCTCTGAAAATTGGTTCATAAGTTTGCAAAAGTGTATCGATCATCGCGGAGAATATTTTGAAAAACAATAAAACCATTTTCAATAATAAATATTTGTTTTTATATATTATTCCGGATACATAAACAGCAACCCTCGTATAGGAACCTTCGGTGCAAAACACTAAACTCAAAGAGATTTCCCACTAAACCAACAACCACGTACGGCATAAAGAACCTTTTTCACTCAGTCAACTTTTTGAGCCAGTTAATTCTATTGTAACAATCCAATTAATGTAAGTTAATTGAATAAAGTGGCCATTAAACTAGTCTACAAATCATGTAATAAGATAAAAGAAGTCCTGGGTAATCCAAAAGGATAAAGCAAGATCAACATGAAAAATAGAGGATTTACGAAATAAGTTGTGAATATTGTGATCACAGGTGTATTGGGCAAACTAGAGGATTCATATTTACTAGACGTAATGAACATATTACCAACATTAAATACGGGAGAAATTAAAAATCTTGTATTGCCCAACATGCACTAGAGCATGGCCATAATATAAATACTAACAACTTAAGACTTGTTAAAAGTGTAAATAATAACAGGACTTTGAATGGAATCAAGATAAAGGACTTATTCCATTCAGCTAATTTGAAATATTAATGTAAAGGTTGGTTAATTCAACGCTTCATGACTTTTACACGGTTTACTACGTACGGCTGTCATGTAAATAGAACACAGTTTAGTTTAAGAATTAGATTGAATCATCTCCTGATGATGTGAAGATAGTCAACAAAACGCGCGTCGAAAATTTAGAAAAACTGATTTGTTGTTTAGTCGTAAATCTCTTCGAGTTTAAGGAGATGTTGTCAAACATTTAGTAATGTCCAAAATCGAAAAAAAAGTATGCACCAGGTGTTAAAAATGCAGAAACAATGTTCAAAATCAACATTTAATATGTATGGCTATCTGGGAACAACTTTTGATAACTCGATCAGTAACTGATAGATGGTTAGTAGAACAAATCCCATTTATATGTGACTAAATGGTTTAATGGTCATGCCGAAAAAAGTAATTTGGACTTTAACTTCCTCCCAATCACCCTCTTCTTTTTTTGCCTCTGACTAGTGAGCATTGACAGGAATGATTACAGTGGTCTTTACACCACTGTAATTGGAACAAGAACACTGGAATTTGCAATGGCGATTTGAAGAAAGGCGATTTGTTCAATATATTTCAAAAAAATATACCACCTGATTTAACTGATGCCAAGACGTGTTAAAACATTGAAAAATCCTTTTTTATCATATATTCATTGGTATATCCATATATTCAAAAAGTTATTAATACCCAACATCCCCGTCTTTGAGCTGCAATTTATATGTCGGTTAGTGTATAGTTTTTTCAAGAACTCTAAGCATATTTTTTAAAACGACTACAAAATGTACTAATAAATACAATGTTTGGGTATTATTAGACCCGTCTTGATATTTTTTGGTTGGAGTCATATTACTGATACAAAAATATGTCTAAAAGAGAAATGACAAACAATTAAATAGTATAGTGAACATAAAAATAGAAATGTTTTATTTAATGAAGAACATAATAGCGAAGGCTCATCTGTCGTAAAATTACCGTAAAATTCATCATAATTTCAAGTATAATACTGTAATTTATTGACAGCTTTTTTAACGATCTCGGCGAACTTATACAATAGCAACTGACAACTCGGCCAAACCATCCTCTTTTATATTTTAACAAAGGACACTGACTGGTTCTGCTCGGATGTGTTTGAAAAAAAAATCATTCTGAAAGTTGTTCTACCCATTTCTTCCTATTTCTTTTCCATTACATATTAGTAATATTAAAGGGTTGTCCAATAAGAGTGTCAGAACGTTCAAATGAAGCATAAAAATAACTAGAAGTGATAATTTGGTAATTATTATTTTATATTAAAAAACAAATAATGACATTATGCTTTGAAAATAATGTCGTTCAAATGTCCCCCTCGGCTTCGTTTGATGAAATGCATCCTGGAGAACCAATTTTCGATCACTCTTTTACACAAATCGCATGGTATATTTTCAATGGTGGCCTAGATGTTTCATTTAAGGTCAATAATTGATCGGGATTTATTTCTGTAAACCAGAAATGTAACATAACCCCCACAAAAAATAATCCAAAGGTCACAGTTCTTGGTGGCCGGTTAACATTACCATTTCGCAAAATAACGCACCCAGAAAATGTTTCTTGCAATTAATCGATTGTCTGGCGAGATGTGTGACAAATCGCACAATCTTAGTGAAAGAAAACATCGTTTATATCCATAGTTATCAGTTCAGGCCAAAGATATTCTTCACCATTAACAGTAACACGATTGTCATCATCGTCTTGAAAAAAACAAGATACTACGGGTTTCAGATCAAAAAAGCACCAAACAAAACAAGTTACTTTCTGAGAATGAAATGGCAACTCCTGAATCATTTGAGGATTTTTATCGGCCCAAGTCTTGTTATGTTTGTCCTCAAAGCCATTAAGCCTGAAATGCTCTTCATCAAAAAAGATTATTTTGTCCCAAAGTGGGGGTGACCATACAACTTCCAATTTCTACGCGCTGTTCAATCCTATATCTTTCCATGGTAAAATAACATAATGTACTGAACACAATAGTTGAAGAGTGACATACATTACATGACATTAATATTTTTAGTTTAGTAGTTTATATAGTATATATAATAGATAGTTTTTATATAGTTTTATAGAGTTTATATAGGTAATCTTGGAACAATATTGTAAGGTATTTAAAATGGTAAACAAATCTGTATAAATAAAAAGTTGTAAAAAGCGAAAAATATTGTTTGATTTTTCAGTGAAGTACCAAGAACCAAACCAAACCCAATCCAATGTACAGAATTACATCATTTTTGTCCATCTTTCATTTCAGCGTATCAGTTAGGTTAGATAATTTGCTTTTGAGACTATACCGAAATAATATGATCTCGAATTGCATAAAAATTCTGATATTGCAATAAATACTTAATATACCTTTTTTCCACATACCTTTCAAATCGAACTCGAAAACAGAAATACTTTGTTAATGATGGCTATTATATATGACCGAGTGCTAATGCACTATGTTAAATACTATACTAAGCATCTATAAAATGTAAGTTAACTAGAGCAGAACAGTTTCTCCAGTTAAATTTGGGTAGTTAATTTTTTTTTCTATGGATATTGAGCTCAAAAGTCGATATCGAAAAGTCGAAGAAAATGTTTGAAACATATTAGCTTTTTATTTTACTAAAGTCTTATTGGTAAAATAAAAAAGATACCAGGATGGTTCACGAATTCTTGTCGTTCTGTTCTTGAATTTCAAGTAATTAAAAACTTATCTTGATATTTACCTTTAACTATTGACGTGCGGTCTATGAGACCGAGCATTATGCGCAATTCTTAGAAATTCCTCCTTTTCCCGCATGGGGTGTATTGGACTTCTAAGTACCTTCGAGTTTAGTTGCGCTCACGTCATCGTGAGGGATATTAGTGTACCCGGAATCGAATTTGGTACGCACAATCGATTTGAAATTTCAGAGTGGCAGGTGTACAGCAGGTGTAATTTCAGAGTGTACAGTTATTTCTTGTTTCATTTGCAAAATTGCAATAAAAAAGCGAAATGAAGACTCAGAGTAGACCGAGTAAGAAACGCAAATAAAATTTTGAGGAAAATTGTCATACGGCGAAGTTAAGAAGGGTAGTTGGAACTTCAAGTAGTCATTTTGAAGGTGCCATCACGTCCTGGCTGGGATCTGAAGGTTTTAGTGGTTCTGAAGCCGATGATATTGGAGATAACTATGTACCCGAACGAAGTGACCATGACATCGACACTGATGAAGGAGTCTCTCTTTCTGAAGATGTGCAGAAACAAAACTAGTTGTTATCGAGCGAAGACAAGGTTCCTTTGTTTAATTTTCAGTCGCATTATGAAAATAATAATTACGAGGCAGTCTACCTCAAAATTGACACAAATGATAAAAAGGATGGGTACTCCATATGAAAGCGTTTTGTTGACAGTGATATTTTGGACGAGGTATTGAAAAGGACTGAGTGGACAGGGGCATTGTATTATGGCATTCAAAGTTCGGTCATACTTGATTATTTACATGCCAGTATGGACTAAGTATGGACTCAAGATAATGTGTTTGTGTAATGCATTAAATGGTTATTTCTATAATGGTTATGTTTATTCAGGAGGAGGGTCAGATGGCAAAACTTTAGTGGAAGAGGACAATAAACTTATGGTTCCTACTCAGTGTGTGATACGTAACGATACAGCTCGATAAAGTACAGTACGATAAAGCTCTTGTATGGCAGCAATAGAAACGTGACCTGTGACAATTGGTTCACGTCTATAGAATTTACTGATTGTTTGAAGAAGAGGGGCTTGACTTGTGTTGGTATAGTTCGAAAGCAAAAAAAAGAAGTGCCTAATCAATTTCTCCCTTCAATAAAAAAAGTGAAAGGTAGACACTATATGGTTTCACGAGCCAACACTGATTTCTCATGTTCTCAAGAAATCTAAGGCCGTCATTTTGGCATCTTCTATGCATCACACTGAATAAATTGATCAACGCACTGGTGAACCATAAATTTTAGTATATTATAATTCCACAAAAGGTGGAGTTGATGAAATGCATAAAAAGTGTGCAATTGACACTAGTAGCCGCCGAACAAGACGTTGGCCTATGACTATATTTTACCGCGTGTTGGATATTAGTAGTGTCATACCTATTATATAAGGTTCATCACCCTAACAGCAAAGACAGAGAATCGTTTGTAAAAGAAATAGCACACACATTAGTGTTAGAGCACATGCAGAGACGAGTGCATAATATGCGATAGCCGCGTGAATTAAGAATGAGTTTGTTAAAAGTCTTAGGAACAAGATATACCTGATCAGCCCCCACCATAACCTGATGATGAGAAAACAAGAAAGACATGTCATTCTTGCCCTCCAAAACTTAATCGCAAGTCAGCATACAGGTGTTATTCCTGTAAAAAACATGTGTACCTACAATGGTACTAATTATACAGTACAATGGTACTAACAATGCCAACAGGTGGCATCTAATTTTCATATAACTTATATAATAAAACATTAATAAATGTTGCGATTTCGCAGATTTATTTATTTTTTAATTTATTACAGACCTTACCCGAATATTTGATAATGTAATTATCAACATTTATCCTAATTTTTTATCACAGTTCATACCTAAATATAGCGGCCTGTGAGGCCGCACATCAGTGTTACGAAAAATGCAAGTCAATAGCTAAAGGTCAAAATCCAGTGTTTCATGTGACTAAAAAAAATATTGTTTTGATCTACGACAGGTCACTCAGTGAAGGAAGCCTGTAACGGCTAAAAATGCTCTAGGCAAATCACTAATGAGGCTAATTTGACGATTATTGGTACATCCAAAAAGTTTTGGAATTAAATTTATGATGGTTTATGAAACCAACCGTTAATCTACAGTAAAAAGTATAAGCATGGAATGATGTTAGAAGTCTTCACCGACTCTAGAATTTTTTCAGATTTTGCACCAATGAATTAGGTATGAAGAAAATCTGCGCTAAAATGGTTCCAAAAAACCTTTTGCAGGATCAAAAGGCGGGAAGGGAAATACATCTTGACTTTTTGTGGCCGGTTGATCTTCATTTTCTGGAACGTGATATTACTGGTGAGGATTTTAGCCCACTCTCACCTCATAACACTCTAGCAAAAGAAAAACTCGTATTACAGACGCATCAGATGTTGACATTCTTTCGCTTTAAATGGAAAACCAATAGTATTGCCAGATTGAACGCTACACCACTAGTCTCATTACTTTATTTACACACCTCGTAAACCAAAAATACAAACACTTTAAGACCTCTACTCCGTCATTGAAACCCCCCTCCTTCATCGCCAATGAACTTTTCATGACTTTTTCTTTCACGAAGATATAATTTATTGAAGTTTATTTTTAGGTTACAAAATTATTTCAATAACAAAGTTAATCTATATCAACGATATAACTAATGGATCAAGTGAATGATTAGATTTATTAGATTAAAATTCGTAAGGCGTTTCATATACATCTGTTTATGATCGTATAAACAAATAAATAAACGAAAAACATCGGTTTAACAGTGAACGAGTTATTTTGCGAGATGTGTATAAGTTACAAGATGGCCAGGTGGATGCAAGCCACTGAAACGGAAGAACAATAGTAACTAAATTGTGTTTATTTAGTCTAAACAGTTGGGTTTCTTCAGCCCATGTAAACAAAACCGACTTTCAAAACCAAACAACGTTTAGATTTCTTCTTTACACCCACTTTAAAGTAATTTTTATTCGTTTATGTTTCTCTTCGTGAGTACCGCCAATGTAAATTATCAATTTTTATCTTATTCGCTGCTAAATCCATATTGTGTATGTACTTTGTGAGTTATTGTAGTTAAAATGAAAACAGATAGTTTGGAATATCTAAATTTATTTTAATATATTACGATTTCCGGAAAATACTTAGGTTTTCGCAAACCTACATTTCATTATTTTTGTCATCTAGTAAAAATAGTGTATTGATTGATTATGATTTGTTTGTTGGGCGTAATTTTAAAAGCGGATCTAAATTTACATATATCAATACAACCATTAGTTAGTTAAATTGTATACAATTTAATTATCAATTATTCTTGTTTTTCTCTATATTTCATAGAACTATTCCAGATTCATTTGTCCATCTCCTACGTTTGATCTGATCCTGTGCCATTATTCTCATCTCTTGTTTTGATGTATATCTTGTTAATCCTATTAAAAAGAGGGACAACAGTTCCTATCCAACAAGTCCTATTTCCTGTATGAATTATCTCCAGTCAGGATTTTCTTGGCCTACATCTCTTTGTACTCTTTCTACTCTCGCCTATTTCGCTCATCTTTTTTACTACTATATCTGGTTTTATTCAAATAATATGACCACATCAACTTGGTGATCTCTTATTCCTGTTTTAAAGTGATTGGTTCTTATTTTATCGTGTTTCTAACTTATTCGTTCCTTGTTTGGACTAGTTTTGCCTTGTCTGTCATCACTTCTTTCATGTCTGTTCAGTGGCAACCAAGATTTACTTATATATAATATTGTTAGTAACATCACTATGTTGAAGACTCGTAATTATGTTAGCACATTTATTTCTTTTTTACTGAACTTTTACTGAATAATGCAGTTGATAGAATGATATATATTTAAGGCTTTTTATCTGCGCCATTGATCCATTGTTTAACATTACACTGCCTATCATAATAAACGCACAGTCATAAGAGGCTGTGTACTTTCGGTGGTGAGATATTTCTGAATCCTGCTGTTCTGTTTTTCCTTTAGTATTATAATTCATTTATCTATGACAACAAAATGCTGTGAAAGCTCAAGGCATGATTTGTATGGCTTTGGGAGACAATGCTTTTTAGTACAGGACTTGTAGGAAGATATTTCAGTAATTCTGAACTGGAAATTTTGACTTAAATGATGCAGAACGTCTGGAACAGCCATAAAAGTGGAGCGGATGAATTGAGAACACTCCTGGAAAAAAATCCCTGTCGTACATTGCTACAGCTCGGACAAGAACTCGGAGAACTTCGCAAGCCATTTCTAAATGTTTTCAAATGTAAAAGGAGAGTCGATGGGTTTCTTATGTATTCACATCTGAGAATAAGAGTATGCTTTCTGAATATGATTATAACCTGTAACGAAAAGTGGATCATCTACGATAATTGAAAGAGATGAAAATCGTGGGTTACTCATGGTGAGCCATCAACCAGTACCGCAAAAACAAATATCCGCGCCAGAAAGGTATTGCTGTGTATATTGTGGAATCAGCTGGGCGTCGTCCATTATAAATTGCACCAATCTGGTCAAATGATCATTTTTGCCCTTATTAGCAGAAAATGATTCGTATTAGTGATACTCTAGAGAAAAAAGGCCCTATATTGGAAAGGGAAGAAGGGAAGTAATTTTACTGCAAGACAATGCATATAAATATCAAAGGTACTCAAAAATGACCGAGAACTCAGTAGAAGATCTAAAAAATAACTAGGACTTTGAGGAATTCCCCTCTTTGGAGAATTGCTTTGAAAACTTGCTTTGAAAATTATTATCAATATGAATAGTAGCACTATTTTATCATTAAATTTGAATATCTTTATCATTAAATTTATTGTTGCTTTAATATATTTTGTTTTTATAATCGCTCAATTGCTTTTAGTGATTTGTATTGCCATCAACATTAACCAAGAACAAGAATTAATATGTTCATTAATATCTTATGAAGCACATATTTGTTTTAAAAACACACATACAGCATTGATGTCAAGTCCAAAATAAATTTCCATTGTTAAAACGTCAGAAAAAAACTTTGAAAAGATTCACAATAAAATTTTTCGTAATAAGAATAACAAAGCTGAATATATATTTAGCAGTGGGGTAATTTCTAAAACAAATGTTTGTTTTTCAAAGTGTTTGGTGCGTTTTTGAAACGTATACGGTGGTTCGGTGTCGGACGAACCGTTTGTTTTATTTCTTTTGTCGTTGAGCAAACAGACAGACGAAAACAGAACGATTAGTCTGGCGGGGGCAGGTCGTGAATGTGACAGTGACGTTTCAATTTGAACATTGGCTTCCTGGCCGCGGAGTGCGGTAACGAGCGTCCCAGGCGTCGGTTTGGCGTCGCGCTCACCCTTTCTCGTGTCAAAACTTGCAATTATTCTGTTATTGCACTCCGTGCAACCATACCCCGTTTGATATCCTCTGTTTCATCGCTGCAACCTTAGTTGAGAATACATTCCCATACATTTAATTCGAATATATGAAATCGGCATGTGCCTTTACTGAAAATTAATTTTATACCAAATATATTTAATCATTAAATGTCCAGCGCAAAATTCAATTGCTTAATAACATTTTTATTCAATTGGCTTGAAGTGCACAACCTGACACTAAATGATTATTGCCAAATTTAACATTCGGTAAAATATAATAAACTTTGCGTATAATTTTATTTCGGAATATTTTTAAATTTCAATTTTATTAAAACGCAATTTTCAGTAGAGATAATGCGGTAATTTTTAATTTATCTTGAAGAACAATTAATTGCATTCTGTTTGGAAAATAATATCGTTCAAATGCCCCCTTCGACTTTTCGATTACTCTTTCACAAATATCGTGTCAAATACTTTGGTGGTGTGGTGGCCTGAATATTTCCTTTAAGGTCAAGAATTGTCCGGGGTTTATTTTTGTGAACCACAGAATTAACACAACTCCACAAAAATTAATCCAATTGCCATTTTGTGAATTAACACGTCCAGGAAATTTTTCTGTTGTTGTTGTTGAAATGTTACATCTAATATTTTCACGAATGGTAGATAATGTTTCTGAATCATTCCGGGTGTCGATCCGTTGATTCTGTGAAGAGTTACGACGTTTCGCCAAAATCTCATTTGACATTTTCAAGTGTCGTCCGCTTCGACTGAAGAGTCTAACTGACATGCACTGATCGTTACGCTCGGTCTTAAAGCCGGCCGGCGATTGCGCAGATTGTATCAGGGTAGCTCAACCGACACGCACAAAACTCGTCCATCACACAAGAACAAGAAAAACCAAAGCCATCCCAAGAAATGCAAGCCCAGCCGGGACAGAACGGGAAAGAAATCCCATCCAATACAGTCGATGCCAAGCAACAAGGCTTATCCTATCCTGCGGAATGAAACAGACAAAGCATCCCTCCGGCGCAGTGAATCGGACTTCAACCGCATAACGGAAAAACAAAAAAAGAAGTTCGCCAATTTAATAAATTAAGAAGTTATTAACAGTTACAAAATTTGCAATAGACCTGACTTTGATATTCTCAACCACTGCGTTGTAGAACTCGCAAAGAGAAGTCAATTTAGCACAAATCATTTATATAAAAATTGCAGAATAGCAAAAACAAAAGAACAAAAATGTTGCATGTTACAAAAATTGTTCAAAATTGTTACCATTCGTTCGGTAAGCACAAAATCTTGCTCGGCGTACCCATGCGTCACTACACGCGTCAAATACAAAATCCCGGTGTCCACGAATAATATCAAAAGCGTTTTCGATGGGCTGTTGTAGTTCTTCCGCAGTATTTACTTCTCCATCGCGATAAACTAACTTTTTTAAAGAGCCCCACAAAAAAAGATGTTAAATCCGGGGAGCGTGCAGGCCAAGAAATTGGGCCATTGCGCTTTATTCATCTGTTAGAAAATTCATTATTTAAATGTTATTGCTATATCTATTGCTATGTTATTGCTATATCTTGGAACTAATCAACTCGTTTGGTTTCTCTTTCAAGTAGAAAGCGGTCCCCCAGTGGACATTCAGCTAACACGGGATACCCGAAAAACTATCGTTACATTTCACACCCGTGAAAAGCTTCGTCAGAAAATTAAAACTAAAATGACATGCTTCTTAGGACTTGAAGACTAATGTTACTACAATTTAAAGTTTTATTCGTCACTAAAATTTAAAAGTATCCGTCAAGATTTATATTTCATTTTAGTTATCATTATATAATTGCGTAACCCTCGTTTCGCATTTCCCGCTACGACTGTATGAAAATGCTTCATGATTTTCATCGCGAGAAAAGTAACATCCTCGCAAATGTTCCTTTAGCTTAAGATATAGAGAATAATCGCTGGAGTCTAGATCTGGAGACTCGGTGGGCGTTAGAAAACTTCGGAAACCAGCGTGTGCATGTGCCTTTACTGAAAATTAATTTTATACCAAATATATTTAATCATTAAATGTCCAGCGCAAAATTCAATTGCTTAATAACATTTTTATTCAATTGGCTTGAAGTGCACAACCTGACACTAAATGATTATTGCCAAATTTAACATTCGGTAAAATATAATAAACTTAGATGGGCGTTAGAAACCACCTTAGAGGTGGGCGTTAGAAAACTTCGGAAACCAGCGTTGCAGATGTATTCATAAAAAATATTTCATATCAGGGTTAAAGCCGTTTTCAAAGCAAAAACTATTATAAACTCGAAGAGATTTACCACTAAATACAAAATTACTTTCAATCTAAACCGAATCATCTCCTGAGGATGCTGACATGGTTAGTGAAACGATTTGATTTTAGTGTTTCACACTGAAGCTTTCAGTAAACGAATTGGTCAGATACAATTCGTTTATTCAACTTATTTACTCTCATTTGATACAAAACATGTTAGTTTATTATAAATAAACATAACATATAAGAGAATGTTATAAGAATTACTTTATTTCAAAGACCATTTGATGGAATACACTAAAATAATGGAATATATAAGAGAATATTATTAATATATTTTTAAGAAATTCATTGGGAAAAGATTTGTAAGAAATAACGAGGAACATTCGGCCTGTCAAGGGTGGGAAATCAATTGGAACCAATAACGCTTTACGTTTTTAATTTCGATTGTCATTAATTGTGGGTGAGAATGATTTCTCCGTTGTCGTTTCCCCCCAGATGTATTGCGATTCATTCGAAATGAAACTAATATATTCTCCCTGAGAAAATACTGCGAACCATAAAAATACTTTCGCTCTGTTTGTATGCAATATGGTTTCTCGGAAATGCGTCCGCTTTTCCAGAGAGTTACTGTGCGAATTCTTCGTTTTATTTTATTTTTTTTAACGCCGACAGATACTTTTGGATGCGTTTCCTTTTGTTCGGGCTTTTGGCCGTAGTCGTGTTTTCATTTTTATGTGCATATCTAATATGTGGAATAACGAAATAACAGAAGATTAAATAGAAATCCTTGTTGGTATAAAAGATTTATATATATATATATATATATATATATATATATATATATATATATATATATATATATATATATATATATATATATATATACAGTGTTTTCATTTAAAAAGTAGCCGGTCTCATTATTTCATTTAGAAAATAAAATTAGCTCTAGACAAGAAACACGTCAGTTTAGATATCGAGGGGGAATTTCAAAACCAATGTCTGTTATTTTTTATGTTTCATCTCCTTACCTTAAGTCATCTCTACCTAAAAATGTTAAATGGCAACCCCTATCTTCTAACATATAATGAAAATGAAAATCCTAATTAAACTGCGTTTACAAAAGTGAAATCGGTTGATTCGTTCTCATAATAGAAGGAAAAATAGTCGTATATTGCTACGATGGCTGTAAATAGAATTTTTCGTGCAAGTGATTTTTTTAACTAAAACAAAAAAATTAATTAATAAAACAAATGTGCTTTTAAAAAGACGATTTAAAAAGCTACTTTATTAAGTGCTCAAAATATCCACCACTCTTAGCTAAACAATAGTATACTAGGCTTTTAAATGATACATTATAAAACAACATTTTTTTAATAAACAATACATATTAAAAAAAGAAAAATGGTGTGCGTAAAAGAAATGAAAACAAACATTGTAAACACAATGTTGCGATTCCCTTAAATACATTTTAAAATTTATTTTTCCTTTTATTACGAGAACGGATAAACTGATTTTAGTTTTGTAAAAGCAGTTTAATTAGGATTTTCAAGACCTTTAAAATTATATATTACAAGGTATATATTTTTAGGTAGAGGTGATTGGAGGTAAGAAGGTGAAACATAAAATATAACGGACATTGGTTTTGAACTTCCCCCTCGATATCTAAATTGACATGTTTTTTGTTAAAAGCCTGTTTTTATCATGAAATCTATGCCATTCAAGAAATATGTGATTTTTTGCTGATGAATCAATATACGAAAAAAAAAAACAGTAAAAAAATCACATGTTATAAAAACAACGAAACCAATGTCCAAAATTAAATCCATAATCGGATTTAGACTCTTTGTTTTATTAGTTGTATGGCTTCAATGCTCAAAAAGGAATGAAATTAATAACGAATTTCAATGGTCGAAAGTCAGATTTTGCCGGGGAACACAATAGGTATTTTTCCGGAACAAAAGAATATGAGAATTGACCAAATAATTACAGTCATTATTGGGAACGTTCGCTCTGTGGTAGCGAAAACCCGCAATAACAAATCATATGTAAGCTTTTACTAACAGATTTTAACTGTCTGCGTAATGCTAACATAATGCTTCGTGTTATGAGGGAAATTGGTTGCTGGTTCGTGATTTTAACGGTCAGCGTGGTTACGATTGCCGTTTTGCGGGTTTTACTTTTGGACCCTACTTTGTCCCGTGCCCATTTCTAATTGTCTTCTGTCAACTTCATTTCCGATCGTTCCAATTTGATATTTTTATAATTCAGTCACTAGTATCACTAGCGAAATGTTTATTTTCACTAATTTAATCCTCTAAATATTCAAGATATTGAAAAATGCTTTCTGACAACTCATATATTAAGTAATTTTTAATAATTTTCTGTTAGCATTTATAATTATTATGATACTTTAATATAAAATATCATAACGTGTCATAATAGTAAGTAAAATAGTAAAATAATAATAGTAAGTAAAATAAAAATTCTCTAACTTCGTGTCGATTTTACGGAGCCATATTTTTTTCTCAATATTTTCTTTTCCCAGGAACCTGGTTAATCTTTCTCTGCTAGAGTCCAGGTTCCTAACTCGTAATCTTTTTTACTAGCACGTCCCATTTTCAAGTATCTGCTTCTCATTTATACCATGGGTCCTTGAAATTATTTGTACCTGACGTTGGATTGGACAATGTATGAATTACCACAAGACCGTAGAGAGTTCGATTTTATATAAAATGGCAAGTTCTAGTTGTCGATTTTGCAAAAACTCAGCGGATAAGTTTTGTTATATAGCAGACGGTTTATCACGGAAGTCAAAAAAGCCTATATTTTATATTGTAAGTGCCAAATTGGAGATCAAGATAAAAGTTGGGCTTCTCATGTTTGCTATATGAGTTGTCACATAAATTTAGTGTAGTGAATGCATCGCAAGAGAATTTTTATGCCGTTTGCTATTCCTATGATTTGGAGAGAACCTACTGACCATGTAAGTGATTGCTACTTTTAAACCACTAAAACAGAAGGAATTTCAAAAAAGCAAAAGGACAAAATTCAGTATCCAAATTTGCCTTCTGCACTTAGGCCAGTTCCTCATAGCCAGAAACTACCGGTACCGATTGCACATTTAAATCTGGATAACATATTTCCTGGCGATTCTAATTCATCAGGATCAGATCCACAACTTCCTGAGAACACCAGTTGTGACCAACAACTACCTGTGAACCTCAGTTAATAACTCAGAATGAATTAGATTATTTGGTATGTGAACTGGGATTGTCAAAACAAAAATTGGAATTTCTTGGTTCCAGACTTCAACACTGGAACCTTTTAGATAAAAATGCAAGTGTTTCACCTTACCGAATTCGGAATGTAACATTTTCAAGTATTTATAAAATGGAAGGATCGCTATGTGTCTGTTATGATATTGATTATTTAACGAATGAGCTTAATATGGAACATGTACCTTCCCAGTGTTATATTTTCATAAATTCGTCGAAATACAGCCCAAAAGCAATCTTGTTTCATAATGGAAATAAAAATCTATTCCTTTAGCCCATTCAGCGACAATGAAAGAAACCTATGACAACTTAGCGACCATACTAAATCGCGTTAAATATGAACAGTATCAGTGAGATATTTGTGGGTATTTAAAAGTAATAGGTATATTGCTGGGACTTCAAGGAGGTTTTACATAGTATTGCTATTTTTTGTGTCTATGGGACAGCAGGGCAACAAAAGAACATTACAATAAGAAAGATGCCTCATAGAACTTCTTGTGAACCTGGTACTTCAAACATAAAATATGCCCCCCTTGTTAACCCAAAAAAAGTGCTCCTTTCGCCTCTCCATATTAAGCTTGGACTAACGAAAAACTTTGTCAAAGCCATGAAAAAAAGAAGGTAATAATTTCAAATACTTAAAAGAAATATTTCCTTAATTAAGTGATGCAAAACTAAAGGAAGGTATATTTATTAGACCGCAAATAAGGAAGCTTCTAGGAGATTTCCGTTTTCAAGAAAAATTAAACAAAAAGGAATTGGCAGCTTGGAAGTGTTTTTGTAAGTGTAGTGAAAGGATTTCTGGGCAACAAGAAAGATGAAAACTATAATGTTCGTACATTAAGCAACGAACAAGGAGAGAACAAGGAGGTTTCACTAGGACAGTTACCAGGGACGCTGGAACCCATCTATGTTGGGCGACTATTGCTAGTTGATGATGTAACAGATGTTACAAGTTTCTGTCGCTGTATGATATCTCATGTAAATCATTTTTTATTCGTATAATCCTCAGTAATGTCTTTACATATATTTTACACGTTTTACATGTTTATATTAAATAAATATTGGATTCTAAAAATATGTCGTCTCTTTGTTTTCCCCACAAGCGACCGCCTATAACAAAAAAACTGTACGTATTACAGTAATTAGCTTATCATTTTCGAATTTAGGACTACAAAATACTTCATATACACCCATTTTTTTCAATGTTACCCCAAAAAAGTTTAAATTTGTTTGATATATATTTATTATTGATTCCTCGATATTGATTTAGATTTCCAGATATTCTGTAGAGAGAAAAATCTTTTGTTTCCCGCACTTATTCTGGTTGCAACATTCTCTGGCACTTCATTGTTAATCGTAATTACCGAACCAGTATATTTAAAATTATGAACTTTTTCAAAACGTCTTTCATTTATTAATAGGTCAGTATCCACCTGGTTTTTTTCTTTGTTTGGTTAACTTCATGTATTTAGTTTTTGTTGAGTTTATTCTTATACCCATTCGTGATGCCGCCTCTTCGAACTGTCTAAATTATCTATCTATCTATCTATCTATCTATCTATCTATCTATATATCTATCTATCTATCTATCTATCTATCTATCTATCTATCTATCTATCTATCTATCTATCTATCTATCTATCTATCTATCTATCTACATATCTATACTAATTCTTCTATCTTTGGAGACATCATATCAGTATCGTCTGCATATGTTAAAATTTGGTGCTGTCTAGTAAATATAAACCCTTTAGTATTTATTTATATTCTTCTAATTATTGTTTCCAGTGTGAAATTGAAGAGAGTAGTCGATAGAGGGCTTAGTCCATCCAAAATGTAGAATACTTCTGAGGTTTAGTTTTGAATCCTTACTTTGGCTTTGGCATCTGTTAAATACACTCTTGTTAAGTTAGTGAGCTTCTGTCGTATTTTTACTTCTTTCATCCCTTCGAAACTTCTTTCTAATTGTAATTGAGTCGTACGTCTGTCCAAAGTCTACGTAAATCTGACTTGTACCACACAAGTCAGATTTACGATATAATCCTAGAAGTTTTCTCTCATCTGTCTTAGTACAAATATTTGATCGATCGTTGATGGTTCCCTTATGAATCCTACATAATATTGCCTTACCTTTTCCTCCATTTCTCTTTTTAGTAATTTGTTCAAAAAATTCTGTCAGTCAGAAACTCCTCTGTAGTTTTTGCATTCTGACTTATCACCTTTCTTACGTATTGGGCAGGTTATAGTTATAGTATTTGTAGTATTCATTTCTCTAAATTCAATTACCCAGTTATCAAAAAAACGTTATCACAAACCCCTAATATAACGAAAGAAATTCAACGCCTTTTAGGTAATAATAAATGAGTGCAAACCGCCTACAATTATCGCGAAGCACTTCTAAAGATGCCGCCTCTTCTTGTTATTACATGATGGTGTTTTTTTCTCTTTAAATTGAAATCCGCGTCGAAAAATGAAAATTACGAAAGATATTACAAAGGCCGCTCCCTGGCCGCTTTATATAAATTTTCCGGCAATATTTTCCAAGGGGTGAAAAGGGCCTGATAAGTGAAAATCCCGCCCTGATTGTTACTTTTTATTTCGGTTAAGATTAACGCTTTCCAGCCAAGGAATCCTCGTGGTAATTTAGAAATTGCTTAAAGCAGATGGGCGTTAAGAGGAGAAAAAGAAGGAGAAAGCAGAGGAAGTGAAGGAAGATGGGGACTGAATACTGATTTTGAAAATATTGAAATTATTTTTCCACCATGCAGCAATACGGTATAGTTTTCGTTTTTTGCAGAATGCAGTTTAAAATCACAAGACAACCCTAACCTTACATACTAAAGGTTTAATTATTATTCGCTTCTTTTTCATCGCGTATACATGTACGAGGTGTATAAATAAAGTAATGAGAGTGGTGGCCTAGCGTTCAATCTGGCAATATTGTTGGCTTCCCTTTTTGAGAAAAGGTAGGCTAATATCTGGATGCGTCTTCAGTACGAGTTTGGAGTACCTAGAGTCACTTGATGGTCTTTACTAATTCTTTTTGTAAATCGGATTTTTCTAGTAGGTTACAGCCTTTTCAATGTTCTCCAGTGTCCCAGAATGGTGTAATTTAAGGTGAATTTTCAATTTTGGGAAAAGAAAAAAGTCACAATGACTGAAGTCTGGTGAATATGGGGGCTATGGGGTCAAAGTGATATTTTTACTTGCCAAAAACTCATTAATTGTGCCGAGTGGCAAGGCGCATTGTCACAATGCAGTATCCAGGCTGTGATGGCATGGTATATGTCGGCGCCCTGAAGAGTCTGAACCTCGAGAGACGAAACATATGTCATCCAGTAGAAGGGATAGGTGGGACTCCTTCCCGGTCAAGCAACCAACAAAAGTGTTCATTTAGGCACACAATAACCTGCGTCTCCAGGTTATTGTGTGTTCCACATGAGATTGTGGAACGCAACGGTTGGGTGTGTGATGACACTCAGCTACTGCTCACTCATACATATATATATATATATATATATATATATATATATATATATATATATATATATATATATATATATATATATATATATATATATATATATATATATATATATATTATTCACGTATGGGCCCGGGTGGACCACGCGAAGTACAATTAAAGGCGTTTGTTGTTGTTAGCCTTCCTTTACGCCCATACTAATTTCATTCTTTCGCTATGAGCTTTTTTCCTTTCGTCAGACCAAGTTGTTCCAGTCTTCCTACATTTTTCTCTCTGGCCAACCTTCCAAACGTCAACCTTGTGTCTGAAACAGCCTCTATCCTGAATTTCACTTTGTGTAATATTTGCTGATCTTAGGTCCTCTTTAATTGCAGCAATCCATTTAATTATTTCTACTTTAGCTCTACTCCTATTTTCATAAAATTCGACTATTTGTCTAGTTAGCCTATTTGGATTCATCCGTTTTATGTGTCCGTAAAACTTAAGTCTTCTTTTTCTCATATCGCTATGTATATCTGTGTATTGTTTGATTTCTTGGTTTTCTCGAAGTCGGTATGTTGTGCTATTTATTTGTTTGGGGCCTAGGATTTTTCTTATGATTTTTCTTTCCTTCTTTTCAATGTCCTCGATGTTTCTCTTTCTATTCAAAATGAGCGTTTCTGCCCCATATAGACATTCTGGCTTAATAACTGTGTTGTAATGCCTCAGTTTTGTGTTTTTAGATAGGCATTTTTTGTTGTAAATATTTTGTGTAAGTCTCAATGCCGTTTCCATTTTTTGACATCTACCCTTATTGGCCGCTTTTTCCAACCCATTTTCCATGATTATTTCACCCAAATATTTGAATTGAGAGACTCGTCTGATGTTACCATATTTTCTTTTTAGAAATGGTGTTCTTAGTCTGCTGCAGGTCATGTATTGTGTCTTTTCAAAGGAAATTTGGAGTCCTACCTTTTCTGCTGTTTCTTTTAGAATTTCAATCTGTTTCTGTGCCGTTAATACATCTTTAGCCAAAATTGCTAGATCATCAGCAAACGCCAGACAATCAATTTTGATGTTGGTTCTCCCCAGTTTAATGGGCTGGTCAATATTCAGGGCCAACTTTTTTTCACGCCACTCCTGTATTGCTTTTTCTAGAACACAGTTCAATAAGAGTGGCGAGAGTCCATTCCCTTGTCTCACTCCAGTTTTAATTTCGAAGGGCTCTGAGATATCACCCATGAATTTAACTTTTGACCTTGTGTTAGTTAATGTTGCTTTAATAATTGCCAGCGTTTTCAGATCTAGTCCTTGTTCTTTCAAGATTCGGAATAAAGATTCGCGGTCTATAGAATCATATGCTTTCTTGAAATTCACAAATGTACAGACGAGATTTTTATTGTACAGTTTTTGATGTCTTAGGATCAACTTTAGATTCAGGATCTGTTCAGGGCAGGATCTGCCCGGTCGAAAACCTGCTTGATATTCACCAATTTTAGGTTCCAACTGTCCTTGTGCTCTGTCTAGTAGACATTGAGATAGAATCTTGTAACAAACTGGGAGAAGAGATATCCCTCTAGAATTTTGGTTATTTCCTTGATTGTGCCTGGACCAGCGGATTTCAAAAGTTCAGTAGTGATTCCATCTTCACCAGAAGCTTTGTTATTTTTAAGCCGCTTGATTTGTCTAATTATTTCATCTTCATTCGGTGGTAATGAATCTGGGTTTGTTTGTTTAGAGTTTAGTGTTGGTAATTTGCTTAAAGGCTCAGGACAGTTTAGTATTTGTTCAAAATATTTCGCAAGTTCTTTGCAATTGTCTTGGTTATTTAGAGCTAATTGACCGTTTTCCTTTTGGAAGCAAAGACTTTGAGGTTGATAGCCTGTTAATTTAGTTTTAAATGTTTTGTAAAAGTTTCGGGTGTTATTTTTTTGGAAATCTTTTTCTATTTCATTAAGTTGATTGTTGTCATATTTTCTTTTAGTTTGACTAATTAGCTTCGATGTTTCTTTCCTTACTTCCAAAAAGATGCTATAGTTTATTGCTGTTTTTTGACTGTTCCAATCTTTGAATGCTTTACTTCGGCTTAATACTGCTTGCTCGCAAACTTCATCCCACCATGGATGTTTTCGACATTTTTGTAAAGGGACCAGCTTTAAGGCTGTTTTAATAATTTTTTGTTTCAATTCTTGCCAGTTCTGTGCTGGTTGTTTATCAAGCTCTTCTGTTAGGGCTGGTTTTATTTTCGTTGGGTCGAACTTTGGTATTAGCGGTCTCTTTTGAATAAGTTTTCGAGGTTTTAAGCTAAGTTTATATATATATATATATATATATATATATATATATATATATATATATATTTGAAAATTTGCCGTATAGGAATCTGATAAAACATGAGGGCGGTCGAAATGTTCCTTGTCTAATTTACAGATGGTGCAAGGATGACCAAATAACTATGATATTCATCAAGTATGATTTGTTAGATGGTGTTCTGTGACATTCTAGACGTAGACGTTTTGTTGTTCGTGGTAATTGTGAAAAACAAATAAGTTTTGACATTTTCTGATAAATGTATAAAATTGAAGTTGGAGCTCTCAAAAAGTCTGAAAGACAAACAAATACACAATATAACGGAAAAATAATGGAAACTTTTAAATTTAAAATCAAAATTATCACAAAAATCCAGATTAGCAAGCAAGTTACACATGTTTGCTAACATTTTAAACATCTCGATAGACCATAAAAAAGCTTTCCACTCAATGGATGTCGCCTTTGTTAACAGGCGACGAAGGATGCATGCGAATGAAAAATTCTCAAGATTATTTATACTTATTTAAACCCGTAGTAACAAGTAGTCCAAGAAACAAGTAGTCCAAATAGCAGATGAGACCAGGTAAAAGCGCGTAAAGAAAGCGAACATTCTGGCTACGGTTTTCTTCAGCAAAAGTCATGGCAGCAGTTTTATAAGATTTTCGTGATAAGGTGCTCATAGATTACCAGGCAAAAAGCAGGAGCACCTCCGAGAATATTACGGTTCACTGCTGGATGAATTCAAGGGTGCTGTTCAGGCTAAACATCCACATCTAGCTAAAAAGAAAGTTCAATTTCACTCGCTCGATGAAAATTCACTTTACTTGTAAATTATGAGGGCAACGGTATGACAACCGTTTATTTTGTAGAATTGGCCAAATCATATTACACCGAGTGTACCGTATTAAAAAATTGGAGCGCCTTTGGTTTAAAAAATACTCAAAAATCTTGTGTTTTCTTTATCAAGCCAAGAACTGTTTTGAACGACCATCGTAATATAAGAAAATATCTAATCTACAATTATTTATTTTTAAAACTTACTTCGAAATCCTCTGGTATCTTCATGAATTCCAGGAGAATCAGTATCAGTAGTTCGGGAATGATGTTCACCATCTTCCGACATTTGCGCATCCAAACTTTCCTCTTTTACAGAAGCATTTTGAGGTTGAGGAGACAGCGAAGTGCTGGCTGGCGAACAAGAGTCAGTACCTCGAGGACTTGGACCCAAAATTCGTTCTTCGCTCGGAGAAAATATCCCTATGAAACAAATCAAATTCACAAATTTACTTCATGATTTTCCACGTACTCCAAATTGTACTTACCATGACTATGACTTGAATGGATCCCGTCGGTAGCCGTTTCAATTTTTAAACATTTTGGAGGAGCGAAAGCTGAGGGAGTTGGGAAAGACTTCAGATCGGCTAAAGGTCGGAACGCACCAGAACCCAAGGATAATCCAGGATGGAGAAATTGGGGTTGGAGATGATTTAGGATATGGGCGGGTATTCCACTGTAAGCTTCCATATGCCGAAGACCAAAAGTTGATGCTGAGAATGGTCGATGAAGTTCTTTTTGAGCCTCGGACATTGCAAACTAAAAATAAATAACAATATGAAACTATAGCATGAAGTATTTGCCTACAATGAAAAATATGTCTTCAATGTTTAACTAGGCTTTGATACAAATTTCTAGTTAAATAAGTAATCCTTAATATCGTTTGGAGGGTAATATTATTTGACCTACAGTAACAGTGAAGTAGATTAAAACATCAGCTACTTTTATCTAATCAATCCCATTGCCTTCTGGCTTTGGTATTTTACTCATATGGGGAATGACAATCACAAGGCTTGGTAATGTCGAGTATAATGCTGATGTATTAGATTTGTATTTTATAACTCATAATAAATGTTGTTCTGCATAATATATGCATAATAATTTTTTATTTTAAAAGTAGTAACTACATTATTGAGTGATAGTTTTGATTGTTCACTTAGTATTAAGATATTTATTTGCTTGCATACAGAAAATGAATGAACACAGTATTGTGATCTGATAACTTCAACAGAATAAGGTTACATTAATAGTAAAGCACAGAAAGTAAATCTTTAAAAGTTTGAATGTTAAACATATTTTTAAAATGAAAAAATGTTGTGTATATATTCGAGACAACTTTAGAAGCACTAAAAATATTACATGTTGAGTTAGTGGCCATGTATATCCAAAATTCAAACAGCACTGTTTTTTTTGTAAAGAAAAGTATTATAAAAATTTTTGATATTTTTTACTACTATGATCATATAGTAAAATTACTTTTGTTTTAAAAATTCACGAGCTTTACGTAGCGATACAAAAAATTGTTTTTAAGTTGATCTGACTGTCCATCTGTGATCATGTGTCCATGTGACATCTAATAGAAGTTTCATATCATTTCGCTTGATATGTTAGAAATTATAGCGTCTTTTGTATTTGTTAAAAAATCTTGTCGGTAATTTTTAAAAATCGATTTGCATTAAAGTTTATTAAAAAATTCAAATTTCTGATGAATTAAAAATACTGCATTAAAAAGTATGGCGATAAAGCTACGTCAAAAAAAATATTGCCGCTATTACGTTTCAAAGTTCTGACACTATTATTGGCAAACTCGTTATAAAAAGTATTTTTTATATAATAAATTTTGTCTCATTAAAAGTTTAATAAACAAAACTCCTTGATGAAAGACGCTAAATTATTATAGTATATAATGCTAGTACCACATAATGTTCAAATGAATATAAAATGGAAGAAAAACAATTCTCACGGTATTGGTTTACAAAAAAAGTAACAACACTGCACGTACTACGCTTGTAAATAGAACTGTGAAGGTAATTCTACCCCGCTATAAGAAAAAGAGTAGTTAGTGCTGGTCAAAGGTAGAACAATGGAGAATTAACAGGTAAATCAATTTAGGCTGTCGCCTTAAAACAGAAAAAGCAATATAAATTGCAGGTACTATGGTTATATACAGTTTATTTTGTCTACAAACGAAGACTTAAAAGTGTAACAGTAATTTATATTTTTTAGTTTTATTTCAATATTCAATACATTAATATAATTATTAATTACACAAATTATAATTATTAATTACATTAATATAACTAATTTAATATTTTATTATTAGACAAATAAAAAATGTTTGAAGACTGGTTAGAAACATTAAGATATACCTATAATATGTATATACCAAATGTAGCGGTTAATATTTCTTAAAAAAAAGACGTTTAATTTGATAGAAAGGGTTAAAAATGGTTTATTCAAAGTCTACACTGCACATTTTTCTCATCTCCCTGGTAATTTGTGGATGCCCTCCCAGAAAAACCATACACCTTTTAAGATGGTCCAGTCAACAAGTCATTACTTGACATCTGCGTTGAAGTGTTTCATGGAAAATGGATGAGACATCGATGAAAACAAGTGGTAGAGGGAAGAGGCCAAGTCTGGTGAGTACGACAGGTGGGACCAAGGGACAGGTGAGCCAAGGTTGTGCAAAATCGCTTTTCCATGTCTTGTAGCCTATTCTGGTTGCTTTTCGATCAATACATGGTTCAAAGTCATCATTTGTTGACGATAGCGAACGGTATTAACTGTTTCACCTAGTTTCAGAAGCTCATGGTACACGATATCATTCTGATCTCACCAAATACACAGCATTGTCTTCTTTCTAAAGCAATTCGGTCTTGCGGTCGATGTTGATGGTTGTCCTGAGTCAACCCACGATTTTCGTTGTTTTGGGTTCTGGAAATATATCAATTTTTCATTTTCAATCACGATCCGATGCAAAAAGGTTTTTCTTTCATTTTCACCAACATTTGACCTATGTGCCATTTGTTGGGAGTTTGTATATAGTCTTCTTCCAACAATGCTTGCAATTCGGCATCTTCAAATATTTTCGGTTGACTTGGGCGTTCTTTGTAAAAAGAGATTAGACTCTGAACCGAAATTTGTTACCAACGCCATCTCTTAAAAAAATTAAGAATTATTTACCGCCACACCAGGTAATACCTCTTTTGTTGTCTAAATCAATGATACTGCTCCTTGATAGGATTCGACCTTTCTTATATACCGCTAAGTGTTATAGATCAACAGGGGGATCACAAGTCGCTGTCTACCTTCATAGTAAGTAGAAGCTCTCAAGTACATAGGATTAGTGGTACAGGAGAAGAAAACAGCAACCTCAGCTGAAGTCAAAAACCGGATTGGTTAAACAGCAGCCGCCATTGCCAACACTCAAATGGTGCCTGTGCAAAAGAGTCAATATCTCGAGGATAACAAAAATTCGCCTTTTCCGTATATGTACTGATTTTGGTATGTGTGGTGGTCTTCCCAACTGTACGGATTAGAACTGCGGCCACCCTAAAATCGGACTTAGCTTAAACTAAGATTTGCCAAATGAGATATGGAATTTTGTGGATGTTTTTTTCCAAATGGGCAAATCTTAGGTATATCTCTTCATAACCACTACCAAAATATAACAATCCGAAACATGCGTGACTATCACTCAACAGTAGAAGAAATAATACAAAAACATGTGCTGCGATTGCTTGGCCATGAATGTCGAATAGATATTACTCATTTGCCACACAAACTTCTCCTGGCAGATAAAGTTGCAAACTGGAAAACACAACGGACAACACCAAAGAAAACATGGATAAAACATATTGAAGAAAACATCCAAGCAGCTAAAAACATTGGCACAAATCGTGTGGAATGGAAATGCACTGTGAGTGAACAACATACGATAGTGGCACCTACAACATCCTACTCGCTCAGACAACGTCCCTCGAATCAACTGGAAGCTCACAGTTAAAATAAACAAGAAGAATCGTTCATAACCAGATAACGACAATTATCAAATGTGTGTAATTAAACTAAGTTATTTAACTGAGGTAGCTGATAATTAATATTAAATTATTATTAATTTAATTTTATTTATTAACTATTAATTTTAATTATTAACTGAATTGAAACTCTAAATTTCCACTATAAAAACTTGTATGTTAGAACAATTGTTTCGACACACATGTTATATACTAGTTACTATCTAAAAGGTACATCAATTTAATAAAACCATAAATTGTATATTATATTTTCTTACTGTAAATTTTAATATTGTAATTTCGGATTTGAAAAAGGCACTGTATGTCGGGGCGATATAATCGATATTTATTCGTTCCAAAATTACAGGCCTATGATATTATAAACACTAAATAATCAAATTTAACAATGTAAACCAAATAAAAACTTATGTTATTTCATGAATTTATAATCAATGAAATTTTCAAAACACCCTCCCCTTTGCCGAATACAAGCTTGTGCTTGTATGTTGATACATATAGTGACAGTTGTGATTTTACGCTTGTTTATCGTAATTGTCGGGTAGCATGCTGAAAACGCTTCAATAAAAATGTATTTCACGAATGTTTATTTTGAAAACACAAATTTCACTAGAAAAACGTCACCCAGATTAAATTCTTTGAAAATAACAAGTGTGAATATTAATTTTAATTTCAGATTCAAGAGAGTTAATGTCTTGTGTGTAAAGGTTTATTTAAAATGTCTTATCGATTTTCTTCTCCAGAGTAAGCAGATATACATTTCAATTATGGTTATAGCAGCGGGAGTGGGCGTCAAGCAGTTAGAAAATATCGACATCGGTTTCCAAATTGACGAATACCTCATTACAAAACCGTTCTGGGAGCATACAGGCAATTTCCAGAATATAGATTACTTTTCAATAGAAGGGCAAATTTGCCCCCAGATTTAGATTGACAAGTGCTAGATGCTGTTGTACATCGAATTAGTAGGTAAGTAGCAGTGCCACAAAAGGTGGTTTGGTAAATTTTGAAAGGTGAGGGCCTATATCCAAATCATTATCGAAAAGTGTAATATTTGCTTCAGGCAGACCACCATTGTCGTCTAGTTTATTCAACCTGGATTCCTCGACAGTCACGTCTAAATTTTAATTTCTGCAGATCAGTCTTTTAGGCAGAGGAAGACAGAACTAGAAAACCGCAAAGCAATATGTATGTCTAACTTTCGGCTTGAATTTTCCGTGAACTTTTGGGCTGGCTTAATCGATGATTTAGTACTTGCTCCTTACGTTCTTCCGATGAGAGTTAATGTGGACAATTGCCTATTGAGTAATCTCCAGCACCTTTAGAAGATGTTCCCTGATTATAAGAAGAGACATGTGGTTTTAACTAGATGGTGCACCAGCACATTTCGGAATTACCGTTTGGGATTTCATGAACAAAAATTATCAACGATTGATTGGTCGTAGTGGTTCATCCAGATCCTCCTAACCATAATCCTCTAGATTATTATTCCTGGAGGTACATGAAAGTTTTAAACATCAGAAAGGAATTATTGGAGCGTATTCAGCAGGATGACCAACGATCACGAGAAAACAAGCTTGTATTCAGCAAAAAGGACGACATCTTGAAAATATCATTAATTAAAAATTACGAAACAAGATAAGTTTTATTTGGTTCACGAATTTGAATCTAATTTTTTATTCAATTCTTCTATTGGAACCTTCGGTGTAAAACACTAAACTTGAAGAAATTTACCAGTAAACACCAAATCACTTTTTTAAACTTCTCGATGCACGTTTCGCTAACCATGTTAGCATAATCAGAAGATGATCAGATGATCTCTTCGAGATTAATTCTTTATTGTTTATAATTTCATAGGTCTGCAACTTCGGAACGAATAAACATCGACCTATCACTTTTGTATTTTTTAGTCTTACAATTATGTTTATTTTATATTCCCAAAATTTGAACATAACGATGCAGAACAACCTGTCTATTTTTTTCAACAAGGCATTTTTTGTTAACTTTAAATTGCACAAAATAAGTTCCTTAATTTTTATTTAAGCGTCGGAAGTTTTTATCTCAATAGAAACATTCGCAAGAATTTACTGCTAAATAATATACATTTTAGCATAATTATTTCTTCTATGTTCTTATATCATCTTAAAAAATAATTAATTACTTCCTCAAATTAATTCAAGATCTTTCCATAGAAAATTTTAAAAAATGTTCTCGATGATTAATTAATATTTTTGGGCCTTACTAATGTCATGCCACTTCTTTATTTGATCTACTTTACTACCTAAATAACCTTCTATTTTTTAATAACAAAAATATTATATGCATACAGTTCCCATAATGATTTTACTGTATGATGTTGAATTTTTTTTTATTGAAGACTTACTTGTGGATTGAAAGGACGTTGAATCCTGAGAGCATCCTGCAAACCACCGGCGGCTTGCGAAAACACAACCAAAGCTGGTGAATTAAGATGTCCTGTATTGGGGACATACGCTGAATTGTCCATGACTATAAGAAATGAACTGTAAGGTCTCAATCATAAATATAATGACGATTTTTAAGTGTGAACAGAAAATGTGTCAACTACTCGATCTACACATCTAACATCCAATAACAAGCACATCAATCCAAAATAAAATCGCAACGAAAAAGAAATTAATAATGAATATGTAACGTCACTGATCGTGTCACTACACAAGACAATTTTACCTGGAGCTTTTTGAACAAGAGCTTTAGCACACGATACCGCGAATACGGACGACGACGAAATTTAAGCAACGAACGTCAACATTTCACTTTGCATCGCGATTGCAACTGACAGCGAATGTGCCCCACTCTGGCGAAGCACGTTGTCGTGATATCTGAAGCGCCGATTATTCGCGCATCATGTGAATTTAGCGGACACCTCCTAACCAACCAAACGAGATAGGAGGATCTTTTGCTGAAAACCTATAATCATGTCATTAATTTTGTTGTTTTACATTTATTTTTGCTCTCACCTGCTGTAAGCGGCTGCTACTGAAAAAAAGCTCGGCATGCTGAAACGGTATTAATCACATTGCTGTTTGTTTTTTCGGTTCGGAAAGTTGTGATATGTTTTTTTTTTTATTATTACTTCGAGACGTTCCAAATTGAAAGAAAAAATTGTGACAAGATATGAAGGAAATATACGTTTATTGACGGGTGTTTTCTGACATGAGGCGTGGTATTCCAAACATTTTGATGTTTTTTATTTTTGAAATAATTATATGATATGAAGAGTGCAATTTATAGCTAATTAAATTATTTCTCATCAAAATATTGATTACATTCGAACTATAACAGTCTTGCAACGTAGTATGAAATAACTTTACATGAACTCGTATATACAGTTATGGCCAAAAAAATAAGAGTATTATTTAGAAATCATAAGTTTATTTTGTATCAACGAATAAACTAGAACAGAATATTTATATATACACCAAATGATGTAATCGACTGACATATCAAATAAATATTAACAAAAAAATAGTATAAATTAAATTTTAATTTTAAAAATACATAATTTTCAATAAAATAAGAGCTTAGCCACAAAAAAAAAGTTTAGAAATAGCACGCACAAAAAAGAAAAAAATAGTATAATAAAGACAAACTAGTCAAAATCAACTTATTACTTAGTATTTTGTTGGATAGCCTTTATTTTCCAAAACTGCGGCACATCGTCTAAGCATGGAGTCTAAGATTGCTGTAAACTTCAACCGGAATAAAATACCAGATTTCTTGAACAGTCTCCGATAATTTTTTGGTATTTGATGTTTTTCTTAAAGTTACAGGCGTCTTCCAAATTTTCCACACATTTTCTGCAGGATTCATGTCCGGTGAGTGAGATGGCCAAGGTAAACAAACAATATTGTGGGTATCCAACTAAGTTTTCATTACTGTTGGCAGTGTGTTTGGAATCATTGTCGTGCTGGACGTTCCACCGTAGCTTACGTTCTTCGGCATAAAGCAACATAATATTCTGTAAAATGTTTAAGTAAACTTCATTGGTCATGTTTTGTTTTATCCAATGAATTGGACCAACTCCGGCATATGAAAATGAAGCCCTAATTTTGATATTGCCACCATCATGTTTGACGCAACCAATAATATTTTTTGAATTCAAATTTTCATTCACTCGATATCGAATACATATTTTTCCATCAATACCAAATAAACTTATTTTAGTTTCGTCGGAAAACAGAACATTTTTCCAGTGTCCTCTATTTCAACTATTTTGTGCAAACAAACCCCTTACGTTGTTTTAAGTGCTTTTTATTCAATAAGGGGACTTTCCTTGTAATTCTGCCATTATAGCCAAATTGTTGCAAATGTCTCCTAATACTTCTTGTACTGATTGGTAACTGTAATTCCCGTTTGGCAACCGTGCGAAGTCAAAAAAGCACTTTTACACACTTCGCGAATTAAACGAGCAACTTCTCGACCAGAAGTTTTTCGTTTCCGGCCTCGGAACTCGGATTTTTGCTCCATGTTTTTTTTTTATTTTACTACTTTTAAAACCACGCAAGAAGATGTTTTCAAAGTTTGACAAATAAATTTATAAGATTTTTCTGTGCTTGCAATTGCAAAATTATCCGGCGTTCTTCGTCAGTACAATGTTTAGTACAACCGATTACAATGTTTGTATATACAGACAACTTACACTAGCGACGTCAATCAAACAATAAAATCCAAATTTTGATCCATATACTTTAACACTCTTATTCTTTGATCACATTGTTTTTTAAATGACATTCTCGAATTTACTTTATCTTGTGATTATTTTTTGTTTCAAATATTTATTAAGACGGTGAATGATAAATGTATTTTTGTAGCAGTTGTATTTTATTTTAAGAAATCCAAGAAATTTTATTACTTCAAAGCCTATTTTCTAAATAGTACTCATATTTTTTTGGCCATAACTGTATGTCTGCATCATTTTAAACATTAATATGAAAAAATTTCCATTTTCATGGTGATTTATATTGATCAATGTTTATTGACCATGAATATTTATGTTTATAAATATTTAGAAAAATTACATATTTTGCACCCAAGATATTTTTATTTTTATATCGCTCACTGTTAAGCATTCGGTGTTATACTCATATAAAGTGGCCCCAAATGAACATCAGATATAATTTGGAAATAATAATTTCAAACGAAAATCTTTTTATTAATCATATGAGTGGATTTTCAGTGAGTATTGGAGTACACACTCTCCGATTAAATGTGAAAAATTATTTGGCAAATGGCCACCTCGGATTCGGCTGCATATCTTGGTTCTTTTCACAAAATTTTCGATGATAATTTGATATAATATCTTATCATTATAACACATCATCGATAACACAACGGATATCGCTTTTAAGCCATTAACTATTAGTTGATTGCTGATATAAATCTTGGATTTCAGATAAACCCACACTTAGAAATCAGGAAATTGTTGGTACCAATTGTTCCTTGAGTTGTGTAATAAGTGGCGTCGTTCTGCTGAAATCAAATCTATTTACCTATAGTTCATATCGTCTAAACTGGAAAAGATTTAAGCTACTAATACAATATTATAGTCATTACCGATTGCATGTTGGGCAACACAAGAATTCTCATTTCTCCCTTATCTAATGAGGACAATATATTCTTTATATCTGGTTAATATAGATCTTAGTTTGCCTAATATATCTTCGATTACAGTCTTGGCAACTAATTTCATAAATCTATTATATGGCTTGTAGAATACCTTAATATCTACTTGTTTTAAAATTTTTCTAGCCTTCATGTCAATCGGGCTTCAAACGGTATCATGAGTTTGTTTTTGTTCGGATCTTTTGAAAATTCGAAGATTCTTTTAAAAATTTTCTAAACAGATGGTTTAATGTTTATTTTAATTAATTTATCTACAATGTTCTTATTATAACCATTCACTTCAGTAATCAATTTAAATTATTTGTTATAATTATCTTGGATTAAAGGAAAATTAATTAATCTATCTATATAACGTATCTCCATATCCATTGGTGGCAAAAAAACTCCGTTATCATATTACTGCAACGATCACTATTCATAGTTACTTCATTTGCAGCCTTATTTTCAAGAAAATATTGGCGTGCCGCCCAAAATCACCATCATGCAGTAACTCGTTTAGAGTGCATTTGCTTCTCAATAATGACACAAGAGTTTTCCAAGTCCCATACGCGACAATTTTGTTTGTTTAAGAAACCTTCAAGTTGAAGATTTTAAGGCCAAATTGAAAGTCCACTTCATGGGAATGAGAATGATCAGAAAGCTCTAGCTTTTGTGTCAGTTGAATTTTGTACGCATGAAAGTGGATTATCTTTAGTGAGCATTCTCTGAAAGAAGCTTTTCGAAACGTTTAATTGTTGTGCATAATGCCGAGCCAGTGTTCTTTGGCAATATTCTCAGGACTATGTCCCATATTTATATTTAAGAAGTTTTGCATCCATTATCGATCCAATTTCATCAAATGTTTTAATCAATGTTTAGATATTTGACTCATCTCGCCCAAGAACTGGCGTATATATATATATATATATATATATATATATATATATATATATATATATATATATATATATATATATATATATATATATGCTTGTCTGAAGACTGTCTGAAACAGTCTTCAGACGGATGTATGATTCAAACGACCGGATGTACTCCTGGACTAATAGTCTAGCGTATTCTTCCATCCGCGAAACACTACGAACTAACATATATATATATATATATATATATATATATATATATATATATATATATATATATATATATATATATATATATATATCATCATCATCATCATCAGCCCGTATCGATCCACTGCAGGATGAAGGCCTCTTCAGCATGCTTCCAACCTTCACGGTCCTGGGCTTTCCTCTGCCACTCGGGTCCAATATACTTAACGATGTCATCAGTCCATCGTGCTTTCGGTCTTCTTCGCGGACGTTTGCGATCAAGCGGTATCCACTCCAGGATTGCCTTGGTCCATCTGTCGTCCCATCGCCTCGCTATATGGCCTGCCCATCTCCATTTCAACTGTTTTACTCTTCCAATGATGTCACAGACTTTTGTTTGTTCCCTGATCCATGCGCAGGACTTTCTGTCTCGTCTTGTAATGCCAAGCATACATCTTTCCATTCCCCTCTGTGCCACCCGAAGTTTTTGAATTGATTGCGATGTGAGTGTCCAGGTTTCACTTCCGTATGTCATAACGGGTAGAACGCACTGATCGAATACTTTTCTTTTCAGGCAAAGTGGGAGTCTGCTCTTAAACACTATGTTGAGCCTACCAAATGCCTGCCAGCCACATTTAACACGCCGTTCCACCTCCCGGACGGTATTCCCCTCCATTGAAATCCTCTGCCCAAGATATATAAAGCTGTCCACAATCTCTAAATCCCTTCCTAAAACTGAAATTCTTCTGTCCTGGGCGAAGTTATTGAACATAACCTGACTCTTTTTCAGGTTTATTTTCAAGCCAAATGGTTCGCCAGCCCTTTGCAGTTCTTGTATGCGTCTTTGCAGCTCCTCTGGGTCTTGTGAAATGAGAATAATATCATCTGCAAATCTAAGATGGTTTAAGTTTGCACCATTGATCTTTACCCCATCCTGTTCCCAATCCAGTTTACGGAATACTTCTTCAAGGCCAGCCGAGAAAAGAATAGGCGATATCGCGTCACCCTGCCGTACACCTCGTTCTATATTAATTCCCACTTCAAGATCATCAAGGTGAATTGTGGCTGTAGCTCCATCATATATCGATTCTAATAGGTTTACATAGGCTCTCTCTACACCTTGGCTAAGCAGTGCATCCATTATCGCATGCTTTGAGATGGAATCAAATGCTTTTTCGTAGTCGATAAAAGCCAAGCACAGTGGCATGGTGTATTCGTTGTGCCTTTCTATGACCTGCTGTACAACCTGGATGTGATCCATTGTACTGAATCCACTTCTGAATCCTGCTTGTTCTCTTGGTTGTGCGTCATTCAGTTTTTTTAATATTCTTTTAGAAATTATCTTAGTGAAAACCTTGTACATCACTGATAGGAGGCTTATTGGACGGTAGTTCTTTAAATCTTCCTGTGCTCCTTTTTTATGTAAAAGGATCACTTCTGCATTTTTCCATAAGTCAGGTACTTTTTGTTCTTTGAGGCATTTTGAGTATAAGTATTATGAGATTTAAGTATTTATATATATATATATATATATATATATATATATATATATATATATATATATATATATATATATATATATATATATATATATATATATATATATATATATATATATATATATGTGTTCAATTTGTGAATTTGGGCCGAAAATGTAAACGTCTCTGTATTTGACATGAAATTTGGAAATATAACTTTTATTGCTCTTTAATCTTTGGCATATTTACTTATAATTTGGATAACCTAGCGATTATTTTTAAATATTTATTTAATATTTAAGTAATGATTGATTAATTAATCAACCTAAAACTGAACAAATTCAAAAAACAAACGAAAAACAAAAAACTGAACGGAATTAGTTTCCAGGTCATGACTATTCGGCAAAGAAGTATACGAAGAAGAAGAAGAAGAAAATAGAGCGGTGGTGATCTTTGTCTCGTCATAAAGGCTCGCCAAATATCAAAAAGCACATCACTCATTGCATGGCGCAAAATTTCCATTATAATTCTGGCTATTTAGTCAATAAATTTAGAGAATTTAGTCAATAAATGTGTTGGTAAATATTAGTCATAAAAAAGATACAGAGTGTTGAAAGTGAAACTAAATTTTCGAAAAATTGAGATAATTTAAAAACGGTTGAAGATATCAGGTTCAAAATCAGGGTAGCTTGAGCCTAGTTCCTAGAGGACGTTTGCTGCCTACTTTGTGAGGAATTAATTCTAAATTTGAAGAGATTTACCACTAAACACCAAAACACTTTTTTTGAACTGCTCGACGCACATTTCGCTGACCAAGTTAGCATCATCAGGAGATGATTTAATCTCAGATTAAATGATCTATGATCGGAATAATTTTATTCATCGTTTTATAATTATCGACGAGCCATGGTTCCACGAATATATACCAGAATTGAAAAATCAATCAAAGCAATGGATAGAAACTGATGGAAGTTCACCAAATATGGGCACGAAAATTCATGGTATCAGGTTTTTGGAATGCATGCAATGACTACATTTGTTATGATCGGAATAGCTGTTTCATGGTTTTATAATTATCGATAAGCTATGACACCACGGCTATAAACCAGAGCTGAAACTTCAATCAAAGCAATGAATAGAAAATGATGAAATTTCACCAAATAAGGGCACGAAAAATCATGGTATTAGCTTTTTGGAATGAATGCAATGGCTGCATTTATTATGATCGCAATAATTTTATTCATCGCTTTATAATTATGGATGAGCCATGGTTCCGCGGCAATAAACCACAGCTGAAACATTAATAAAAGCGATGGATAGAAACTGATAGAACCAAATACAGGCACGAAAAGCCATGCAATTATTCATCGTTTTATAATTATAGATGAGCTATAGTTCCACGGCTTTATATCAGAGGTGGAACATCAATTAACGCAATGGATAGAAACTGAGGGAAGTTCACCAAATATCGGCGTGAAAAGTCGTGGTATTAGCTTTTTGGAACGCATGCATTTGCTATGATCGGCATAATTGTATTCATCGTTTTATGATTATGGATGAGCCATGGTTCCACGTCTATATACCAGAGCTGACACATCAATCAAAGCAATAGATAGAAACTGATGGAAGTTCACCAACTATAGGCATGAAAAGTCATGGAATTAAGCTTTTTGGAATGCAATGCAAATTATGATGGATGATTGAACGATTGGATGATTAAATCATCCCCTGATAATGCTAACATGGTTAGCGAAACGCGTGTCGAGAAATTAAAATAAAGTGATTTGGTGTTTACTGGTAAATCTCTTCGAGTTTACTAACTTTATGATTACCCCCGTATTTACAATTTACAACATTATTTATCTTACATTGTTCAGTTTTCAACTTGATGATTTTCTTAAAAAATGCCATTATTAAAAAACACATAAATAGAGAATATTAATATTTTTAGACTATTTTTTTCTCTACGCATCATGGTATTAATTTCGCTAATAGCGTTGTTAATATGCTTGTTCATGCATATCGTCTTCAAGTTCTAGAATACACGAAGGTTGGTTTTATTTTTATTACATAATAGGTATGAACTCCGCGGCGTGCAACACCTGTCGATTTTGCTTGCTGCTATAAGTGTTTATTACCACCTATATAAGGTAATGGAAATGTTTACGCTGTTTTTCTTCACATGATTAATTATAATTACCATTCTCGAAAATGTTTTATGGTTCTGTTTCTCGTTAGGGCAATTGGTTCATATCGGAATACGGCGTATGTAACCAAATATCTTGGCTCAGCTTGATCGCCTCCGATTTGTTTTCTGTGGAAATGCTGGTGTTTCTTTTTTACAATCCATGAAGAATTTCGAATTTTTAAATGCATATGAATTCCAGCCTGCAAACGTCTGTTTCATTTCTGTTTTTATTGAAGGTACTAACGCGAAGTCATTTTGGACTGATATTATTGACGGCTCCTCAATTAAGATTATTCTAACCTATTCAGTGAACATTCACTTGCTATACTAATTCAGTATTAAATGCAATTGTTTACTTAGCAATTATTGTCTTATTACATTATAAAAGTCGACTTATAGACTGAAGAGTAAACATTAACTAGCAACTATTGTTGTAAATAAATATTCTTGGACCATGACTGCTTGTTCAACAACACACCACGGTAGAATTTGAAATCGGAGAAGGTTTACGACAGGGGATAGATTGGCACCAGATCTGTTTAACACAATATTAGCAAGGTCATCAGGTCATCAGCGAAACACACATAGGCGTAAATGGAGCAATGATAAGTAAAGAAAAGCATATCGTGGGATACGTAAAAGTAATAACACGATCGAAAAAATAATTAAAAGCGAAATATCATGAAATAAAAGTGAAAGCCAAAAGAGTCAAACTAGAAATAAATATAGACAAAACAAAGGTGATGGAAAAAAGAACTAATCCAAGAAGGGAGCAGAACTGGATAATCGGTGATGACAATATAGAAGTTGTGAAGGAATTTACGTATTTGGGAAGCAAACTTGACGAAAACAACATCACAGGAGATATTAGAAATGGTATTATGAAGTGTAACAAAGTTACTTATTCCTTACATTTTTTCCTAATATCTAAACTTATTCAAAGGAACACCAAAGTTAAGATCTAAAAAAACACAGCGTGTTTTAGTAGTCACTTATGGCTGCGAGACGTGGATCCCCACAAAGGAAACAGAAAAGATGTTTGCAGTATTTGAAAGAAAAGTGCTCAAAAGAATTTTTGATGTTGTGAATGACCATGGAATTTGGAGGATCAGGTATAAGTTCGAACTCTAGCAATTGTACAAGAATTTGGATATTGTTTAGCGGTTCGGCGACTCAGATGAGCGGAACATGTGGCGAGAATGCCAGAAAACCGAATACCAAAAAAATCATGGAGGGACGAATAGGGGGTTATAGAAAACGAGGTAGACCAAAGACACAATGGCAGGACAATGTAAGAAGAGATGCTGAAGAACCACTGCACTAACAAAGAGGATTAATCCGGCTGGAGGCAACTTACTAACAAGCTGTAGCACTACTGGAAGAAGAAGATGAATGCTTGTTATAAATGAATGAATGAATTAATGCTGCTTTATTGTCTAACAGGCTACTGCCTAATTAAAAGACAATTCAAAACACAAGTAGATATAAGAAAAATAATTGTAACTTAACCTAACAATGGTACAAAAATATTTATATAAAAATAAAAAATTAATTCTCGTTAAGGTCATTACATAAAATATTTCCAAACCACCGCACGAGCTTTCAGCACCCTTTCAAAAACTGATTTATACTGAGTAAGCGGGGACTGAAAACTACCCATCAAGGACACAGAAACGTTCCAGCCAATGACATATATATTATGGTCTCAGCATGCACGAAAGAGCGGTGCATTAGAGGCCAAGTTGGTGCTAGGGGTAGGTATGGTAAAAGTATCCCGAAACTGTTAATTTGGGGGTCATAAAACCGAATCTCGCTGAGGAGTTGATCACCATCAATTAAGCCACGGCAGGGCTTCAGCAGGGAAAGCTGAGCAGCATACACTCTACTATCATCCAGGGACTAACAGAAGAATCTCTCCAATAACAGAGTGTGGCATAACATCTGCAGGGGCTAAGCTTGCAGCTTAAAAGACATATACTTTAGAACGGCGATACTTTTGCAAACCAAACAGGGAAAGCATACAATGTCTAGATCGAACGAACTAAGGCATCATACAGAGTTAGAAAACAGCTGATATTATCAAAATCTTTTGTTGATCTAATTAGGAGGCCAAACGTTGCAGTTGCTGACTGCATGATTTGATCAATGTGATGGATGAAGACAGTTTCCTATCCATATACACTCCCAGGTCTCTTACAGTTGTAACTTGTGCAGTTGCACAATCTTTCAAACCGCAACCATTTAGGACATATATATATATATATATATATATATATATATATATATATATATATATATATATATATATATATATATATATATATAGTTAATTACATCACGTTTGAGAGTCAACGCATTTTTTTTTCTCATTTGGTGATATTCAGTGGAAGCCTGTTACAAGCACACCAATCGGCCAAGAGTTGCAGGTCACCTTTTAATAGAGAGCACTCATATGACGATAAAACTGGCATAAAGATTTTAAGATCGTCCGCAAATAAAAGAATGTTGTATGTTAGCGTGGAAGTAATATCGTTGACGAAGATGAAGGAAAAAATTGAAGAAGCAAGGATGCTGCTTTGAAGTGCACTACTAGTTACAATTAAGATATGAGAACTATGACCATTACAGGCAACATGATGTGTCTTGTTTGGAAGGTAAGATTTAAAGAACGAAATTGTGCTGCCATCAAAGCCAAATATATATACTCCAGGATTGCCTTGGTCCATCTGTCGTCCCATCACCTTGCTATATGGCTTGGCCATTTCCATTTCAATTGCTTTACTCTTCCAATGATGTCACATACTTTTGTTTGCTTCCTGATCCATGTGCAAATCTTTTTGACCAGTTTTGTAATCCAAGTATAAACCTTTCCATTCTCCTTTGTGTTACCCAAAACTTTTGAATTGATTGCGATGTTAGTGTCCAGGTTTCACTTTTTTCACCAGGCAGGATGCACTGATCGAAGACTTTTCTTTTCAGACAAAGTGGCGAACTTGCGAAATATTTTGAACAAATACTAAACTGTCCTGAGCCTTTAAACAAATTACCAACACTAAACCCTAAACATACAAACCCAGATTCATTACCACCGAATGAAGATGAAATAATTAGGCAAATCAAGCGGCTTAAAAATAACAAAGCTTCTGGTGAAGATGGAATCACTGCTGAACTTTTGAAATCCGCTGGTCCAGGCACAATCAAGGATATAACCAAAATTCTACAAGAAGTTTGGCGAACCGAACGGATTCCGGAAGATTGGAAAGCTGCTCTAATCCATCCACTACACAAGAAAGGAGATAGAACGGATGTAAACAACTATAGAGGCATATCTCTTCTCGCAGTTTGTTACAAGATTCTATCTCAATGTCTACTAGACAGAGCACAAGGACAATTGGAACCTAAAATTGGTGAATATCAAGCAGGTTTTCGACCGGGCAGATCCTGCCCTGAACAGATCCTGAATCTAAAGTTGATCCTAAGGCATCAAAAACTGTACAATAAAAATCTCGTCTGTACATTTGTGGATTTCAAGAAAGCATATGATTCTATAGACCGCGAATCTTTATTCCGAATCTTGAAAGAACAAGGACTAGATCTGAAAACGCTGGCAATTATTAAAGCAACATTAACTAACACAAGGTCAAAAGTTAAATTCATGGGTGACATCTCAGAGCCCTTCGAAATTAAAACTGGAGTGAGACAAGGGGATGGACTCTCGCCACTCTTATTTAACTGTGTTCTAGAAAAAGTAATACAGGAGTGGCGTGAAAAAAAGTCGGCCCTGAATATTGACCAGCCCATTAAACTGGGGAGAACCAACATCAAAATTGATTGTCTGGCGTTTGCTGATGATCTAGCAATTTTGGCTCAAGATGTATTAACGGCACAGAAACAGATTGAAATTCTAAAAGAAACAGCAGAAAAGGTAGGACTCCAAATTTCCTTTGAAAAGACACAATACATGACCTGTAACAGACTAAGAACACCATTTCTAAAAACAAAATATGGTAACATCAGACGAGTCTCTCAATTCAAATATTTGGGTGAAATAATCATGGAAAATGGGTTGGAAAAAGCGGCCAATAAGGGTAGATGTCAAAAAATGGAAACGGCATTGAGACTTACACAAAATATTTATAACAAAAATGTCTATCTAAAAACACAAAACTGAGACATTACAACACAGTTATTAAGCCAGAATGTCTATATGGGGCAGAAACGCTCATTTTGAATAGAAAGAGAAACATCGAGGACATTGAAAAGAAGGAAAGGAAAATCATAAGAAAAATCCTAGGCCCCAAACAAATAAATACAACAACATACCAACTTCGAGAAAACCAAGAAATCAAATAATACACAGATATACATAGCGATATGAGAAAAAGAAGACTTAAGTTTTACGGACACATAAAACGGATGAATCCAAATAGGCTAACTAGACAAATAGTCGAATTTTATGAAAATAGGAGTAGAGCTAAAGTAGAAATAATTAAATGGATTGCTGCAATTAAAGAGGACCTAAGATCAGCAAATATTACACAAAGTGAAATTCAGGATAGAGGCTGTTTCAGACACAAGGTTGACGTTTGGAAGGTTGGCCAGAGAGAAAAATGTAGGAAGATTGGAACAACTTGGTCTGACGAAAGAAAAAAAGCTCATAGCGAAAGAATGAAATTAGTATGGGCGCGACACTTGAGAATTCCCAATAAAATGTAACTGTTTAGCTGATTGTAACTGTTTAACTATTGTGTGGCTAACTGAGGTATTCCAGTTTATCAGGCATTTGGAGTTTCAAAAAGGAAAAATTCTCGAAAAATTAATCAAAATTAATTCTGGGAAAATCGATATTATAATAAGTTTAAAAACTCGGGTAAATGTTATCCATTTTGCAAAATAATGTGACATTCGTAAATCAACAGTTTGCCGGATTAAAACATAAAGTGAATGTCTTAAGCTTAACATCGAAAATATACTAAAAGAAACTTTGATGTTAGGGGAAGGCAGGATGGACAAAAAAATTGCGTGAACAGTTTTTTAATTTCGTCTTTCAGGTAAACCAGTAAACATCCAACATAAAAATGTTTGAATAAAAACGTTGTATTTTTTAGATCAATATTTAAATAAAATAAGCTCGACAATGCTACATCGATTATATAGTCCGATATTATTATAAGAATGCTGGTAATGTCCCAATTATAAGAATTCTGGAAAAATTTTAACTCTTTATATGCCGCGGAATGTAACTCATTAAGTCATCAATCTGTGTGCATCAAAACGTTACTCGAATGACGAAATTGTACCAGTGGCAGCTCGTGAGGAAGGGCGTTGGGGCGCCGCCCCTCCAGCTTTTATCACAGTAAACAATTTTTCAGAGCAAAACATCATATTATATTTCCTTTAACTCATTTTCCTGGTTCACCTCCGTATAGGGTTTCAATTGCACGAAAAGTAAAAAGGAAGAAGAGGAAACCAAAAATCTTCAGCAGCACTATTTTCTTCTACGCCCTCCCACTTTAAAATCCACGAGCCGCCACTAGTCTGAAGATGTCTTAAAGTTTCCAAAGGGTTTAACAATTCAAGATGCCTTAATAGACCTATCTTTTGCGCGGAATAAGTCTTGAAGATGACCCCCAAAAAAACCAACAAATTAAAAATAGAGAAATCACTCAAAGGAACTAAAAGTGTATTAAACGTGAAGAGACTGATCATGTAAAATTGTATAATTTCCGAGTAACATTCATCTAATTAAAATATAATTTTTACCAGGAATATTTTGTAACCCGCTGTGATTTTCCAATCGATCTTTTGTGCTATCATCTATCGACAGGAAACTTACCCTCTATAAAATACAACTGTGCTGCCATCTAACGTTGGAAGCTCTACACGACAAATTACAGGAAATCTACTTTATTAATTACAGGAAATTGTAATGACCACTCAAAATATGTACGCGAAAACGTGTACTGCCACCTATCGGCCAGACTCCTACAACACAAAATACAGGGTTCCCTGTGCCGACATAGCACCATTATTTATACAACACACATTACATTTCTGAAATGAGAACACTGCAAGCCAAAATTCTACCTTATGTTAAGATTTTATTCCTGAATTTGCCCTGCAAACTCTTATACTCAACTACTACGATTTTTCAAATTCTAGTAATTTTTAAATTAAATAAATCAAATGTTTACTTTGTTATTTATATGCTTATTTAAAATTAGTGATAAATAATAAATCACACAATCAATTAATTAGAGCAACTTTTGTAAGATGAAATTTGAGAATAATATAAATTAATAAACTCACAATTATTTATATATTTAAAAATACAAGTATAATAATAAAAACGATCCTATGTAACAAGGTTTTATAGAATATTTTTATTTCTTATTTAAGTTTACTATAACTTTAACTTTAAATTAACTTTATTTAAGTTTACTATAACACAGGTCTACTAAATGTACATGTAGTTTTTGAGATATGACAGGAAATGTCCTCGGTATATAATTAAAACAGGAACCATTTTCATCTAATGCGCGAACATACTGTTACATTAGTCCCAATTTTATGTGCAGTGGAGGCAAAATTATTTTCTCTCTATTAACTAACGCTGTATTTACGATATATTGTTTCTCAACTACTAAGGATTTTCTTTCAGGCCAGTTTGTTTTAATCCAATGCTCGCTCTTAGCTCTGCTGTATTGCCACATTGTTGACCTAAAAAAAAGTCTACCATTTTTAAATTATCGCTTATAACCCTCTTATGATCATGATACTTTAGATATATGGTTTCATTCTCCTCCTTTAATTTAGTGGAATGAGCAACGGGCACCGCACCATGCTTATTGCTAGTATGTAGTAAAACATATTTCAAACTCCACTTAGAACTGTCCATAAAAAGCCTCAATTCATTTGGCTGGTAGTTTAAGAAACTCATTTTTGATAAAAGACCATCGACATCATTACAAAAAACATCATTTTCTGGGCAAAAAAAAACGGAAGCAGTTCTTTTTCTCGAGTATGATAACATTTAATTTTAGTACCTGGAAAAAGTAAATTCCTCTCTTTGAGTCTGGATGCCAACAGTTCTGATCTTTCTTTTGAAAGGTCGAGGTCTCTGGTAAGGTACCTTACTTAGACGCTTAAACGCTTTAAGTGATGTCACTTAAAGCGTCTTGAGTAAAAAGTAGTTTTGATGACGTGGCTTCAAAATTATTACTTTCTTCATTAGCACAAGTTCGCCTATCTTCCTATGAACTACATTCTGTATCTGAAAAATCAGACAGGCCATGAAAAATTGGAACACGTATGTCTTCTGAATAAGAAACAAGTTTTTTAGCAGATACCAGATCGGGATAGGTAATTTTTTTTGGTTAATACCATGTACTTTGAGTAAGTAAAAATAAGTCATCGTAGTGATTTTGGTTCTTTCCAAATCATAGACACACCAAACTTTAATTGACTTCTTTTACCATTCGTTGCAAACATTGTTTGGAATCCATGGTTTATCAACGTCTTTGATTTTCAAGTTAAAGTAAGCGAAATAAAGTGCATTTTGCACAAATTCAGATATAGGTTTTCGCAACTTTTTCACTGTATACTCGCCACAAACGTAACAAAAAGTGTTCGTGTCGTTTAAATACCATCATTTTGACGATAACATCTTCCAGGTTTTATTTACTAACTTTTTTAATTGAACAAACAAGTTAAATGGCTACTAAGAAGAAAATATTATCAATGTGATTAGATTAAAAGCTGTACGTACTTTTGATAATTTATTGCTGTGCTGTGTAATTTATTACACACATTACTATTAGAGTGTTGCTAGACACTGTATTTTTAAATTACGTTTAAGTCCCGGGGGTGCCAATTTTTTTTTTTAATTTTGTAGACCAGTGTAATTACAACAAGCAATTTACTGTAAAAAATACAGAATATATAAAATTCCAAACATAAAAATGATGACAAAGAAAATACATTTATTGGTATAATTCCATATTTGTATGATACTCTTGAAAATAGAGAATCACACAAAACACTGATTTCGTGGTACGCGTCACAAAAATGTAATGTCTCTTTCCTTATTTTGTTTCTTCAGCATTCCGTACATCGCCTTTGCGTTGCCTTGATTTTAATCCCGGGTCGTCCATAGCTATTTTTGTTGAGAACTGAGCAGATAAACCTACACCGAGCCTTGAAAAAGGCCGATTGGTAGAAAAGTTTACGATTGGGAGCAGTCACATCAATTTAATTACTACCATTCTCCATGTTTTCTATTCCTCTAGGAAGGCAGTCTGAGGATATCGTCTAAAAATTAAATACGAGAACGTTAGGCAAAATGTTATTAAAAGCTGTTGGTTTTGTACTATATCGATAAGATCCACGTACAATAAAAGTGGCGGAGCTTTAATATATTTTATTCAAACTCATTTTACGTTGTTTCTAAGACAATATTAATTTTTCAGAATGAATTTACCGAACATTTAAAAGGTATACAAGGTATTAGTCTGAATATAAACAATTATTTTAAGCATAATTATACGTTGATGAGATTAGTGCAAAGATTAGTGGATCCAATCGACTGGCGCCAGTTTTTTTACATCTGGAAACGTATTAAATCCACTGGCACTGGTTTAGTTGCACCACTAATCAATGCTCCAATAAAGTTTAATCTTGATCTACTTTCTGGCACCAGTTCTGATATTTGTAAAAAAAAATAAGTGTGTTTGTCAAAAACGGCCGTGTTAAAAATGTCAACCACAACCAAGAAATGTTCTACACGGTTAATTATTATTTTTTTGGAGCTTTATGAACAATATTCGTATTTATGGAATAATAAAATAGTGGATTATAAAGGTAAAAATAAAACAGATGTAACGTTAAGAAAAATTGTAGAAATAGATTCTTTTCAGTCCCAAATTGTGTTTTGTTTTAGTCCAAAATTTTGATATAAATTCTTGCCAGTTATCGTAGTATTCGGAATGTGTGTACCCTCGAACCAAGAAACCAGTAATACTTGTAATCTTAGACGAGCTGAAATGGCCTCCCTCATATGGGTGTTTGATTGTTGTATTTTATTTGATATGCCATTTAATAGAAAGTTAAATTGATAAAAATGTGTTATTTTTCAATGGTTAAAATATACGTTCTGATCTTCACTAACCAATAAATCAACTATTTTAGTTATCTAAACCCAACATTTATGTTTTTATTGTCTTCTTTTTAATATTCCCTGCAATTCTACACTCAATATTTGAACAACAACGTTAATAGCTGCGCGAAGAATGTTTAAAACTGAACCTATATGTATAATTGAATTTATGTGGAAACGACTATTGGCGCCAATAACCTAGAGTCTCATTGGCGCCACTAACCTTTGCATGTGAAAACCCAACTTTAGTTATCCCCCATACTGTATAAAAACAAATCAAAGATAATGCAAGAAAACCCCATCGACATATTTTAGGAATTTCTGTGAACTTTAATAAAGGCTTAGTTAATAGATTTTTGAAATTCAAATACATTACCTTATTTGCTGCATATATATGAAGGGTATAATTTGCGCTTCAGTCCTTGTAATCACCTATTCCTATCTTAAGGATAGCAGCTGCGTTCCTCCTGTTCCTGTAACAACATTATATATGAAAATATGTGTAATAATCAGAAGATCGTTAAAAACATTTACCTTCTGCTTGAAAATCTTAAATTCCCACGTGCTTGTTTGGCGGTTTTCTTCATCTGGACCGAAAAGTTAGCAGCTCCTGTAGTCCGGCGACTCGGGGAATGAAATATTGTGATTAATACTTGGATGAACGATCCATAAAGGAGGGATCAGCCTTGCCCACTGCATTTCTACAAGGAAGAGTGTAAAATCCGACAAGAAATCACACCTCAGTCACGTCATCAGCTGATGATGTGGTCCGGAGTCCACGTTAAGCTATAGTCGTTAAATAGCCTCAGTTGCTGAAGCGGTCTCTAATTCCTCTTCTTCAGCTGGTCTGGTATTCTTCTTCCTTTTCTAGATTCTAGACCTATTTTCATAATAATTAAAATAAATATGGTTTCAATACATAATTGTCAAAAAATTATTATCTTAATTAGAAGATTATAAAATACAATTGCAAAATAATATACACATACATAATTAAAAAATTATTATGATCATCTTATATATTTTATTAATATCCACGGTAGTCGGGGTTTGCAACTCAAGACTACAATGTTTGCACTAGGTAAGAGGGTTTAGCTGAGGTTCAATTGAAGCTTAAAAATTTTCTAACTATATGTGCTGAACCCAGTACAGCAGCCTTCTACGTAATTGCCATATGTCTATCATGAAATTCAAGCTTGTCTTTGGCGATATTCCAATCATTTGTTACTAGCCTATTTATTAAACTTGAAGATATTTACCACTAAACACCAAAACACTTTTTTGAACTGCTCGACGCACGTTTCGCTAACCATGTTAGCATCATCAGGAGATGATTTAATCAGATGAAATCAGATTGTGGCAAATCTCTTCAAGTTTAGTGCATCACACCAAAGGTTCCAATAGAAGAATTGAACTAGCCTATTTGTAGATATTACTACTGGTAAATGTCGACATCTCTGAGTTGCCGTGGCAGCTCGTGAGGGAGAGCGTTGTGTCGCCGCCCCTGCAGCATTTATCACAGTAGTATTTAGTAGTATTTTTCAGAGCAAAATACCATATTTTATTTCCGTTCAGTTTCTTTCCTTTAACTCATTTTCCTGGTTCACCTCCTGTATAGGGATTTCGGATCGATATTTTGTTCTAATGTATGCCCATGTTCAGAGCCATTATATAGAGTATTTCTTATTGATCTGTTCAGAATCGAGGAAAGCTCCAAAGCGACCATAGAGCTCTTTTCGGGGGAGTTATATGGCTTGCCTCGATAGTTGCTTCTGCTAGATGGAGGGGGCTTATTATTATCCAGTGCACAGGCAGCTTTATGAAGATTACTCTCTTTGCTGAGAAAATAGTATCTTAGCGGATCCTCCCGTTGATGGCACATTACTTCCACATTCTGTAAGCCTCTTCCCCCTATATTTCAAGGCAAATATAGCCGCTCGATGGAACTTCTTATTTTCCGATCAAATGCTTTCGGGGAGGTATCAGACCACTTTATTACACCAAACGTATAAGCAGCCACACACAAAGCCCAAATGTTGCTTGCCCATATTTTATTTTTGGCGCTGGAGCCGGATTAAAGATTTATATATTCTTGCAACTCTAGTTGTGACCCGTTTTATAATCATTTCCCTAGCTGTTATAGAGATATTCCTAACAACTGCATCATACCAAGATACTTATCATTTTCTCCAGTATTAAGACTACGAATAACAATATCTCCATTAATTGTATGTTTCCTGTGTGTTCCAATACCTGCCCCTTGCGGACATGGTCGAGTGCACACTTATTCATATATATTAGAGTTTGCTGCATATAATTTTAGATCGTCCATATAGAATTGATGTGATACTTGAATGTTTGGATTTCTCTTCATCATATAGCCCATGCTGGAGTCTCTCAACATTCTACTTAAGGGTGTTAAAGCCGTACAGAACCACAGAAGACTTAAACTATCTCCCTCAAATATTCCCCTGCGTATTCGTATCTCTCCAGTGATGTACGTGGTGTTATTACTTTTTACATATAGGCGAGTTTTCCATTTATCATACAAGCGGAAAGAAATTTTACTAGAGTTGGATGAATCCTATACAATGAAAGGACATAGCGGAGTCATGAGTGTGGTATGGAATCGAACGCTTTTTTATAATCATTCCATGCTATTGATACATAGTAAGATTTTTTTTCTCATATTATCTCATCAATTACATGTAACTCCTTACAATCACGGCTACTTTTAGGGCATCCAGTTTGCGCAGGCGGTAAAAGACTGTTTTCCAATCGATATTCATTTATTTTGGATGAAATAATAGAGGTAAGAATATTGTACTGAGTTGGTAGACAAGTTATTGGTCTATAATTTTTTTAGGGTTTAAACTGTCCTGTCCCTTTGACAACATATATGTCATTCGCATTTTCATATATGCAAGTATGTTATATTGCGCTTTTACTAAATTTTGAAAAAATCTTCCCAGTGTTCCATGACTTTTTCTATTTAAACGTTTTTGAGACTGCTTTTTTTTACATCTTCTCTCGTTATTATAACTTCTGGCATTTCCTTTATGCTTTGTCTGGCTTCCTCATCTTCACGTATCCAATAAGCTTGTTCATCGTGGTTTCTTGGAACTGACCAAATATTTGACCAATACTTGATGATTATATTCTCCAGAAGCTACAGGAACATAAAAAAAAAATTGTCAAGAAATTGTGGATGTCTGATGAAACCCATTTTCGTCTAAATAGATTTGTTAGTAAAATAAGTAACTAACGTTACTGAGGTATAAAAAATCTACAATTGATTCATTAAAGTGTGCAGTGTTATAGTCAACTCGATTTTTATTATCAATTTAATGATACCATTTATAAATTGATAATTTTTAAATAAAACTGTATACATATTTTCATTATTCTTCTTGTATTTTGTTAACATATGATAGATAGTCCTTATCAAATGGTTTATTATAGTGATTAAATTGTTTGGAATGTATTTAAGGAGCTTCTCCGTTTTTAAAGACTTAATTGTTTTTAGAAAGAAAAACTACAAACATGTTTTGTAAATACATTTTTCTATTTGAAATACGTCTCACCTGTAGCAATATAGTATTCAGATTGAGCAATATGCTTTTCAACATACTTTCTAAATTCGTTTTGATATCACCTTCAGTGCGACAGGTAAGGCAACCCCAATTTGAAGATTGTAGTGGAACGAAACAATGTGTCCCATTTTAAATTAAAATATCTTATTTTTAAACTAAACTAGAAGACATTTAAAACCAAACACAAAATCACGTCTCGACGTGCGTTTCTGTTTATCATCATAAGAACATGATTCAATCTGAATGCTAACTGAACTAACAATCTAAATCCTCATGATGCTAACAGCGTTAGCGAAACGCGCGTCGAGAAGTAAAAAAAAGTAATTTGGCATTTAGTTAATCTCTTCGCGTTTAGTGTTTTAATTCGGAGGTTCCAATAGGAAAATTGATTTTATTTTTGATTTAACATATATTTTTTTCGTTTCAGAATAAGTTCAAAATTCAGTTTTGAGTTTTGAAAACTGAGCGGTGTTCTCAGAACGAACACAAATTGTTAGAAATTGCTTTGAATATTGAAGAAGCATTATTTCAACTCAGTGTGAATTTTAACGATTTTCAAATGTTAGTTAACGATTTTTGGAGATTGGTGTCAGACAATGAACAGACAGGCCTGATTTCAACAGATCTTGTTGATCAGCTAAAAATATTCAACGTGTAAGAAAAAGTATTCAAGAAGCTCCAGGAACATCAACCCGGTGATGTTCCGCTCATCTGAGAACAAAACGACAGACCCTACAGTGTATTTTAGAACAAGATCTACATATGCATCCATACAAAATCTTCTCGCTATTCACTCATGCTTTCTAAAATCTTATAGATGTACGTGAAAAATTTGTGAAAAAATTATGGATATCTGATGAGACCAATTTTCGCCTAAATAGATTTGTTAGTAAAAAAATCACGTTACTGGGGTACAAAAAATCTGCGATTGATTCATAATAGGGCTCTCTAGAGTAATAAAGTTACAATGTGATGTGCAGGTTCCGCACAAAGAATTATTATATCTTTCTTTTTTGATAATGGAGGACGAGCAGAAACCGTACATGCCGAGCGTTATATGTATATGCCTGACAACTTTTACTTGCCTAAATTTCCTAATGTGTGTAACCCTAATGTCTATTGGTTTGACTGAATTTCGTATATCAAAGGTTACTAAAAAATCATTTTGATGGGGATTTAAATAAGCCAAAACAATATCGCATTAACTTGCAACTCTACAAATAAATTACAACTATTCAAGTCTGTATTAAATAATATATAATGCATACACATTTTTTATTATATAACTTATATAATTTGCAACTATGTATAATAATTACATTATTAGGTTCACAAATTTTCATCACGATTTTATATTGAGGGCAATTTTCCCAAATTGAACATCCATTTAATATATCAGAATGTTTTCCAGTTATCCCAATCATGTTCTTATTGTCCAAATAGTGCCATCTAACGGAAGTTTTCCTAAACCAACTTTTTTTTTTGAATATTTGACCACATATGCAAACATTTGTGTGCTGTATATCACTAGCACATTGTTTATTGACAATATGTAACAACTCCATCTAATATGTGTTTAACAATGTTTACAACCCAATATACTAATATAACAAAATCAAATTTATTTGAATTTTAATAAATTGAAACAATTTAATGTGATTAACTATAATCTAAAATATTTCGATGTTTAAATCCAAATCGAAGCAAACTATCCTTCAAATCTGTAGTCACCAACCTAAGAGTATCAAAGAAAATGGTTATAACGTTCATTAATGATCCTGAATATTTATCGATCTTGTACAAAGCGCTAAAGAAAATCTTTTATTCACAAGTTTGTGGAAGTTCTGTTGTAATATATATATATATATATATATATATATATATATATATATATATATATATATATATATATATATATATATATATATATATATATATATATATATATATATATATATATATTTTGATTGTATATTTAGAATATAGAACAACTCCATCTAATATGTGTCTAATAATGTTTGCAACCCAACATACTACTATAACAGCACTAAATATAATTGAATTTTAATATGTGGAAACAATTTAATGTGAACTTAACTTTTAGAATATTTCTTATATATAGTGTGTCCTCAGGATAAGGACTTACCACCCCCTTAAAATTTTTATTTCTGGACCGATTTTCATAAACTTTCTTTTGTTGGATAAATCCCGGAAAACGGCATTAAGAAAGTGTATCATATGTTTTTCTTGCTAATATCATGTCCAACTGCGTCAACTTTTATGACCCCCATTTTCGTTAAGTACTATTAGGATTTTTTTTAGAGAAAAACTAAAAACGGATTCTTGACCAGCATCACCTTAAACCAAACTGTACCGATTTTTATGATTCTAAATTACTGGGTGTCCCAGATATTTATGATATTTATATTATCATTTCTCGAATAATTACATGTTCTTTCTGTTATTAAAATTATGTATGCCATGGAAATCAAAAATTGTAAACTAATTAACAAATGTCACTTTGACTGATTGATGGATTTGGAAAAAGTAGAAATTATAAGATTAGTTGGTGACGGCACACTTTTCATGAAACTGCAAAAGAATTTAATAGAAGACATCCAGAACGGAACATCAATTATATTATGGTTTCTTGCAGAAACTAATATTTTGATCAAAACGGAACTGTTAATAAACTTAATTCTTAATTATTTTAATGAGAATTAACACTCAGGCGTTAGGGACGCCAGTAGAATTTTATATATCCCGAAAAGCACTATCTGGTTATGCTTAAAGAAAAACAACAAGAAACCTTTTAAATCAAAATTTGTTCAAACACTTGAAGTTGGTGACACTGAATGTAAGAGACAATATTCTACTAAGGTGAACGTTTGGTGCTGTATTTTAAATGACATTATTATTGGACCATATTTTTTTTGCTAGAAATTTGAATGCAGCTAGATTTCTTAGTTTAAAAATGAGTTTGATGATGAAATTGATGCGTTGCCTCTTAATTATCGGTACAATTTACACTTACAATTTGCCGGGGCACCCATTCATTATGCAATTAACGTAATAAACTGGTTAAACAATAATTTTCCAAATCGTTGGATTGGACGAAACAGTCCTGTAATAGTAATAGTAATACCAATTTCGATCGACCTGTAAATAAAGGAATGAGCAAAATTATTAATTATTATTGTAAAAATATCATAAAATAATATCAAGGACACCCAATAATTTAGAACCATAAAAATCGGTATATTTTGATTTAAGGTGGTGCTGGTCAAGAATTCTTTTTTAGTTTTTCTCTGAAAAAAATCCTTATAGTACTTCACAAAAATGGGGACTATAAAAGTTGACGCAGTTGGATATGATATCAGCAAAAAAAATATGATACACTTTCTTAATGCAGTTTTCCGAGATCTATCCCACAAAAGAAAGTTTATGAAAATCGGTCCAGATGATCAGATCGGTCGGATGTGTAGGTATGTCTACCATCCTAATGTTTGTAAATCATTCCTGGTATCAATCCATTTGTTCTGTGAAGGGTAACGAGGTTTTATCAAAATATAGTGTTCGAGTAAGGGGTTCACAGAACGAACTGATTGATACCCCGAATGATTTTTTAATTAATGAAGATTTTTCGCTGATACTAACACTTACTTCTACATAACACTATCTTAACCTGGTCAGCAAGCAAGGATTCAAATTGTTTTTCGATTAAAAACTAGAAGTCTAATTCCTTCTTATTCAAAAAGATCGTTTTTTCTCATATCTTTCAATTATTGTTTATTGCTACATGATTTCTAACTTCTGAAGAATATTATAATTACTGGTTATAACTGATTATAAGAACTTATAATCAGTAATAACATATCACTATTTAAAATATTTTTTACTTTAGACTTAATATGAATAGTCGCAGAATGCAAAATCTGAATCTTTCTGAAATATGCAAAGGAAATATTAACTACGTTTCATATGGAAAAAATGATCAAATTGTAAATGCGTTTATTAACATTTATTTATATATATGGAAAATATAAAAAAGGATATTGATGTTACTTAGAGCGCCATCTAAAGGAAGAGGACCAAAATGATCTTGCAAGGTAACAGAGAACCTTTTTAAACTCTGAAAGCATAAATTGGGGTTGATAAAGGGCAGCGAATGTATGTGGGGAGTAGACGGAAACATTACAAATGCATATAGGCAGTGACAAGACAGACCTTCGATACAGTTATAATAGAGTGTTTCTAGTAGATTTGACGTTCTTTTATTGGGGTAACATTTAATACCCTAAAGAATAAACAAAATAATGGCCATTACAACACAACTACAGAGAAAAATTGAAATAATTTAGGAAAAAAATACAAATTTACACCTAAGGATGATGATAAAAACGTTTAAGAGAATAAAAAATCGTATCTTTCAAAGATATTGGTAAGTACTGTTTCTTTTAATGAAATGTATAGTAATTGTCAATAGACCTTTAGGCGTTAGGCTTTACCGCAATGGTTTATGTGCCAAATTATTTCTGATCAATATGTACAAAATTACATTTAAAGATGCACCATCAGCCAAAACATTAATTAATAACATACTACGATATTCCTAAATAATTTTATAATATAATAATAATTTTCTTGATAGATAATCCTATCTAATCTAATCTAATCTAAATTTATCCCAAAATATGAGTGCTAGTTGCAGAAATTTCATAATATGTATAATTATATTTAAATAAACTAGAGAATATTTGATCAGAAATTATTTTTCTGCAATACATTATTTGGTGATGTATTTTATTTCGCTTTTTGTTTGAATTACCTCGATCTGTATTTTATAATATTTCCAGATCACATCTGTTTATTTTAAATTGCACTTACTTCATTATAATATCATAATTGGCTAACTGAAAAGCTTAAGCTATATACCACAGAACAAAAAAAAATGCAGCACTATGAAATATATATTGCATTAATGATATATAAAATATTATTATGGTATATTTGATTGTATTAATGATAATAATAATAAGTGGCAAGAATTCGGAAATATAAGGAGAGAATTAAAAGATTTAAAAACAACAAAATCTTTAATTCTTGGCAGTCACTATTTTACCATTCTTTGGCGAGTATATATATATATATATATATATATATATATATATATATATATATATATATATATATATATATATCATCATCATCATCATCATCATCATCATCATCATCAGCCCGAATCGATCCACTGCAGGATGAAGGCCTCTTCAGCATGCTTCCAACCTTCACGGTCCTGGGCTTTCCTCTGCCACTCGGGTCCAATATACTTAACGATGTCATCAGTCCATCGTGCTTTCGGTCTTCTTCGCGGACGTTTGCGATCAAGCGGTATCCACTCCAGGATTGCCTTGGTCCATCTGTCGTCCCATCGCCTCGCTATATGGCCTGCCCATCTCCATTTCAACTGTTTTACTCTTCCAATGATGTCACAGACTTTTGTTTGTTCCCTGATCCATGCGCAGGACTTTCTGTCTTGTCTTGTAATGCCAAGCATACATCTTTCCATTCCCCTCTGTGCCACCCGAAGTTTTTGAATTGATTGCGATGTGAGTGTCCAGGTTTCACTTCCGTATGTCATAACGAGTAGAACGCACTGATCGAATACTTTTCTTTTCAGGCAAAGTGGGAGTCTGTTCTTAAACACTATGTTGAGCCTACCAAATGCCTGCCAGCCACATTTAACACGCCGTTCCACCTCCCGGGCGGTATTTCCCTCCATAGAAATCCTCTGCCCAAGATATACAAAGCTGTCCACAATCTCTAAATCCCTTCCTAAAACTGAAATTCTTCTGTTCTGAGCGAAGTTATTGAACATAACCTGACTCTTTTTCAGGTTTATTTTCAAGCCAAATGGTTCGCCAGCCCTTTGCAGTTCTTGTATGCGTCTTTGCAGCTTCTCTGGGTCTTGTGAAATGAGAATAATATCATCTGCAAATCTAAGATGGTTTAAGTTTGCACCATTGATCTTTACCCCATCCTGTTCCCAATCCAGTTTACGGAATACTTCTTCAAGGCCAGCCGAGAAAAGAATAGGCGATATTGCGTCACCCTGCCGTACACCTCGTTCTATATTAATTCCCACTTCAAGATCATCAAGGTGAATTGTGGCTGTAGCTCCATCATATATCGATTCTAATAGGTTTACATAGGCTCTCTCTACACCTTGGCAAAGCAGTGCATCCATTATCGCATGCTTTGAGATGGAATCAAATGCTTTTTTGTAGTCGATAAAAGCCAAGCACAGTGGCATGGTGTATTCGTTGTGCCTTTCTATGACCTGCTGTACAACCTGGATGTGATCCATTGTACTGAATCCACTTCTAAATCCTGCTTGTTCTCTTGGTTGTGCGTCATTCAGTTTTTTTAATATTCTTTTAGAAATTATCTTAGTGAAAACTTTGTACATCACTGATAGGAGGCTTATTGGACGGTATTTCTTTAAATCTTCCTGTGCTCCTTTTTTATGTAAAAGGATCACTTCTGCATTTTTCCATAAGTCAGGTACTTTTTGTTCTTTGAGGCATTTTGAGTATAATTTTGCCAGTGTTTTATGTAACGTCCGACCACCAGCTTTTAGCATTTCGACAGTTACACTATCCTTTCCTGGAGCCTTGCCGTTCTTCATCAATTCTATAGCATTTGTTACTTCCTCCACTAGGATATCTGGTATTATATATTGTTCTTCCGTGGGTATTGCTGTCCCTGATTGGCTCTGATCTTCATATAACTGGGAATAAAACCTTCTGACAATCTCTAACATTTGGGTACGCGTCCTGCACACTGTGCCATCCTCACGCTTTAAAGCATATATTTGCGTTCTTTTGTTTCTCAGTTTCTGTTTAGCTTTGTTAATTCCTTTGTTTTCTTCCAGGGTTTTTTGCACTAGCTGCATATTGAATCGGCGCGTGTCCTCTCTGATACGTTTTCTTATAGTTTTGCAGAGCTCAGTGTACTCGACCCTGCCAAAAGGACTACCTGCATTTCTCATTGCTCGCCGTTTCTTCATTAAATCAATGGTCTCACTGGAGATTTTTGTTTGTTTGAGACATTTTTCCTCTGGTGCTATTGAAGCAGCCGTTTGAAGTACATTGTTGGCGATTTCTTCATCTTGAACTGATATTTCCACCTCCTCTGGATCTTGTAACGCAGCAAACCGGTTTGACAAAGCAATCTCAAAATCGCTTCCTCTCTCCAGCAGTTTTCCAGAATCCACCTTGCCCTTCTTTGATCTTACCATATATATATATATATATATATATATATATATATATATATATATATATATATATATATATATATATATATATATATATATATATATATATATTCACTGATGGTAGATAATGTTTCTAAATCATTCCGGGTGTCGATCCGTTGATTCTGTGAAGAGTCACGACGTTTCGCTAAAATCTCATTTAGCATTTTCAAGTGTTGTCCGCTTCGACTGAAGAGTCCAACTCTTCAGCGCTCAACAGTTGGACTCTTCAGTTGAAGCGGACGACAGTTGAATATATATATATATATATATATATATATATATATATATATATATATATATATATATATATATATATATATATAAGCATGGCTTATTAGCCGTAGATTTTTCCAGAGAATCTCTCATTCTTATTCTTTTAGCTTTTTGAGAATTCGGAGAACCTGTAACGTCATCATCAATGTTTTTTCGTCACCAATATTTCATCTTTAATCTTTTCTTCGGTCATTGTTTGAAAAATGCTTACAGCGAGGGTCTAAGTAAGAAAATATGGCAAATAAATTATTTTCTTATATAAAAAATTTTGGCAGGTTCTACCAAAGTATGATCGAACAACTTCCCAATAAACTGCTCCAGAAGCACATATAAAGGCTCTTGACGTGCACTTATGTTCACGATAAGCATGTGTTGGTTTCAGGCCTATTGTTATATCGGTAGGTCTTGTTGTCCTTCCAAAGATCTGTCGTTGAAATCATTGATTATATGTTGTAAATCAGATGGGTCGCTGCTGAACTATATCATCGGCAAACCTTAAGGGCGGGGATAAAACCCATTTACTTTTATATATGTTTAATGCATTAACTTTCACAATATACACTGGTTATCTATGACCATGTATAGTTGTATGTTGTATTTATTCGTTTTCTCGTTTATGTGTCGCATGGTTTGTAAGTGGCTACAAGTATTAAATCCAGATCTAAAGCCCGCTTACTTACATAGCAATATGTGTAACAATTGGCAGCAAATTTATGACAGGAGACTTATGAGTTTATGGTTCTCAAGATTCTTGTCTCCCTTCTTGAGGATTAAAATTACTTGTGCCATTTGCCAGGACTTCGGAATTTCTCCTAAGTGAAGCCAATCACAGAAGAATATTGCTAGTCATTGCTTGCTTCCTTCAACACTTCTGATAATACACCTTCTTTTCTATCTATTTTGGCCTTATTCTGAACAATACTTTTCCTAATCTCCTTTTGTTATTCATTGAGTGGCATTTTGGAATCGTATTATGTAGAGTATCCTTCGGTTCTCTTCACTAATGCATTTTCTGTAAGGATTTATCCGCGGTCAGTTTGAATATTCACTATTTCTTGTTGCCGATAGTTAGTTGCATTTTTACAGCTTTGTGACCTTTATTTTCTTTTATCGTTCTGAGAATTACGTTTTTGTTATGTTGACGTGTATATTTTCTAATTTCTTTTTTAATTACACTGTTAACCTCTGTCCGCTCTCTTGTCCTTTTATTTTGTCTGGTTTTAGCATTCTTCTAATTAATTGATGAATGGTTTGAACTAATTCTTAGTCTCCAAGCTTTAGTTGTATTGCGGGTATATTGTCTCTCCCGAAACTTTCCGCCGTCTCCTGTAACGATGTTATGTCATATGCTTCTCGTATTTGAAAACAGAGAATGTAAAAAAGGATTTTTCCTTTTTCTGCAACAAAAGCAATATTGTACGATATTTTTTTTTGCCAAAATGGTATCATAATGCTCGGCCATCTTAATTTCATCATATTCGCCTAATTTGCCTACGACTTCTGGATACGTACAAAAATAAGAAGCAGATGTTTTTCAAACCATATTGTTTTATATATATATATATATATATATATATATATATATATATATATATATATATATATATATATATATATATGTATGTATGTATGTACCATGTATAAAATAAATATATATAAAAGTGGTGTTAATTTATAATTAGTAATTTTCGGATAACTTGATCATACCGTAATTATTAGATCCAAAAGCGATGAATACAAAATCAATATAAGTTTTTATCTATATGAGGAGAAAAAGAAAATATTCATTTAGTCCCAAAGTAATTTCGTTGTTACTGTTTTTTTCTACCACCACATTGATTTTTTGGCATCATTCATTACCACTCATAGTTATATTATATAAAACATCGGATGAGATAATATATCAATTATAACTATGATATATATGAGATAATAACTAATTATATATATGAGATAATCAAATCTAATTATAACGATAGAATTTACACTGAATATGTAATATATATATATATATATATATATATATATATATATATATATATATATATATATATATATATATACATATATATATATATATATATATATATATATATATATATATATATATATATATATATATAGAAAGATTTAAAAAACTACCATCCAATAAGCCTGCTATCAGTACATGCTATTGCTATTGTACAAAGGTTTTACCAAGATAATATCTAAAAGAATATTAATAACACCGAATGACTCACAAGCAAGAGAGCAAGCACGATTCAGAAGTGGATTCAGTACAATGGATCTTATCCACGTTGTCCAACAGGCCATAGAAACGCACAAAGAATACACCATGCCACTCTGATTGGCTTTTATTCACTATGAAAAGGCATTTGACTCAATATCAAAGCAAGCCACAATGGATGCATTGGTTAACCAAGGGATAGACAGAGCCTATGTGAACCTACTGAGATCCATGTATGATGAAGCTACAGCGACAGTTCAAATGTATGATCTTGAAGTTAAAATCAACATAAAATGGGGTGACTCAATATCGATTGTTCTTTTCTCAGCCTGCCTCGAAGAGGTATTCCGTAATCTGGATTGGGAACAGAATGGAATAAAAATAAATTGTGCATACTTAAGCCACCTTAGATTAGCATATTATATCGTTCTCCCATCACAAGACCAAAATGAGCTATGTAGAAGCAAATGAGAAAAGTTTTTGATCAGTGCGTGCTGCCTGTTCTGATATACGGAAGTGAAACATGGTGTGGACACTCACACCACAATCAGTTCAAAAACTTCGGGTAGCACAACAGAGGGGAATGGAAAGGTGTATGCTTAGCATTACAAAGTGTGATAGACCTACATAGACGAAAGAATGCATAAACTAGAGAATAGACGAAAGCATGTGATATAATTGGAAAGGTGAAGGAATTGAAATGGAGGTGGGTAAGCCATATAGCGAGGCGACATGACAACAGATGGATGCGATACATATTTGGGTTTGTTCTCTGACCCATGTCCAGAGCTTTCTGTTTCGCCTTGTAATGCTAAGCATACATCTTTCCATTACATTCTATGCTACCCGAGGTTTTTGAAATTAAATGTAAGTTAGTTCTTAAACACTATGTTGAACCTATCAAATGCCTGCCAGCCATATTTAATAAGCCATTGCACTTTTCGGATGGTGTATATATATATATATATATATATATATATATATATATATATATATATATATATATATATATATATATATATATATATATGCTCAAGAGAAGGCGTAGCGGGACCGTGGAGAGAAATATTAAGACAACAGAAATCTTCCATCCGTACCCCACGTGAATATTCGTTTCAAATCAGTCGTCGCCATCGCGTCAGGACAAGTACCTCCCAGGACCGGATTCTGGCCTAACAGCTGACCTCACCGGGCTCGAGGCCAACGCGAGGATTCAGCTGATGAGAATGCATTGAGATCGCGACCCGCTATCAACATGGCCAGCTGACTTGGCCTGGCCCAATATGGCCTGGCTCTGATCGTTTCTCATCAATCTTCTCTTGACGCGATGGCGACGGCTGTTTTGAATTCGGCTGAAACGAATAGACACGTGGAATACGGATTGAATTAATTGTTAATTATTAAATTATATTAACTGTATTAATTATATTATTAATTATTAATAATGTATTAATTAGTATTATTAATTATATATTATTATTTAACTTATTATAATAATAATTAATTATTAAGTTAATAATTACTATGTTGGAATATTGTAATAACTATAATAATATTTGATTAAATAACTGATTCATCTTAGCAACTGAATTAAAACCATATATACAATACTACTATATTGCTCATATCTGTAAGTGGAGGTGTCACGGAGGTGTAAGTGGAGGTGTCACGGAGTAAGTGAGACAGCGAACGTCTGCTTCTATTTCTTTTTCTACTATTTGGCCCGTTGTGCGCAAATGTCGTGATGAATAAACGTGATACAAAAACATAAAAATATGCAAACTGACCGACGTCTATAAGCATACTCAATTCTCGGACATGCTCAGAAGACTCAAAGTAGTAGTGAGACAAATAGACGCATATATGTCTCTACCGTAATGCCGATCTCCAGACCTTGCTAGCAATATAGTAGCATTATATATATGATTAAAACGTTAATTGTATACACATTCAATTACAACAGCTTTCAAATAACACAATGATACCACAATAATGATGGCTCCTTTCAAACAACTCAATTTGTGTTTAATTTCCAAGGCCTACTATTGCTATGTTAGCTTCTTTTAGTTCCTGTCGAATGCAGATTATTTTAGTTGTTTTGGCTAATTCTTTTAAAATGGCTACTCCAATAAAGAAATGCGACACAACATTTTTTACTTCGAATTCTAAGATTTGTCAAATTATGTTAAAAAAATACGGTATTTTCATTTAAAAAATATTGTTTTAGTAGCTATTGAAGAAACCTGTCAACACCGGAAAGCATTGTTAATTCCTATAACTTTGCATTTGGAAGTACTAGTCTATCACTTCAAATAAAAAAATTAGCCTATGTCTGGTTTTAAAAGAAATACACTGTATATATTGACATTTACGTACGGATTATCTCCTGATGATTGTAACAGAATTACGAAGCATATACTGAGACCCCACAGTCAAGAATAGATCAGGTGAATATATTATATTTATATATATATATATATATATATATATATATATATATATATATATATTATATTATATTATATATATATATATATATATATATATATATATATATATATATATATATATATATATATATATATATATATATATATATATATATATATATATATATATATATATATATATATATATATATATATATATATATATATATATATATCAGGTGAATATATTATATAATATATTTATCTGTATTTATGCGGAGATATATCTCCACCAATACTATTAGTTTCTCCTCATCCATATTAACTGAGTTTCTTAGTTGTAATATATCTTTGAGATCGGAATCACCAGAAAAAATAAGGTAAATTCTTGCTTTCATTAAAAAAATCATTCCCATACACATTGTTTTTACTCTTGTTTTATAGTCTTTGCTTGTTATCTCTTAGGCCTCTTTATAGTTTGAAACTGTCGGATGGAGATAAGGGTATAACTGTATCAAATTCTTGATTTTTTTCGTTTGGAGAACCCACACTCTATTGACCGAAATTGAGTATTTTTGTTGTAGCTATTTTCACTATACAGATTGACTGTTTGGAATGATCTTTAAATAGATCATGCCCTCAACATTATAGCAAACTTTACCTGAAAAACCTGCTTAGTTTAACTCTGGATTCTGCCGCTCGTCCGAGGCTTAATCATTGCTTTCACTTTTAGTCCTGCCCCCATACCATAATTCCTGGTGGCGTTCTAATACAGAAGTTATGCTATGTCTATTCCGCTATGCTAGCTAAACTCATCATAAAGGCAAATAGATTTCTATTCCAAGTACCATTCAATTCTAGCTCGACACCATTATACGCGAAGCGTCTTGTGGTGCGCTTTAAGAGAAAATATTCAATAATGATAAAAAGCATGCAACAAAAGCATTACACACTTGTTCAACTTTTGGTCGTCAAGACGCATGCATCTGCTGAAAGGATACGACGCATGCGGTGTTGAACGAGAGGCATGCAAGGACACAAGGAAAAATCATGACGCACGACTAGATGCAAAGGTAGCGCACCGACTCGAGCCGATGTTGAGTATCTGGCGCTTCAGTTTCTTGATATAATCTGCAAGTTTTTGAAATAGTTTACAAATTTAATTTAAAGTAAACTAGTTTAAATTTATTAAATAATTAATAAATTATTAATAATTAACTTTAATAAATATATTCAATTATATATTTAAGAACAAAAAATAAATATATTATATAATTTTGAAAGTAATGATTTTTATGTTTTTTTTTGCAAACTCCAGGGAAAGACGAAATCACATGATATCATAATATAAAAGAAAGTATTAACAGACTGTAATATAGGTATAATATTGCCCTTGTTTAAAAACGGAAATATCAAAGAATGAAAAAAACTATAGAGGGATCACACTAATAAGTTTACCTGGAAAAATATTTACCAGAACAGAGCCTAGGCTGAGAGGAAAATTAGAAGCAACATTAGAGGAACCACAGTATGGTTTTACAAGAGGTAGAAGCACACAAGATCTAATATTTATAATTAGACAACTAATAGAAAAACTGTTAAGGAGATAAACCGCAATCTATATTTATTTTATTACCCTGAAAAATGCATTTGATAGAGTAAAAATATGAGATGTTTGGAAAAGTCTAAAGCGACGAGGACTCGAAGAGGACTAGAAGAGGGAGTAATAGAAATTATCAAGGCCTTATACAACAAAAAAAAATAAAGGAAGAACGCATAACGATGAATCCATACAATTTGAGACGGGAATATGCCTAAGACAGGGCTGCGTACTGAGTTCACTATTATTTTCAGTAGTTATTGACGATGTTGTAAAAACATCGATGGTGTAAAAAATAGCAAAGTAAATTGCAAGAATACAATAGGTTTTAAATAAATGAAACAAAAGTAGAATTACAGCTGCAGAAATGAAAATCTTACGCAAAATAGAGGGAATTACAAGAAGGGATAGAGTGAGAAATAAGACAGTACTGGAACAACTGGTAACGAAATCACTAAAAAGAGCTATAGAAGAAAGACAACTGAGCTGGATGGCTAGGACACATCCACAGAATGAATGATGAGAGATTGACAAAACAAATATAGAAACGAAAACAAGAGGATAAAATAAAGTTGGACGTCCAAGACTGAGATGATAAGGACAAGTTCGACAAGTGGCAGAAAAACGAGGAATTCATTTGAATGAGGCTAGAAAAATAGCACTAGACAGGAACTCATGAAAGGTAAAAAGTCATGAAACTGAAATTACTGTTAATAGAAGTGACTTGCAAAATAAAATGTTTTTAACGTTATCAAATAACGGTCTTTACTGAACTCACCAGAAATGTTGAATGAAACTGACGCAAACATGTGGACAGGAAGGATGTTGAACGGAAAAATTGAACAGATGTGGACATACCATAAGATGGCGCACCCATACCTGGCCGAACCTCGTACTCGTGTACAACTCTGTTCCTCAGACCCTATTATCTATGACCTCATAAAGGTAGAGAAAGCAATGTCCAATCGTTTTGCTATTTTACGAAAACTTGAACCGTTCGTTCATACAACAGCTCGTTCCATATTCCATATTCGAATAATTACCTTAATCGACGTGGTGCACGAACTCGTGGGATTTTAAGAATTTTAATATACTACAAGGAGACTGCTTAATTTATTAACATACGACAAATACCTTACAATATGATAAAACAAAAATGTTTAAACATTGTGTTTTTACCTTTTTAGTCATTGCATACGAAAACAAAAAAAAATGTATGTCAACTTTTGTCATCAAGATATTCTATACCGTGATTAGTTTAATTGAAATATGTATATTAGGTTCTGTGATAAAAGCTGTCACAATCTTCACAAACTTTAAACTTCAAAGGGGAAGGTTTTTAATGTTAAATATATCACTGGAACTATTTCGCGCTATCGTTACCTTTTAAACCGTTCACCTTGTATTTAAATCAACTGACACTAATTGAATTCTTCTTATCTGGCAATGTAAAATTCGATAAAACATTGACAATGTACTGCCGTGGTAGGAACGAATAAATCGTCACATGCACAAATCTACGAGTATTAAGAAACATGAGTAACAAATAATTCGATGAAAAATGTGGTGCGGTGTGGTGCTAGTATTTTTGAGCCTGTGTTAGTTCAAATCTTGGAATTTTTTACATAATTCATTCTAATCAGTAGTGAAAAAGTAATCCATTTGCCTATTTTTTGCTAACATTCTAGGTATAAAGGTAATAAAATGATAAAAATTACTTTTTATTATGAAATATTATATTATATTATATAGTAACATGTACAATTTTTTAAAGCCATGTGAAGGGTTAAAACAGATTCTGGTAATAATAATTTAATAAGTCTTAAATTGAGACATTTTCCATGTTGATACAAATTAACGCTTTTTCTGTTCTACAAATACTACCGCAACACTATATCTATCAAACTTAGCATCAAGTAATTGTAATTTATTTTCAGCCTTAAACATTATTTTCAAATAACAAATACTTGCAGAAATAAAATGTTGACAATAAAAAGTCGTAAGCTTTGTTTGTAATTTGACAACTACAATTTTAATAAAACCTTTTACATACATGGTTTTTAATACTATATTATACTAGAATTCGTTCAAATAATTATCTGAAGAGGTAGTACCAGCTTCATCCACGAAGTTAGAATGATCTTACTATCGGAAACTTACTGTCGGAAAGATCTTACTATCAAGTGAGTAGCTATATGGAAAACTACAGTGATCTATCTGTAGAGGAATCATTTGTAGACTATGCATGTATGACTATGGTTAGGGCAACTTTGTAAGGTGGTACGATTGGCATAGAATCAGCCATTTTCTATTATCCCGAGGTGGCTGGAAATGCGCAGAAACTGGATAGAAAAGCTTTTGAAAATTATGTACAGATCTAAAGAAAACACTGCAAATGGGAGATTATGGCAAAGCTGTTCCAGTAAGTAAAATACTTTTTAAAAATCAGTGCTCAAAATCAGTGAGGAAATATAGGAAAGATAATTCTTGATAACAAGCATTCAATTTTTGCATAGTATTGTTAAAATGTTTCTTTCTTCATCACATGTCACATGGAGGACAATATAGTTTCCCATAGTCTGATCGTCTTTTTGTTTCCTGATGGAAAGTTGAATGTAAAAGTGATAATAAAATAAAGAAAAGTAGCTCTTAATCGCTTTAACTGTAAGCCCACTTAGGAAAACTTAATGAATTTTAAAAGATGACGAACTAAGCATAAGCGCACTATTATAGAGGTGAAATTCCGTAATTGGTTTCATTTGTCGGAGATTTCTGAAACAATAATCAAAGCAGAATCAAAGGAAGATTAATCTGTTATATTCATGGTTTTAAGGATCGATAAAATTAGGCTGGCAGCTTTGACATAGAAGGTTTTCTTGAGCGAACTTTATTTTCAACTGCTTCTCTACCGTTACTAAAGTCCTTGGACCATTTTTTTTGGCACTGCTTCAAAACCAAAAAGTTCATTTTTTACACAACATTTTACAAGTAAACAAAATCGCTGATAAATTTTCCCATAAAAAAATGCCAACAAAAGTTTTTAACAATTACAAAAGATTCATTTCTAACTTAACGAGCGCAATGATATGAAAATTCACGCAGATGTCAAGTCACATCAATTTAAAAACAAATGATTGTATCGGCATGTAAAGAACGCGAATTTTTAAAAGTCACCTTACTGTTTGAGCCTAGTCATACATTATTAGAATTATCTTTATAGCTTTGTTAATACCAATGTCTACAAATACAAAAAGTAGTTTATACACAACAACCTAGAAACAATCTAGAATTAAAAAATTTGATAATTTAATATTGAATGATACTACATTAAAAACAACATGTAAAATTTCTGGGAGTAATCCTAGATTGCAATATGTCCTGGTCTTACCACGTAGAACATTTACAAAAAAAATGTGCAAATCTGTTTACAATCTTCTTGTACTGAGGAAATACTTGGATATTGCTACCTTAAAAACTGTGTATTTTACTAATTTTGAAGGCCATATTAGAGTGATTTTTTGGGAGTAGCTATGAAATGCAGAAGCTTTTTATATGTCAGGAAAGAGCATTACGCAATATGTTGAATATGAAGCCACAGGAATCGTGCAGGGGAAATTTGAAAAATAATAATTTGTAGACTCTTTCGGCAATTTTTATTCAAGAATGTATACTGTTCTTCAGTAAAAATCCAGTTATTTACAAGCGGTAAACCCCTGAAAACATATACAACAAAAAACATACATTATAATTACCCATTACAGAAGTTAACACTCACACAGCAGGGAGCATACTATAACTATATGAAAATGTATAATCACCTGCCACATTATGTTAAAATTATCAGGGACACAGGCCAACTGAAAAAATGCTTGTTCAATGTTTTATTACATTTACAGCCGTACAGTGTTGATGATTATATAGGATATCAGAACTGTATATAATATCAATGTAAACTTTTTGACACTATTTCGTTTTATGTATATTTAACCAAATTCTGAAATAAAGATAATTATTATTATTTTCCTTTTCGTCTTTTTTCCTAGCTAAGCTGGCTTTTAAATGAAATGCGGGCCGTAGCCAAAATACCTTCATTTCTCCAAAAATGTTCGGGCAATGCGAGTGTTTAAGAATAACAAACTAAACAGACTTTTTTCTAGTCCCAAAATGTTGATGCTATTTTTCAGATTATTTGGTACATACAATGCCAGTTGTTGAAATTATCAATGACACAATATGAACCTGCTTCAATTTCCATATCAGCTTTATTTCTGGCTTAAGTTCTTTATATTTTTGTACTTTCTCTTCAGCTGTCTTTTGAATGTTGCGTTGTGCTCTCATTATGTAGTTCCAAGTTTTTAAGATTCAGCGGCGTATAATTCAGAGCGTTCAACATCTTCGGTGTTTGTACAACCACCTTTGAATTCAACATACCAAGTAATTATGGTTGATTTTATTGGATCAGAGTCCCGGTAATGTTTATCAAGCCACTGTTTTGGTTCAACGGTATATTTCTTCATCAAAAAACCATGCTTAATCAACACACAAAATTATTTTTCCACTGTTTTGAAAATAACAAAAGTAGCGTCACTTAAAGCCCAACAATTGAAATTTTGATACATGACGTTCTAAGATTGGCATAATCGACCACTGGTAAGAATTTTTCGTATTAATGCCATTTATATATTAGACCGGGAACTTATTGACCGATGTGTCACGATTGACAATGCTTTCCATATGTTATTAATTTTATTTTTTTCGGTAAATTTCATTTCGTTTAGTGCCTTTTACCAATGGACACCACGCCATTGGATTACAATACTGCATCCCATTGTAGCAAATTAGAATGAAGAGAGTAGCAGAATCAATTTGTTTAGATATATTTCGTAAGGGCTCAATAGGGAAGGGGGTAGTTTTTAGAGTTTGCTATAGAACATGAGACAAAGGTTTTGAGTGGTTTGATTGAGGAGTTCGGAGTGGAATTAACTGTTATAGTGCCTGCTATAGGTATATGTAAGAAATCGTTTAAGAATTTATAGTTGTGATGCATGAAACAGAGAAGCGGATGATTTTCAATATCAAATTTTTAACACAACTTCATACACATCATACTATTAATAATCAAGAATCAGTGCAATTATGCACTGACGCTACATCGCTAAAGCAATTACAAAAATAACGATTGAGGCAACTCAACGTTATTTCGACACCAATACACCAATACAGTGTTAAGCTTAATGATGCAGTACCTTCTAGTCATGTTATCAAAACATGAGTTAAAAACTGTTATGGATGGAAATACGCTCTATGTGTATTTTTGTCTCTTGGGTAATAAACCCCAAATTGGAAGGGAAGATTACACATCACATTGGAAGGGAAAAACACGGAATTTTTTTCTCGTACTTTACGTAAAAAATGTCTAATCTTTCATTCGCCATCAAGCGTGAACAAGCGGCTTTGGAGACCAACTGACCGCTTTTTCAACCTGGTTTTCTACCCTAGCGTTGTGCTCTTGCCTATTTAGGATTAACTGCCCGAATCGAGTTTGTGTTTTTTTGGGATTCTAGATATCCCAGAAAAGGTCGGAATTTTCCCTTTCTTTGCGGGGCAGAGTCCGACGTTTCATGAGAGTTGGGTTACAGCAAAGTGCAAACAAACTTTACGGAGGTTAAATTGAAAATGAGATATTTTGTCTCCATCGGAAAAAGGAAACTGGCCACGTCCAATGCCGGGCCGACGACCAGCGGACGTTGTCGGTCCGCTATGTTGATCGGGAGTATGGGATTTGCGATAAAGGTTTGCTTGTATGGAACTTATGTAAGCCGGAAACCCGAGAACTTCTGACCCCATAAGCTTACTGCCACGGAGAGTAGGGGGACAATTATTTGGAAATTTGCTCCAAGGGAAGTTTGGAGCGCCGTGCTCAACTGGGTCTGAATTTGGTCCAGTATTTGAGCAGCAAGTTGCTCCACAAGGTTAGAAATAAGGTTTCCTTGTATAGCGTGGTTGTGTGTTGGAACTAAGTCCCTTTGAGACCCCCACTTAAAGATTGGTGGAGGTATGGCTGGTTTACGGGACTTAGCAGATGTTCCAAGATGTCTCCCTTGTAAAGAATTTGCAACTTTCACTGAGAGTCCTCGACTTGGTCTTGCCTCGCAAGTTTGGAAGCTCGCCGTGTGCAGACCTTCGCAGTTGCTGCAAGTTGCGGGGGTGTTCCGATCCTTTTGCACATCCTTGTTGAGTGCTGGCCCGCGCTCTTTACGGAGACTCTGAAGGATTGATTCAGGGGCTGTCTATAAATTTCGGCCAAGTAGAATGTAAGCTGAAAGTAGAATGTAGGTCACGCCATCTTGTAGTTTGTAATAGTAGTACTGTGAAACCGTTCGTAACCCGTCCCAGGTTCCACTCAGGTACCAGGTATGCATAAAAAATTGCACAATGGGCTCGTGGAGATTATTAAAAATCTTCAAAACAAACAAAATTTTTCCCAAGGCAAGCGCCTGCCGAGACCGATTTCTGTTCTTAAACCGTCATCGGTCAGGTTCGACTTGTTGATTGCCTTTTTTAAATGTTTTTAATATATTCTCCAAGAGCTTACAGTGTAATATCGCATGCATACCTGATAGATAACAAATTAAAAAATGAATATTGACAGTATACGTTAAGCCAGCTACACACGATCCGGCAGGCCTGTCAGTTGAACAATCCGACTGAAGACTGGACACTGGATGAACTGTCGAACCCCTACACGTTCAGGCCGTACCATCAGGTCATATATTCAGGTTCATGGCGTACCATGGCCTTTACGGATAACGCCGCTTTAGCACTTTTCGGTTTGACAGTCGCTTTGAGTAAAAAGAAATCGAGGAGAAAACGTTAGATATGGTGTAAAAAGTGACTTAAAGGAAAGGACCAAAGCTTGGGCTGATAAACTTCATCGGCACCTGACCCCATCCTACTTGAATCCTACGAAATCCTACGAAATCATCCTCCATTTCATCCTACGAAAACTCCTCAAGTTGTTAATTCTCTTGATAATAGCAGATTCGACCATTTTATATGTGTTAAAAGAACTGCGAATTTAATTAAACTGATGGCTTGACGACCTGATAGACGACTGTACAATACACACATTCAGTTGCATCTGTGCCCTCGTCGGATCTGCCGGATGGACGAATGTATTTTTTATTTATTTCCGACCACCATACACACGCTCAGGTGGCCTGATTTCAGTCGGACTATTAAGTCTTAACTGACAGGCCTATCGGATTTCGACATGTTCTCAATAATACCTGTCAATTGTTTTATATATCCTTGCCAATTCACTTTATATAAATGAAATTTTTTCAACATCTGCCTTGTGCTGCGAGGTTCATCTTGAATCGAATTTCGAAACTCTGAGAATACTTAAAATCATCTGAAAACTTAGGGCCTTGATAAAATACTATTTCCATAGGTCTGTTGAAGTTTTGCAAAAGTTTCCGTCTGAATACCAAAACTGATTTGGAAATTGTCACTTATTTTCAAAATGCACTAGACAAATCAAATCAAATCAACATTAAATGACTATCGGGAGTTCAAACTTGTACCGAAGATGCACCAGATGTTGGCCGGCCTCCCTTCCAAAAGGGAAGGCAATAATGTTGCCAGATGGAAAGCTACGCCACCAGTCTCGTTACTTTATTTACCCACCTCGTAGTCCTCGTGTTATATTTTATAGACAAAACAAAAATTAAAAAAAAAAGTCTTAGCAAGAAAAAGCTTCATGTAAATGTTTTTTTATTCATAAACTACATCATTAAGTGTATTTAAAAAGAAAAAGTCCCAAGCAGCTGTTGAGACAATAACTCGAGCATTAACTTTATTACAGGAAACGTAATCCACGCATTAAGAGAAAGGAAGTATCCAAATGATAACTCGCATTGTTTCAGATTTGAATTCAAATGTATTCTTGTATTTTCAACGAAAATATGTCTTTCTGGAGCATAATTATGTTTTGTGTAAGCGTTCATTTTGTGATGTGAAGTTGATTATTGATTTTAATTTATGAATGATGTGACATACCTTTGTTTGTTGCAGGGAGAGATAGCTTACGAAATTATGAAGATTCCTATGAAGTTATATCTAATTGTATTCGTATGCGCTACGATTCTATTTGTACAATATCATATTTATACACCTTACGGGCAAAGTTCATTCAATATTGAAAGAAAAACACCGGTAAGTACTTACAAATATATCTTTATTCGTAAAAATCTAAAGAATTGAATACTAATAGTTTTTTTTAATATTACAGTGTAGAATGCGAATTTAATCCTATTTAATTTTATGCTCTTTAAAGTAATCCAATGCTTCCTTAATTACCAATGTTTTTCCAATACCTAAAGTATATTTTGTTGTAAATTTAACCGATACTAAAGAAAAAAAGTCACTCGATGTCACAATAGGTTAAATTGGAGTGTGTAAAATGGTATATGTTAGTGTTAATTATACGCAGAGGGATTTCAAAACTGATTGGCATGAATCAAATGATACTCTAATACGTTTAACCTTATCTCAGGTTGTTAATCCCCAGCACTTGCTTTCAATCATAAATAAACTACGTGTTTGTCAACTAATATTATTAGGTGTAAAAATAAATTCGATATCTTTATATTCGAATCTTGTGTACCACCAAGCTCTGGAAACAGTATATGTTAACAAACAGTTAATAAACAGTATAGTGAAACAATATAGTATATGTAACACAAATTTGTGTTGGATTAGTAATGTTTTTTTACATATTATTAATTTCTGTGATATTTACAATGTTTACGTTCAGATTCGCTTTGCCAAGCTAATTCAAACTCGCGCAAGCCAAGCTAATTCAAATTAAAAATGTCGGTGGAAATCTTTTTTAAAACTTTAAGTTCTTAAATTAACTTGTTTTATTTCAAAAGGGCAAGAACGAAGTCCAAACAAAAAAAAAACACGATTTGTGCCGTTTACGAAGAAGGTTCTGTTGGGGAAACTATGGCGCAAAAGTGGTTTGGTCGGTCCAGGGTCAGAGATTTTCACCTGGAAGCCCGGCATCGTTTTAGCCGTCCTTCAAGTAATGATGTCTAGGAAATAAAGGCCATCATAGCTGAAGATCCTCGCATCACGGTGCATGAGATAACAGATCAGTTAAATATTGGCAAATGGGCCCTTTTTAACCATCTGAAAAAAATGAGTATATCTGCCGATGTCGGTCCCTCCTGAACTCAGTGAATCTGAAGGCCATATCTACCAAGCGAATAGTAACTAGTGATTAAAAGTGGATTCTGTAAAACAACGCGCATAGAAAAAAATCATGGTGGTTGCCAGGGTCAGTCGTATTAAGTACGCCAAAAGACGGCCTTCGCCCGATTGGAAGGATTCACAATTAGATCGGCTGACAGCAGCAGGCAGAAAAACGGCCAGAATTCGCAACCAGGAAGGTGTCATGTTTCATCATACTAATGCGCAACCAGACATTTCAATCAGCACTCGGCAAAAATTGTTGAGCTTCAAGTGGGATGTTTTGATCGCACCTTCAGACTACCATCTATTTCGCCCCATAATTGTTTAAATGGGAATACTTTTTAAAAGGAAGAAGAGGTGAAAAAATATTTACATATGTCTTCATTCTCTTCTCGCCATCATGTCACCATCATCGAGTCCATTGATTTCTTAGTAAGGATCCAGATTTAATTTTCTTATATATTATATTTATATTACATATATATTTACATAAACTATTTTCGTTTTTCTTTCTCTCAAAAGAACGAATTTTCCCGAAAACACAATTTACATAGTAGAATAAAAATGAATAAAATCAAAAATTATTAGTCAAATTGGTGCCAACTTTCATAATGGACGTGGTTGGTGTCTCGAAAAACGGACATTTATGTTTATGATTTAAATCCACTATACATTTATTTGTATATGTTTATAACATGAAATTATAAAACGTCCTCTTATAAATCGATATTTTAACGTAAAATTTCGAGTGTGTATCAAGAAATTGTAAAGTTTTATGTCATAGATTGAACAGAGAATTTTGTAGGTTAAAATCATTCGGACAATTTCAAGTTATCAAGAAATTTTAGTGAAATAGCCAATGATTGAAATTGATTTGTTATTGGTCAAAACAATGAATCAAATTATTTTGGTATTGGTCAAAATCATTATTTTGAAACATTGTTGTTGAGACCCATTTTTATATGATGAAAATGTTACTAAGCTGTCGGAATATTCGATTCTTGAAACAGTTGCATTATACATTTATTACAAACGTATCATATAATTATATAAACATATTGTACAAGGTATTTCAAACTTCCATCTTACTTCCTTCGGGTAAGTCTGTTGTTTTGGTCTTTGCACAAGGTCTGCTTGTTCCAAGAGAAGAAATAACCGTATTATGTTCTTTTCTTTTCTTAATAGAATACACAGCTTTCCTGGATATTTTGAATGCTGCTGCAACTCTTAAAATATATATATATATATATATATATATATATATATATGACGATATGATAATGCAATATAAATAAAACGTAATAAAATTAAGTACTATTTACCTCTTGAATTGTTAAAAAGGTTCTAAAGGTCCCCCATTCCTTTTTCCATTTCGAAATACTCATAAATATTGAGCACAAATTGTTGGGCTTGCAATTTCAGTATTTTCCTCGAGATTATCTGAAATCACACAAAATGTTAAATGAAATATAGATACTTTAAAAGTTCGCACTTCTATATTTCTAATATTATTTTGAAACGGTTGTTTATCTTTCAGTAGTTTTTAGAATTAACAAATAGAAATTCTGTTTTTATTAAATATTTGTAATAAAATGTATTTGGTTAGGTTAGAATTATGGAAGGAAATAAAACTTCATGAATCTTTACAAATACTTACCGATAACAAAATAATCAATAACAGTAGTTATTATAAGAACTTATTTTACAATAAAACTGGACTTTACAGCACAAAATTTCACTAAAACACAATAACAAAACAATTTAAATGATAACCAAAACAGGACCGCTGTAGTCAATAGAGAAACTCTTAACGGCCGGTACAAATAAACACCTTTTAATTATTTGTTACTTTCTCTTTCTACCCCGCTGTATCGCCATTGTAACGTACTGCTCATACCCGAAGACATACATATTGATTTTGTATCTCCTCCTACAATCCTACAACAACAATAGACATGGGTCTATGATATAGGAAATTAATGACGTCAATTAATGACGCACGGGTAATCTTTCGACGGTTCAACTGTATTAAGAAAGACTGCAAAAAGGATTGAGGTGGCAGAAGTACTGAAACAAAAACATCAGTCCTAATTTTTTAAATATATGTGTAATAAAACAAATATATTAAAAAAGCATTGTTCATATACCATCAAATACAAAAATATGAAACAAAAAAACAAAACATTGAAAAGAGCTGTTTTTCTGCACTGTGTACGTTATGAACCATTATATTATTTTCCTCTTCTATTTAATGTCGATATTTACCGAATATCATAACTCTATTTTGCCGAACTGATTACTAGTTGATGTATTAGGTCTTCAACTTAAATCTCAGCCTTTTTCGACAACTTTTGCAATTATTTATGACAAAGAAAATATAAATTTAATCTTCCTTCATTAAATTTCGCTACCAACTGTCGAATCCCAGATCGAAAATTGTATAAGACCTTTTTTACTCCAAGGCATCACTAACACGAGTGAGTTGCTGCTGATAATCATTAGCAGTGATCGTGTGATCAGCTAATCCTATTGTATACACAGCAACACCTTTTTAGCGTGGATATTTCGTTTTGCGGTACTGGTTGATGGCTCACCAGGTTTAATCCACGATTTCCGCCTTTTTGGATTATTGTAGGGGCTCTAGTTTTCATCATAGGTCACGATCTCACGCAGGAAGTTCTTTTTCTTAAACCTAGAAAGCAATGACATAACATCAAAGCATTTACTCTTATTCTCACCTGTGAGTTCATAGTACTGGTTCCCAACGACTCTAATTTTTTTCTAGTTCGCGCAAACGTTCAGAATTGACTTGCGGTGTTACTCGGATTTTTTATCAAAGTTCTAATTGTTTTGTTCTAATACTTTTTTGTCCTCACGGACGTGCTGGAACCACTTGTAACAAATACTACACGAAACCGCATTATTTGTCAAAGGCGCACAAATTATGTCTTCCGCAGCTTTTTTTTTTAATTAAAACGCGAAAGGAACCGTTTCCGTTTCGAAAGGTTTTAAAGGTTCCGTTTTGAAACTGAAAGATGGCGCTTTAAAATAAATATCGGCAAAGAATTTTAAAAAAATCTGATATGAATAGTTTCTGCAGTCGATAAAAGTTAAAGCAATAATTAAGTTGATGGCCTAATATGTTCGAGAATGTTATTTGTTTTGCAATAGCTTCATTAATTAAAACATTACCATCATGAAAATCATGGAACGGAAAGGAATAGAGTAACTGTGTATCATCAACATAAATATAGGGAGTACAGTACTTTAGGCTTTTAGAAGCTACACATGTGTATTGATTGATTTGTCCGTTACTTTGTGAGAGTTTATTTTTAACCCGAGAGTTTATTTTTTAACTTGTGTGTGCCAGTAGTTTCGTAAAACGATGTTACATTTTCAAACACTACTTTAAAACAAAGGTATTACAGCTGTTTACCCTATGTACCTAATTTTACACTTTTATTGGGGTTAATTTTTACAATATTTTAAATAGTGGGGAATTCCAAAGATCTGTCTGATCATTTAATAACTGTCTAGACGTGTCTTTATTATATTTATATATTTCAATCGCTTCTAAAACTTTTAATTTTGTGCTTTTTGGCGCTGTATGTAAAATTTTTAAATTTGTAATCTTCGGAAATATATGTCCGGTATCTATGAAATTGTTCGCCAAATTAAAATTTTGTTTCTTTAATAGGTACGCAGATTTCTGTTCTTTGAATCTGATCTGAAGATTTCGGCCCGTTTGTCCCACATAGCAACTACTGCAGTCGTTGCAACTTAACATATAAATTCCAGATTTTTTATTTTGTGATGTTTTATCTTTGGCATTTGGGGGTTTTAAACACTATCTGCAAATTATGTTTACTCAAAGAGCGAGCTGTTTGTTCTGTCTTGTCGTTTTGTCTTGATCTGAACGAAATCGCTATAATTGGTGAATCCTGACCAGACGGATATTGTTGAACCATATCGGTACCAACTTATCGATTTGAGGAGTTCTCCCACATCCTACATTAACAAATCTCGCTCCATCTCACTAACACCTATTTTTTTTTCCTTACTTTACATTAACATTACTTCAACATTACATAGCTGATGGATTTCCCCAGATCAAACGACCAAGTTTTTTCTTCTTCTTTGTTTTTTTACCAACCAATACACATGTTTGACCAATACACGAAATAAGGTCATCGGAAATAATGCCGAATTATTTTAAATTTACTATTGGTGATGTGCTTGTGTTTTTATCTGAATAAATTCAGAATTTTATTAAATAAAATAGTTTTTATTAATTCATACATATATTAATAGTAACGTAAAATATAACCGATGCTGCTAATAATAATATCCCAACAGATACTCTGCTCGACGGTTGTTAAAATCAATATTATGCTTCAGTGCAGTTGTAAACAAAATACTTGTTCTATAAAATTGTAGGAAACCCAATTAATGTACAGATTACCTAGAGAATTTTTTTTTGTATTTTTATTACACTCATATCTGTTTGTTGAACATTTTCCATGACACAAATAAATAATGTTTTTATAAATTACTTCATATTTAAGTACCGCTAGCATTTTTTTGCATTATCATTAAAAAAATCAATGTAAGCCCAGTTCAAATATACTTGAAAATAATTTAATGCAACACGGTATTATGTAATAATAATAATCACGATAAAGAAGTTATAAAGTTATAAATAAGTATAAAATTTGAAAACAGACCTGACTTTTTGACATTTTTTTTTGGTCCTTCAACTCCTACGTGGAGCATAGGAATTCAATAAAAGCGCGTCATCTGGTTCTATTCTGCGCCAGAACCTTGACCTCCTGCCAGTACATATTCACTCTTCAATGGACATGTTCAATTTTCTTTTGATTTATGAGATGCAGCAAGTCTTCCTTCTTAAGCCACGAACATGAAAAAAAATTAATTCAGCTTTCTCGTTTTGATTAAATAACTGATTCATCTTAGCAACTGAATTAAAACATTATTTTTATACACATTCAAATACAACAGCTTTCAAATAACACAATGATGCAATAATAATGGCTCCTTTCAAACAACACAATTTTTGTTTCATTTCCAAGGCCAAGACTATTACTATGTTAGCTTCTTTTAGCTCCTACCGACTACCGATTATTTTAGTTGTTTTTGCTAATTGTTCTAAAACGGCTACTCCATTAAAAAAAGGGACATAAAATTTTTTATTTCGAATTTTAAGATTTGTCAAATTATGTTAAAAAATGTGGTGTTGCCATTTATAAAAAATATTGTTTTGGTAGCTACTGAAGAAATCTGGCCATACCGGAAAGCATGGTTTCTAAATTTTTCTTAGTCAAGTTATTTCCTACAACTTTGCATTTAGAAGTAGTAGTCTATCACTACAAATTAAAAAGTTAGCTTATGTCAGGTATAGTACAAAAAATTATAATAGTCCTTCAATATATAGTCCTTCAACTCCTACACGGAACATAGGGCTTCAATAAAAGCGCGCCATCTGGTTTTATTCTGCGCCAAAACCTTGACTTCCTGCCAGTTCTCCAAATCGGTGCGGGCCTTCCAATACCTATTTTACCCTGCGGATTCCAGTCTAGCGCTAATTTGGCTATACAGCTGCTTTGTTTTCTGAGTGTGTGCCCAATCCATCCCCACTTACGAAGTGCTATCTCGTGTTCAATTTTTTTTGGTTTGTACGATGGTGCAAGTCTTCGTTTCGAATCTTGTTCGGTCAGAATATGTGGAGTATTTTTCGCAAGCATTTATTTATGAAGACCTGCAGTTTTTTTTGATATAGTCTTCGTTATTTTCCACGTTTCATATCTGTAGAGCAAGACTGCCCTAACATTGGTGTTAAATATACGGAGTTTCGTTTGTGTTGAGTATTGTGTTGATCTCCATACAGGTACCAGAGCTCTAAAAGCTTTTCGTATTCTGTTTTTGACATCATGATCTTCACCTCCATTTTTGGTGAGAATGCTGCCCAAATATGTAAAACTCTCCACATCTTCTATAGATGATCCGTTGACGATGAAAGGGCTGAAATTTCTTGTTACTTCTCAGGGACTTGGTCTTTGTTACATTAATTTTTAGACCACATTGTTGTATTGATGCGACATAAGGCATATGTCATCCGCGTATTTAAGGTCCGTCAAGCTAGATATGAGGGTCAACTGGATGCCGGATTGACCTTTAGTTGATATTTTTAAAGATATAACGGCAGGACATTGAAGAGGAGAGGTGACAAGACACACCACTGTCTCACACCAGTAAAAATTTCAAATACCTCGTTTCTATATTCACCATGGGCTACAGATCACTGTGCATTCGTATACATTTCCTGAATAAGGCGTATAATTTTTTCCGGTTTTCCTTTTTGTTTTAAAGTTGTTAGTTAGGGTTGGCTAAACTGTCGAATCCATTCTCAAAATCGATTAATAATAAGTAAAGTGGCGATCTCCATTCAGCTGAGTGTTCTAGTATGACCCTAATAATATTTATGTGTGAGACCCGGTCGGAAGCTTGCTTAACCTGAATGCGTTTCTGCTACTATATGTCCTACCAATCTTGTTAGGATGATTTGTTCTGCAATTAATGGTTGTGTTTACTGATGTTATCCATGCCAATTGTCACAAATGCGTAAGTCTCCTTTTTTTTTGGTAATTTAATTATTAATACCTTTTTCCAATTATCAGGAGCATTGCTTGAACAAAATAACTAACTTAAGATATGATAATTTATGAACGAATACTAAGATTCTTAAGAGGCCGAATTAGATATCCTATGCCTTTTTATGGCGCTGCATATAAACGCCCCCCGATGTTTACTAAGTGTGACCTGCTTCCCAAGCATATCATTTATACCATACGTCGTGGGGTGATTGCTATCTTGCTTCTTTTCTTCTTTTAGCCTTTATGTCGCCCAATACTAAGCATAGGCTTTCTTCAAAGGTACTTACACTTATCACGATCTTGTGCGATTCTCATCCCCGACAACCCTGCCACCCTCTTTAGATTATCATACCATCTCATCCCTGTTCTACCTCTATTCCTTTTCCCCATCCACCTAGTATATGTTGTTCTTACTACATGGCCTGAATAACTGATTGCTGTATGTCGTTCTAATGCTAAAGTTAAATTTCGACGTCAATCATTATCAAACCAATCACTAAAGTAAATAAAATTCCATTCGAAGTTCAATATGATCCTGGAATAGTTCGTTTTGTGGTGCACTATAAGAGAAGATATCTACTAAGGAAGATAACTACACATCTCTATGGCAACTAAAGTATTCAATAAGGATGATAAGGGTGGAATAAATAAGGATACAATAAGGATGGGTACACATCCCCATCGCAAGTAAATGTCGAGTAACAGAACCCTATTATTCATTAAACTCGAGGAGATTTACCACTAAACCCCAAATCACTTTTGAAACTTCTCGACGCGCGTTTCGCTAACCATGTTAGCATGATCAAAAAATTATTTAATCTAATTCTAAAACTAAACTATGTTCTATTTTCTCTATGTTTCTATTCTATTTGTATTGCAACCGTACCTAATGAAGCGGGTAAAAATTATGAACCATCTATTTCCATGAATTCATAAGCCTCTATAGCATTATTGTTATTTATATGTCTAATTAATCTTAAACTACAAATATCTATAAGTACATTCGAGTACATTCGAGTACATATTTGGCGATGGAACATTTTTCATATCTTATTTAGACAGCCTATTTTTTTTAAATTTGATTAGTTCAGATCTCATCATATCCCGAATGCACTTTCAATAACAATCTTCATAACTGATTTATTAGTTAGATTAGCTAAACCGCTAGCTGTAGCCGGCCACGCGTTGCTTTGGCTCAGCCTGGTTAAATAATTAAATTAAAATTAAATTGAATCGAAATCAAAGAAAATTCAATTTAACAATGCAATCGGAAACATTGAAAATACTAAGTGACTGCAGCTGTCAAGAAGCACGCTGTCCGGTATGAGCAATGTTTAGTACTTATATGATGCATGTGTTGCTGTTACGTCAACAGATGGCGTTCCCAACACTTTCTTTTAATTATTTGTCGTTAGTTTAATTATGATAAACGTTAGTTGTTAATTTATTTCTCAATTTCATATGTAAATGTTAGTGTTGTAACATTTACTATGTTTTGATTTTCACACCAAAACCTCTGTATATTAAATTAAACTGTTGATACGTTGGCATTCAAGCTACTTTCTACGACATTTTCTAAAAAATAATATGTATAAACCTTATTGTGAAATAACACAGGTCGACGTGGATTTTGTAACATTGATGAGAAAGTTCTTTTTGCGTTTCATTTAGGTAGTTATTAAAACACACTTTTCACAGAAATGGCCCAGCACGTCCCATTTTCAAGTACCTAATTCTCCTTTATATCATGGTTCATTGAAATTATTTGTATCTGACTTTGGACTGGACAATGTATGAATTACCACAAGACCGTAGAGGGGGTATTTTCACAGTATTCTACGAACCTTTAACGGCAATTTTGTTGTTTTCTATAGTTTAGTTTGATTCTGTCTCGTTTGCAGTACAGTCGTGTTTAAGTCGATTTTATATTTAATGGCAAGTTCTAGTCGTCGATTTTGCAAAAATCTAGCTAATAAGATTTATTATTTATGCGGACCATTTATTTTTAAGTCACAAGCTAGATCTATATCCGAGGAAATCAAAAAAGCCTATCTTTTATATTTTAAGTGCTACATTGAAGATCAAGATACAAGTTGTAAAGTCCTTTCAAAAGTAAATGATACTTTTGTATCACTAAAACAGAAGGAATTTTAAAAAAGCAAAGGGACAACATTCAGTATCCAAATTTAGTAACCCAAAAAGGTGCTTCTGCCGCCTCTCCATATTAAGCTTGGACTAATGAAAAACTTTGTCAAAGCCATGGACAAAGAATATAATGGTTTCAAGTACCTAAAAGAAATATTTCTTTAATCAAGTGATGTAAAACTAAAAAAGGGCATATTTTTTAGACCTCAAATAAGGAAGCTTCTAGGTGATTTCCGTTTTTAAGAAAAATTAAATGAAAATGAATTGCCAGCTTGCAAGTGTTTTGTAAGTACAGTGAAAGGATTTCTGAGCAACAAGAAAGATGAAAACTATAAAACCTCATAGATGAACTCTGGAAAGTCTATGAAATACTACTTAAAAATGCATTTTTTACACTCCGATTTGGATTTTTCTGGAAAACTTGGATGCAGTAAGCGACGAACAAGGAGGAAAAGGAGAAAAGTGCAAGGGACGCTGGGACCCATCTATGTTTGGGCGACTACTGCTTGTTTTTAAAAAGAGATGATGCTACAGAACACGAGGAAAAAGTGAAATATTTGTTTCTATATGACTCATCTCATATAATATATTTTTTATTCACATAACCCTCAGTAATGTCTTTGCATAGATTTAACACATTTTAGACGTTTATATTAAATAAATATTAGATTGTAAAAATATGTCGTCTCCTTTTTCTCCCACCACCAACCCCCTGTAACAAAAAAACAGTAAATAGCTTATCATTTTTGGATTTAGGACTACAAAATACTTCATATACACCTATTTTCATCAATGTTTCATCAAAAAAAAAAAAAATTATTGACCTGTGTAATCAACCTGTGTTGACTTGTGAAACTTGGGAATATAGCAGGAAGTAATGCAATGGTGGGTGCTCTTATTTTTTTCTAATGGTACTTAAATGCCCAAAAATAGATGAACAATATAGAATTAAAATATGTTTTTAAAAACAATATGTATAAAGCTACTTATTGTGAAATAAATAAAATATGTGAATATAGTAAGAAGTAATGCAACAGTAAGTGCTTTTATATTTTTCTAGTGGTACTTAAGTGCCCAAAAAAAAATTACACACATCAGAATAGAACACACATTTACAATAAGAGATAAATCTGAGTGTGTTGGAATATTATTTAAAACATGTCAATTAATTTGAAACCATGCAATTTCAATCACAATACGGATCAAACTTTATACATTTTTTAGTCGCGATATTTCAAATTTCAATTAGAATTTATTACCGCCGACATTTCATGTTTTGTTCTATTTTTCAAGTTTAGGTTTAAAAATATTTTATCCTTTTTCAAGCAATATTATATCTAGTATCCTATCTCATTTCGCCTTTAGCCACCCTATTATTTTTAGTCTTTGTTCCGATGTTTTCCTATAAATTCCTTTATCTTCGTAATATGTTCAAGTCCTTTTAACTGATTCTCCACAATTAGTTTTATTATTAAGTTCTCAACTTAATTCCTGGCCTTTTATGGTTATTTTTGGCATTTATTTATGAAAAAAGTAATATTAACTTAATCTTCGAAGTAATCTCATTCGCTTTCAGTACACTGTCGCCACCAAATCAAAAATAATTGGGGCTTTTTCGACTTCTTCAAGAGATGTGAAGTGATTATCAACCAGGCAGTATTGCATGGATTCAAAGAGATGAAAAATCAAAGGGGGAGCCTGGAGAATACACCAGTGTGATAAAAACTCCCAGATCGCTCCCAGAATATTTTCTGCTGTAGCCATGTGTTGTCCTGAAGCAAAATCACTTCGCTTCTTCCTTTCCCAGTATAAGGCCTTTTTTCCTCCAAAGCATCTCTAGCACGAATCAGTTGCTGCTGATAATGTACGACGCCCAACTAATCACACCATATACATAGCAATACCTTTTTGGCGTAGATATTTAGTTTTGCTGTACTGGTTGACGGCCCACCAGTCCATGGATTATCGTAGAGGATCCACTTGTCGTCACAGATCACAATCTTATCCAGGAAATTATTTTTCTTGAGTCTGAAGAGCAATGGCACAACAACATCAAAACGTCAATTCTTATCCTCAGCTGTGAGTTCACAGGGGACCCAATGACTCTCATTTCAAATTTTCCCTAGCTTGTGTAAAAGTTTAGAAATGATTTACGGTGCTACGCAGAATTCCTGTCCGAGTTCTCGCAGTGTACGACAAAGATTTTCTTCCAGCAGGGTTTCCAATTCTTCATCTTCCACTCTTTTGGCTATCCTGGCTCAAAAAATGCGATCGTGGTACGTCAAAAGCCGTGTATAACATCTACACAGGCGACGAATCTTGTATCTATATGTATGAGCCCGAAAGTAAACAGTAGTCGACTGTATGGGTCTTTCTTTTTTATGGTATGAGCCAAACCCAACAAAAGTTGTTCACGCATTCAGTTCACGAAGCAATTCGAAGCAAATGGTCGCCTGTTTTTTTTTTTGGATAAATAGGCATATCGCTACAGTGCCACTAGAGAATCGTAGAACGGTCAATTCTGAATGGTACACAATCATTTGTTTGCTAGAAGTCTTTGTAGAAATAAGAAAAAACAACTAGAGGAGCAGGATCATTCTTAACAATGGCAACGCGAGCTCTCACACATCGGACCGAATAACTCAATACTTGACCAGGCGTCAAAACATCAAATTGATGGGTCATCCGCCGTACAAACCTGATTTGGCACCCAACGATTTCTTTTTGTTCCCGTACGTCAAAAATAAACTACGTGGTTGACGATTTTCGACGCGATAGGGATATTTGGAGATACCTCAATCGGAATTGAAAAAGTGCTATGAAAATTGGTTCAAACGTATACAAAAGTGTATCGATCATCGCGGAAAATATTTTAAAAAACAATAAAACCATTTTCAATGATATATATTTGTTTTTATTTATTATTCCGGATACATAAATAGCAACCTTCGTATTTCTTCGGTCTCGATTGTTTCTCCTCATTCGTCTTCTTCTATGTCCTTTATACATTTTACATGTTCTTTTTTATATTCCAACTCCTAGATCCTATACGGATAAAATATCTTATAACTTTTTATAGGATATTATATCCTTATCTCGCTACTAGTATGTTTTCTTGTTTAGCCTTTATATTACTCGTTTTTTATTTATTTACTCATTGTTTATTTATTACCTTTAAAACAGTTTTTGGCTACTTCTATTCCTAGATTCTCTATATTTCTCTAAGACCTTTCTAAATAATATAAATAATATACTTTTTATTGTTATCTTGCGTACGTACATATTATAAGTTTCCCTTGGTTTAGTTGGGTTTGTGTTCTACCATTTTTTTACACGTTTTTGTCTCATTATTCCACCATGGTGTCTGCTTTATTTTTCTGTTAATTTAATAATCTGCACATTTTTCTCACAGTATTTAGTCATTATTTTATTTACCTTTCTTTGTTTATTTATACTTTTTTTCTTTCGATTTTCTCTTGTGAGATGGCATATTTTCTTGATATTTTTTAAATTTAATTTATGAAATATAGCATATCTTTAATTTTATTGATAAACCTTTATTTGTATCCATTTCTGAGTCAACAAAGTGTCTCTTTTTAGTGTGATTCGGTCACAACCAAGGCTTCTTCCATTTTACCTCCTTTGTACATTATAACTCCTACATACAGAAGACCTGAACAATTAGCTGAATTAACCCGGCTATCTCATACTCTTATGTTAGTGCCCAATTTGGTATGGCTTGTAATTGAAGATGCTTACAGTACCAATAGCCTAATAGATAATGTCTTAAAGCGATCTGGTATAAAATATCATTATATGACTGGTAAGTATTAATGTACGTAACGATCCTATAAACATATTCCACAAATATACTTTATTTTAAAAATGTTTATTATTTACGTATTTCAAATCCTACTTAAATGCGCTATGATAACAACCATGATTAAGAATCATAAATCTTCTCTCATATCCCACTGACGTTGAAAGGATTATAATATAAATTAAATTAGGATTAAATTTTAATATTATTTATTATATTAAAAATTAATTCGGATTAAAAGGATTTGAGAAACAATAGTGCTCTCACGAAAATGAATTCAGAAATCCAAAAATGGTCCAAAATACAAGGTGTGACTATTAAATTTCATAAATATTTACTTATTATCACCTTCAATATACACCCCTCTTCTACCCCTACAATGCTCCATGCGAATCTTCCATTGTTCGAAACAGTGTTGGAAGCCTTCTTCTGTCAGCTCCATCACAACGCGTGCCGCGTTCTCTTTCACAGCTTCAACGGACTCAAATCTTGTTCCTTTTAAAGCAGATGTTAACTAGGAGGACCTTCACCTAGGATTTCACCTTCTAGGAAACAGATAAGAGTCGCACGGTGCAAGATCCGGCGAATAAGGCGGATGGTCTAAACTGAGATGCTGTACTTGCCTAGAAACCTCTTAACAAGGAAACCTCGTTCCCTTTAGGAACCCAGTGAAGGTGAAGGACAATCCCATGAATATAAAAAAAAAACAATCATCATTGCTTTGAATTTTGATTTGCTCATTCGAGCTTTTTTGGTGAATTTGGGCTTATCCAGTGCATGGATTGGCGCTTCATTTTAGGATCATAAGTAAAAAACCACGATTCGTCACATGTTATTATCCTTTCCAATAAGTTTAGGTATTTTCAATGGTATTTAAAGTATGAGTACAAACATTTTTGCGAGCTTTTTGTTGTTCAAACGTGAGAATTTTAGGCACCATTTTGGCACACACTATTAGCATGTTGAAACTGTTATGTAAAATTTATCGTACGCATTCTTTATCAATTCATACAGTTTCAGCAATATCAGGAATACTTAACCGACGGTCAAATCGAACCAGATTACCGATTTTTTCGATATTGTCATCCGTTTTTGACGTGGAAGGGCGACCCGGGCGTGGATCATCTTCAACGTCTTCTCGGCCGCCCTGAAAACGCTTAAACCACTCAAACACGCGTGCACGCGATATACATTCATTGCCATACACTTTTTTCAATAAATTATAAGTTTCAGTAGCCGTTTTTCCAAGTTTCAAGTAAAATTTCACAACAATTCGTTGCTCTGTTGTTACACTTAACATTTTTCCGGCGAAAAAAAAACAACTCTAATGCGAACGAAGGCTACGGTTATACGGATTTGTTTACAGCGAGAGGTACTGCATTCAAAAGAGAAGGCTTCACGCTAAATAGCTGTTGGTCACTGGCGTTTGGCGCATGCTTACTTCTTCTGTAGCAGCGTCAGTCTCGTTATTTAATAGCCACACCTCGTACACAAGTAGTTATTCGCCAGTGGCATTTTAGACATTTTTTATGAACAATAAAAGAATTATTTGTGTACAATACCCTTGAAGTCGAAAAAATACTCTCGAGAACAGTCTTGACTATCGTTTTTCGGAACGGTTTTATTTCAAGGCGGACTCTTCTGATGATTTTCATACACAACTTTCAATTAATACTTTAAGCACTATTTTAAGTACTAGTTTCCCTAATCGAAGTATTTAAGCGACTAGTTATCAGATCATTTTCAACTTCCGTCCGCTTTATCTCATTTTTCATCACATGAAGAATTTTTATGAACCAATTCAAATGATATACGATAAGTATGAACGATGACACGATAGAATCATTTTTAAAGCAATAGTTCGATTTGTTTTAAGACAGCCTGAGCCTGAGACAAAGCATGTATCTGTCTTTGCCTTAAAGGAAGAGATGGCAATTTGAAATCTTCTTCTTTAGCAGTTTGTTTGAGACAGTTGTTCATGGGTTTCATGGTTTAGTTCAAACAGCTACCGATGAAACAGGAGACATGAAATCCTTGAATGAGAACAAAAGTTTTTCTTTAATAAAAATTTTTCTTTGATAAAAAATTTGGATTGGTTACTCCAGAAGTTAGTGAACCGTTGATTTATGATATATTCTTTGTAATATGTAAAGTCATGGCTACGGTTGTTAGATGGGTGGCTAGGCCAAAATTCACTTCAAATAATGACGTAAAAGCTGAGACAACCTCTGATTTTGCTGCTATGGACAAATCGCATTATATTAAGGATATTAAAAAGTTGGAACGCCCTTGATCTAAATGTATTAAATTGCAAAATCTCAAAGATATTGTATTTTCTTTGTCAAGCCGAGAACTTTTCGAATGACCCTCGCATGTAAACCTGCTGATTTATATATTTTTGACACTAGCACATTAATTCTTCCTCACTTTATTTGAAACGCCTATTGACCGTTTATACGCTATGCATAATATTGTCCATAATAAACATAGTGATGATAGTGTTCAGACAAGGTATGTAATTAAAGTAATGAGGCTGGTGGCGTAACGTTCCATCTAGTAACATTGTTGGCATTCCTTTTAGAAAGAAGGCCGGCCACCATCTAATGCTTCTTCGGTAGGAATTTGAACTTTCTACAAGCATATGGTGGTCCGTAGCAAATCTCGTGAACCAATTTTTTCTACTGCGTTCTGAAAATGAGTGACAACAATTTCAACCAAAGGTGCGCTATCAAATTTTGTTTCACACTTGGACATTACGCGGCGAAAACTTTTGCAAAACTTCAACAGACCTATGGATACAGTATTTTGTCAAGGGCTTTGGGAGTTCAGGTAGTTTAAGGCATTCTCTAGCTGAGACTCGATTAAAGATGACAAATGTTGACAATGTTGTCACTCATTTTAAGACCACACTAGAAAAATCCAGTTCACGAAAAGAATTGCTACACCCACCAAATGCTAAGTAGTTCAAACTTTTACTGAAGACGCATCATATATTGGCCTGTCTCCCTTCCAAAGGGGAAGCCAACAGTGTTACCAGATCAAACGCTATGCCACCAGTCTCATTACTTTATTTACACACGTTGCAGTATCGGCTAGTCAAACACACCGGAAAAAAAAGAATTCCAAAATTATCATGGTTTTTCAATCCTGCATACACAGGAAGTTGGTCTAAAAAGAAGCCACAGTTCTCTCTAAAATTGTTACTGGTAGTACCATCTAGTCATAAACGTTAAAATTCAACATTTTTGAAAAACTAATTTATATTTACAAATAATCATAGTAAAGAAATACTTCTTTCATCTTTCCACATTTCTTTATAAAATCGTGTATGTAATAATAAAATAAAGTATGGAGCAGTTTAATGCGTCTGCTGATTTTTGATAATGTTGACAGTCGAAATAAAAATGTCATATATATTTTAATAGCTAAATCTGGGCACGAAAACGTAATCTAAGAAAATGTGTATACACTACTGGCAATAAAAATATCACTATTAATCGATGGATATTTAGGCAAAATATGGTAGTAAACATTTTCATTACGTACTAAAAATATCTACTTAATATTCTGAGAACACAAGATATCGAAAGAAGTTCAATATAAAACTGATGTTATTAAAAGATAAAAATAACACTATACAAATCACCTACATAGTCTGTTCATTGAAAAAGGTGACTGGTTGAATCTTCATGTAACAGAGCCATCTTTAAATGAATGACACACATTAAGTTATAACATCTTGTTCTTTCGTAATTGTATCAGGAATACATTTTTAACGAAGAGCGAATAAACAATTCTAACTGAAGCAAACATCCAAAGAGTAGCTGAAATTTTTCGAAACAAACTTGTGCCTACCAGCCTCATCGAAAATCACATTGACTATCCTGAATTTTAGAAAAAATTATGAAGATTTGATATTTACGCTCGATTTGTATCACACACACAGACTGACAATTGAAAAAAAATTGAGTGTTTAGTATGTCGGAAGTCGGAGGAACATCGGATATTCATCCACAATTAATTTCAAGCATCATAAGGAGCGATAAAACATGGCATTTTTTAATATGAGCCATTCACAAAACGACAGAGCTCAGAATGGAACTATCCAGAAAAGCAAAACCGAAAGAGGTACGATGGTCATTCGGAAACTTCTCTGTCTGATAAAAAAAACACAATATTTTGAGATTTTATCCAAAGTAATCACCTTGCAATTCACTACATTTATAGTAAACACTTTTCAATTTTTTTATACCCCAAGGATAATGCAATTAATCTCTGCAAAATAGGAGGTTGTCCCAGTTTTGACCTCGTCATTTGAAATTAACCTCCCAACAAGCCCTTTCTTCAGGTTTGGAAAGAGAATGCACTTCGAAGAGTAGGTTATGGACTTTTACAGCTCCAAGTCTAGACGTGTGTGCAGGCACATTTATGATAAAAGATCACTTTATTTTTGACCGGATGTGCACATTTAGCTTGAATAGCACACTTCATTCAGTCCAGTAATGAAGTATAATACTCTTAGCTGATAACCCTGCCTTTTGTTAGGTGGTTTATAAGCACCACACTACGAGAATATCAGAAATCCGTAGCCATGACTTTTCCTGCAGTCAGAAGGGATGATTTAAGCACTTTCAATAAGCGATCGTTTATTTTTGCTCCAGTCTTAGTAAATGCTGAACCCATTGAGCGGAAAGCTTCTTCATACCCAAAACATCTTGTAAAATGTAGTGGATGCGATCTATCGAGGTGTTTACAATGTCAATAAGCAAGCCTATCTTTAGTTGGCGATTATTTAAACGACTTGTGGATTTTATGATGATTTTGTCGATGGTAGCGGTTTTTAAGCATCCCGAGTATTTATCATCTTCAGTAGATGGACGACCATATTTAAATTTAGCAGTCCACTTTTCTACAATCGTACCAAAAGGAAGGAAAAAGTAGAATGAAACTCAATTAAAGTAGAATCAAACACTTTTTGTATATTGATTGATTTATCCGTTACTTTGTGATAGTTCATTTTTTGTATATTCGTTAGAATTAAAGCCCTTTAAACAAAGTACTTTTTAGCAGTTCGAACATTCTTTTTTCAGAAAATGTAATTTTTATTTTATTTAAAGTAATTTATTTTACTCGATCTTGAATCATCTAACGAATAATTCTTAACAAATATAATAATTATTTAGTCATACTTGCGCCATCTCAGTGTAAGAACTTTTCGATCGACTCTCGTATCCATCGTCTTTTCTGATTTCGAAGGAATTTTGGAGAATGGAGTTCATGCCAAAAAGCAAAGCAGTGAACGCCAACTATTATGTGAATGTAATGAACCATCTATGGGCCAGAATTCAAAAGGGATAGTATATTTGCTATAAGATACACAAAAGCAATATTTATGAGCTAAAAGGCTTGATTTAATTTTTTGGCTAAATGGTGCTCGACCATCCCTCATATTTGCTTGATTTCGTTCATGTAATTTCTGACTGTTTCCAAAACTGAAACAAGATATGAAAGGAAAACGCTTTTAATACAATTTCGGACATCCATCTTCGATTATGTCTTTGGAGACTATTCCTAAAAATAAGTGCAAGGGGTGCTTGAAAAAAATGTATGACCGCTCCCGGCATTGAATGAAATATCCCGCACTAGAAGACTATTTTGAATAAAACATAACTTAAAGCTATAAATAAATAACTTCTTGTATTTCATTTCGTATCAGTCACTTTTTCTGTTGAACGGACTATGTATATTTCAGTTAGACAAATATGATTAATAATAGACTATTCATAATAATAATAATAATAATAATAATGTAATGTTTAATAATAATAATATTTTAAGCACCAATGCCAGCCCAATACAAAAACAAAACAAAAGGCCCTAAGCCTCGTGGAGTATCAAATAGGAACAAAGGTTTGGATTGGATTAGAGAAAATACTTATAGTGGTGTGTTTTATTTCGCTGACGATGATAACACATACGATTTGGATTTGTTTAATGAGGTAAGTTTTAGATATTAAAACCATAAACTTAAGTCACTATGTGGAAGATTATTGAGAGAATTATTTTCGGTTTATATATAAAAATGTGTTTTTTTTTTCACCTTTCAATTTTAAAAAATACTGAATAAGCTCAGAACATTGACTGCGTCTTTGAGAGATAATGCTGTTTTGTACAGTACTTGTAAGAAGTGCTTTCAACAATTTCAAACTACAAATTTTGACTTAAATGATACAGAACGTCCAGGATAGCCAAAAATAGCGGAGGATGAAGAATTGGAGCACTGCTGGAAAAAAATCCTTGTTATACAGTTCTAGAGCTGTGATGAGAACTCAAAGTAAAACCACAAGCCATTTCTAAAGGTTTACACAAACTAGGGAAAATTCAAATGGAGAGTCGTTATGTCTCCTATGAACTAGCAACTGAGAATAAGACTAAATCAAGAAAAATAACTTGCTACATAAGATTGTGACCTGTAACGACCTAGCAATAAGTCAAATATCCATGGTGGGATCAGCTGGCCATCGTGCATTATCAGTTGCTACAATCTGATCAAACGATCACTGCTTATTGTTATTACTAGCAACTGATTCGTTTTAGCTCTTGAGTCAAAAAGCTCTTATACTGGCAAAGGGAGAGGGGAAGTCATTTTGCTTCAGGATAACGCTCGAACATACACATCAAAACATAACTGGGAGATTTTGTCACACGCGGTGTTTTCTCCAGACTTGGTCACCTCGGATTTTCATCTTTTTCGATCCTTGTAACATCACCTGGTTGATAGCTGCCTCACATTTCTTGAGAAAGTGGGAAAAATCTTCAATGACTTTATCATATCAAAACCACCAATTAAGATCAAAAAAAGGTCGAGAATTTAATTGAGAAACTCCGTTGCCTAATAAAATTCGTAAAAATTTCATATCCTGATATTAATATACCTATATATACAATATATGTAGGCTATCGCAGTGGCGGCTCGTGAGGGACGGCGTTGGAGCACCGCCCTCCAGCATTTATCACAGTAAACAATTTTTTAGAGCAAAACACCACATGTACACCTCCTGTATAGCACGAAAAATAAAGCAGCATTATTCAGCAGCACTATTTTCTTCTATGCCCTCCCACTTTAAAAACCCACGAGCCGCCACTGGTCTACCGTTAATACGTGCCCACTGTATTTGGATATTATTGCGAGAAATAATATAATATTTTCATAAAAGTAGATGTTAAAAAAAAAATAAAATAAAAATTAATCATCGAATTAATAATACTAATAAACACTGTTTTTGTCACAGAAATTGTGTAATGATTTTGATTGCATTTATCTACTCTCATAAAAACAATGTTATTTTTGTCCAGTCACTATCAGTTTTTTTTTGTGACAGCTACATCGTCAATTTCACCTCATATACGTGTTTATGTTTGAATAAAGTCATTTTTGAAGTTCAAGAGCTATCATAGTCAACAAACTGAAATTTATTGATATTCGTTAAGACTGTAAATATACCACGAAAGTTTTTAAATCACCCGGATAGTTTTTGTTGTGTGTGGATAATTAACTTTTACCTCTCAGCGTCAAAATTTCACACCATTAGTAATAAAACATTATTATTTGAGTTACTTTGGTTTTCCTGTGCGCCATCAATAAATAAATAAATCCTGGGTCCCACATATCTGATGTGTAACATGTGTGAGACTTCTGCTGCGTTGGACTAAGGGATCTAGATATATGCCTTTGCTGTTGCCAATGATTTGGACCGAACCAACAGATCACGTAAGTGATTGTAACTAAGTTAAAATACACTATACAGTACCCAGACCTCTCATCTGCACAAAGACCAATCCCGCATAGTGCCGAATTACCTATGCCAACACCTCTAAATACATTAGAAACTCAAGAAACTGCGTCTAGAGTGTGACCCAACTAATGAAGTAAGTACTTCAAAAGAATCACACTTATTAACACAAGGTGACCTAAATGATTTGGAACGTGATTTACATTTAACAAACACAGGCTGAGCTTTTGGGATCTAGATTAAACGGGTAGAATCTACTTTCTCCCAGTACAAAAACTCAACCAGATGAAATGGTCTATTATAATGACATTACTAACGAATCTGTTAAATTTTGATTATGATTCAAGTCACTGGCGATTGTTCATTGACTCATCAAAAACTAGTTCGAAAGCAGTTTTGCTACACAATGCAAACATACTTCCTTCAGTACGTATAGCTCATGATTCTAAAATGAAAGAAACCTACGAAAATATGAAATTCCTTCTGGAAAAGATTGAATACAGTAAATACTCCTGGCAAATTTATGGAGATATATCGCTCTTTTGCTTGGACTGCAGCTTGGTTAGACAAAACATTGCTGTTTTATTTGCGAATGGGATAGTAGAGAGAAAAAAAACACTATATAAAGAGAAAGTGACCCAATGGTAAGTAACTTTCTTCAGGACCAGGATTAAAAGTACACCTCTAGTGAAATCTGAAGATGTACTTTTACCACCCTTGCATGTAAAACTCGTCCTCATAAAACATTTTGTTAAAGCGATGAACAAAAATAGTAGTGGATTTTTATACCCTAGTGGAAAGAGAAATTCCCCAAAATTAGCGACGCAACAATTAGAGAGGGGATATTTGTAGGCCCTCAAATAAGGGAACTAATGAAGAATAACAACTTTCAGCAAAAAGTGAATGATCTTGAAAAAGTCACCTGGAAATGTTTTGATAATCATCGTAAAAAAACTGTTTGGGTTATCACAGAGCAGAAAATTACAAAGATTTAATTAATAAACTTTTGATCTCACACAAAGCTTTGGGGTGCAATATGTCTGAACATGCATATCCTGGACTCACATTTGGATTTTTTCCCGGAAAATCTGGGTGCTGCGACTGACGAACACGACGAGAGATTCCACTAGCATATTTTCCTTATAGAGATGCGATATCAAGGGAAATGGAGTCCTGGGATGTTAGCCGATTACTGCTGGGGATTGAAAAGGAACCTACAGGAAGTTAAGTACTCGCGCAAATCATAAATATTGGGCATAAGTGGATAATTGTATAAGTGTAAGTGTACTTTCGTACATTTTTTATAAACATATATATTTGAATGTTACAAAGAAACCTGACGTGTTCTTTTTTTTTAATTATTATATTCTTGTTAGGTGGCCATAGTACTATTTAAAGTAGACAGTGACGACAAAAAATTTCAATTTTTTTTCAAAAAGTTTCAATTTTGTAGACCAGTGTAATCATCTATAATCGAATATTATCATCTATAATCCTCTATAGATGTTACAATAAATATTGTAAAATTAAACTACTCGAAATTCTCATTTTAGAAAGAATTCATATAAAAAAATTAAAGATTAGTTTTTCTTATAGAAATGTGAGTTTTTATTCAAATGCCTGTCAGTTTAATTGATCAGTGAATATATATATTTCCGTTAAGCTTCGGCTAAAGGTCAAATCCTGCTTCGCATCATTGATTTTTCTTTGGAACTCAAGATCTAAGCAATCATATTAATCAACCGCACGAGCGGGTTTATTCGGAAACACAGTAATGGTAAAGAATTGCTTTTCTGGATTTTTCAGTTTATTTTCCCATGTGGTTTATTAGGTATATATAAAATTTTTCCTTTGGGAAAGGTAAACTATAAGGATATATAGGCACAGTGATAAATGAGAACTGAGAGAGTGTATATAACTTTTGCAAAATAAGTTAGCGAAATTAAGTTTGAAACATACCCTCTGTGAATTTCAGGTTTTAGAACTGCCGGTTTAAAAAATATGTTGCTACAGATATGATACATTTATTGTTTAATGTTATGTTAATTGTTTCATATGTTATTAAAGTTAGCAAATTAGTGAAGTTAGTAAAACGTTTTTATGGCATGAATGCATACCGTTAGAGAGAGAAAAAACCAGAGATTTTTTAAAGAATTCGAAGAACATGATACCTTTTAGTTTTTTTTTATATGCAATTTAAAGTTGGGCTTTAAATTTATTTTTACTTCTTCCTAAAACTTTTCGAGTACATACAAAAAATTAGATGTCGCTTGGAGTAATTTTGATTTTCATAGAACCCTGCAATATTACACTGAAATAAAAAAAATATTCTGGAGGATATACCAATAACTTTTTTTTTAATTTTAAATTTTAAGATTAATTTAATTTTAAGTTTCAAAGCTGAATTTTGGAATTTTTCAAATAAAGAATTAAATACTTAACATAAAAAACCTGTGGGCCCAATAATGTTTTATGCAGGCTGAGGAGATAGCAAAAGCCCCCTCCTATCGGCAATTTTAAGTTCCAAAAAAGCACCTGAGCTTGATTTAATAACAGGTTAAATACTAAAACAGCTTCCCAGAAAAAGCATACTTCTGCTCACATACCTGTTCAATTCAGCCTTCCAACTGAGACATATCCCCGCGAGCTGGAACGTAGCCGCAATAATCATAATACCAAAGCCAGGCAAACCACCCAACGATGTCAAATCCTATAGGTCTATTTCACTGTTGCCAATTATTTCAAAGTTATTTGAAAAACTGCTGTTAAAATGGTTGAGACCATTCATAGAAAACAGTAAGCTGATACCATATTGTCAATTGGGTTTCAGACCTAAACATTCAACAATTGAACAAGTTTATCGCATCACCGAGAAAATAGAACGTGCACTGGAAGAAAAACAGCAATACTCTGCAGTCTACCTAGACGTGACTCAGGCATTTGATAAAGTGTGGCTCGAAGGCCTGATATACAAACTAAACAAAATGCAGCCTAAAGAATATGTAGATATACTGATATCATGTATATTGAACAGACTCTTCAGAATAAAGTAAGAAGACGAATACTCTGACATGAAAGAAATAAGAGCGGGAGTTCTTCAAGGAAGCGTTGTTGGTTACGTCCTTTATTTATTATATACTAGCGACCTACTAGCTTTGAAAGACACTGCAAATTTGCTGACGATACTGTTCTTCAAACAGTGGACCAAAAAAAGGAAAATCAAGCACGACAAACTAAAATCTATACATGTCAACTTCACCAACAAGAAAATAACAGCAGCTCCCTCTAGACATAAATGGTACAACCGTAACATGTGAGTTGAATGCCAAATACCTCGGCATGACTATTGATACCAAACTAAGGTGAAAAGAGCATGTAAAAAAAAAAAAGCTGATTTTGATTTCAAATATAGAAAATACTATTGGCTAATAGGAAGAAATTCCAAAATGGCAATAAATAATAAGATTTATAATCAAATCCTAAAACTAGTGTGGCTATGTGGTATCCAGCTGTGGGGATGTGCCAGTGATAGTAATATTAAAAACATATTCCAAAACAAGGTGGTGCGAAATATAGTCAGTATATACCGTGGTATATTCGTAACTCCGATCTGCATCAAGATCTAGGAATTCCAACGGTCAAGGAGGAAATCGGGTTTGCAGGCAAGCACGAAGCCAGGCTACACCTTGACTGAAGAGAACTAAACCTCGTGACCTCGTATAGTGTGTTGTGTGTAAAAGCAGAGCATAGTGCGCATGTGGAGTAACATAATCTAATGATTATCTTGTAATGAACAATCTAATGGACATCATTGGATTAACTTTAGTTGAGTATTTGGATTAAGATTTGTTAGAGAAAAATTGGTGGTTAGTCTTCTGATCTAGTTTTAATAGATTTAGAAACTATCAGTAAAAAAAACGTCTTGCAGTTGAAGGCATTTCGATGCGAAGTTCATCTTCAATCGAATCTTTGCCTTCAAAGAATGCCTTAAACCGTCTGAATATCTGGGCCCTTGACAAAACACTGTTTCTATAAGCCTATTAAAGTTTTGCAAAACTTTCTGTCGCACCGTGCCCAAGTGTGAAACACAGATTGATAACGCACTATTATTCGAAATTATTGTCACTCATTTTCAGAACGCACTAGAAAAATCCACGATAAAACGCACTTAAAGACTTGCTACGGATCACTAAGTGATTGTAGGGAGTTCAAACATGTATTGAATACGCATCAGATGTTGGCATGTCTCTCCATCAAATGGGAAGGTAGCAGTATTGCCAGATCAAATGCTATGCTACCAGTCTCTATACTTTATATACACACCACGTACACCTTCTCTGCACTATCAATATCTCAAATTCTCGCAAGCATTTTTGTCTAAACGCGAATCAAGTTCAATAGATAATCTCTTACAAGAGACATATATTTATATGTAATATATAAGCAAAATGAGATTTATTTAGATAATTAGAAATTAAATGAGAACAAACTAATATAAATGTCAAAACAATAAATTTACAACTAAATGTTAAGACAATAAGTTATGTATTTATTTTATTGAGGATTGAAAAGCTATATTTGTGTTTACAATACCTGAGTTTTAAAGCAAACGTAGATAATGTAATAATTATGATTCCTTAACACTAAACAAATATCAATAAATAGTTGATAACGTTTTATTCAACTATATAATATAAAGAAGAAATAAATAACTACAGATTTATAAATTGTAAGAAAAATGTTTAGGTTTTTAATTGAATCTCTAATTTTTGTTATTCAACTCAATTAAAAATATTATTAGCATGCATTAACTATGTCGAATAACATTCTGTTGGTTTTGGCAGGTCGAACTATTATGAGCATCATTTAGGAATGTCATACTATAACTATACAAACGAGCGTTCTTTTGACTTTCAAAATAAAATTTTGTTGAACAACAAATTTGCATAGACATTTTTGGAACAAAAGAGTGGAGATATTTCGGTGATAGTCTTGACAAAAATTCTCATGCATAAAATTTGTTAGGTGAATTTGAGACTTGCATGGTCTAAGGCAAGGTGATGGACTGGTTTGTCCTCCTTTTAACATCACACTGGAGTCCATGGTAAGGAAATCACATATAAACACATCGAGTACCAAATTAATGGTATACTCAACAAGATAACGCAATCGAAATATCGAGCAAAGCCTCTCAATAGGCGACTACGACTTCGAAGCCTCACGTCAACTCCTTATCTCGGGTCCTCAAATCAGACGACGTATCTTACTGGCAAACAGATGTTGTTTTGGCTTGCATAAACACTTGAAAAGGCGCAACTTAACCCAGAGCACGAAAATCGGACTGTAAAAAATATTGATTTTGCAGGTTCTCACATACGCCTCAGCAATATGAATGTTAAGGCCGAACTAAATCTATTCTCAATCTAAGAGCAATATTTGGAGGTGTTTGTAAAGGTGGAGTGTGGGGACGCCGCTACAACCACGAACTATACGACCGATAATATATGGAATTATATGGACGTTTTGGAGGAAGAGACGTTGTGTCCAGCATCAAACTTAGACGGCTCAGATAGGCGAGGTAAGTCATCATAATAGATGATAATATAATGCCTAGCCGAATACTCTATGAAGCCAGATGGTAGAACAAAACGGTGAAGACCTAGGCTCAGATGGGAGGACAATGTCAAGTGCGTTGTCCCCAATATCGGCCTACCAAATTGAAAAACAGTAGCAGCTGAGATAGAAGAATAAAACTGCTACGGCCGAAGCCCGCAGAGGGTTAATGATGAGTGTCCTTTTAACTACATACATCTCTCCCCAACGTTTGTAAGTCTTTCAAATAGTATGACTTGTTGAGCTTTGCTTTGCAAAAGAGTTCTGCGTTTCAGCGATAATCTCTTCACTGATGTGAATTTCTTTCCAGCCAGTCATTTCCTCATGAGTAGAAACAGCATTAAGTCAAAGAGGGACAAGTCCAAAGAATAGGGGAATGCGGTATCAATTCATAGCTAAAATTGCAATTTTTGCATTGTCGTGGTGAAACATCACTTTTTTGATGCAAATAGTGCCTTGCGAATATCAGAAAACAGTGGCCATGACTTCTCCGACCGATGATAAGATCTTTACCTTCTTTGGGGCACGTTCGCCACGTAAAAACCCACTGTTTTGGCTTTTCCTTCGTTTCGGGTGGGTAGTGATTAATCCAATTTTCATCAACACTAACGAAATCGCCGCAGAACCTTCTTCGTACTAGACTGTGATATTTCAACACGGCTGTGAAGTAATAACTCAATTTCGTTTTTGTTTCTCAATGAGTAAACGCCGGCACCCATTGCGCTACTAGCTTTCTCAAGCTCAAATATTCGTGTAGAGTATTCTGTCTGCGTTCGTTCTAGTTTTCAGAAATCTCTCTAACCTACACCCTGAGATGTTTATTATATCAACAATCTCTCTAATCTTCTCTTTACGATTGGCCAAGACGATAACATTTGTTGACTATTTTCTCAGTAGTGACCTCAATGAGGCGTCCTGAGTGCGGACTATCACTCCTGCTGGTTCGAATACATCAAAATCCAATAAATTACCTATGAACGATGAAATATAAAGGAACAGAGTCCCCATGATACTTTTTTAATGGATGTTTACAAGCCACAAATATGACATTATGTGACTTGGTAATCAGAAAAAAAACATTGCCAGAGGTAAATTACAAGGGAATGGATGTATCTGAAACAGGTTAAATAAACTTGGATGAATACATATATGTTTCCATAAATTCGATAGGTACAGAAATATATACCAAAATAATATTTGATAGAAAACTATAAACTATTGCAAAAGAACTGAAATGCCTCTTTTTGTCTGATCCAGGACTAATAGATAATGATTTAACATATTTTAATCTTTACAAAATGTTATAAATAGTAAAATTTTTTATTCAAATAGAAATATTAATAATATTTGATAATATAGCACATAAAATATATTGTGATTTTCCTTAAAAGTGTTACTAAGATTATGCATATCTTTTTGTATTAACTTTTTTAATGAAAAGTTTAGTGGGGCCGTGGAAATGGATATTAAAAATATATTGAAAAGCAAGGAAAATTCATCCGTGTTCCATGCAAGAATGTTCATTCCTTCAACCGCCACCAAGACGTCAGCACGTGCCTCCTGAAGTTTCTAGCCTTGAGCCGTCATCAATCGGACTCGAGCTGAACAATCGGAGAGCAACTAAAAGAACGACCAAAAGTATACCATATACATCGGCCATGTCAAAATGGAATGGTAGACCACGGATGATTTTCCCTTGCTTTTGAGAATTTTTAATATTCTTCTCCACGGACCCAGTATGCAACTTTTCATGTAGGGCCTGGACGGGTCACGGACGGTCTCGCGCAGTCAATTGCGGACGTTCACCACAAGATGGCATGAGCTGCATTTGATTGCAGCCACCATCCGACATTGCCAATGTATATGGTCATGTTTTTGGTCAGCTGCTTCCCGAACGTTCAGCTCGAGCGCGATTTTCTGACGCTTTGATGGCGGCTGCAGGAATGAGCATTTTAGTGTGGAGCCCAAATGAATTTTCGTTGATTTTGAATATTTTTTTACTTTATTTAACTTTCACATTAATATTAGAACTAAAAATATCAATTTTTCAAGACTATTTTAATTATATTAGTTGAAGCCCAAATGGTTCGACCCCACAATTTAATTCTTATTTATTACTTTAACTCACGTATCGTTTTAATAATAAAATTTAATTGTTTGCAATAAAACGAAACTACTTTTGAAAATATGATATTACTAAAATTGAATCCGAAAATGTAGATACTTCAGTTTATTGCATAAAAAGACCATCGTTCAACGTATAACGTTTTATATTTGACCCACGATTTTATTGAAGTACTCGATGCATTTAAAATGAAACTACCCTACTCTTTATAACCCATAAAAATAGTAATATTAAAGTCTTTTAAATAACTTATATATTCACTGACACGAACTTACGCTGGTAAAATGCCTTAAGGATCAATAGTATGTCACGTCCCATTATTCTAAGATAGCACTCATTTGAAAATATGTGCTCTTTGTCATCAAAATATTATTTTACTAATTAGTACTTAATCTGTAATGTATTTTCAGCATTTGAATATTTTGCATTAATTTACGTTAAATGTATATAAAATTATTTATGATCTTTTTGATTATTATAATGTTTAAGATAATTTAAGGGCCAACGTTTCATACCAATCATGACAAATGCTAATAAGTTTTGCTCTTTGATTTGCGGCTGGTTTTGCTTTTTGGTTTGTTATTACAATGGGTATATTCTTAAATTATTTGCTGTTAAATTGAAACAGCAAATATTGATGTTTTTTTTTGAAGTTTTAGATGTCGTTCGAAAAATAACACTTGAGGCACTGGCTTCTTTTCGCCTTTGAACTGAAAAACATGTTTTGAAAGTTCAGAACATGATTTATACGGCTTTGCACTGATAAATGCTCTCTCATACAGTGCTTGTAAGAATTAGTTCCAGCAATTCTGAACTGGAAAATTTGACTTAAATGATGCAGAATGTCCGTAACAGCAGATCGAAAACACTGCTAGAAGACAATCCTTGTTGTATACTGCTAGAGCTCGTACAGCAACTGGGAGTAATATCACGAGCCACTTGTAAATGTTTATACAAGCTAGGGAATATTCAAAAGGAGAGTGGTTGGATTAGTTATGAACTCACAGCTCAGAATAAGAGTACACGCTTTGATGTTATGTCATTCCTCTCCAAGGAAAAGATCATCCTCCGTAAGACTATGTATGACCTGTGACAAAAAGTGGACCTTCTACAATAATAGAAATAGGCGAAAATCAAGAGTTAACTCTGGTGAGTCATCAATCATTACCGCCAACCAAATATCCAGCCAAAAAGGTGTTCCTGCATATATGGTGGAATCAGCTGGACGTCGTTCATTATGCGTTACTCCAATCTGATCAAACAGTTAGAGCTGACCGTTATCTGAAACAATTGATTCGTGTTAGTGACGTCCTAGAGGAAAAAGTAATTTTGCTTCAGGACAACGCACGCCATATACAACAAAATAAACTCTCAAAAAGATCATCGAATTGAGCTGGGAGATTTTATCGTATCCAGCGTATTCTACAGACTTGGTCCCTTTGGATTTTCAGCTATTCCGATCACCGCATCCTACACCCATCAACTTTTTTTCGAACTGGGATTCGACAGTTGCCTGGGAGGTGGCAAAAATGTATAGAAACTCAGGGCAGATTAACTTGACAGATTAAGTTTGCATTACTTTTTTTCCAAAACGAATGCCAAACTAGACAAAAAAGGTCGAGAATTAAATTCAGGGCTTAATACTTACAGCAACAAAGTATGACAGCTAAAATTAAAAACCGAGAGGACTTTTAAAGCAACAGAAATGGACGTTCAGAGACGAGCCGTTGGACGATCCAGAAGAGAAACAATCAGAGAAATAATGGAAGTCACTGATACTATAGTGAATGATAAAATAACAAGCAGGTAGGATTGTGTGGGCATATACAGAATGTCAGAGGACAGAACAGAAGGACAGCAGGAGGAACAGAGAGAGAAACAGAAAGAGGCCCGTGAAAATATAGAAAATGTAATAATAGATAGAGGAATATAAAACACCTAAAAACGCAATAAGTGATGCTTTGGGTCGATTAAAAACAATTCCAGTGTAAACAAATACCAACGGAAGAAAAATATGCGATAATCAACGTTTTTGAGAAAAATAAAGTCGAAAAGATTTACCCCTAAACTCCAACTGACTTTTTTTAACCTTCTTAACGTCCGTTAATTCAATATTTCAGACCAATCAATAATTCAGTCAATGCAGATTAAATCATCTCCTGATGCGAAACGCGCATAGAGAAGTTTAAAAAGTGATTTGGTGTTGAGTGGTAAATCTCTTTTAATTTAGTGTTTCACATCCAAGGTTCCATAGAAGAATTGAGAAAGATTATCGTTTAGGCATTTTATTTGAATTAATTAATAAAGTTTTGAACTATACAAAAATATTTTTAGGTTCGATATACGAAAAGTGTATCGTTCTTCCCGGTGGGACTGATAACCAAAGCAGGAGTGAGTTCTCCTATTGTTCGCAATGGCACATTCCATGGATTTTACGACGGCTGGATTGGTGGTAGAAAATTTGCCGTCGATATGGCTGGATTCGCCATATCGGTGCAATTTTTATTATCCAGACCCCAAGCATCAATGCCTTACAAGCCCGGCTTCGAAGAAGATGGCTTTTTGAAAAGTCTTTCGCCATTTGAACCTTCCGATGCTGAACTATTAGCTTCCAATTGTACAAGAGTAAGTATCAATAAATTAATATTATGTATATATATATATATATATATATATATATATATATATATATATAAATATATATAGATGAGCATTTTGTTGATTGTTTGACCGGGGACGGGCCCCACTCATCCCTTCCATTGGAGGGCACACGTTTCGTCTCTTGATGTTTACACTCTTCAGGGTACCGTCATGTGCTCTCTCGTCAAGAATAGGAGTCCCCAGTCAAACAATCAACAAAATGCTCATTTAGGCGGAGACGCAAGTTGTTTTGTGTTCCACATGAGATTTTGGAACCCAGCAGTTGTATGTCTGATGACACCCAGCACTGTTGTCTCGTTGGACGCAGTCCAAAGAATTCTAACACTGCATATATATATATATATATATATATATATATATATATATATATATATATATATATATATATATATATATATATATATATGAGAAGAGAAATATTTATACAAGGTGCGTCTTACAAAAAACAGGATTTTTTAAAAATAGCTTTTTCTAGTGGCCCCATCCTTGACGGTGGTAAGCATTGGAACAGTGCATCATTCACTGATGTTCTGACAAAATTTCATGACATTCGGATCATTAGAAGACAAGTTATCGCGCTTATGCCGACGATGTCGTGAGGACATGACGATGAACATCCTGATTCAAAAAATTCATAAAAGTAACATTGAAATTGTGCGTAAAATTATCATAAATAATCAGTCAAAATCTTCATTGCGATACATGGAAATGGAATTGAACATGTCCAAAGAAAGATTCAATTCATCGCATTTTGACCGAACATTTGGGACTTCGGAAGGTTTGTGCGTGCTTTGTTTCACACAAATTGACTGACAACTGAAAATTGCTCCAAATCCAACATTGCAAGGACTTGATTAAAGAGCCGAAAAAGGACGAAAACTTTAAGTACAGCATTGTTACTGGTGATGAGACGTGGAATTTTCAATATGATCTAGAAACCAAGCGTCAAAGTGCCGAATAGAAACACTCGAGTGAGCCAAATCCGATGAAAAGCCGTCTCGAGAAGTTAAAAATGTTGATTTGTTTCTACGATTAGGAGGAAATTGTGTACAAGCAATTCGTTCCACCTGGTCAAACCGTCAATGCTGTGTTTTATCTTGGAGTTATAAAGCGTCTGTTGCCGCGTATTCGTCATGTGTGGCCATAATACCGTTAACAAGGCAGATGGAGCTAGTTACACGGTAATCGCCGTCTCATTGTTCCACGCTCATCACTGATATTTTGGCCAAAACTGGATTTTTAACCATCAATCATTCACCATACTGGCCTGATTCGGCTCCCTGCGAGTTCTACCTCTTCGAAAAACTTCATTTGTCGATGAAAGGACAGTATTATGCCGACATTGAAACTATTCAAAAGGTGTCGAACTCATCCTGAAGGGCGTATCTTTGGCCAAACGCAAAAATTCATTCGTCAACCTAATTGACCGTGAAAAACGTTGTATTGACGAACAAGGAGACTATTTTGAATAAAAATAATGATTTTTGGCTGAAAAAATTAATATTTGTTTTTTTGAAAAAGTTCTGTTTTCCGTGAGACGCACCTAGTAACAGAGAATATGTATCTACGGATACATATTCTCTGTATACCACTCCGCGAGGTGCTCTTTCTGTATTTATAGCTATTATCATTCGTGATTAAGCATTGCAAATGGTTAACTAGTATATATTACTCATTTTAGCATTTAAGAAAAGTTTTCATTTCTAAATATGGCATCGTACAGTTTAAAATATCTTATACGGAGATCAATTCTTCTATTGGAACCTTCGGTGTGAAACACTAAACTCGAGGAGATTTACGCCTAAACACCAAATCATTTTATTAAACTTCTCGACGCGCGTTTCGCTATCCAGATTAGGATCATCAGGAGATAATTTAATCTAACTCTAAAACTAAATGAACCGTGAAGTTAACTAAGCTTTACATTAATAACTGAGAAAGTTGACTGAGTCGAATAGGTCCTTTATCCCGGTTCACGGTTTATATTTTATATTTTTCTATTGGAATGCTTCTATACGCATCCAAAGCCCTATTATTGTTAACATGTTAACAAGCTTTAACTTATTAATAGCTATATTATGGTGATGTTCGAGTTTAGTTGGCCCAATATACCCTCGATCACAATCTTGACAACTAATTTCATAAATCCCCGATTGATGTTGATATACTTTATCCTTTGGATTGCCCATGGCTCTCTTACTTTATTATGTGGTCTGTAAACTACCTTAATGTCCACTTTTTTCAAAATCTAGCCCAGCCCTTCTGTTTTTATTATTGCCATGAATCTTTTTTTTGTTCTGTTTCTTTTGAAAAGTCGAAGATTCTTTCAATAATTGTCTAAACTTATATTTTCTAATTAATCTATCTACAATATTCTTATTATAACCTTTCACACTTATTATAACCTCCTTAATTGATATAATGTTTTGTCATAATTATCTTTGTTTAAAGGAAAATTTTTTAATCTATCTACCATAATATTTAAGCTAGCAATCTTATTATGAAAACTATGATTTGAATCGTTAGGGATGTATCTCGAAGTGGTGGTGTTTTTTCTAAAAATATCAAAATCTAACCCATTTTTATTGTTAGTGAATAAAACATCCAAACATGGTAATCTATCATTGATCTCGAGTTCATACGTGAATGCTATGATTTCGGATTTACCATTTAAGTTCTTAACAAAACCTTCAGTTTTTTGTTTTCATTTTTTGATATGAAAATTGCAAAAATATCAACATCTTAGCTACACCCTCGCAAAGTAACTGAATTCATCATTTGCTTCGGTTTCAAATTTGCTCATGAATAAGTTGACTAAGAACGGTGATAGAGAATTGCCCATTGCCGTTACTTCTTGTTGTTAGTAAAACCTATTATTAAGCTGAAAATAATTTTGTTTTATACATAATCTTGTTAAGAAGATGTATTCTGAAATAATGTGTTATTGAAACCGGTAAACTCGAGTAACTTCCTCAGGTATTTCAAAGTATACGGAATGGGTACACTCGGAAAGAATGACGATATATCTAAGGACATCAAGACCTCACCTTCCTGTAAATTTGCGTTTTTGACTTTATTTAATGAATTCTGTTGGGTTTATCAAAGAACAAGAAGGTAGTTTGTTTGGTAGATTTTCAAATTCCTTTGCTAACCATTTTGCCATGTTGTATGTTGGGGAATCAATGACTGATACAAAAAGGATTTTTGGACAAGGGCCAATGCTAAGGATTTTTCGTAAGTGACGCCATCTATATGTACACTTATTGACCGATGTGTTATATTGTTTGAATATTATTAGTTGAATATTCAGATTGGGCGATTAGTATAAAATAAAGTACCAAAGAATAGTCTCAAATAAAAAATTCGCTCTGTATATTATTTAATAAATTTATATTTAAAAGATTTTTTATTTTCAGATATTGGTGTGGCATACACAAACAAAAAAGAATGAACCATCTTGGCCACTTGACTACACCAAGTACAATAATACAAACCTAGTATCGCTCAAAAACATTTTAGTCTAGATTTAATACCATTAATTGTTAATCGACAATAGTAAGTCCATTAGAAGGTACCTGGGGCAAGATTCCTTAAGATGACCCGAAAGAGAATTAGAGATTGCTACCGCTAAAACCTTTTGTAGCATGAATGTTTGAATAAAAGGGGCATCATTCGCTATACTATTTCCTTCATCTACATATCCATTATATTTTACTCTTCCTTGTTATTGCTACTGTTCATTGACAATTATATTTAACTTATACCTATACGAAAAAAGTCTACATATTAGCATTAATGTTCCTTAGTTATTTTTCGAATAGTACTTAATTTATTAACATGATATTAAAATGTAAGATTAACGAAAAACAACAAAGGGAACATTTCCTAATACATTAAATACATTAAGGGAACTAGATAGATATCCTTTTAGATACTTTCTTTTCCAAATATAACATTTATACTAAATAACAGCTTAAATAGTTCTTTTAATCAACAAAAATTAATCGCTGAAAGGTTGATTTTGTACCTGAAAAAAATAAACTAGCAACAATGTTAATATTTATTTTTGTATATTACTGTCCGTTTGGCTAGTCATAAGATAGGATTGTAAAATTGCTACAAAATATTTCCTCTCCAATACCCATTTTTGTTCAGCCACAGATACATGTATCTTGCGGAAATTACTTAGAATATCTTAATAGATAAAAACAAGTCTACTAGAATTTTAAATGATACACTTGTAGCTTTTTAATGTTTCAGACATTTATTATAGATTTTGCTCTACATATGTTTCACCTTGTCAAGGCTTTCTCAAGAGTAGCTTGAACTAATACTAATGGTCAAACACAGTGTTTCCAAGTATACAGGTAAAATTATTTCTTTTTTATTTTCTGTTTTTTAACGTCTAGTCTAATTATCCTAAATATCGCCTGGTAAAAACCGGGCTATCAATTACAATTTGATCTTATCTATTACCGAGGTGTTTTGGAAATTTTGCTGATTATTTGTGGTTATTATATGACTATTTCTTAAGAATTTTTTATTTTCAATATTTTTAGTAGGTCTAATTTTTTACTTTTCTTTTTTGAGTGTAATAATTTATCATATTCTGGTGGTTATATTATTTAAGATATATTGTTGATTGATGGATTTTTAGAATTAAAAATAACATTTTCGAAATCAGCTATAAAAATCAGGCATTTTAATAAATAATTGATGGTTTTCCACAAAGTCAATTTGTTCTAAACATTTGGTTTTAAACTATATGCCTAATTTTACCTTGTCTCAGGGTTTTTTCCCTGACTGAAGAGACAAACCAAAGTCGAAACAAGTAACAACAAAGAAAACAGATTTTTAGAGAATCTGGCTTCATTCGAAGCGTGCCCAAAACGCGGTTCAAACGCAGAAATGTTGCGAAATTCTGAGCTTTGCCAATTTTCCAGCTTGCCGGGTTTACGAATCGTTGTGATTACCCTCCTCTAGGTATCATTTAAACCTTGTAATAAACAAAATAGATGGAGTTTGTTGCTTTCGACCTTCTGCATCTCATCAGTTGAGCGAAGTAGCTCAAGAGCTAGGAATTTTTCATATTTTTCATTTTAATAATCTTAATTGTCCAAAAAGCTATACAGATGAATTAATAATTATAAAAAACCTTAAACAAAAGTAGAAAGATAATGACTTAATCCTTTGCAAGGCGGACAGTGGTCATACCATTACAATTTTAGCCATTACCATTACAATTTTTACAAAGTGAAAACATTACTAGAAGAGAGTAATATAATTAAATTAAGACTAGACCCTACTAATAAATATCAAACGGATATTACAAAAACACTCAAAGTATGACGACTTATAACATTAAATAAAGTATGAACCCTTTAGCCCCAAAATTCTATGGATTACCTAAGATTCATACAGAAAATTATGCGATAAGACGGTAGTCTCGTATGTTAATGCACCTAGTTATAAACTGTGTAAAGAATTAAGTCATACGCTACCTAAATTAATCAATTTTCAGTCACTATATGCAATTAAAAATGCATTACAATTTATACAAAAAAATAAAGACATTACATTAACGACATTACATAATGTAAAATTAGTCTCTTTTAATGTAACAAGCCTCTTTACTTCTGTACCAATAAATAATTTAATTACCATTTTAAAAAGACATATATACAATGCAGACGTAGAAGACAAGAACAAAAGCCTAGAACAAAATTATTTTCAATATAACAATGATATTTATCAACAAAAATACGGTCTTCCAAAGGGCTCACCTATCTCACCTTTGATATCTGAAATTTTTATGGCTGATTTCGAAAATGTTATTTTTAACTCTAAAAATCCATCAGTCAACAACATATCACACTGGCACAGATACGCGGACGGTGTTTTTTGCATTTGGAATAGTACGGAAAGAAATGTACATACGTTTTTAGGTCATTTGAATTCTATAAACAAAAATATTCAATTCACTGTGGAGATCGGACTCGGAATGATGAAATTAACTTCCTAAACATAGAGATAAAGAAAATATTTAATAAATTACAATTTGATATTTACAGAAAACCGACTACACGGTTATACACTTGAGTTCTAAACAATCTTGGCAAGTCAAACCATCTCCTTTTCATAGTCTAATACATAGGTTAGTTAGTTTTCCAGTAAACAAAGTTAATTTTAATAAAGGGCTCTATACCATTATACAGAAAGCAAAAAACAACGGAACAAGAACGTTGAATTTACAAGAATTCTATAACATTAAAAAGCAAAAAGACAAATCGTTTAAATGTATTGAAGTTATACTTTTTATGGTGCGTTTGGAAAAACAGATCAGAGTGAATTTTTAGCGGGGGACGAAGTTGCGAGCGCCGATGTAACACATAATTTGTTATTTTCTTTTTAAAATTATGACATCTTCGCCATTTGTCAAGACCTGTCTTGAATTACGCCCAAGAAGTATAACTTCTTACGTGCGTACATAAGTATACACACGCTTTTTTCAATTGTTCTATTGGAACCTTTGAAACTCCAAATCACTTTTTTTGAACTTCTCGACGCACGATTCGCTAACCATGTTAGCACCATCAGGAGATGATTTAATCTACTGAACGGAATAGGTCCTTTATCTCGGTTCATTATTTTCTTACATTTTTCTATTTGAATGCTTTCATATGCATCCAAAGCCCTATTATTATTAACAGTTTTAATTAGTCTTAAATTACTAATATCTATATTGTGGTCATGTTCGATTGCACGTTAGGCAACACAATATTTGTCATTTCTCCCATATATAATGTGGGCAATATGTTCTTTATATCTTGTCAATATGGATCTTTTTGTTTGCCCAATATACCTTCGATCACAATCTTGACAACTAATTTCGTAAATCCCCGACTTTTCATGTTGATCTACTTTTTTGTTTACACACTTTTTTTTTGTTTACACACTTTTTTGTTTCATTTTCAGTTGACATATTTTTGTTTACACTATTAAACTTAGTAATACAGTGTGTAGAAGATTAAATAAACTAGGTTCTAAGACTATTTGTGTAAATAAACTTAATGTAGGTAGAATGTTAGTTAATAATAAGGATAAAACGGATACTTTAAATAAATCGGGTGTAGTATATAAAATTAACATTGTGAAGCAGCATAAATCGGACAAAATGGTAGAAGTATAAATTGTAGAATAAAAGACAGAGAGAGAGAAAAGAAGTCCACAAACAAGTATTTTAAATAATATAAAAAGCACCGGAATGTCCCGTCCCGGAAGCACCGTAAATTATTACATTCAGAAAAGAAAAGTAAAAAAACAGACCTACTAGAAATATTGGAAATAAAAAAATCCTTAAGAAATAGTCATAACCACGAATAACCAGCTAAATTTCCAAAACACCCCGGTAATAGATAAGATCATATTGTAATTGAATATAGTCCGGTTTTTGCCAGCCGATATTTAGGATAATTAAACTAGACGTTAAAAAACAAAAAATAAATAATTTTACCTGTATACTTGGAAGCACTGTGTTTGACCATTAGTCTTCGTTCAAGCTACTCTTGAGAAAGCTCTAACAAGGTGAAACATATGTAGAGCAAAATCTATAATAAACGGTTGAAACATTAAAAAGCTACAAGTGTATCATTTAAAATCCTAGTATTTTCAAAATGTTTCACAAAGAACCAACTTCGGAATCCATAAACATTATTAAAAACAAGTGTAGTTTAAAATACTCTAATATTAGATAAATGAATCTGTGGTATAAAAATTTAGTTAATACTTTTGATGTTAGATTATGATATAGGACACTTCTGTGGTATAACATGAAGGAACAAGCGCGTACAAAATATAATTTTAAGTTCGGTTATTTTAACACCTGATATGATTTAAATGGAAACAATATCTCCTGATATAATACTGGTATAAATTGTACGGTAATTTTAAATATGCAACAATAGTAACAAAAAGTAATAAATGAAAGCTTTTCTTTCAGAATGAACTGAAATGTATGAAGTTTGGGCTACCAGTATATAACCATAACGTGATTGTATGTTTTTCTATATGATTATAAAGTATACCTCAATAGAATTATCAATTAAACAGTTAAATTACATAATGAAGAAAACTAAGATTGGTCTAAATCTTGCTAATATCAACAGACAAACATATCAAATTCTAAAATAGCATATCCACTCATAAAAGTGTTCCATCAAATTTGAAATGTTCTAGGAAACTTATATTAATAATTTAAAAATAATTAACGTGCCTTTACAGGTGAACAAAAACCTTAGTATGATAATTGTTTGCACCATAATTCATCCAGCCAAATTCTAGATAATTTAATTGAGGTATTACACAGAACATAATTATATACAGTAAGTATTGAGTTACTGCAAAAATGATTGTGATACTTTTTTATAAAATGTAAAAAGTCAGTTAGTCACCGATTAAACATCCATATCCCATTTTAATTTGCGTGTTTTTTTATTCAAAATGGGGCTGTGGATAATTTTTTACCTACACTATACATACCTATATTAGGGTATTATAATATACACAATCAGTAGGAATAAAATTATATTTATCTGATATGCATTTCATTTTCTTTTTACGATAAATTTCATCTACACACCAAACATCTCGCTTGCTGTCTATAATAAAATCTAGCTATAATATATCTGCTAGTCTAAATATAAATATAATAAACAATGTTTAAGGGATTTCCAGTTAACGTCATATTTTTTTCGTTTAAGTTTTAAGCCAAATGAAAAGCATTTGAGGCACGTACTGCTTTTCTTGTCCAATCAAAAGAAAAACGTGAGTAAAAGCTGTCGTATACTTGTGGAAACTTACGGTGAAATGTCCCAACGGAAGACGCTTGTAGGCGTTGGTTTAGACGATTCCAAAGAGATGATTTCGATTTGAAATACAAACGCCCAGGTGAACCGATAAAAATTTGATGCCGAATTGCACGCATTGTTGGAAAAAGACGATATGCAAACTCAACAACAAACGGCAGAGAGGCTAAATTTTGGGCGCCGAACTAGTTGTGATCATCTTCATGCCATAGAAAATATCCAGAAGGCAGGAAAATGGATACCACATTAGCTGAACGATACACAGATGAAAAAGCGAAAAACGGTGTGCGAAGTTTTGCTTTCTTCGCATGAAAGAAACACTTTTTTGCATCGGACCTCAAGACCGAACCGCTTCGGAAAGAAGACAATGCAATGCATTGTTGCATAAAACCAGATGAAACAGTTAATACCATTCGCTACCATCAACAAATAATCAATTTGAACCATGCATTGATCGAAAAGACCAAAAGACCCGAAGTGAACCAGGAAAATGAGTTAAAGGAAACAACTGAACGGAAATAAAATATGGTGTTTTGCTCTGTCGTCCGCCCTCTGTCTGTCTGCCGTCCTCCGTCACGAGCTGCCACTGGTAATTCCATTACTAATGCAGAACCTATATCGCATTAAAAATTTAATTACTGGGACATCCGAAAATCACAATATCATGTGATGATTAATAAAACGTGATTACATGATAGGTATCAACAAAAAAGATTACAAAACTAGTTACTATTCTTTTGTGAGATAGTTTAAGTGCAAAAAAAACGTCATTCTAAACATTGTGATTTTTATCCAATGTCGGTATCTGAAATAGTCTCCAAGATATAGTCCATAATTTATATGTGGGTTAAGAAGAAAATATCTGATACCATTTATAAAATCTTAAACCGAACACTATTACACCGTATTAGTATTACCGTATTACACTACCCTGGGTAAGTTATTTCAAAAGATGAGCCATTTAGTCAAGATTTCAAAATGATACAACAATTGGCACTTTTCTTTCCACAAAAAATATTATTGCTTTTTTTTTGCAAATGGACCACATTTCAAAAACTCATACTATGATAAAAATAATTTTGTGTGCTCAAAAATGGACTTCACCAGTATAAGTGAGATAGACAAATGTGATAGAGTGAGACAGATAGCGACGCTGTTTGCTACCTCGTGGCTGCACTCCCAGAATCGATTTTTGCAGAACAATGTTGACGAGAAAACGTAAAGATCCGCAATTTCTAAACAAAATTGTATGGACTGATGAATCGACGTTTAAAAAAGACGGATATTTAAACGTTGGGTGAAGAAACGCGTGAAGACCGGTCCTCAATATCAATTTAAAGTTAATATGTGGGCCGGAAGTTTAAACGGACAAATAATTGGACCATTTGAGCTACCTGAAACTTTCAATGGTACCAACTACTTGGATTTTTTCCAAAATAATTTGAAGACTTTGTTAGAAGATGTACCACTCAATATCTACAGAGAAAAGTGGTTTCAACAAGATGGTTGCCCAGGGCATTATGCTCGTCCTGTACAGGATTATTTGAACAGAGAGTATCCCGAAAGATGGATTGGGCGCCGTGATTCAATCGAGTGGCCTCCTCGTTCTCCGGACCAAAACCCCCTTAATTTCTTTTACTGGGGTTGCATAAAAGAAAAAGTGTATTCAAAACCAATACAAAATCTAGCCGAACTGCGTGACAGAATTGTTGAAACCATCAGAAGAAATAAATGCAAGGAGATTAGCACGACTGGTGAAAAGATCTTTTCTGAGGCGATGCAGTGCATGTTTTCGCGTCGAAGGCCAACAATTTGAGCATTTGCTTTAGTTCCAAAGAAAAATATTGTGATAGATAACAGTATTACAGTAATTCCTTTCGTTTCATTTTGATTAAGTTTTATCTTCATAAAATAATAGACCAATTATTAATTTGACTCACACCCATTGCCTTTCGAATGAGTTTTTTGAAATAAGGTTCTTTTTAACAAAAAAGGCAATAATATTTTTTGTTCGTGGAAAGGAAAATGCCAATTGTTGTACCATTTTGAAATCTTCACTAAATGGACTATCTTAAAGTTAAATGTCAATCTGTCTCTCACTAATTCGTCGTGACAGCGTCACTATCTATCTTACTCTACCACATCTGTCCTCACACTCACCACACTCTACCTCACCACTCACCACACTCACACTCTACAACATCTGTACTTACACTGGTGAGGTCCATTTTTGAACACACAAAAGTATTTTTTACCATGGTATGAGTATTTTGAAATGCGGTCCTTTTGCAAAAAAAATAAGCAATAATTTTATATATATATATATATATATATATATATATATATATATATATATATATATATATATATATATATATATAGTTCGGATACTCTTATTGGACAACCTTATATATATATATATATATATATATATATATATATATATATATATATATATATATATATATATATATATATAATAAATTAGGGGCATTGAGACTTACACAAAATATTTACAATAAAAAATGCCATATCTAAAGACACAAAACTTGGACATTAAGACATTACAACACAGTTATTAAGCCAGAATGTCTATATGGGGCAGAAACGCTCATTTTGAATAGAAAGAGAGACATCGAGGACATTGAAAAGAAGGAAAGAAAAATCATAAGAAAAATCTTAGGTCCCAAACAAATAAATAGAACAACATACTGACTTCGAGAAAACCAAGAAATCAAACAATACACAGATGTACATAGCGATATGAGAAAAAGAAGACTTAAATTTTACGGACACATAAAACGGATGAATCCGAGAAGGTTAACTAGACAAGTAGTCGAATTTTATGAAAATAGGAGTAGAGCTAAAGTAGAAATAATTAAATTGCTGCAATTAAAGAGGACCTAAGATCACCAAATATTACACAAAGTATTACACAAAAGTATTACACAAATTCAGTATAGAGGCTGTTTCAGACATAAGGTTAACGTTTGGAAGGTTGGCCAGAGAGAAAAATGTAGGAAGACTGGAACAACTTGGTCTGACGAAACGAAAAAAGCTCATTGCGAAAGAATGAAATTAGTATGGGCGCAAAGACAGGTTAACAACAACAATCGCCTCTAATCGTACTTCGCGTGGTCGACCAGGGCCCATACGTGAATAATAAATAATAATAATAAATTAGGGGTTATCATTGTGCCTCATTTTACAGTTCTGACACTCTTATTGGACAACCTTTTATATGTATATATATATATATATATATATATATATATATATATATATATATATATATATATATATATATATATATATATATATATATATATATATATATATGTATAATAATATATATATATATATATATATATATATATATATATATATATATATATATATATATATATATATATATATATATATAGCTTTCTAATCCAATCCTTCATCCGCGTCGCAAGAAGCGGACAACGGCTGAACCCGCCGTTTATTTCGGGAACAGACGGCTAACAGGGCTCTGGTAGAAAAAACCCAGATCGCGTCTGCAGTGGCAACCACCGGTAACCTGGTCGGCGTCTGTTTATCCAGAGGATGCGGTTGTACACCACACTCCCAGAACTAACAATCCCTGGTTCTAAACTCCCAGTGAAAATATTGGACCTATAAGCTTATAAGCAACCATGACTCGTGCAAGTAATAACAATGATACTCCAGGTGGTAATCAATGCACCCGTCGACAGACGGCAACCGGGTGCTCGGATTCTGGGGAACCTGGACTTTCACGATCTCAAAAAAAGTCGGAGCTTTCCGGCAAATTTCCACACAAAACACCTACTTATATTGGCACCTTCAACAGCAACACGCTGATCCAACCAGGAAAAATTCACAATCTAACATCAGGACTTGACAGGCAAAATATATTTGTGCTTGCCCTACAAGAAACACGCATCACGGATGAGGACTCGGTGGACTACGGGAACTATGGCATATTCAAAAGCAGGACAGACAAACGAGTCGCCAGGGGCGCTCCGCTTCTGGGCATGGCCTTTGTGGTACACAAAGGGACAGTTAACTCTATTAAGGAAATCACTCTCATATACAATAGACTAATAACAATGCGCATACAGTGCGTCAATAAAAAATACACCATGATCAACGTACATGGTCGCCCTGGTCGCTCATGTACTGAACAAATATTTAACTTAAAACCAATACTAAAATACAAAGCTATCAGGAACGTCCCAATCATCTGCACGTTCGTGGACTTCAAGAAAGCATACGAGCTCATCGACCGAAAATCTCTGTTCAACATCCTAGAACAACAAGGGCTCGACCCCAAAACACTACGATTGATCAAGTAGACACTGACCGACTCAACCTCTAAAGTGAAATTTATGAGAGAAATTTCCGAACCCTACCTGATTAAAACTGAAGTATACCAAAGAGATGGGTAATCCCCACTTCTCTTCAACCTGGTCCTGGACAGTCATAAGGGAATGGGAAAAAGAACTGAAAAATCAAGGACACTGGAAACCAATACGACTCGGACGATCCAGAAACAACATAGAAATCTCATGCCTAGCCTTCTCCCGACCATACTCGCCGACAATGAAAGAAGGGCAACCAAACAGATACAAGTCCTCAAGGAATGTGCAGAGAAAGTCGGCCTACAAATTTCCTTTCAAAAAACCGAATTCTTCTGCTCAAAATTAGATATCCAAAATTTAAACACAAAATACGGCGAGATAAATAGTCACACACTTCTAATACCTGGGTGAGATCCTCGAATCCACATGAGGAGAGAAGAGAGCAGAGAAGGCTCGATTACAGAAGATGAAGAGGGCATACAGCAAGGTTGTATGGTTGTTTCTCTTTAATTCTTATGTTCGTGTTACTTCCTACCACACACACATATATACACTTACATATACACACACACGCACGCACACACATATCTACACTTAAATGTCTGTGATTGCTTCTAGGCAAGAGTATAAAATCCGGCAACGAATTACCCCTCAGTCACGCCAGTTAAAGTAAAGCCCGATGCCTTCTGAGAGAAGTGATCTACCTTGGTCGCTCGCCAGTCGGTAGGCTTCCTGATAGACTTATATGTAAGCACATAACCAAGGCTTGATAGACTTGGGGGGGGGGGGGGGGGGGGCTTTACATACATACAAGGGGTCAAGTCAACAATGCCATGGATCACGCAAGTCAGAACTGATCTGGGAAATAATATAAATATATATATATATATATATATATATATATATATATATATATATATATATATATATATATATATATATATATATACTGTGACTTTTTGACTTTGACTTCGTTGGCCTGCATCCAACGAGACAACAGTAATCCCCGACCGTTGGGTTACACAATCTCATGTGGAACGCACAACCTGCGTCTCCGCCATAATGAGCAATGGTTAGTTGCTTGACCGGGAGGAAGCCCCACCCATCCCAACGAGATAACTCCTGACTACTGTTGTCTCGTTGGACCCACTCCAAAGAAGTAAAAAAACTCCATTTATAAGCCATCCGACGAGAGGCCGGCGAAAATATGGGTTGTTTGATTGTGGAGTACCCTGATGAGTCCTGCCCTGCACTGATAAGTATATATATATATATATATATATATATATATATATATATATATATATATATATATATATATATATATATATATATATATATATATATATGTGTGTGTGTATGTATGTATATAATTGAGCTGCTTGTAAAGATTTTACACACAAGATTTCCACTTTTGAATTAATCATTAATGAAAAGTGTGGGGGTAAAATATTTAGGGTATAGCGAACGCATGAAAAACAACCGGTTACCGTAATGTTTACTGCGAATTAATTAAGGGTAAATGAAAACAAGGCGATCAGTCAAAACATTTCAAGGACGTTGTGCATAGAGATCTGAAGGACCCGGGAATTGTCAACAATCGGAAAGGGTAGCAAATAATAAAAGGGAATGGTGTAACCGCTACAACTGCTCGGTCAGTAAAGACATATATTATGAACGTTTAATAGGTGATATCCATATATCAAGTATGTTCGCTGTCGAAATATTTTATTTTGTTTGTGTGAAACGTTCAAAAATAATCATAAAAACAATTAATTGACATTAAAGTTTAACATACAACTAACTCAACTACATTTTCTTATTTATGTTGAGAAAAGGTAAGTAAAACACAATATTTAAACAATCATTTATTAGGTTTTTTGTGTGTACTTAAATTGATTCTAGTCTGGACATGTTTTTGTTCAGCTGGATATATGTATATACGTAAACTATAAATACATAAATACATACATGCAACTTTTATTCCTTTATAACATAATTAACATTAGTTTCTAGATATCTGTACATATATTATGAAATTATATTTTACTGCAAAATTACTGGTCGTCACAAAGCATTTGGTTTTCACTATTTGATTTGATAAAGTTTCATTTATATATTTACTATTTGTAGTTAATAATGCAATATACTTGTAAATATTGTCTATAAAAATTGAAATACTATAAAGGTACAATGTAAAATTAATTTGCAGTTCCTTACACTGTACCTTTACAGCTTGATTGTAAATTATTTTCCAAATTGAAAGACATTTAGTGACTAAAATATATTAATACTGCATAAATTCAAACTGCGTCGACAATGGTATTCATAAAACAATAGCAATAAAAAAAACTTTTTGTGCATAATACTATTAAAAAAATCTGAACACAACTGGTACAATTATTTAACTAATTTAATAACAAAGCAAAAATGTACATAGCTGGACCAGTTAAAATTTTGGCAATTTCTAATTTCTTCTATAACTGTCCTCAAAAAACTACCAGCCCATCTAAAAAAGCTAATCTGGTACAGATGCAATAGTTACCTTTTAAAATTGTTTTAAGGTTCTAGTTAACTTACCCAATAATTTTTCGATATGTAAATGAAACAAAATTTTAAATATCGTTTTTGATCTCTTATTTTGTACTTCAAAATTCTAATCTATAGAACATCATTTAAAAAAAACAGTCGCAAGCATAAAATAAAAAAGAACGATATAGGAAATTTCATTTAAAAATTGATATTTTATTTGAGCTTGTATCACAAAAACTAAACTCAAAGAGATTTACTAGTAAACATCAAATCACTTGTTTTAATTTCTCTCGCGCGTTTCGCTAACCACATTAGCATCATCAGCAGCTGGTTGAATTTGAGTCGCCGAGAAATTAAAGCAAGTGATTATTTTGAATTAATCTTGTATCATTACTTCATATAAAATATATTTTTGAAAATTTCAGCCTGAAATGGCTTGTGTAAAGCTGAGATATGGCTACGAGTAAACTATTATATATTCATTTGAAATTTCTGCACATGCAATGCAGATAGGTTTTGACAATAATGTGGTTCCATCATTTTTTGAATAATATGTAAAATTATCGAATTACTAATACAAGAGCTACGCTTGGACACATTGAATACAACCAGTTGCATGATGCAACTACTGAAACTACCTACTGAACCTACTGAAAATAAGAGAATAAGGCAAAGCATCTCATTGAATATTGAACTATTTGAGTTATACCAATTAAGGGGTAACACCACTGTAAATTTTTCAAAAAATCTTCTTTTTTTTATTAGCTTAAAAAATTCTTTGAATCTTTTAGAATATGGGGAAGAAAATTGTTTTCTTTAAAATTTCGCGCTCTTTCCTAAGCGCGTCGGACTACTTCGAAATGACACCTGTGTCAAATAAATACATGCTGGGAACGTACTGCCTAGGTATAGCCTAACATTTTACCTTATGATTTCTAACTTCTCTAATACATAACAGATGTCTAACTAAACTCAATGTCTAACACTAAACTCAAAGAGATTTAGAACTAAACACCGAATCACTTTTTTTTTTAAGTTGTCGACGCACGTTTCACTAACCATGTTAGCATCATCAGGAGAAGATTTAATCTATATTAAATTGATCACAGATGTCGTGAAAAGACGTTTATGTTTAGCCAGAAGCATTTACAAACAAAAGTACGTTAGTATAACGCCAGTACATGTACAAAAAAGACTATTTCCTCGCTTGAACCTCACGGTTTTTGTGTACAGTGCTAATTTTTAACAGTTTATTTGTAATGTCAGAGTACTTATAAGCTACAATGAGTGACGCAAAAGTGCACCAGGGCATGAAAGGTACAAAAAATCGTATCGAACGCTGCATTGGCGCAATTCGTCATCAAGACTACCGTTGAATAAATTTGAGGCTGAGAGCGATTCGAAAGGAGTCAAAGCGATTTGAGGACCTGAGCCGAGACGATTTGCTAAACCGTTGCTTGGGAGCCTACACATAAAATAGCAACGAAAGTTTCAATACTACTGTTTGGAAATTGGCTCCAAAATCTTATTCAAGTGGCAAAAAAGTCTTGAATATAGCTACTGATATTGTTGTGTGCACTTTTAATGATGGTCTGACTAATATTCTTCGAATTATGAAAGTATATAAGATGGATATTGACATCCAATCATACAATTTTTGCCTAGTAGCCGATGCTAAGTGGACCAAGGACGCCCAGATGTGTTTGATAAATGCAGCGAAAGAGGCACGCTCTAACATAAAATGATCGAGAAAAGAGAATGAGGAAGAATATTTAAATATAGAAGGGCAGTCCTGTGGTCCTGGGATTGCAGATTAATGGAAAGAATTTTTAAACAGTCGGATATTAATTTTTTCCATGACTATAACATATTTCAAAACTTGAAACGCGTTTTTCTCTAAATATGATTTTTCAAAACGGCACGTAGCATACTACTTTTCATGCGAATTTTTAATATCTTTAAAATAACATTTTAAAGTACGGAATTTTCGATAAGTTAATTCAAACAATATTTATTAACAAATAGTTACCCTTGTTAATATATATAATTACCCTAATATTTTGTCGAAAATTTAATGTTTTTTATTTAGGTACTCACTAATCACACAAAAATCAATATTTTCAAAATCTCCTACATATTTTACTAACTATAAACATGTAGATTAAGTGATTTTTTTTCTAGATTCAAATTTGCACCAGTTACACTGTGCCGCAGAGCGCCTTAAATTCAACATGACTGGCGAGTATTATACTTAAATATTTGCCTGATAACTTCCTTAAATATTATTATCTTATTACCTTTTCTTCCATCCAAAAAAAAATTGTCAAAAAAGCCGTTTTTTAGCATATTACAGTGGTACCCCTTAATAGAATTTTTTTTTTTAATGAAAAACCCTATAATTATTTTTTCTCCATGACTATAATGAAAAATAACAACAAAAATAAAATCAATATATCAAATTTACTAAAACCTTAATCGTGTGTGCTGCTTTATCAGTACAATCACTAAAATGGGTTATACTATATCTTTAATTTTTTTATATGGGAATACTACCCGTTTTAAAGACCTGTATATATTTCACAAATACACCCGTTTGTTTACTTTCTTTGGCAGTGTTAACCTCTTACTCACACTGCACCAAAATAATATCAACATAACATTATTAAAGTAATGCAGTACTTGAAAAATATCTCATTTACTTTCAATATCTAAAAATGCATTTACCTCAATTTTTTTTAACGCTTGTTTCTTGTAATTACGCATTCTGTAAAATTAATGATACTGCATCACCCTAAGATATATAAATATCTTTCAAAAATATCTTCAAAAAAAAGCTGTGACAAAAGTTTTTGATCTAATAATTCTTTTTTTTTTTGTCACAACAAATAAATTCTTAACCTCAATGAAACATGCCACCCTGGCAAAATGTAGTATTGTCGATTTTTTTACTCACTACAAAGTGAGTTAATTTGATTACAAAGTGATTATTACTTTATCTAAGTTACATTGTCTTTTCGTGCTGTAAATGATACTATTGAGCGAATACCTTTTACAGATGTCTGAAAGAAATATGATATCAAAAAAAATTAAATTAAGAAATAAAGGTTTGCATACTTACTTTTTTCTTTGAACCATTTAAAAAGTCTTTATACATTTCTGATCGAAGATATCTGGAGTAACTATCACTTTTCATTAGATGATATACATGTGCCTAAAAACAATGATAAAAATAGAGATATCAAAAAAATTGGATCGTTTATAATTATACAAAAACCAATGAAATATAAACGTACCATAATTAAAGGTTTTATTGAGAAATGTTCAAGGTTAGATAAAAAATAAAACAAAATATTAACTAAAGGATACATTAATGTTTTCGAATAAATTCGGCCCGATGTTCACAGAAAGCAAACAAAAAAAAACAACTGCATTCTTACCAAAAACGAAAAATGCATGGTATTATCGAAGCGCAAAAAGAAAAAAAACATAAAGAGCTCAGGTAGGGAGACTCTCTTTCAAGAGCGCTGTTTAACCTGGTAGTGGAAATGATAATAAAATATAGCACAAAATGAAAAGGGATGTGACACTATTTTTTATAACAATCACCAATGTTTGGCCTTCACGAATGACAACACTATTGGCTAAGAAACAAAAGATCATCCATATTGATCAACTTTAAAAGGCAAAAAATATAAATTTGAGAATTTTGTATATCTTGGAGTTGTAATAGATGAGAAGTAAATAAATGGAATTGAAGGCTAGAAAGGCAAAAGAGAAATATGAGTCTGAGGACCTATAAGAGAATTTGTAAGATAGTAAATAGCCCTACAGGAACATATACCAATGAAACTTAGGTGTTAAAGAAATGGAAATGACGAAATGGTGAGAAACAAAACTAAGGGCAATTTATGGAGATACAAATATGGATAAGATAAATAGAGAAGACAAATATGAAGAGAATTACATTTTTTATTGGACAATAGGAGAAGCAGAAGCAATAAAATGTTTGTAATACTGATTAAAAAAAAACAAAAACAAGAGCAAGTCAATGCAAGACGGTTGTACAGTTAATTTTTTTTTAATTTTTCAAAATGTTTAAAAATTAATATTCAAAGTTCAGATCATTCTTAATATTTTGTTTATATACTAATTGTCTTTCCAATATTCTTTCATGTTGTGTAATATTTAATGCATTTGATTTAAAAAAATGGAGCATTTTACAAATTAATTGATTTCACGTCAATATTAGAACCAACAGTGTAAAATTACCTAAGAGCGTCAAGAAAAGTGGGGATGCAAAGCCGTTAAGGTTAATTCGTCAACCAGTGCTCGCAGATTATTTGCTAACGAGCGATTTGATGAAGAAAGGACGTTTTGGTCAACAGAAAGCGGGTACTGCAGTAGAACAGCGACAAACCGCATACTCCCAGACAAAGGAAGAAAAAATTCCAAAAACTCAACACATTAGCAATTTATACCTTATCCAATATATAGCCCATACTTTGCGCCACTTGATTTCCAACTTTTCCGTTCGTTAGCACACTTGTTATTTGAACTAACTTTCACTAATCTGAACGAGTTTAAACAACCCGCCAATAGGTAGAATTATACAGTTTTTATCTACTTTTTCAGCAGAAGTGTGAAGTAAAAACTAGGAAATTATGGAAGCACTGTAATATTTAATACTATACCGCTGCGTTATCAAAAGCCCATCTGTCAGGTACTTCCATATTTTTCTTTGTAAACTCATAAGACTGTGAATCGATATTTAGTGGACACTTGGCATCTGATGCTAGAAAATAATCCCATATTTCAGATACCTTTTTTTGTACTTGGCTCTGTGGAAGAGCTTTTAATTCTTGGACAGCTTCCCAGAACCTAAAAAACATCAATTAATTATTCATAAATAATATGTACAATTTTGACTTACTTTAAATTTTCACCACTAAATTCTTTGTCAAGGAATTTTTCAAAATGTTCTCGGCCTAAAGGGTCAGCAAGCAACTCCTGGAGGCCAAAAGCCCACCTCTTTACACGTCGGGCTGATATGTCTTTGGCTAATTTTTCTTGATCCCATAATTCTGTGTTATCATAAATCCAAGGATTTGGATATTCAGGTGGAACAAAAATTGGATCATATTCTAAATACTGCTCATAATAAGCCATAAATCTAAAAATATTTTAATAATGTACTGAATCAAAATGAAGGATTTAAAAAATATTCTTACGATTCTGCGGCTTTAGATACTTTAATATTCCTTCTTTCCAGCTGAGACCTAAGCAAGGTAATTTGTCTTTTTAAAGATTCCACAGTTACTTTGGAATGTAAACCAGATGTAGAAGGAGACAACTTAGGCGGGCCTATTTGTAAGTGCTTTATACCTTTGACAGGTTTATTCATTTGACAGGCCTTTTTAATATCAATTTCTGTTGTATTCACACACCCAGGCTAAAACACTCACCAAAATAAAATTATACAATTTTTGCAAAATAAAATTGAAAAAGAACTACCATAGGTCGGTGAACATCCCAGAAAGCTCTTTCTTGGCTATCAAGTACTTTTCTTTCCAATTTATCTCGCTTCTTATCAACTTTACTCTGGGCTTCTGCCTGCATAAAAATAAATTCCCACTTACGGGAAAACATTTTTTGAAGCCTGGCCAAATTTTCTGCTTCATAATCTGCCAATTCCAATCTAGTTTTATTTTGCATTGTCCTTTTACACAAATATACAGCTACAAAATTATTAACATAATTAATATGAATACTATTATTTCAGTACCTAATACCATAATCAGTATTTTCTGGTTCCCAACAATTTGATGGCCAAAAATAGGGAGTTTGGAATCGATAAAATGTTCCATCATTTTTCACTGTTAACATATGATCATCAATTGGAAAAAAATAACCATGTGATGCAATGAGATGTGCTAAATGCAATGCTTCTTGTTGATCCTCTACATCTAAATGTTTTAGCATCCAAGTTATTAAATCAGACCCAGTAAAAACAGATGGAATTTTTGACATAAATGATTTTACTGTTCTCACAGGTACACCTGTGCTCTCATCTTGCATTTTTTCAATGATTTTTTCCATCTAAAACTCAGCATTATAAGCATATTCAGAGAAGCCCATTTTAAGTTCTGTAAAAAAACATGAATAAACATTGCATACTTGCTAACCTTTTTATAGAGTAATAAATTTGGAGATTCATCACATGAACTTGGTTGTTGAAGAGAGGCACTTTCTTCATTAGCCTGTGCCCCAGTGCAACCTGAAGTATTTGGATCTGGCTTGCGTTTGACAGCAGCCTTATCTGAATTCATTGTGACCATATTAGAAGTTAGGGAAGAGTGACTTCCCACATTTTCTATAAACATTAATAAAACGTAGACAGTTCAACTGATGATAAATTTAAAAAAGAAACATATTAAAGACATAACCATATATATATGTTAACAAAAATACCTAAAAATGGAATTTCTTGTATATATAAATTAATTCTTTTTAATTTTAATTTTATTTTCATTACATAAATACAAATTCTAAAGGTTTACTAGTGTACACTCTACTATGTTAATAAGTTTAATGAATACCTCATTAAAAATTGAACCAAAGGGGGTGGAAATGAGCATTTCGTTTCCTGCATTATATTGAGATTTATTAATGGAAGCTCATGTTTTCCTATATTCAAACATTTTCATAATAAATTGAGATACCAAAAATGTAATTCACTATAATGTTTACTTTACAGTCTTTATCAACTTCCCAGGGATACACCATCGATATTCCCAGCTACTGCTCCTTTTCAGTTTTCTTTCGGCAAATTTTCGTCTGCCTTCGTAATTTTCCCGTGGGAAATTTGAAAATTATCAGCTAATACTTACTAGTCTTTGAACTTCTAAATATTTTCAACATTATGTTGATGTTTCAATGTATTTTATAATTAGAGAACATATTAGGGCCTGTATTAATCAATTATTTCTGTATTTATTTAAAAATAAATATAATTTTTAGGTGAATATTTAGGTTGATAAGCTCAAATAAACATACTACTAGTGATATCTGATGACATTTTCCTCAATTAAATTGTTGACAGAGCCTGTAATAGGAAGCCACTTCGTAAAATTATTCATATATATCTCAGAATACTTTTTTAACTGTAATAATTTATTTAGCACAATTATCCTTTAAAATATTGTTTACACAGATTAAACATTTAAGAAATAAAAATCCAAAAGGTATTTACTAATTCACCTAAATACATTTCGGAACATACTTACCTAAATGACAGTTAACTGACATTCGGAAAATGATGTAGCAAAACTATACATTTTAGTAGACAAGTTGTTTTTAATAGGTTGGTTTTTGTGCATTTCAGAATATTACTTATAAAAGAAAGAAAATTCTACACCTTTGCTCTTTTACATTTTAATAGCGTTAGAAAGGCCGTACATATATTTAATAATGTCTCAATCCAAGGCCGAAACACCAGCAAAAGTGGAAACGAAAAAAGAAAACGAAGACGACAAAAATGAACTGGTACATTGTTATAATTTCTCTCTGATAATTTAATTGTAGATATTTTATTATTTTAGTCTGAAGAAGATAAACTGCTACAAGATGAATTAAACCTTTGTGTTGAAAGACTTACTGTAAGTTAACCTATAATTTGTTGTGTCACTGTATTCACCTTTGTTTTTAAGGAAAATGATGAAAATCTGTATCTTTCTGCACTTAATGTTCTTGTAACAAAAATAAGAGCGTCAACTACCTCAATGACATCAGTCCCAAAACCATTAAAATTTATGAGGCCTCATTATGATACAATGAAGCAGGTTTATGAAAAAATTAAAAATCCAAATGTTAAAAAGGTATGTTCTGATGTGGTATCAGTATTAGCTATGACCATGGGTGAAGGGAGAGAATGTTTAAAATATCGGCTTCTATCAGAATTGAATCAGATTGGAGAATGGGGGCATGAATATGTCAGGTCAGTTATATTTATGTAAAGTTTTATATTATATTTAGTAAATTCACAATAATGCAGACATTTAGCTGGTGAAATTGCTGGAGAATGGGCTGAAAAGGATGTTGATGACAAGGATGTTGAAGACAAACTAATTCAACTAGCCAAACAAATTGTCCCTTATAATATGGCTCATAATGCTGAAGCTGAAGCATGTGATTTACTGATGGAAATTGAAAGGCTGGATTTACTCGAAGAATATGTAGATGAAAATATTTACCAGAGAGTGTGCTTATATCTTACAAGGTATTGTAAATTGATTACATTTAACCTGAAAATATTATATTTTTTCTTTTTAGTTGTGTCCCATATGTAGCTGATCCTGAAAATACAACCTTGTTACAAACTGCACTTTTACTGTTTAGAAAATTTAATCAGTATCCCCAGGCTTTAAGATTGGCAATGCAACTCAATGATCATGCTCTTATTGAGGAGATATTCCTGTCATGCAAGGACATGTAGGTAATTCTAGATGTTGCAGTGTCAAAGTTACTTATTTTAATGTTTTATTTAGAACTGTCCAAAAACAACTTGCTTTCATGCTAGGCCGGCAACAAATCTACATTGAAATTCCTGAAAGTACACCAGAATATGATGATTTAGCAGAAATTATGGCCAACTGTCATTTAAACAATCATTTCTTAAATTTGGCTAGGGAATTGGATATCATGGAACCAAAGACTCCAGAAGATGTATATAAATCTCATTTAGAAAATACGAGACCATCCTTTGGAGGCAGTCAAGTAGATTCTGCTAGACAAAATTTAGCAGCTAGTTTTGTTAATGGCTTTGTAAATGCAGCTTTTGGACAGGATAAATTATTAATGGAAGATGGTAATAAATGGCTGTACAAGAATAAAGAACATGGAATGCTTAGTGCTACAGCTTCTCTTGGCCTGGTTCTGTTATGGGATGTTGATGGTGGATTGACACCAATTGACAAGTATTTATATTCCCAAGAAGATCATATTAAGTCTGGTGCACTATTGGCTTGTGGAATTGTTAATTGTGGTGTGAGAAATGAATGTGACCCTGCCCTAGCTCTTCTGAGTGATTATGTACTTCATAATACTCCAATAATGAGAACTGGAGCTATTTTGGGATTAGGATTAGCATATGTTGGCTCTAACCGGGAAGCTGTATTGAGTTTGCTATTTCCAGTGTTTTCTGATCCTAAATCAAATATGGAAGTTATTGGCATGGCTGCTCTAGCCTGTGGGATGATTGCTGTAGGATCAGGAAATTATGAAGTTACAAACACCATTATTCAAACTTTGATAGAAAAAAGTGAGTCTGAACTTAAGGACACTTATTCAAGGTTTTTGCCACTAGGAATTGGGTTGTGTCATTTGGGCAAACAAGAAAGCATTGATACAATTATTGTTGCATTAGAAGCCCTCCCTCAGCCTTTTAGGTTTGTATAATTAATTTTCTACAAAACATAATAATTTTGACTTGATTCATAGATCAATGGCAACTACAATGGTAAATATATGTGCCTATGCTGGGACAGGAAATGTTTTAAAAGTGCAACATTTACTTCACATCTGTTCAGAACATTATGAATCATCTGACACTTCAGAAAAGGACAAAAAAGATAAAGACAAGGACAAGAAAGAAAAAAGTGAAGATAAAGAAAAGGATTTATCAGCTCGTCAAGCTATCGCCGTTCTTGGCATTGCTCTGATCAGCATGGGAGAAGATATCGGCAGTGAAATGGCTTTCAGAACATTTGGACATTTACTTAGATATTGTGAACCTGTTATTAGAAGAGCTGTACCACTTGCCTTGGGTCTTATATCAGTTTCAAATCCCAAATTGAGCATACTTGATACACTTAGCAAATTTTCTCATGATAGTGATGCTGAAGTAGCTCATAATGCCATTTTTGCAATGGGCTTAGTTGGTGCTGGAACAAATAATGCAAGATTAGCAGCTATGTTGAGGCAACTAGCTCAATATCATGCAAAAGATCCCAATAATTTATTCATGGTTAGAATTGCCCAAGGTTTAACTCATTTGGGCAAAGGAACTTTGACACTTAGTCCATACCACAGTGACAGACAACTTATGAGTCCTGTAGCAGTTGCTGGTTTAATGGCTACATTAGTGGGTTTCTTAGATGTTAAAACAAGTGAGTATTATAGAGGAAAACAGAAAAACCAGCTTCTAGATCAAATGTAATGTACAACTTCTAATTTCAATTTGTTGCAGTTATTCTAGGAAAATCACATTATTTGTTATACACTTTGGCAGCAGCAATGCAACCAAGAATGTTGGTAACATTTGATGAAGATCTCAATGCTTTACCAGTACCTGTTAGAGTTGGTTTGGTAAGTTTCATTAAATAATAGTCTTATTCTATTTCATATAACTGTTCTTTTTTATTATTATAGGCCGTTGATGTTGTGGGACAAGCAGGAAAGCCAAAAACCATTACTGGCTTTCAAACACATACAACCCCTGTTCTTCTGGCACATGGTGAAAGGGCAGAACTTGCTACTGAAGAATACATTTCTCTTACTCCAATAATGGAAGGTTTTGTTATTTTAAGAAAAAACCCCGACTTTAATCCATAATTCTTAGATATTAGAGTTTATTTGTTAAGTAATATTTCAATTTTGCTTTAATAAAAATGTCTATATGTACAATGCGTTTTTATTTCAAAACATTCCTTTTTTATTAACAAAATAATTACATTTACAAAGGTGAACTGAAAATTTTTGTTCTCAACTCTGTTACATAAATTGATCTGAATAGAAATATCAAATCAACTATTACAACAGTTCGGTTTTCATCACAATGCACTTTGTCGATCAAGTGCAATCTTAACTCAAAGACATACCATTAAACGCCAAATAATTTATTTTAAATTTCACGACGCGCGTACGCTATGATTCAATTTCCTGATAATGCTTGAGTGATTTGGTGTTTGGTGGTCTCTTTGAGCTTAGTGTCCACACCAAAACTTGCAATGGAAGAATTGATCTGCCATCACCTAGTTGAAAATGTGGAGTTTTAAACTCTTCGCATTCGCCATATTCACCTGATTGGCAACCTTAGACTTCTGACTATTCTTAAAATTCAAAATATTTCTGAGTGGACATAATCGCTCATATGAGTAACTGATCAACGCTTCAATGGTTATTTTAGGAACCCGCAATTAAGGAGAACTATAATAATCGATTATATCCCAGCTATTTCTACAGTAAAATCGAATTTTGTACATACATTTTGTCGACTTTAGAACCTATTCGAATCAGAATGTTTTTCTGTCATGTAGTTATTTTAAAGCGCCATCGTTCGACTTAAAAGCGAGCTATAATTTACTAGTTTATTGTGAATATAGCCTGAAAAAACAGTTGTAGATGCAATGTCGCTCGAAAAAAAAAGTAAAGCCTTCTTTTTGTCTTTCATCTGAAAAACAATGCTGCGGAAGCTCAAGACGCGATTTGTGTAGCTGTGAAAGATATTGCTGTTTCATACAGTACTTGTAAGATGAAGGATAACGTATTGGAATCATTGCTGGAAAAAAATTCTTGTCCTACACTGCTAAACCTAACAAAAAAAGTCAGCAGCAAGGCGTCGGGCATTATGAGTTGTTCCAATCTGATTCTCAATCCATTCCAACTAATTCGTATTTCGTGACACTCTTTTTTTATTTTGCTTACTCTATTTTGCTTACTCTCTACACATATAGTATAAGAAACTATGAAAAAAATCACCGAGTTAGGCTGGGGAATTTTATCCCACCCGGCGTATTTTTTAGACTTGGGCCCTTCGAACTCTCATTTCTTTTGATCTTTACAACATCACCTGGTTGATAGTCGCTTGATATCTCTTGAGGAAGTTGAATATATTTATATTAAAAACAAAGAAAATACACCCGGGCCCCACGTTGGGGCTTTGTAGTTTCGCCATCGGCCATTCAAAGCGCCAGCAAGCCTCTCCCAGGACAGGTTTCTGGCCTTAAGCCGTCATCAGCTGGGCTCAAGCTGAACGCCTGTCTTCCACAATCTCATGTGGAACGCATAGCAACTTGCGTCTCTTGCTTTTAAAGATAGTCCTCGGGTTCCCACTTATTTTGCCTGAGATTGTACCCCTTGCTGGATTTTATGCGGTTTGGAGGCCTCTTGTTGATCCAGGAAGTTGCTGCAACATTTCAGCCTATGACAAATTCTGCAGGAAATAGAAGAATCAGATCACCTGATTGGTTTAATTTGTCATCTATGCGAAAAAACAAAGCAGCGGTAAAAATTGAAGATCGAATATCCGATGAGTTTTGCGCCACTAAATGTACAAGACAAGGTTGTACTCTATCACCAATTCTATTCAACATTTATGGTGAATATATCATGCGTAGAGCTCTCGAGGATGGAGTGCCTGGTGTCAGTATTGGCGGCATTAAAATACTTAACTTAAGATATGCCGATGACACTACACTTCTTTTGATGAAATTAGTCTGAAAAGGCTTGCCTTTTCGAAAATAAGAATTATATGTTTCCTGTTTGTCTTTCTCTCTTGACTTTACTTTTTTGAAACTATGTTTGTCAAGGATGGAGTTCAACAGCTGCCTGTAAAAGTAATTTTACAGGTTTTCGTGAACGAGACGCATCATTCAAGCCTCTCGATACAATATCAAAAGTAAGGTAAGAGAATCCGACAGAGCTACGAAGGTAAAAACAAATATACAACAAAAATAACGTATAAATAATCTAGATTTGAGGATAATACATACCTTATACAGTAATCAAATAGCTAGAGTCAGTGTAGAGGAAGAATATGCAAAAGACATACACATAAAACGAGGAGTAAGGCAGGGTGTATATACTCTCACCGACAAATTTCAATGTATATTCGAGTACATTTCGAGAAGAAACATCCGGCGTGGTAAATTAATGGTATCCCATTAATAATATAAGATATGCCAATAACACAGTTGTATTGGCGGGAAATATCGAGGACCTAAAAAAATTACCGCAAGGATAAGAGAAATCATCAAACTCTACGAATTGAATATGAAACTAAATAAAACAAAATACGTGTGTTTCACGAAATCATCCAATAACAACAGACTTAAGAATAAACACAATTATATTGAGCGAGTGGATAAACACAAGTATTTAGGAACTTGGGTTAATTCAAAGAATGATAAAACCGAATTAATAAAAAGAAGGATAGAAACAGTTCGCAGTTCGCAGTTCGCGACATTCTGCAGGATGAAATATTTCTTCTGCTGTAGAAAACTAGAAAATGAATTGAAAATCCGAATGACTCACTGCAACATATACTCAATTTATCTTTACGGTATATAAGTCTCTACCCTTAATAAATACATGATCAAGAGACTGGAAGCTTTTGAAATATTGCTATTCAGAGAAATACTACGAGTATCTTGGGTAGAGAAAGTCACAAATAAAGAGGTCCTACTTGGAATATCAACCGAAAGAGTACTAATAACAACCATAAAGACATGCAAATTGGAATACTTTGGGCACGTAATAAGAGGACCGCGTTATGATCTATTCAGAGTGATTGTGTAGGAAAAGACAGAGAGGAGAAGAAGCGTGGGAAGACCAAGAAAGGTTATGGAGGTAAAATGTGAGAGAATGGTTCAACTCTACATCGACCCATTTATTTGGAACACGTGTGGACAAGGTGAATATAGTCATGATGCCCGCCAACCTTCATGAATGCATGACAAAAAGAAGATCTAAAAATACCTGGGGATATACCAAAAACTGATTTCAGTGATTACTTACATTAATCTGGGACACAAAAATTAACAAAAAACCTCTAGTCGAAAGTGTGTGAAAAACGATAACAACTGTTGACACAATGATAATGAACATTTCAATAAGTATGTTGTTCGTTAGTACAAATATTTATACACATTTTATAACTATCAATTTTTATTAATGAAATATTTTTATATCTTTGCTTTGTCATATGCTAGCTCCTTAAATCGCTTTATAATACACAGTGGACCTATTGCATAACATAAAAATGTTCGTGTGAAAAGAAGAATACTTCTATTATTTAATGTCCTCAAATTTGGAAATGATATAGGAAACAATTATATAACGGCATTCGTCGATATCCTAGCGGTGTGAGTAGCTGCTCCATCTTGTTAAAACATTGCCATTGTCTTGTTAAAACCTTGTTAAAACTTATCATCATTAACAAGACTATATGTCATCAGTGTCAAAAATATCTCGATTAGGTGAACATAGCGGGCTGATACAACCAGCCCCGGATATAGGGGGTAGGGGTCAAACCGGTGCACCTGCCTCGGGCAGCAATTTACGAGGGCGCCAAATATAAATTAAAAAAAAAAACTTGTTTCACTGAAGCGCCTAGCATCTAGGGCGTGTCGTACTATCGATTGTTCATTTGATTTTGAAACGCATCCTAAGATGACTTTTGAATGCGTTCGCATTGATGTGATATCTCTGCCAGGGGAATTCCCGTCGCATCTAGAAAAATCCTTCCTAGCAGACAGAAGGGACGAGGTTACACGTCAAAGATGATCGCTATTGATGTGGCTGATTAAGTACAAATAATTAGCGTTATTATAATTATTAGTGGAAACAAACGATTAACAGCTAACGAAGAATACATATATATATATATATATATATATATATATATATATATATATATATATATATATATATATATATATATTATATTATCTAATGTAGTAAAACGTCAACTTTTTTCTTTCTTACACTGATAAAAGGATTTTTTAGTGATTAATAAGATTTATACTATTATAGGGTTATGGCATATATATAAGCGATCTTCGCATCATACAGAAAAGAGGACAAATTTATGCGAACAAATATTTAATTACAGTTAATAACTATTTGTTAACTATTAATAAACAGATGTTTTCCACAAACAAATACTTATACATAAAATGGATTTGTTTGGTGTTAAAAATATTTATTCGTACTTGGATGTGAAATAAAGGTTTATTGATTTTATAGAAGTTGAAGTTTTATAGAAGAGAAAGTATAGAGAAGAGAATATATCACACAGCGAATTCTAGAAGCAAATGTTTTGGATGTGCGAAAATGTCGTGGACAATCTTACGACATCGGATCTAATATGGTCGGCATATATAAAGGAGTCCAAGCCTTTTTAAACCTTGTGGGCGTGCATTCAGCGTCATTATATTCAGAAGCAGTTAGCCTATTTGGGCTTTTTCGCTTAACTTTATTTTTTCTTTGTCGGATCCACCACACGGTGGGAAATAATGAAAAAAAAATTCCAGAGAACGCACTTGATTTCAATAAGAACTCGCTGTATTTAAAAAGCAAGCTCCACTTGTAATCGGAATCAACGAAAAGACAAGGGCATTCGACTTGTTGCAATATGTGCAAACATGACTTGCATAAACTTTTCCCAATATTAGTATAGTTTTAAGGATATACTGCACATTACCGACGACATCTGCAAGCTGTAGCGAAGTTTCAGCAAACTAAAAATAATTAAACCCTATCTGCCTTCAACAATGAGTCAGGATTGTTCATCTGACCTGGCGATCCTAGCCATCGAAAATAAAACTGCCTATGAGACGAACTTTGATGAAGTAATAAATTCTTTCGTGGAAAGAAAAGTTCAACGTGTAAAGCTGTAGTAAGATTAAATAGTAAAATTTGCTGGTACCTAAGGATTGAAGGTGTGTGTACAGTCTGGCTTGTGCGTTGTCTACACTGGTTGTATGTATCCTTATTAAGGAAAACTTATTAGCAAATAGGTAATAATGAGTGCAAATTTATTTAAGGGTTTTTTTTCTCCCGATCACAAAAAAAAATTTGAAATCATTAATCTCAAATGGTGGAGGAGAGGGGCGCCAATGTCAAGTCTTTGCCCTGGTTCTGAAAAATTGTAGATCCGGTGCTGGATTCAACAGTAGTGGTAGTTATTGGCATTCTCAAAAAAAAGCGAAGTCTGATAATGCCAAAATGTTTTTTTGTTAGACCAATAACGAACGTTTAGTTTATTTACAAAATTCGAAAGGAAAAATGTTTCATTAGGCATAAACAATTTGTAAAAAATATTTTCGTTTTCGTCTAAAAGATCCTATGTTTGCAGACGTACTTATACAGTTCTTTCTCTACCTGGAGGCTTCTTTTTCATTGCAACATCAGTTTCTTCATATTTTGACCCACGTTTTGTTAGCATCAGCTGAGTGTACCAAATAATTATTGTTAAATTATTAAATAAGCGTTGAGCTGTCATAATACAATTCACTATTTTTGTAGTATACTTTAACGGTGAATGCGTGTTGCGTGTGCACTGTTTCACTGATTCATGGTTACTAACTCTATAATGCTGCAAATACAATGAAGTTATTTTATTAGGTCTACCCGAGAGACATGCGAGAACTATAGAAAATCTCCCGTTTCTCTGCCCCATCCTGAATTGGTTTTATATTACTCTTATGTGTTCTTATGTGTACATGTATATATTTTTCAGTATACAGGATTAAATCTAGGAAAATTGATTGCTTTGGTAATGGTCGATCTTTATCAATCCAGCTGTTAGGAAAAGTTAAAAAAATAACCAAGAGTACAATTGCAATAAGCTTAACCCCAGTATCACAGGTAAGTGACTAAAAATGTCATTTTTAGATAATTTTTCATCAAAATCTTATTGGCATTTCAAACTCTTTATTCTCTTGGTAGACAGCTTCGAACTGATCAGTTAATAATCATAATCAGTTAGAAAGTGTCTTAAACTGCTCAAACGAACGGATTGACTTCCGGAAGGATAACTCTAACATGTACTCGATATCTGGAAACCAGTTAATATACATATACAGTCAAAGCTCCTTATTCGCGGGCGATACGTCCCATAAATATGCCGCGAATACAGAAACCGTATACCAAGGTTACAAAATAAAAAGAACAAATATATAATAAAAGCAATTTAATGAGAGATTTTCCAACAATATTAATAAACAGTATAGGCTTAGGCAATGGTTTAAATAATTTAGTATTTTTTTCTTGTTTTGCCGAAAAGATCTTTCAATTTGGATTGATATTCAGCTGTAGCATTAACAATTTGCCTTTTAAAAACAAGACTTCTTTTCAGTGTTCGTTAAGGCTTTCTCTTCAATGGAATGGGGATTAAGCATTTGCTCCAAGTCGGTTTCAGTCAAATCTTCATCAGGCGATTCAAGCAATTCTTTGATGCCACTTGATTCTATCTGTTCGAAACCATCTCGTTCTATACCATTTACAACTTGACCAATGTTTTCAGTTAATGCTTGAATTTGTATGGATTCTTTATCGTTACCGACAGTTAGATCAGGCCTGGATTATTCCTTGGTCCATAGGTTGGAGTAAGGCCGTCATATTAGGAGGATAACGCATGTAATTAAGTTTAATTACATACGTTCTAAATATATATATTATATTCCTCCCCCATATATATATATATATATATATATATATATATATATATATATATATATATATATATATATATATACATATATATATATATATATATATATATATATATATATATATATATATATATATATATATATATATATATATGGGGTTCATAATATTATGCAATACTATGAGATAAAATTGTTTTAGTTAGTTAATTTATTATTGGATTAGTCATTGCCACAAACTCATTTTTTAATTTTTGCTTTCAAATTAAAAATATAAAAGAAAATATAATACCAGAAAATTGAAAAAAAAATGCTTTAATTTCTCCAGCATACCATGTTACATTTATTTACGTGGTTGTTCCATTATCAGTTAAAAAGTGTAATATAAGCTTAAAAACGCCCCTTTATTTAAATATTGATGCTACACTAGAACAACCCACTAAACCGTCGATAGTCATTCAAGTGAAACAATCTACAGAGTCACAATGATACAATAAGCGCTATGGCTTTATTTCGTATATTTTTATTGTTTTTTTGTGTGATTTTTGGTAGTGTCTTAGCTGACAATGATCTTGATGGGCAGTAAGTATACATTCTTTACAACTACTATAATCAATATTCTATATTATCTACCAATAAATAAAATATATAATATTAATATGATAATATTTTAAGTATATTTTATAACTGAAAAACATAGAGGATATGGCTTTCCATTTTGTAAATATCTAACATGTCCTTATATTTCGTGTTCTATAACTCCGTTTAAAATCTATACAGGATCTCTCTCTTTTATAGTTTCTAATTGTGTACCCTTGAGTTCTCAAAACAGTCAAAGTATGTCGTCATAAAACAGTAGGAAATATTTTTGGCCCCGCTCTGGAAAAAAATATAACACACATGACAAAAAAACTCGAAACGTTTTGTGGAGGTAGGATATGAAATTATCGAGTTATTGGATCCTAGTAATGAGAAATTAAAAAAAATGTTCTGTAGTATATTGAAAAATAGCATAAAAAGTAAAGCAAATGAGATTCGTTCATTATAAATAAATAAAAAAGAGCTACTGACACAGGAAGACGAAATAATGCAAAGATGTCACGACTATTTCAAAGAATTATTGATTGTTAATATAAACAAAGATAAGGGCAAGATGAAAGAGATATATATCGAAAGTGCTGAAATTATCGACGCTATAATAATGTTGAAAAAAGCTTTAAGAAAACTAAAAATGTGAAAATCACCAGGGCATAATCAAATATCCTCAGAATGGGTAAAATATTTGAGAGATATTGGAAATAAATATTACTAGAAATAATGAATAAAATAAATGAAGGTCAAAAAATACCGGAAGACTGGGAACTGCATTTGGAGAGCAAAAAAATACCGGAGATCTGCAAGAGGCAGAATATCTTTAGGCCAAGTAGAAGAACAACCGATTCGATATTTACTATAAATCAACGGACAGAAATAAAAGAAACCATATACCTCTATTTTATTGATATATTGAAAGCTTGCAGCTCAGTAAAAAGATGGTAAATACTGAAGAAATGGAATGTAAATAGGCACAGGATTAAGAGTATACTCATTTAAATGTATACTCAAAACAACAAATTTTGTAAGAACAAGAAACTTATTCCACCTATACCTAGTCCACACCTATTTACGATTATAACCGATGAAATAATTAAACTAACAACAAAGTAAAAAAATATATTTTGGGCATATTACCATTTAGAAAAAGTGGTATTGAATACGGTACGGAAACGTCAATTGAAAAAAAAATCGCACCGAAACTAAACTAATGGTAATAGCTGCAGATCCTGAAAAAATACTGCATACAATACAATAATACTAAAACACGAAATAATAGAGATCGTAACAATTTTTTTTATAATAATGTGCCATATCGCTTTTTTGATTATCAATATAAAACATCATAATGCTGTTGAAAAACTGTTCGAATCGCTAATTATCTAAATATAATGATAATAACAAAAAAAGTAACAATAGGAAAGTTGTAACATTGATAGTATTGTATTATAGAAGAAAACAGTTACTCAATAGTCTTCTTTCCTTTGGAGTAAACGACAGTCTGATTGAATGTTCGAAAATTTGACGTACTCCCAATGACAGTTTTGATGAACATTCCATATATCCGTCTGCTCGAATCCTTTTAGCAATTCTTGATGCATTTTCTGCCATCACATTTTTCTGGTATTTGCAATCTGTATATCGAAGATCTAATTTTGTTCCTATCAAAAAATAATAAACATTCGGTAGGAAGTGTTTGATTTCTGGATACCACTTCTCTCTGACGTTTTTTAACGAAATTGGATTGTCGATTGAGTAACATATCAGTACAATGTCAGTATTTGCGTAAGAGAGAGGACGTAATCGGTCATAATCTTCTTCTCCTGCAGTATCCCACATTGATAACAACACTTTATTATCGTCAACATTAACTTCTTTGTAACAAGTATCAAAAACAGTTGGTACATACTGTTCTGAGAATTCATTAGTCGAGAATAACGTTAATAACGAAGTTTTTCCACATCCACCATCACCCACCACCACAATTTTTCGTCTTATTTCAGTCATTGTACATTATTTTTTTATGTCGAGGTGTCAGACGTTACACGACCCACTGAAATAAACCAAATGGTGTCCGTTTAAAACTTAAATATATCATCATTTCAATATTTACTTGAAAACTGCTTATCTACGTTTTATATTTATATATAGCGAGAGAAAAAGCTTTATTCAAAAATGATTCAGTAATAAATGAATATGATAAAAATACAATTTACCTATAATTGGATTTGTGATACGTGTCAAACAATTAATAACTAAAAATACTGTATTAAATTCAAACCGAATTTGAGCTTCTGCAATATTTAAACTTTCATTAAGTATATTTTAATGATAATGTTTTCCGGAGAGTATTTTATGGTTTTTTACAGTTAATTAACCTTTGAGCACTGGTGAGCACTTTGAGCACAACTTTCAACTCCAATCTGAAAATGTGCATACCTAGAGTCAAGATTTAAAAATTAGATTTTGCATAATATATATCTTATGTTGTTAGACGTCTGCATATAGTGCCTTCGCACTATCGGACGAGCAATTACAGGCTCAGCAATTCAGGCGAGCAATTACTGTTGGAAATTTTCGGTGTTATTTGTGAACCCTTAATGAGACTCTTATAAGATTTATTACTCCAACTTTGCTAGAATATATGTTTTGAAATAAATACAGTTTTATCTGTAATATTAAAGAACAATTCGATTATTTTTTGATAATTTTGTGTGGAAACCTATTTATAAAACTCATATTCTAAAGGTTTTTCCAACACCTTGGGTGTAAAATAAAGCTTTATAATAAGGTTTTCACTCCCGCAAATCACATATAATATTTTTTAATCATCTATTTTAGTTTCAATAATATCTTGATGATAACTTGGTCAGCAAAACTGAGTTTAGCAATGCGAGTTGATGTGAGTGAAAAATTTGTTATAAAATCTGAAATATCATTATACAACAGTGATGATAACTTTTGTGAATTAGTGTGGATTGTAATGTAATGTATAAACATGCAAGTGATGCAATGAATCGTTGATTATCTAAAAATAAACTAATTATTATTGGGATTGTGCGTAACATTTCAAGGGAACTCCCATCTGATATTTCTTATCACGTGTGGCGTACTATATATTTAATAAATCTGTGACTATATTATCTTGTCCCATATGATCTTATGTCCCAAAAAAGTCTAAATCTAACGATACTGTAATTGTCCACGAAACCGATGACGAGAAGAAAACTGATATACTGATCATTTACAATATGTCAAAGGGAGAGGTGAACGTAGTTAATGAACTGTTCTCTATTTCAAAGTAAATCCCCTCTCACCACAATACTTAGCAATTACTCAGTACAAGATCCTTGATTTTGAAAATGTTTTCTTCATGGGTTGGCGTGAAAGGTCTTCTTGAATAAGGTTCATCTTCAATTGCTTCTCTACCACCACTAAAGTTCTTGTACTACGTGTAAACATTATGTTTGGCATAGCTTCATCGCCGTAATACTTTAAAGCCTTTTTAATGTATCAGTACTAGAAATTTCCTTTTTTAGATTGTAAGGATAAACACTTAACCTTCTTCTTCTTTTTCTTAACCTTCCAACATTAACTGGCCTTTGCTACAAGCGCGAAATACGAAATAACATTATAAATTCTTAGTAGATAAAATTTAATGCAAATTTTGTGCTCGATAAATTAAATTTATCTTATATTTTTTATCTATTTTAAAAGATCACCGACAAAAAAAAATTAAAAATTGCAAAAGATGCTATAATTAATTTCTAACTTAACAAGAGAAATGATATGAAACGTATGTCCTTATCAAAGACAGTTATACCAACTACAAATGGTTGTATCGAGATGTAAAGCGTGCGAAAATTTACCACAAAAGTCACTTTACTTTTTGATCCTATTAGTATATATCTTAGGTCAAATAAGATTTGGTTTGTTTTGTGTTAGGGACACCTCAATCGCTAGAATTTTGAACCTACAGCTTGACGTGAGACCCCGGCCAGCACTTCCTGGGTTTAAACTTAACATTTATTTTCTCGGAAGACCTAGTGACCTATAACACCTAACCTAGTAACTGACGAATAATGCATGCGGCTTGGATTAACATAAAGAGCCAGAACCGTGTACTGCTAGATAATAAACTGCGGGGTGGGGAAAATAGCTGCTAAGATGGCTTGGAACCATATAATCAAAAAGTCTTTGAATCGATCTTGTTAAATTTACATTTTACAAAAATTTATATTAATTTAAAAACACCCGATACTGTATCCACCTCAATATCTGATGCAGATATTTAAGCGGGGTAATCTATAAACCCTTGCGTTAGGTATTTCGATAACTTAATTTTTAAAATGTATTATGGGGGCCGGAGTTTGAAATATACCATGAAATTCTGCTCTGCAGGACATTATTTCGACAAAAATAATTTAATTGAGTCATGCAACAATACTGAAAGAAACTTAAATAGAGTTCACCTGATGAATCTTAGATTATTAGATTTGATTACCTTTTTATAATGTTAAAGAAACGTATGTCGAAAGATGGCAAACAAATAATTTGAAATTTTGTGGGAGTGGTTAAATCTTAATCCACTTAAATCACAATGATTTTAACCAAATATAATTTTGAATGAATTAATTAAACTGGAAAAAGGTAGTAAAACCAACCAAAAGCTGTTTTTCAATATATTGAAAAATAATAGAAATAGAAACGTGGCAAGAGGCGGCAAAAATAGCGATGAACCGAAACAATTGAAATAAATTTAAGTGTTAAATATAGTGTTAAAAAGTGTTAAAAATAAAGTGTTAAATATAGTTTCAAATTAGTAGAAAAAGTAACCTTCCATTATGGAAGAATGTTACATGGAATATTTTCTCGGATGGTAGCTAATGTTCGGAACAATGTTCGTAATACCGTTCGTCCAACCGAGAAACCACTTAAGAAAGCCAAATGATATTTTGGCGAAACGTCGTGACCTTTTACAGAACTAATTAATTGATACCCGGAATGGAAAGGAAAAGGAAATGATTTACGGTTAGAGGCGCATCAGCATCTAAGGCTATTTAGCGACTGGACCTACAGCATAACATGGGTTCCGAACCACGGTCATCAGCTACCGACAAATCCAGGCCAGCACCCCCCAGGCTATCAACCCTTGGCTATGTGCCTACCCATAATTTAATAGGTAACATAACATAATTTAGGGGTAGGCACATAGATTTAGGTGTCGATATATGTGGGCGTGTATGTATATGGGAGTGTATATAAGTGTGTGTGTGGGTACGAAGTAAAACGGACTCAAGAATTAAAGAAAAACACCCATCCGAGCGCTGGAATCGAACCAGCTACCTTTGGATTGCCAGGCAGGCGACTAACCTACCAGACCACCGCGGTCGGCATATCCGGAATGATTTACGAATATTCATATATACAGGGTGTCCCAAAAATCAACGTCAAACCGGAAACGGGTGATAAGCCAGGTGGTGACAGTCATCAGAAAAGTAAAAAAAAAATTTAGTTGTGTACTTTTAAAACTATAGGCATTCAAAAAAATAGAGAAACTTGACACCCTGTGATGATCTTTCAAGTACTGTGACTACAAATCTTTATTTTTCTTCATTATTTTTTTTTGTGATTGTGTAAATTGCAGCCTCTTATTAAAATACTGTCTCAGTTTTAAAGAAAATATCACTTTTTTTGCCCAATTATTATATCGCCCAATTTTAACGAACTGCACTGGAAAAAAATGTACTACGCTATTTTGGCAAGTGACTTTAAAAGAGGACGTATTTAGTCCGGATTCCAAAACGGTATGACACTTACTAGATTATTTCTTAAATGAGGAAATTTTTTTCTAAAGAAACCCGATTTCAGGCAAATTCTTTTTAAATTATAATTATTAATGGTAAAATTATTGGTCCATTCGAGTTGCCGGAGAACTTGAACGGCGAGGTTTATTTAGATTTTTTACAAAACCATTTAGCAGGTTTAATGGTTTTAACATGACGGCTTCCCAGCGCGTTATGCTCGCTCAGTAAGAGAATTCCTTGATCGAGAATACCCGGACATGTGGATAGGGCGGTCTGGAACAATTGGCCTGCCCGTTCACCTGACTTAAATCGTTAGTTAGATCTAGATTTCTTTTACTGGGAGGCGGTCATTTTAAAGTGTACTCCAAACTAATTCAAAACTTATCAGAGCTACGCCAAAAAGTTGCCGCCGTTAAATACATCCACTTTGGAAAATACGCCCGTCTAATAAACCAATATTTTTTAAAAAGATTAAGGGCTCGCATTGTGGCTGAAGGCAAACAATTTGAACATTTGTTATGAGTCAAATAAACTTTTGATTCCAATTGTTGAATTTTATTTAAAACTTTTACCAAAAGAAATAAAATTACTACAATAAAGTTATTATTTGATTAATTATTATTCGTCTCACTCACAATTATACTTACCTTAAAGTTACGGACTTAGAGAAAGCCTACCGCGTACTTGCAGAATTTTAACTAAGTAAAAAGAATTTGCTTGAAATCGGGTTTTTTTAGAAAAAATTATGTTTTCCTCATTTAAGAAATAATCTAGCAAGTACCATACCGTTCCGGAATCCGGACTAAATATGCCATCTTTTAAAGTCATTTGCCAAAATAGCGTAGTACATTTTTTTTCCAGTGCAGTTCGTTGTTGTTTGGCAATATAATAATTTTGGGTACGTAGTTGGGCAAAAAAGTGATATTTTCTTTAAAACTGAGGCAGTTTTATTTTAGTTTTAGTCTGCAATTTACAGAAGGGTTATTCAGGGTTACATCACAAAAAAAATAATGAAGAAAAATAAAGATTTGTAGTCATAATACTTGAAAGATCATCACAGGGTGTCAATTTTCTCTTTTTTTTTTGAATGCCTATAATTTTAAAAGTACATGATTAAGATTTGTTTTTAAATTTTTCCGATAACTTTCACCACCTGGCCTATCACCCGTTTCCGGCTTGACGTGATCATCAGCCTCTTCAGCATGCTTCCAACATTCATGGTCCTGAGTTTTCCTCTACCATTTGGGTCCAACATACTTAACGATGTTGCCAGTCCATCCTGCTTTCAATTTTTTTCGCGAACGTTTGTGATCAAGCGGCGTCCACTCCAGGATTGCCCTTGTCCATTTCTCGTCACATCGCCTCGCTATATGGCCTGCCTCTCTCCCTTTCAATTGCTTTACTCTTGATTTACCAATGATGTCACATACTTTCTTTTGCTCCGTGATCCATGTGCAGGGCTTTTTGTCCCGTTTTGTAATGCCAAGCATACATCTTTCAATTCCCCTTTATGCTAACCGACGGTTTTGAACTGATTGAGATGTGAGTGTTTCACTTCCGTATGTCATAAAGGGCAGGACGCCCCGATCAAAAACTTTTCTTTTCAAGCAAAGTGGGAATTTGCTCTTAAACACTATGTTGAGCCTGCCAAATGCCTGTCAGCTAAGATGGCTTAAGTATGCACCATTGATCTTTATACCACCCTGTTCCCAATCTATATTACGGAATACTTCTTCAAGGCAGGCTGAGAAAAGAATAGGTGATATTGCGTCAGCCTGCCGTACACCCCGCTCTAAAGGTCATCAAGGTGGACAGTCGCTGTAGTCATCTTATATCGATCCTAATAGGTTTACATAGACTATATCGACACCTTGGCTAAACAATGCATCCATTATGACCTGCTTTGAGATTGAGTCAAATGCTTTTTCGTAGTCGATAAAAGCCAAGCACGGTGGCATGGTGTTTTCGTTGTATCTTTCTATGGCCTGCTGTACCTGGATGATACCTGATGCATCTGGATTTGATCCATTGTACCGAATCCACTTCTGAATCCTGTTTGCACTCTTAGTGGGTTATTCAGTTTTCTTAATATTGTTTTATATGTTATCTTGGTGAAAACTTGATACATTTCTGATAGGAGGCTTGTTGGAGGTAGTTTTTTTAAATCTCCCTGTCCTTGTTCAAAAGAATCAGTTCTGCATTTGTCCATAAGTTTGGTACTTTTTGTTCTTTAAAACATTTCGAATATAATTTTGCCAGTGTTTTATGTTGTCCGACCACAAACTTTTAGGATTTCAATAGTTGTACTGTCCTTTCCTGGAGCCTTGCCATTTATATATACTCCAAATTTTATTTATTTTTATCATACGATGAATATTTTTTAAATCAAAATTAAACCCAATTTTTCTTTTAGGCCAAAGATTTATGTTGTTGATGGACATCTGAATTTTGAAGTGTCAGAAAATAAACATATCAAATTAACAGCCTCCAATCTTCGGATCAATAACATTGATGTTCTTCCAGCTATAACAGGGGTATAGAAATAGAATATTCAGCATTAATTGATTTATCTAAATCTGTAAATTCTTAGGCCCAAAACGCAACATTACTTCTGAAAACTTATGAACTTTTTATCGCTCAACATCAGTCCCAACTAGATAATCTTTCGAATAAATTGGATCTTCTTACTGGCAATACTCGGGTGATATCGAGTAATTCTACCACTAACCTTACATACTTTGATATAAAATTTACCAGATTAAGTAGAAGTCTCACAGGTTTAAGAAGAATTGTAACAAATTTACAAGTGCGTCTAAACAAAAATGAATGTAACAGTTCCCCTTGTAAAAATGGTGGTACTTGTTTGGATATGTATCGACAATTTTTCTGTTTATGTCCAAACGGCTGGGAAGTAAGAAATCCTACTTTCTGAAAATGTAGAAAATACTAATTAAATATATTTTTAGGGTCCTACTTGTGAACAAGATATAAATGAATGTGCGAGATTTGTAGGTACCGATCTTGGTTGTCAAAATGGAGGAACGTGTTATAATTTGCATGGAACGTATCAGTATGTAAACTAAGTTTTAACACTTTTCGTAAAATATAAATCTATGTTTTCAGATGCATATGCCCAGATAGTTGGATTGGTGTTCATTGTAATCGAAAACCAAAAGATTGTGGTTCAGGTGGAGCAGAAATATGTGGTCACGGCAGCTGTATACCTCAAAATAACAATGTTGGATATATGTGTCTCTGTGATGCTGGTTGGACAACTGATGGTGTTCATATGGCATGCACTGTAGATGTAGATGAATGCAAAAACAATCATCCACCTTGTTCAACAAATCCTTTAGTGATGTGTATTAATGTACCAGGTTCTTTTATGTGTCAGCATTGTCCACCTGGTAAGATAGTCTTTATTTTACAAACATTGGCTTATGCGGAAAGTTTTGAAATCATATTGTCATTCATACTATGAAAAAATCTGCTCAGCTAAGTGTGAGTCGCATTTTCATCTTTATTAAGTCCATATCTCATGATTTTTTCCTCCTTTGTTTTTCATGAAATTTTAACATAATTCATATGAGTATCGAAATGAGAGAATAAGCGCATATAAACTGTAATGAAATTGATCCTGACATGATTTAGTTTTAATGAATTGTTTATTTTCTATATTACTTTATTTATTTGTAACAATAAAAATATCGGGTGCATTTGTCCAGGAAATGTACAAGGTGCGTCTCACGGAAAACAGGCCTTTTTAAAAATACCTATCTGACGTGGCGCTATCTTTTGAAGGGGGTAAGCGTTGGAAAGGTGCAGTCTTCACTAACGTTGATCATCAGGAATGGAGACGCACTGAACATTAGAAGACAAGTTATCGCGTTTAAGGTGTCAGTGACTGTATACCATTGGTCGAAAAATGAACATGGAACAAAGAGCTAATATTAAGTTTTGTTTTAAAATTGGAAAAACCTTCACTAAAACGTTTCAATTAAAGAAATAAGTGTATGGTGAGGATTGTTTATTCCGTGGCAGAGTTCACGAACGGTTTAAACGATTCAAAGAAGGTCGTGAGGATACCGAACATCCTGGTCGGAAAAATTTCGTGGTTACTCAAAGTAACATCGAAATTGTGCGCGAATTTATAAAAAATGTACCAAATCTTCGTTGCGAAACATGGAAATGGAATTGAACCGATTGATTGGGACCGGTCATTTGGGACATTGGGACGGAAGGTTTGTCCATACAAATTGAGTGACTACTAAACCTGAGCGAACCAAATCCGAAGAAAAGCCGTCTCCAGAAGTCAAAAACCAAAACAATGTTGATTTGTTTCTACGATTCTGCAAAACGTTGTATAGACGCGCAAGGAGACTATTTTGAAAAAAAAAAAATTTGCCGCTAAAATAAATATTTGTATTTTTTTTTCAAAAATCCTGATTTCCGTGAGACGCTCCTTGTATGTTTCACTATTTTTAGTTTTAATCGAGCTTAATTTTTGTTTTAATGAGCTTTAATCGAGAAAAAACCAAGAAAAATTTTCAAAAACAGCAAAACTAAAATGTGATTTCATAGATGATGATTTATAATGATTTGGGACATCTAAATACTCATTTCTAATTCATTTAATCATAAGCTCATAATAGAATGGTTTTCAAAGAACAGAACATTTTACAACGCAATTTCTCTGGTAGTATCTGTAGCAAAAGTGCTTTTTGTAGAGCAAAAATAAAATTATCTAAAACGTATTTTGTGTAACATTTACGGAAACGGTCAAATATCTCGAGAAGGCTATGAGATGATTTCTTAATGAAATTTCGTACACAAATATCAGGACATTCATTTTTTTTTCTTGTCACATTTTTGAAACCCAAGGCTAACTTGTTTTTTTTTAATGATAACAGTACTTGAATTTGGCATCGTTGGAAAGAGCATTTTTATGAATTTAACGAGGTAAATATTGTATGGTTTTTTTTCAAAATAGGTGTCAAAAATGGCTAAAAGGTGTTTCGGTCTCTTTTGTCAATATCACATTAAAAAAACAATATCAAAATTATATTTTTTTTTATTAAAGAACTATTTACAAAAGGTGTGTAAAGTGTCTTCCATTAACTTCCTGGTATTAATGGATACATCAGAAGAAGCTTTGAATTGCGTTTTCCCACCAGATAAGAGGTATATCGGCAATTTCTTGTCGAATTCGTAATTTGAGATCTTCGAGATTTTCCGACCTATTAACGTAAACCCGAGTTTTTAAATAAATAGCCTCACAAAAATAAATCTGGTGGTGCCAAATCTGGTAACTTTGCCGGCCATTTGATAGCTCCTCGTCCACCGATCCATTGGTCTGGGAAAGTAGTGTTAAGAAAAATTCTAACGTTAATTCCATAGTGTGCTGGTGCACCATCTTGCTGTAACCATATGTTCTGGTTTTGGTTCATTAGATTTTAAAGCATACACAAAAGTTGGGATGGTTTTTTCTTCCAATAGATCTAAGTACTTATTTGCTGTCGAGTTGCCATCAATGAGAAAAGGTCCTATAGTATTCTTGCCACTAAATCCTATCCAAACAGTATTTATTTTTGCCATCATAACTCCGCAAAACTCAACTTTTCGATCAAAATCGTTTTAACTTAATTCTTGTAGTAATTGTGTTTGGTACAGAGAAAAGTCTTTTATTATTATTTTTTGGACTGAACGTCTATACATGCTATGATTTAAAGTTAATTGTTGTACCAAAAACCTGACCGTTGTCTACTACATCAATCATTCATCGAATTTTCGTCAATAGTTTTTGTTTTTTGCCTTTCTAATTTTGGACAACTTTCAATGCTGCCTGTATCATTGCATCTTTTCACCGTTTTTGAAACTGTTGACATATTGATGTTTTTATTCGGATGTAATTCATTAAATACTCGACAAAATCAGTATAAGTGCGTTTTCTGTTACCGTATCCAACAATTGTTAGTATTTCATTCAATTCTTTTTCTATCAATTAAATACATATTAATTCCATATAAAAATTGAAAGAAATTTGAAATTCACAAATTGACCTTAACAGTTGTCAAGTGTAATCAAATAGTTCATCCGTCATCCATAGTTTCATAGGCTACTAAATGAAAAACATATTTAACCTAAAACAGACCGATACACCTTTTAGACATTTTTTATATTCTATTTTGAAGAAAAAAAACCATTCAACATTGACATCGTATTCAGAAAAAAGTTCTCTTTCCGACGATGCCAAATTCAAGTACTGTTATAAAAAAAAATTAAATTAGTCTTGGATTTCAAATATGCGACAAGAAAAAAAAAGAAAATATAATCAAAAAGTGGCAAGCATTTTCTGATATTTGCGTACAAAATTTCATTAAGAAATTCCAAAGCGTTCTAGAGATATTTGACCGTTTCCATATATAATAACGATCCAGGATGCTTTTATTGACACCAACTTGACAACTACTTTATAACAACAGTCTTTTGTTGGTAAAACTCATTATGACCCCAGTATGACTGAATTATATATCTCTAGTCGTTTTCTGATTTAAATATAGCCGGTTAGCTAGCTATAAGACTTTGTTTTATTGCAGGGTATACTGGAAACGGATATTATTGCGCTGATATAAACGAGTGTGAAATTTTAAATGGAGGTTGTAGTGTATCACCACAAGTCGAGTGTATTAATTCTCCAGTAAGTATGATGTGGTATATATATATATATATATATATATATATATATATATATATATATATATATATATATATATATATATATATATATATATATATATATATATATATATATATATATATATATAAAGGGTTTTCCAATAAGAAAGTCAGAACTTTGGAGAGTATTCACTTTGGAGACATTCATAAAGTGCTGTGTTCTGTATAATGTGCCAATTTACCATGTAAAGATACATGATTCAACACCGCAAAAAAATTGAAAGTTGAAAGGCGAACTTCACTTTCAGAAAAAATAATTTTTCGACGAAGCGCTATTCTGGCGTAACGACTTTGTGAATATACATAAATACAAGATTTAGTTTTTGAGCTAAAGGGGTGATGGGACCGTATTTTTTTGAAGACGATGATGGAAATCGTGTTACTGTTAATGGTGAAGAATATCGTTGGCCCAAACTGATATATATATATATATATATATATATATATATATATATATATATATATATATATATATATATATATATATATATATATATATATATATATATAGGGTATCCCAATAGTGCGATATCTGTTGATATCTCGATACTGCCTGGAGGCTGCATAATTTAAAATTAACTTTATTTATATATGGGGTGACTCCCAAAACCGTGGAGTTTTGTTTTTTCGTATTAAATGCCCTATATGTTCATCCATTTTTGCATTCTACTATTAATTCTAAACATACTTCGTGAAACAAGTTCTATACCTAAACCTAATAATTTTATCGATATCCGCCATTTTGTAAAAAATTTTGTATTTTTGGATGTAGGATTATCATTTTTACTGCGGATATTAGTGAAACGATGACTTAACTTTTAATGCAAACAAAATTTGTCTACGTTATACAGGGTGTCCAAGACAACTGAGATAAATGAAAGAAATTCAAAACATCATATCTCAATTTTCGATCGATTTTTCGTAATTTCGATATTTTCGTTTATAAAGATTATGGGTTCGATGTCTGAGGATTACTTATAGCCGTGAGCTACCGAAATTGACCACGCGAGCTACCTCCGGTCCAGTTCATCTGCTTGCTTTAAGTTATAATTGGATATTCACATTTCTTTTCGATAGTCAAAATAATAGATCATAAAAATATTTTTTCCTTTTTAATTAAGAAAGAAGTACAGTCATTTTTTCTGTATCATATAAAAAATATTTAAAAGCTGTACTAGAACAATATTTAGCATTTGAATTGAAATTTATGACGCTGTTACTAAGGTGAATTCAATTAAAAACGAAATATTAAAAACAAAAATGTAAAAATTTCAGAAATGATGATAGATACGTGTAGGACATACATAGTACGTGTAGGACATACTTAAGAAGAATAGTACTATTTTGTCGTAGGAATATTGTAAAATGAAAAATATTAGACATTCCATTTAAACAAAGAGATACGATGTTTTGAATTTTTTTCATTTATCTCAGTTATCCTGGACCCCCTGTATAACGTAGACAATTTTTGTTTGCATTAAAAGTGAAGTCATAGTTTCACTAATATTCCCACCAAAAATCATAATCCTTCATCAAAAAAAAATGATATATGACTCTTCAAAATAGTCTGCAATTCATAACTTTTAGTTGAGTTTTGGGGCACCCTATATATATATATATATATATATATATATATATATATATATATATATATATATATATATATATATATATATATATATATATATTTATATGTATTATTTAGGGTTCTAGTAAATGCTCCAACTGCCCACCTGGATATGAAGGAGATGGAAAAACATGTTCATACAAAGGCGTTTGTAATATAAATAATGGGGGTTGTAGCTTGTTGGCGCGTTGTGTTGATTATACAGGAACAATGTCAATTCCGGTGCAGTGTATATGTCCACAAAATTATATGGGTTCAGGTCTGGGTCCTAATGGTTGTAGAAGGATTGAAAATATCTCTCCTTGTTATCCTAATCCTTGTATAAACGGTAGATGTGTAACGAATAATTCGACTGAAGGATTCCAATGTATATGTCAAAATAAATATTTCGGCATTTATTGCGATCAATTTCAAGATCCTTGTTCTGCGAATCCATGCTACAATGGTGGCACTTGTTTAAACCAAGGTACATCATTTCGCTGTAAATGTACTAACGGATATACAGGTAGATTATGCCGCACGGAGTTAGAGGGTAAATTGTGTTCATTTTTCAATATAAATTTGAGTCAATAAAATTCTAATTTTTACAGTTTGTGGTGGACAATTGACCAGTCGTAATGGAACCATTATTTTTCCAGTAACAAATTCCACTTTCATTAGTTCAAGGTCAATAAACTGTTTATGGAAAATTAAAACAGAAGAATCAAAAGTCTTACAAATTAATATTAACAAATTTAATTTATTAGATGAACCGTGTTCAACTGAATGGCTTCAGGTAATATATATATAATGATTTGCTTTTTTAATATGTATATTTTATGTTTTTTAATAGATATATGAAGAAAGTATATCGGCACCATCACGACGATTTTGTGGTAAGACCATCCCTTTAAACGGTTCATTTACAACCCCACATAATGAAGTTACGTTGTGGTTGAAATCTCGCGGTCAAGCTGGACAAAAAGCTGAAATTGAAATAACGTGGCATACAATAGAACCTGGTAAGTGAAACTTTGAATGTATTGAGTTCTCCCTACTATCAAACAGTCCAATCAAACGGTTCCTTTATTTTAATGGACATTTAGCTATTCAAAGGATTGTGCATAGATCAAATAAAACAATATTATATATTGTGTGTCGTAATTCTCTCTCTCTCTCTCGCCCCTCCCTCTCTCACTCTCTCTCTCTTATTATTTGCTGCTTGTATTTATTAATAATTAAAGCTGCTGCTTTATTATTTGCTGCTGCCTTCCTTTTTTAGTTCCTTACATTTCCTTTGACTTCCTTACGTTTCCTTTGGTATTGCTCTTTTTTTATAACCTTATCCTGTTACAGGCAGTAAACGAATAAAGGGTTATATGCTTAAAAACACAACTAACGACAACTGTACTTGACATAATCGTTTGTTACTCCGAATAATTCGTTCAATTCAATGTTGACGGGAATATTATTTTATATTTAAAATACAGTCTTCATTTTTTCTTATTTCAGTATGTGGAGGGAAAATTACCGGAGACGCTGGTATCATATCTTCACCAGGATGGCCCAGTGCTTATCCGAAAAACAGGTATATTTTTGTGTGTAAAACAAGAATATTATGAAATTATTTTTACTATTTTAGGAATTGCACCTGGCATTTTTCTGTGCACCCTGACAAAAGGCTGCTCTTCCACGTTTATTCCTTAGATATTGGTATACATAATGATTGTTCTGGAGATTCCATAATGGTAATTTTGAGCGAGAAATTATGTTAATTTATAAGATAATAATATGTACAAAATAGGGCGAGAAAACTACCTTCAACATTATTTAAAAGAATGAACACTGCAAAGGTATACGGAACGAAAAAATTACACAGCTAATAGGTGTTAATAATGTCGATTTTGCTAAAATATGGCGTTACTAATACATTTGTTGTTATAGACTAATGCGTCTATGACGGTTCGGAGGGTAAACATACATCATCAAAAGCCAGTTCGTCGTTAATTGTCACTGTGCAAAAAACATAGTTTTTTTATAGCTTTAAATATGTCGAATTACGTATCAGAAAAAGACGTTGTACGGGGAAGTTTAAAACCGATAAAGCTTGAAGAAGCCGCTTTGCAAGTATTATTAGATGAAGACTCAACTTATACGTTGAAACAATTGGCAAAAGCATTGATCTAGAAAGGGGGGCAGAAAGATCTAGAAGGAAGGAAAGTTGGTTCAATATGAATTGAAGGAAAGAGACATTGAAAGGCGTAAAACTACTTGTGAAATTTTGTTTGTCAGACAGAAAAGAAAAGGTTTTTTGTATCGAGTTGTGACAGGTTATGAAAAATGGATCTATTTTGACAACCCAAAGCGCATAAAATCATGGATAGGCCCAGCCCAGCCTTTAACGTCACAACCAGTGCGCAATATAATGGAAATAAGGCTTAACTGGTGTATTTGGTCGGATAGTAGGGGAGCTGTGTATTAATAACTCCTGAAACCTGGTGAAACGATTACTAGCGATCGAAACCCATAACAAATGATAAAATTAAACCGAGCATTCAATGAAAAACCTCCCGAATACGACCAAAGATATGATAAAGTTATTTTTCAACGTGAAAATGCTCGACCCCATGTTGAAAATGTGTAAAAAACTGTTTGGGTTAAATGGGATGTAACACCCACCAGCCGTATTTACCGGACTTAGCTTCTTCGGACTACCACTTATTTCAATTTATGCAGAACGGATTTTCAAAACAACACTTACATTCTTACGAAATGAAAATTTGGTTTGAAGAATGGTCAAAGAAACCAAAAGTTCTTTTGTTACAGAATCCATTCTTTGACAGAAACATGGGAAAAAGTAATAGCTAACGATGGCCAGTGCTTTATTAAGGTAATTTATTTTGTTATGGAAATAAACGCTCAATTTTTGCGAAAAAATCGATATTAGTAACCGAAACACCTATTAAGAGGCTGCATATACAGAAATAGAAACGGTCGCTTATTTCACGGAAATATATTTTTTAAAGCCAACCCAAAAAGTTTACACACCATGTCATTTTTTCAATGATCATTTTACGTTTATTCTTGAAGAAAACAATATCAAGTTGATTTATTCGAACGGACGATAGAACTCGATAAGAATTTTTCTACTCTTACCCTCAATTTCTGGAATATTCTTGTTTGAACAAATGGGTTGATTACCAAACCAAACCATTGTCGGGTATCGAACAGCCTAGGATACGCCGACGTGGAGAAAATTAGGGGACACTTAGAGGCTGCTAAAGGGACTGTTCTTTAGTAATATATTTGTTACTGGCCATCATCTAGTTGATCATTATAACTGCAGGAGGTGTACTGTCATATTGATGATCTCCATAACCTTATCAATCTTTAATATCGGTCTCGTTTACTTAATAGGTAGAATTAGATTACTGTTAACAGTTTATAAACACACTGTTTTCCGGTTAGATTTAGAAGTCAATATTCATGTACTAGTATGATCAAAAAGTAAGGTTACTTTGTCTCTTTCAAAGTAATTCCCTCTCATGCAATACGAGGTGTGACTATTAAATAACGAGAATGACGCTGCAAAACATTTTATATTGATTTCATACATATTTACTTATTATCACCTTCAATATACACTCCTCCTCTATCTATACAACGCTCCATGCAAATCTTCCATTGTTCGAAACAGTGCTGGAAGTCTTCTTCTGTCACCTTCTTCAGAACGCGTGCCGCTTTCTCTTTCACAACCTCAACGGACTCAAATCTTGATCGTTTTAATTATTTCACCTTAGGAAACAGATAGAAGTCGCACGGCGCAAGATTCGGCGAATAAGGCGGATGGTCTAACACTGGGATGCTGTACTTGGCTAGAAACCTCTTGACAGACAATGAAGAATGAGCGCATCTTGGTGGAGAACCCATGACTTGTCCTTCCCCAATTTGGGTCGGTTTTTCATTATTTATTCACGGAGTTCAGCAAGAATGTAAAGGTAGTAATGTTGATTATTTGTTTGATCTTCAGGAACCTAGTGAAGGCACACAATCCCATGAATATCGAAAAAAAAACAATCATCATTGCCTTGAATTTTAATTTGCTTATTCGAGCTTTTTTGGCTCTCGGTGAATTTAACTCTTTCAGTGCATGGTTTGGAGCTTCGTTTCAGGATCATGATAAAAAACCACGATTCGTCACATGTTATTATATTTTCCAATAAGTTTGGGTCATTTTCAATAACATTCAAAGTTTTGGCCACGCCTCCTATACTTATTCCGACGTTTTCAACAATCTTCGAAATAGTTTTTTATTCGACTTCTTGTATTTTCTTCAAAGCGGCCGGCGAACTCTTTTGGCTTCTATAGGCGAAAATAGCACCCACGAACTGATTTATTCAATCGAGGAAACAGGAAAAAGTCCCACGGTGCTACATCTGGTGAATATGGTGTTTGTTTGATTTTTAGTGAAAAATTGATGAATCATTTTTGTGGTTGCAATACTGAGTTATCATTATGTAAAAACCATGAATTGTTTTGCTTCAAATATGGATATTATTCTTTCGAATAGACCCAAGCGAATTATGCATAATGCTTAACTAATATTGATTATCAACTGTTTGATCAGTTGGAAGGAACTCTTTATGGATAGGTAATTGAAGAATACAGTTAGTATAACTTTGATTTTTGACCGACTTTGACGTGATTTTTCGGCTTTGGTTCATCTTTGGCAGGATACCCATTTGACCGTTGAGTTATTTCTGTTAGTTACTGTTTCTTATTCTGTTAGTATTTAAGTTATAAGTATATATCCGTATACCTGATTACTAGAAATTATGCACACACTTCAACACACCTATGTTGTATACGAAATAAGCATAAATTGTTCATTAAAACTGATTGGATTGATCTAAATGATATTCAAATAATATCTCCAATGTATTTGATAATTAATCGGGGATTACTCGGAATATAGTAAGATATGTTTTCGTGAATGAGGTTTATTTTTAACTATTTCTCTATCTTCACTAAAGTCCTATGCTATTTATGTAAAGAACTTGTAAACATTTTTTTTTTGACATAGCTTCATCGCAGTAACACTTTCTTAACATTTTTAATGCATCAGCTAAGAAAATGTATTTTTTTTTAGATACAAAGTCACCTTACTTTTAATCATAGCAGTATATTAATTTTCATGGACCTTTCAGCATACCTTAAACACAAAAATTATCAGTATAAAAAATATATAATCACATAATTTTTTGATTTAATTTAACAAAAAAAAAACTTACAAAAAATTTTGCTCTTGAATTAGAATAATGAAATAATTTTTATATTAATTGATGTTCTTGCAGTTCTTGACGAAAATGTACTCGTTGTCATTTGATGAAGCACAGCACTATGCGTTTCATAAACTTTGCAACTCTACCATACCTCAACCATTTTATTCGCCCAGTCCAGAAGGACAGATTTCCTTTAAATCCGGCCAAAATAGTCCACATGCCGGTTTTCAAATTGGTTATAGTACAGTTGATGGTAAGTTGTTAAAGGCTATTCTTAATTCTAGTAAAAATTAAAGTCATTTTTGTTGTGATTTCAATACAATTTTCTTTAAAATTATTAGAGTGGTCTATATTATATTCTGTTGATTAAAGTCGGATATTTTCAATGCATCTCTGCATACATTCGCTTGAGTGCATTATTGAGATTCACATTAATGTTAGTCAGAATCAAATATAAACCGGAATTGTTTTATACATATTTATTATTTATAAAATAATACAAAAAACTATTGATCATTATTCGACAGCTTCTCCACGCTCTAAACATTTTTTCCAGCGATTTGAAAGCTTGTGAATTCCTTATTCGTAGAAACTTTGAGTTTGGGTCATCGACCAATTGCGCACGAAGTCCTCAACATCTTGATCGTTGTCGAATCGTACCTCTCCAAGTGCATCTTTCAAGAGAGTAAACAAAAAATAATCACAGGGTGACAAATCTAGGCTATATGGAAGGTGTTCCAGGTATTCCCAATGCATATTATCCAGTTTTTACTTCCACAAAACCGCTGTGTGTGTCCTGGCGTTGTCATGAAGAAGAAGGACGTTTCTGATGGGGACACCGCGCTTTTTACTCCTATAAGCGCATTTTGTTGCCTCCAACAGCTAGCAGTAGTAGGCAGTATTAACCGTACATCGATCCTGTAGAAAAGCAATCAGTAATACACCCTTCCAGTTGAAGAAAACGGTCACGAGAACCTTACCTTACCTTCGCCATTCCTGCAGTGGCGGCCGTGAGGGAGGGCGTTGGCGTCCGCGTCCAGCATTTTGTCACAGTAAACAATTTTTCAGAGCAAAACACCACCGGTTCGCCTCCTGTATAGGGTTTCAATAGCACGAAAAGTAAAAAGGAGGAAGGGGAAAGCAAAACAGATCTTCAGCAGAACTATTTTCTTCTACGCCCTCCCACTTTAAACTGTTTGTTACTTGTTGCGCAGATAAAGGAATGAATAAGTAGGTACTTACCGTTTCCCGAAGAGTAAACCATTCAAACAGTTTATTGTAATTGTAAATCAATAGAGAGAATTCGAAACAGTTCATGAGAAGTTCGAAAAGTTCAAACAAATATCAAAGTTTCATGACAAAAAAGGGTTATTGCACATATTTTTATCGGTGAATAGCACCTCGCCGTTTTTTAGTTTTAAAAGTGAAATTTTATTTCTATTATTATTTTTACTTAAAAAGTACTACTCATTGTGTACACACGTAGCAAATCTCAAATCAAAACAAATATTCGCGAGGCGAACGAAATACGCGACGCGAGACATAAAAATGTCCGTACCCGTCAAATCAGCGTTTAAAACTAATTACTGATACGCTCGGTCACAGGGAATCTACGTATAAATCGCATGCTTTAGAAAGCAGTTAAAAAAACAACGAGATAAGTTGACGTAGCGAACGGTCGCTGGAGGTAAACGTCCGACCAACGATGTAAAAATTGTGGCGAGAAGATGGAATTTTTATCCGCATTATTTGGTGTGATGGGTCGACATCATACATTTGGAGATTTTAATTTTTAATAATATCATAAAATGAGTTAAAGGAAAGAAACTGAACGGAAATAAAATATGGTGTTTTGCTTTGAAAAATTGTCTGCTGTGATAAATGCTGGAGGGGCGGCGCCCCAACGCCCTCTCTCACGAGCCGCCACTGATGATAAATAACAAAGTAAAAAATTGTTTTATTCAATTTTAAATCATAAATTACTAATATCAATATAGTGGTTATGGTCGAATGCATGTTGGGCAACAGAGGATTTTTCATTTCTCCCATATCTAATGTGGGCCATGTGTTCTAAAGAATATACATATTTAGTTATATGGATCTTTTAGTTTGCACAATATACCTTCGATCACAATTTTGACAACTAATTTTATAAATCCTCTATTTTTCATGTTGATCTACCACGAATTTATTTTTGTTCTGTTGTTTTTGAAAAGTCGAAGATTCTTTCAGTAATTGTCTAAACTTATGTTTTCTAAATAATCTATCTACAATATTCTTATTATAACCATTCACACTTATTATAGCATCCTTAATTATTGTTAATTCTTTGTCATAATTATCTTTATATAATAATTAACTGTATTTTTAAATACAGGTAGCTTCAATCCCTAATTTACTATTCCTGCATATCATAGGATTGATCATCTGCGTGACAGTTGCGGCTTTAATTCGTGCCGTTCTCGTGTGCGGTTCCCAAGTCATCCTTTTAACGAACGTAACTCCCAGATACTTTATAGTATCCTGCCAGGTTACGTTCTGTCCTTCGATTTCTAGCGGGCGACTGGGTCTACGTCTTCTCTGGTCGACATGTATAGCCTGTGTCTTGGGGATATTCACCTTGATCTTTCAGGCTATCAGCCATTCCATCAGATCGTCCAGGTGTTCCTGTACGCATTTGACGGAGCGGTCCGGTTGCTTGGTCTGGCCATGATGGCGTTGTCATCAGCATATAGGGCTATCCTAGTGTTATACCTCCTCCGTCTAACACTAGTGAATATGTTGTAGAGATGTAGTGCAGCACCGCTCTCTGCGGCACTCCGGCTTCCATAAATCTTCTCGCTGATCTGACTTCACCCATTTTCACAGAAAAACTTCTGCCTCTTAGACTCTCAGTCAACTCAGTAATCCATTCTAGAAAACCTATGTTTACCATCAGAAGATGAGCCCATTGTGCCATACTCTGTCGAAAGCCCGTTCGACATCGAATTGAACAATTGACACGTCCCATGTTTTCTCGCGATACCTTCAGCAACGTATTCCTTCACGCTCAGAAGTTGGTTCTCCGCAGAGTGGTTGGTTCTCCGCAATTGCTCCAGGGGAACGATGCTTTCATCTTCGAGCACCTTTTCTAGTCTCTTCAAAACCACTTACTCTACGACCTTGCTTATTAGCATACAATAGGCTGATCGGTCCGTAAATCGGTTGTTCAAAGTGCTGTGAATGAAAATTGGTTCAAATGTATGCAAAAGTGTATCGATAATCGAGGAGAATATTTTAAAAAACATTAAAACAATTTTCAGAGATAAATATTTGTTTTTATTTATTATTCCGGATACATAAATAGCAACCCTGGAATAAATAACTAAACTATAACTATATTTAGTGGAATTTAATGTAGTGCAAATTTTAGATATTAATCTGTGTTTATTTATTTAAATAGAACATAGTTTAATTTTAGAATTAGATTTAATCAGCTCCTGATGATGACTAATATAATTTGGTTTGGTTTGCGCGTCGAGAAGTTTATAAAATGAATTTGGTGTTTACAAAGTTTAAAACACCCAAAATATTATTAATGCAGACAATTATTAATTACTACTAGGTCTAATAAAGCAATTAATATAAAAGGTTTTTAAGGTATACCTGAATGTGGTGGAACATATACAAGCAGAGATGGATATATTCAATCAGTACAGTTTAGCGAATCTATGGATTCTCAATTAAATTGCTTATATCAGATTAAAATACCAACAAACGAAACAATTATTATAGATATTTTGGAGCTAAATTTACCTAAGCCATGCACACAACAGGGCATTGCGGTAAACTTTGTATTATATTCTTATATTTTATTATTTTAAAACATTCTTTGTGATTATTTTAGTTTTATCAAGGTACGACAACGGACGCTCCATTTTTGGGAAGATATTGTGGTACTACTCTACCTGGACCAATTATAGCGGTTGGTGATAGTCTTCTTATAGAATCACGAACGACTCAGCGGGGTCCAAATAGATGGAAATTAAAATACAGCATAGGTAAATTGTAACATTTATTGAGATAGTTTTTTTTTCAGGCAACTTTGATGGTATAATATTGTAACGTGTTTTTTTTAAATTATTTTTAATATCAATGTGTGACTACCGTTACAGCGACGCCAGTCGTTCGCCGGATGCATTTGGGTCGTAGGTTACGGATGGATTACGCAGGCACGTCAATAGGATGCCACCCAGTTCTTCAGAATAAAAAATATATCTTACTAAAGATATATTTTTTGAATTCTGTTCCCTTTTACCGCTAAGTGTTAGGGAGAGTTAGAGTGTTTTTTTGGATTTTTGCCGACTTTCATTTCCTAAACATCCAAGTTCGACCGCGATCGGAGTCGCTTAACTTGATGCGATGTGGTTGGCTCTGGTTATCTAAAGATAAAAATAAACGCCAAAACTGGGAAAAGGTTTATTTCTGTCAAAAAGACTCAATAACAGTACTAGATATTTAATAACCGTAAGTACATAAGTACTACTCCGAGTTCCTATCCGAGCTCTAGTAGGATACGACAAGGATTTTCGTCCAGGAGGGCTTCCAATTCGTCATCCTCCACATTTTTTGGCTGTCTCAGAATTTCAAAATTTCCAGTTCGGAATTATTGGAACCTCTTCTTATAAGTATTGCATAAAAAGCATTATCTTTCAAAGTAATTTAATTGCGCTCACTATGTTGTATCAGCTCCGTGACGTATAGAGAAGATGTTGTTGAAACAATTAAGATGTTGTCGCCAAGACACACTAATCAGTCAAATTAAAGGAAGTTATCTGCAGGAAGAGGACAGGTTTTGTCAGAATGCATAGTATTTGACTATGACTTCAGTTTAAAAAAAATTAAGAGAACTAAACATGAAAGTGCACAAACAACTTCTTCTGACAATTCATCGATGTAAATTTATCTTCTTCAGACACATCATTCAGCCAGAAATTATGAATTCAGGGAAAAGTTCACCTTCAATTACACCACAAAACCCTCACCGAGATATTATCACTTCTCGTAGAAAATTCAGATAGGTCATATCTATAACTTCTATCTCACGCCGACAAAAGTATTTTTCATATCTCTGCAGCGCACTCCATTGCTATTTTTATAACAATATAGACCGAATATACCTGGCACCAAACTATGAGTTTTGAATAGAAACTTGCAGGTGTAGGCACATAAATAAAAAATAGTAAATCGGTGTTTTTTGAAGCACCCTGTAAAATGTCCAGAAATAACACTCTTTTGCCCATAAAATGTACATGTTCTGAATTTTTAATAGAAAGCAGAGTTTTTGAGATAATTACACATTACTGCATAAATTCATTAATAGGCTTTGGATATCGAATAGGATAACTATATAGGATGAATTATATCCTTGGGTGACGCTAGTGTTTTATAAATATCTCCATCATAAATATCACCTTTATATTTTGATGCATAGCTTCAAGCTCCCCAGGGTGACCTGGAGCATTGTCCAAAACTAGAACTGCCTTGAAATTTAAATTATTTTTCTTTAAATTATATTTCAACTTCAGAAACAAGACAATTCCGGAACCAGTCACAGAAAATGACACTTGTCCAAGCTCACGCTTTCTTGTTTGAACACCAAAACACTGGTAAATTGTCCTTGTTTTGATTTTGAAGCACGATAATTTAGCGATCTGTGAAGCATAAGTGGCAAAATGAAACAATCTCATGATGTATTAGAACAGAACAGCAGTGCAACTCTATCTTTTGCTGCGTTAAAACCAAAGACAAATTTTTCACTTTTGGGTATAAGTTTTGTTTCGCATTTTTGCCAAAACAGGGAAGTCTCGTCTACATTAAACACTTATTCAGGTTTGTATCCACCATCAGCAATTAACTTTGAAAATTCTTCTGGATATGTTGCTGCTGCTGAAGTGTCTGCGAAGGAAGATCATGCGAAGACAAAACGCCATAGCAGTAGCGTCACTTATTTGTCAAAGATCTTTAGGCAAAGCGGCAATAAGACTTGTTTGTTTATAAATACTTTGATATTGTGTTGAAAGGTAACTGGTAAGTAAAGACATATTATTCTAAAAATACAATATACACCATTAGTTTTGGATTTACGAATAAAAATATTTTCAGCCGCGAATACAAGAAGTGGTCACAATTTTTTAATCCTTGAAAACTGAAAACACGAACAACTGAACCGTGAATTAAGAGCTTTGACTGTATTTTATTTTTCAGCAATGCTACCCAATTATGTATCATAGCGACTCTTATTACATCTGCAGATCTCAAATTTCCACATCAAACCATTTCAAAGTTATTAAGACTTCAAATTTTATTATAATTTTTAAATTAACATTTAAAAGTACATACCTATGTAATTAGGCCCTACTGACTAAAAGTTGATTAAGAAAATGTTCAAAGCTTATTACCATACTAGACGTATGCGATATCCCATTACGAAGTACCCTGAATAGATTTAACTTTAATAATATATTTTTTCAGTGTGCTCCCGTGTATTGAAAGAAGCGAAAAATAGTATCGAATTTTCCGGGTCTTCTCTTAGTCCCATTTGGTTTCCTATCTGCACATATTTGATCGAGCAACCAGAATCAACCATTATTTTACTATCTCTGAACATAAGAACTGTTACATCATCGCCTAGACTAAATTGTCTATTCTCCTCAGTTGAAGTGAGTTACTAACTTCATTATATTTTATATAGAAATTGTTGCAATTAATGGTTTAAGGTTAGAGATGGGGACAATAAAAACTCAACCCTTCTTGGAACCTATTGTTCCGGCAAAGCTAAGCTTCAATCTTCAACAAATTATTTATGGATAAAAATCACTCCAGGACCCAATAGATTCTATGCTAATTATACCACAATAAATACAGGTAAATATTTGGAGAAAAAATAATATCTCAATAGGTGATAGTGTGTATGTTCAATTTCAATCTATACTGTAGTGAAATTTTACCTCGATTGTTGTTACACAGTTTACATAGTAACATGTGTTATACAATTTACAGCACATACGAGCGGAAAAGTTGTCATCCTGATACAGCGATGGCGCAAGTATGACCAAACAATTCTTCTATTGGAACCTTTGGTGTGAAACACTAAACTTGACGAGATTTACCACTAAACACCAAAACACTTTTTTGAACTGCTCGACGCACGTTTCGCGAACCATATTAGCATCATCAGGAATATGGTTAGCGAAACGTGCGTCGAGCAGTTTTTGGTGTTTAGTGGTAAATCTCTTCAAGTTTAATGACCAAACAACTATGAGACTTGTCAAGTATGATTCGTTGGATAGCGTGTTGAGTTTCAGACGCGTACTGTTTAGTTGCTTGTTTGTGACAATCTAGTAAAGCAAACAAGTTTTAATATTTTCTAAAAAATGGTATAAAGCTGAAGTTTGAATTTTATACCATTTTTTGGTCGGTTAAACTTGGGCGGATATACAAAAAGAGTTAGATTCCGCTTTACAAGATTTTCCCCGTCGTTTTTTTACGGTAAAAAAGAAGGTTGCTGAATTTAAACGTGGTCCATCTATTAAAAATTATGAACGCTCAAGACGGCCCGAAACTCTACGACCAACAAACTCTTCAGAAAAATCCACAATGTCGTATTAAATGATCGCTGATAAAAGGTACGCGAGTTTACTGACATTGTAAAAATCTCGATAGACCGTGTCCAACATATTTTTGGTATGAAAAACTTTGCCCTCCAGGAGTGCCACGTTTCTTAACAGTCAACTAAAGACATCTTTGGTTGGTGTTTTGAGTGCCATCGATACCAAATCAAAAATACTCAAAATGGGCAAAGAATCTGTTTTCCTTTGCACGTGTTTTCCTTTGCAAGTGTATAACATTTTCATACCTTTGCATAATTATATATGAAAATTAAAAAAAAACTTTGCCGTAAAAATTACGTGTATTCTTCAACATCCCTCAACCTCGAACCAATTTCATTGTTTGTCGCCATTTGATCCTCAGTATTTCCTCTATTTATTAATATATTTTAGTATAAACTGACTAGTTTTCGAAAATATTCCTGTGGTTCGTATTCCACCTTAACATTTTTTGTTTGTAAATGCATTTGTTTTTGCAAAACATTTTTGCCCAAAAGTGCAAAGAATTAAACAAACAATCGAATGAGGTTCGGATATTTGACAGATTGATTTCCAACTCACGAGCATCAATATTCTAGCAGCCGAGTTGCTTTATCTTATTTTTCGAAAGTTGGAAACGACAATTACATTCTCTCAATATTTTTATTATATTTTAAAAACCATTAGAAATATCGAACTGTGCTTATCGTCACTGGATACCCTATTATTTTCTCTATGTAGTTGCATAATTAAACAGAAATTCACTGACTTTCGGTTATCGAAAATATTTCGGCCAAAACTACAAAACTTCAAAAAACAGAATTGATTCATTATTGAATATTTGTCGCCACTAATCATGCGCATTAATATCCTACCAGCCGATTTGCTTCACCTCTTTTAGTTTTCGAAATATGATTATTCAACAATTTAAAATTTTGAGGAACTTACATCCCCTCGATATTTTTTGCGAATATCTCACTTTAATGGCTTTCCATTAAAAATATCGAGCTGCACTTGTTGCCACTCACTCAACTTATTGTCTTTACCTAGTACCATATTTTATTACCATTTTTTTTAGTTTTCGGATAGTACCTCCTTTGAAAATGTTTCGCTTAAATGTGCAAAATTAAAAAAAATAGAATTGGATCGTTTCCGTTTACGCGTATCACGTGCTTCAATATACTAGCAAACCGATTTGCTTTATCTCTTAGTTTTCGAGATATGATTTTTCGAAATGTATCCTCTCGATTGGGTTTTTTGCGAATATCTCGAAAACCGTTAGAGGTATCAAACTGTACTTGTTGCCATTCAATTCCCCATTATTTTCTCTGTTTAGTAGCATATTTTAATAGACATTGACTATTCGGAAATAGACGGTTTTCAAAAATATACCTATGGTACCTCCTTTGGAAATACTTTTCCCAAAAGTGTAACAATTTAAAAAATAAAACTGGTTCAGTTTCGAAAATTCAACACCCTAAGTCACGGGCATCACTAGCCCAGAAACCGATTTGCTTTATCTTTCTTAGTTTTGAACATGTGATCGATATGATTGCCTCTTTATCAAGCTATGTCAAAATTATGAGTATAATATCATTTTTTTTAAAGATGAATTAAAAGAAACTTTTATAAAATACTTTTATAAAACTTTTATAATATAATTTGATACTTTCAATTTGTATCTATTAAAAAACATTCTACTTTGTTAATTAGTGTATTAATTACAAAATATTTTTTTAGGATGTGGAGGACTATTAAAAACCGACAGACGTTCAATCTCTTACCCACCACAGGACACAGAAAAATATCTTTCAAATAGCAAATGTAGATGGGTGATAGTAGCACCACCCACAAAAATTATACAACTGACTTGGATCACTTTTAATATTGAACAGAGTCACGACTGTACATATGATAATTTGAAAGTTTTTGATAACATAACTGATTTTGGTCAAGGAGATCTAATTGGAAAATACTGTGGCAACAAGCCTCCCCCAACTTTGCTTTCTCAGTCCAATATAATGACAATAGATTTTAAATCCGATGCTAGTATTAATGAAGATGGATTTTTAGTATCGTATGCATTTTTGAAGCAAGAAAATAGTAGGGAGGTTTATTAATTGTTTTCTTCCACACAAATAATAAAAAACTAAATTTTAGTATGTGGAGGAAACTACTATACATCAACTGGAGTTATTCGATCTCCTGGATACCCAAAAGGATATCCTTCAAATAGAGAATGCATCTGGACCATAACAGTACCACCAGGAAGTCAAATAATGCTTAACGTCACACATTTCAATATTGAAAAGTTTTTGATATGCAGATATGACTACTTAGAAATCAGGTTAAACAAATACTAGATCGTTCGGAAAGCAGTTTCATTATCAAACATTGATATAGATAGATTTATTTCTAAACCATAAAAACATTTTTATTAATACTAGGTGTATAAGTAAGGTAATGAGGCTGGTGGTGTTGTTTTCGGAATATTCTCCCTTAGGAGAGAAGAAGGCGAACATCTGATGCGTCTTCAATACAATTTTAAAGATTCTTGCGTCACTTGGTGGTATTTCAATCTTCAATCGAATCTCGGTCTTCTACGCTTGTCTTAAGCCACTTAAAAAACTAGGCACTTAACAAGACAGTATTTCCATAGGCTTGTTCAAGTTTTCGAAAAGTTTCAATCGCATTGTGGCGAAATCTGAAGCGAAACTTGGTCGCGTACGGTTGCCGAAATTGTCACTCGCCTTCAGAACTGGCTAGAAAATTCCCACATCCTTTCCTCCACAGGTGAAGCCAAAAGTGTTGTCAAATCGAACGCTACGCCACCAGTCTCATTACTTCATTTAGACATCTCGTAGACTATTATAAACATATATCAATATATCTTCTATTCGTCGAGGCACCTTGTATTTATAGTACATAGTATATACCGGGTTTTTCACGGTAGCCGTTCGTTAGAAGTTTTCGTGGTTAGAAGAAACTTAGAATTCTGAATTTTTGGACTTCAGGGTTATTTAAGATTTTCTTTCATTTTAAAATATTTTCAAGGTCATAGCACTTCCGGTTATCCCGGAAGTAGCGAGTAACTTCCTTAATTTAAATAGAAGAGCGGGTATATTATTTTATTTTTGGATTCCTGAGAAAATTTCATGATGAGTTCCATCGGGTTTCCCTATACCTATTTTGAACTGTTTCTTAAATATCCTTATTCTTTTGCTAATTTTGAAAGATGTAACCTTATTGTCAACACTGCGCCTTTTGCCCATTTTCGACTAGCGCTAAGCGCTTCTGGGATAGACGGAATCACAAGAATGATACTTTCGAAATCCACATTGATATTTAATTTATCGCATTCAGGGAGTCCAAAATTTGACAACTAATTATATTATTTAAGTTAAAAGAGTTCATTCTTTCAAATGTGACACTCTGTATATTATTGGATGGTCGGATGTAGAATTTGATTCTGCATCGATTCGCTATCACTTTCCTTATCCCTATTTCCAACGATTTTCTTTTTAATCCATATGTATTTTTTATCTAAAGCCGATGAAACTTCAAAAGTCTTATGTAGTAAGCTTTGTTTTTGACAGGAATTGAAACAATTTGCCGAAATCTGCCGAAGCAGTATCAACTCATGATTCGTTGTATCTACTTACCGTTTTAGTGATTTTGTTAATTTTTTGAAGTACAGTGTATAATGGAGAATAATGAAGAATATTCCAATACTCATTTGTTAAATTTGTTTTATACGTTACAATATATAAACAAAGCCCTTAATAGATAATGAAGATAGCGAGGTGAAAGTGTTGGCCTATTTTCAGGCTTATCCACGGAGTTCAATTCCAGCAGCAGCGCTGGATTTGGGTATTTCAAGAGCATTAATATACAGAATATTAAGAAAACATAAAATGCATCCCTTTTCTGAGATAACTGTGCACGGATTACGTCTTGGTGATGAGGCAAGACGAATCGACTTTTGCGAGTTCATGTGCACAAAGATTACCGAAAATTCGAGATTTCTTCATAAGATTAAGTGGACTGATGAATCAAAATTCAGCAGGCAAGGCATTATAAATCGCCGAAATAATCACTACTGGGCACAACCCAATGTACATGTCATAAGGGAACATAGTCACCAGGGCCACTTTAGTTTTAATGCCTTTTGTTTAATTATGGACAATACAGTGGCATATCAAATGTAAATTCGGAGGAATAATTCGTGTACATCCCATTATAGTGACAGTAATTCTTTTTAAGGGTAAAGGTCTGGTTTTTAGGGTGAGTGGTCAAAGGTGGTTACACTGGTATTACCTTTTTATTTCCAGTATCAATTTGTCGATCTCCGCCTAACCTGAACAAAAGGGCAATACAGAGGGTTATTAGTTGAATTTTGTTTTCAACAGAGCAGTGATATGGCACCCACATACCTTCTCTTTGCACTGTACTCAGTTGTTTTAAACAACGTTGTATTGTGGGCCGTGAAGTTTTAATATTTGTGACTAAATCCTGGAAAGTTTATTTGGGATCAGCTTCAATTTAAGCCAACAGCCAGGTCTTGGATATCTTACACTATCGAAATCACTGTTCTAAACATTTTTAAATCAACGCAATATTCTGCTAACCTAGGCACCAGAAAATCGAGAGGAGAATAGGGAGAGTATAGAGAGAGAATAAGGAGAATATCAAGAATAGGGAGACCCTATCCACAGCCAACAACCCATGTTTTCGCCGACCTCCCGTCGTATGGCGTATATATGTACTGTTAACGGATTGTACTGTAGTACATATATATATATATATATATATATATATATATATATATATATATATATATATATATATATATATATATATATATATATATATATATGCATGTAATATTAGATTTCTTGAGGTTGACTCAATGAGACAACACTAGTTGAGTGTCAAGTACACCCAACCGCTGGGTTCCACAATCTCATGTGGAACACACAGCAACCCCTTGACTTCACGCCAGGACTTGTTCACTCTTTTCAATTATCATTGATAGTTCGTGCAGGCCTTCCAATATCTCTTTTACCCTGCAGACCAGAATTGACTGAACCGAATACTGGTCGCCAGATTTTTCACAAAGTTTCGAAAAAAGATCTTTCGGCACAATCAATACTAATAAACGAACCAGTCTCGATTTGAGTGGTTTTTGTCGAAATTTGATTCTCGAACTTTAATTATAGCAATTTTAACATTAAGTATGTTTTTTGGAAAGTATACTAGACATTCTATTCGAACATTTAAAAATATTTAAAATCATTTCAAAATTTGATATTAATAATAAGGATCACATCACGTTTTTAAAGGATATGACTTGATCTGTCTAACCACTCGTGAAAATAAATAAAAAATATATAAATATAATAAAATTGATCAACATATATAAAAATGTGAACTTTCTTTCGGAACAAACCAAATATTTCTCTTTAATTTTATTTATTTCTAAAGGAATGGAGGAACATCTGCTTCACCAATTATTGGGACATACTGTGGCGAAAACATTCCAAAATACATTTATTCCCACACAAATAAACTTTTTCTCAAGTTTAGATCAGATATGAGCAAATCTGCACCTGGATTTAAAATTAGATGGTCTTCGGCGGCTACTGGTAATTTTAATATCTATGAAACTATTTTTGATGCTTAGCATAATACGTTTTAGGATGTGGAGGGGCACTAATGGGTCCCACTGGATCAATAATGTCGCCTCATTACCCAGAACCGTATGCAAAAAGTACTGAATGTCTCTGGAAAATTTTAGTTAGTGCAGGTTCAAAAATACAAGTTATTTTTGCTGATTTAAACTTGGAGGAGCACTCGAAATGTAATTTGGACTACGTTGAGGTAATATAACGTTCCTTTATACATTTAATATTTTATTATCTGTGCTTTTATCATTCACTATTCCAATTCAAAAGTTTTTACCCTTTTTAAGTCTTTTTACTGTATCACGTTAATCAAGATTGTTTCAACGTTAACGTGTTTGTGGAACGGGTCTTCTCGTCTCATCTCATCATTTCTATACCAAAGTCACTCTCTAGGTCACTATTTCTGACATACAAAGGGCCATTGACAATATTTCTTAGTACCTTATTCTGGAATCATTGTATAGTTTCTATGCAGCTAGTATTGGCACAGCCCCAAAGTTGGATGTCTCAATTCAATGTCAGAACTTTGAAACGTAATAGGGTAACGTCACTCATAGATTGCTGTGTTTGGATCATTGTATTAATTCATCATGGAAAGATACACGATACACGCATATATAAGCATAACTACAGGTAATCATACTCAAGTAATTCAGGAGTTACCTCTTCATCCTCAAAAGTCACAGTTTGGTGCGGTTTTTTACATTTTGGTGCAGTTGTTTGGTGCATCCTAGCGGAGGGTAAGACGCATGCCTCCCCCCTGTCTACATGTTTGCGTCAGTTTCATTCAACATTTAAGCAACAACAGTAAAGATTGTTTTCATTGTTGTTTCATTTTGTTTTGCTAATCTCTCTGCATTCATTCTATGAATGTGTCCTAGCTAGCTTAGTTGTCTTTCTTCTATAGCCCTTTCTATCACTCTTTCCACTAATCACTCTTTCAGGTAATAAATCGTGAAGAACTGCTAAAGAATCATTCGTGACGTGGGAAGTTGTTCCATTTTGTTGAAAAAATGTGTTGCGGTTTTAGCCAATCGAGTTTTGCATTTCTGGAGCTAAAAAGTCCGGATTTTATTGCAACAACGATTGGAATTAACAGTCTGAGTGCAACCACGGTTATCCTCAAAAAAGTAGGGGCCGATAATTCCGTCACTCGATACGGTAGCCCAAACGACAACCTAAGGCGAGTGTAATGGTTTCTGGTGTAGTTCCAGCGGATTGTCGGCAACCCAATATCTGCAATTTTGTTTATTTACGCGGCCTTTGATGTGGAAATTCGATTTATCAGAAAACCACATGTTATTGAAGTTCCTAAAACGATTTTCCATTGTCCTGCAGAATTCGACTCGTTTAGCTGGATCATCGGGCTTCATCTCTTGCACAATAACAATTTTGTAGAGGGTAGAAATGTAAAGAAGCTGCGCGGAGTCGTAGAGACTGTCGTGGATCAGACTTGCGAATGCGGTCAACATTCGTGCTGGTTCTTGATGTCCTTTTGCGCCTAGTTGATTTACCCGGCATTATGTTTCCAGTCTCTTCAAACTTATGCACGTAATGCTTGATTAACTTCGCACTTGGCACATTTCTCATGGTTGCTAAATTAAAATGTGTCCTGTACAGCCGTCAAACAATAGTGTAGGTATTGTTGTTTTATAAAACACTCGCACGAAAAATGCGCGCTGTGGTCCCATGAAGCAATCCATCGCTACTAAACTTAAACAGCCAGTCAAGCGTTTATCCCGCTATCCCCGCTATCTGTGTATGGCGCGTAACAGTCAAAACAAAAACGAAAAACATTCTGTGACATCCGTCATTTTGATAAAAGTTGCTTTAGCTCTGGATTCCGGAAAATAATAGTTTAAAAGCTACAAAATAGTGTATAACATAAACAAATTGAATGATTTAATTATCTTCAAACATTGCATTTTCTTCTAGCTAATTGATGGTTATACTCTAAATTCAAAATCCATTGGCAAATTCTGTAAACCTCAACTTGATCCAATACAATCGACAATGAATAAAATGTTGGTTAAATTTAGATCAGATATTAGTTATGAAGGAAGAGGATTTCACCTACAATTTGCAACTATATGCAAAAATACTTTAAAAGGGTTCAGTGGAATTATTGAAAGTCCGAATTTTCCCAACCAGTATCCAGTTAATCAGAATTGCGAATGGGATATTATTGTGCCAAGTAAAAATAAAATTAATATCACATTTTCACATTTTTCTCTAGAAGGACGTACTAATAGTTGCCTATATGATTACGTAGAGGTACCCATTGACAGAGAAATTTTATTTTGTGTTTTATTAAGAAGTTTTTTTTAGATTTTATATGAGAGTCAAGTTATAGACTCAGATGAGCGTAATTTCCTTCAATATGGCAAATATTGTACTGAAACTAATCCAGGATTAATAACTTTAAATGCCGATCATGCCAAAATTCGTTTTGTTAGTGATGATTTATTGTTAGGAAATGGATTTAGACTAGAATGGCAGTTATTTGGTTAGACACATAGTAAACATGTAAGTTTTGTTATTAATATTATTTTGATTCCAGGTTGTGGTGGTGAGTTATCAGATACGTTTGGTACTTTACAAACACCAAATTATCCTAAGCCATATCCACCTAGTATTCAATGCAACTGGGTAATAACTGCACCAGTAGGACAAGCTATATCACTTACCATTCTCAACTTAGATGTGGAAAGGGACACTACATGTAATTTTGATTATGTGGAGGTAAATTTTAACACTTACAAATTACACTAACAACTTACAAATTCAATACAAAGAGATTTTCCACGAAACACCAAACCATTTATTGTAGTATCATAGCATATGATTTGTTATTTAAAAATTGTTATTTTTTTTAAATTTTCGCCTACATCTGGATCGACCTCTAGCAGCCCCTTGCCAGTTTTTGATGTGCAGCGGTCAACCGTATCTCTGGTCTACCTCTCCTTCTGCTACCTACAATTCGTCACTTCGTGATTCTTCTTAATATTCGCCTTTCTGATATTATCGCCCATATGAATAGCTGATTCTTTCCAAAGCCGACAATGCCCAAATCTTTGTAATATTGATATATAGGTTGTTTCAATTATACCTGATCCTCCAATTTCCATTATCATTCATAACACCATCTTTTGAATATTCTTCGTTGAAATATTTCAAGTGTTTCTTCTCTTTCTTTGTGAGGGTCCACGAATTGCAGTCATAAATGACTACTGACCAAATGAGTTTTTATAGATCTTGAATGTCGCGTCCCTTTGTATGAGTCTATATCTTAGACAAAGCACCGTAGTGCTTTAGAGGATATGGTAGCCGGTATTGAAACTGGTATTAAACACTAACCGGAGTTTTCCAAAGCTTTCGTCAGAGAGTCATGTAAAGTTAAAATGTCAAAAAAAATTTCAAATAAAAGTCAAAATATGCCAAATATTTTTAAGATTGTAAAGCGCCTGCGAGATAAAGATTGTTTTTATTTAAAAGCTGATAAGGAAAATAAGGTTGCATTAATGGACAAATCTGATTACTTTGAACCCGTTGAAAAATTAATTCAAGACGGTCCATATAAACGATATGAAAAAGTCAGAGATACATTGAAATCTTGTAAGTCTTATTTCTCCTTATCTGAAAAGTAAACTGCATATTTCTAATCCAAAAAAGCCAAGATTGTATGGATGTGAGACATACCTACACATGGATGTGGGTACTAAACAAGAAAAAAGAAGAGGAACTGTTAAGATGGGAACGTAGAATAATCAGAAGGATAACTGGAGGAAAAAGGTCGATGGCTTGTATATGCGAAGAACAAATGAGGAAATTTATGATATTTCTAAGAATTAACATTAAACACATAGTAAAACATAGTAAAATCGAACAGACTAGAGGGAGAAAGTAGAGTGGCGAAGAAGATTGCATGGGGAAGAACAACAAGGTGAAAGGGAGAAGCTGTCATGGAAGATCTAAAAGAGAAGGGGATTAAGGACTGGAAGACAATGACCAGATATAGGACAACATGAAGAAGAATTACAAAACTATATATAGTTTTGTAAATCTTCTTCATATTTGCTAAAAATGGCCAAATATATATATATATATATATATATATATATATATATATATATATATATATATATATATATATATATATATATATATATAGCTATATAAATATATATGTATAGCTATGGCGTTATTTTGTTATTGGACTTCTAGTTTAATGTGAGCTATCGATTAACCTTGGTGAACACTCTCATCAAGGTTGTGTTTAACCTTTAGTTTTCTCGAAAACCTACCAACTGATGGGAAGCCACGGTAGAATACCAACCGTGCCATCAGTGGGCATCCGGCCTCTTCCAGCCTGGTTACTGGCGTGAATTTACTCTCTTGCATATTGAAATGCAATACACAAAGATGGTCTTTCCTCGGATGGCTACTCATACAAGTGTATATATGAAAATCAGTTCCTTCTCTCGTGATTTGATATTCGGTTTGGTAAAAACTTACTAACATGATTTTTTTTAGGTATATGATGGGAGCGATGAAAATAGTAATTTATTAGCAAAATCCTGCCATATTGAGCACCCAGTGAGTATAACTAGTAGCAGCCATCAAATGTTTATTTCCTTCAAAGCAGATTTCAGTTACCAAGGAAAGGGTTTTGCAGCTTACTACGCTACTGAAAAAGCAAGTACGTTATTCTCGCTTTTTAATACCTAATCAAAATATTAAATTGTAACATATTTTCATTCCGTTTATTTAGTGTTTTTATAACAATTGTGCGAAAAATCCAAAAATACAGTTAATAATTTTTGTATATGCCATTTTGATCGATGATTTTTCGATTTTTCTCGTATTAGAACTTTCACCCTTTTGCACAAAAAAAACATTCAACATTGTTTGGAACTTCCTCAAATCAGATAAATTTATATATTTAGAGGAGTTCTGCAATGCTCTAAAAATGAAATAGCCTGAGAACGTAAATTCTGAGCAATATCTTATATACATTAAACTATCTTAATCAAGTCCCAAACATGTGCGATGAGGTTATCATGATGGAACACAACGTCTTTTGTGTTAATCAACTCTGGCCTTGTCTTGAAATACATTCTTCCTATACCATCTCATCCACATAAATTGTTTGCTGTTGAGGAAAAACTAAAAGTTATATCATCGTGCAGATTTTTATTGAGCTTCTTGATTAATTCAAGTTTAAGATAGAGTCAGATTATCTAAGTTTTCTAGTCCATAAGTTTGTTCATCCAGTGCTGTTTTAAATTTTGCCTTTTGGCTGTCTGAGACATCTTCTAGCTATGTCATTCATCGTATTTCCTATTTATTTTTATTACATTCTAGCTTCAAATAATTCTGTTTAAAAATGTAGCTGTTTTTTCAACTCACTTCATAAATTTCCAGCGTTGACCATGCCTTTTTTACAAGCCTTTAGTTTCTCAAATATCAGCACGAAAAAAACTATATAGCTGTTTAACCTACCAGATTAGGTTAATTCTTCTGTTGGAACCTTCGGTGTGAAGCACTAAACTCGAACAGACTTAGAATTAAACACCAAGTCACTTTATTTAACTACTTGACACGCGCTTCGCTGACCATGTTAAGTTAACCATTCAATCTCATTTTCGATTAGATTGAAAATTTGATTAATAATTGGATTGAATCATCTGATAATGACATGCGAGTCGAAAAGTTAAATAAAGTGATTTGGTGTTTAGTGGTAAATCTTCAGAAATTCAGAGAGAAAATATCAGATTACGTGAAAAAACTCTTGTTGAAAGGCGTGTTGTGAGGGTTGCTATTTATGTATCCGGAATAATAAATAAAAACAAATATTTATCATTGAAAATGGTTTTATTGTTTTTTCAAAATATTCTCCGCAATGATACACTTTTGCATCCTTTTTGCATCCAATTTTCATAGCAATTTTTCCCTTCCGATTGAGATATCTCCAAAACATGCATTTTGAACGCATCAACCGCTTCTTCTGGAATCGAAAATCGTTGATTAGGTAGTTTATTCTTCACGGACGGGAACAAAAAGAAATCTTTGGGTGTCAAATCAGGCCGAAGAATGATCCTGCGTTGCTGGTTGTTTTTTTCTTATTACTTCAAAGACTTCTGGCAAACTAATGGTTGTGTACCATTCAGAATTGACGATTCTTTAGTGGCACTGTAGCCACATGCCCATTTATCCCAACAAACCAGGCGAGTATTTGCTTCAAAATGCGCGAACAATTTTTGTTGGGTTTGGCTCATTTTGAAAGACCCATACAGTCGACTGCTGTTTACTTTCGGGCTTATGCACATAAATCCAAGATTCGTCACGTGTGTAGATGTTATACACGGTTTTTGATGTACTACGATTGTATTCTTTGAGCATTTCTTTACACCAATCGACACGAGCCTTTTTTGAGCGAGTGTCAAATTATGCAGAATCCAACGCGCACAAATCTTTTACACGGTTAAATGTTCATGTAAAATCTTGTGTATGCTTGTTCTACTAATGCCGAGGGATGCCTCTATCGGTATGCGGTATGTCACATTACGCTTTATCAATTCTCGCACAGTATCGATGTTTTCTGGCAAAACAACCGATTTTGGACGACCTTCTTTAAATTCGCCCTCAGATTCATATATAGCTTCTGACGTGTACATCTACAACGCGCGCATGCGCGACACTTATTTTATTCTATCGCTTTGTATCGTTGTGTATACATATACATACGTATCCTCTCTACTTTATATCTTTCTCCTCTCTCATGTAACGAAATGCGCCTAAACGTGACACGTCCTTGAAATTCATTCATTCAATTATCGATTATCGAATCGCCACGATGTGACGGTTATTGACATCAGACAGAAGTTTCATATCATTTCGCTTGTTAATCTAGAAATTATAGCGTCTTTTGTAATTGTTAAAAAATATTTGTCGGCGATTTTTTAAAATGGATGTTTATTAAATTTTGTCTAAAAAATGAAATGTCTTGTGCTGATATATTAAAAATGTTAAGAAAGTGTTACGGCAATCAAACTATGTCAAAAATTTTTACAAGGACTTTAGTGATGTTGGAGAAGCAGTTAAAGATGAACCTCTTGCAGGAAGATCTTCCACGTTAACCAATAAAGAAAACATTTCCAAAATAAAGATTCTTGTATTGAGTAACTGTCGATTAAGTATTAGATTCCATTCGGAAAAAAACGAGGTAAGACAATTAATAACTCTTGCATCACGATAAGATACCATTGCTCACCACAATAATTATTCTTCCTAAAAATCAATCAAAAAAATCGAATACCGTTCCACAAGCTCCGTATTCACCGTGTGACGTTTTCCTGTTCCCTCGATTGAAGAAACCAACCACGCCATGGGCGCCGTTTGCAGTCAATGGAAGTCATCAAGAGAGTGACAAGTCATCAAGAGTCAAGAGAGTGTTGGCCTTAACTGAAATATCAGAAGTCGAGTATAAAAATGTTTCGATAGCTGGAAAAAATGTTGGAATAATTGTATTGGGTAAGATAAGTGGGATTACTTTAAAGGAGACAAAATAAATTTGGATGAATAAATAAATACTTTTTGAGTCATAAAGTCACTATACTTGTTGATCATAATATTATCGTACAGCGAAGATGTATGTTTTAACCCATTAACGCCCAAGTAAGTTTTTTTAACTTTGACAAACCCTTCTATATTTATACTCAAAATGACAAACAAACAATATAAAAATTATAACAAAAAATCTTTCCTCAGTATTTTTTCAATAAGGTGGTGATCTGTAAATAAATCGTTGGGCAAAAACTGTGACTACTTATTCATGGAAATATTTAATACAGAAATATACACAAGTAAATCATAAATAAATTGTACAAAATAACAACTAGGATGTAATTTTGGTCATAGGGAAGAAAACAATTTGCTCAAAGGATATCACATCACACTTTCAGACATCACATTTTGAACAGTAACTGTTCGGTCCGCTTTTGCAGTCTTTTCTTTGGCATCTCCTTGCCTGACGATATTGTATAAAATGATTGAAGCCATCAAAGCACATATCTGATTGTACAACTCCAACTGTAGTCTTTCTTTTGATGGATGATGTAATTTCAAAAATGGCTCTAAAATAGCTCTTCGATACAAAATCCATGCATTTGTTACAGCCATGTCTAAAATTCGAACAAACATGGGCCAGTATCATTTTTTCCGCGTATTTTAGAGCCATATTTACCAATCAGCCAGTCATGTTGGTCAACACCACCCATGTATTTATTGTAGTTCTGGATAAGTTTTTTGCTGATGTACATCAACACTTTGTTTCATGATTAGGTTAGGTTAGGTCAAAATGTCAAAAAAGACAACATGCTCATCTGAATTTGATACACACCACAGTAATTTTGTAACAACTCTTGATCCCAGATTCAAGCCTGTCTGGTTTTGAGTTTTCTTACCGGTATAAAATATGATTTTATAACAATATCCGTTCGATGCACATAGTGCCCTTAGCTTGTATCCGAATCTAAAGGGTTTGCCTCGTATAAACTGTTTCAAGCCATGGTGTCCCTAATACCTGACTAACATTTCGTCGACTCATAAATATGACGTAAACATTCAGAATTATTGAAATTTCTCATTGAATATTTCAGTTAGAGATCGAAGTTTATAAGCTCTATCATCTTCATTGAAATTGTCATTATTGGCAAAATGTAACGTTGATTCTGTCTTTAACTATCTAATTCTAGACGGCTTTTACAATTAGAACACTTAAATCTGCATCAGTGAATTCCTTTCTGAAAGAACTTGGTGGTATCCAGAAAATAAGAGTATACCAATAAAATATTTCAATTCGTCAGTATCTAAAGAAAATGAAGCATACTTTTTTGCGGCCTTCATTAATTTCATAATCGTTCACTAATTTGTCTATTTTTGCCTTTTCTAAAAAACATCCTTTCTACAAAAAGAATACTTTGTATCACACTTTTTCATTTTGGCAAATATACAACAAGCCTTTGTTTTTAGGGCATTTTTCAGAAAGAGTAGAGCTAGTTCCTGGATATTCTTCAATAGTTTCATCTTCCCCACCTGTTTGTAATTCCAATTGACCTGTACATCTCTTACTTCTGTTATTCCTATTTCGTCGTCGTAAGCCTCATCTTCGTTGATCACGTAATCTGGTTTTGGTGGTAAAACTACAACATCTATATTAGTAATATCATCGTCGCCAAGAAAACTGGGATCATTGATAATCTCCTTTAATTCCATCATTGTTTACGCTTTTTCTGGACACATTTTTTTTAAATCAACAATTCAATTATTTTGAATCAACATCAATTATTTTGAAACAAAACAGACTTATCGATGTTATTCCAAGAGCCGTCAAAAGTACAAAACCAAAGATAGTAACAGACGTCGTTAGATAACACTACCCTACTTGTCATCAAACACTGAAAGAATATTTTCTGACATTTTAAGTTTATATGTTATAAACTATTTTGATGGCTCGGTAGCCGCGCTGTCGCCAGGTCACATTGCAGTGTTATGAATAACCTTTACGCCCAGTGGTCTAAATATAGATCAGCAATATCTTATCTCCTAATAATCGAAAATCGTAAATGCTTTTGTAAAATAACTAATAACGCTGCAAACTTACTCATATTAGACATTTATAGGTATAAAAATATGACCTAAAGGCAAAGTTATTCTGAATACTAAATAAAAGTATATATTGGTGTCATCGATACATTTTTTTTTTAGTGAATCCAAAGATATAAATAAATTAGTTCTAATATTAAAGATGGTTTGCAAACTGAGTTTTGGTATTAAACTGATCTTAAATATTGACATATCTCCAGACAAAGATATTAAACATGTTTTTTCTTATAATATCTATTAGTTTTCGTTATGATCTATAAGTAGATCACTGGGCAGTGTTGGATTAAAAATAATATTAAAATAACAATTAATATATAAAATAATATTGTCAGTTATCATTATTAAAGTTGAAGCAAAAGAAAAATCGGAATTAATAGATGTTGCAATTTAATACTTTAAGATTAACAAAAATTTGGTTCCCAAAACTGAATAAAACTTTCGTATTTACTACCCAAAGTGGTTATATTTTTCAGAATGTGGCGGAACTTTGTATCTCCCATCGGGATACATTTATTCACCAAATTATCCTAAAAATTATAATTCTAACCAAACATGCGAATGGCTCATCATTACTGATATCAACCACCGTGTTCAAATAAAATTTGAAGAGATTGATTTGGTGGGGAGAAACTGTAATAAAACGTCAATAGAGGTAATAACACTTTAATCTTTGGATGACTTTAAATATTTTGCCTTTTCCTAAACAACGATTTTCTGTGTAGTTTTTTTGTAATCAAACGTAGGTCGTTCGAAAAATTCTCGCCCTGATACAGAGCTAGCGCAAATGTAACCAAATGACTGTGACATTTGTCAAGTATGATTTGTTAGATGGTGTGTTGTGAACTTATGGATGCCTTCGTTTAGTGTTTGGGATGATGAGGAACAAGTTTGACATTTTCTGAGAAATGGATAAAATTTAAATTCAAGTTATTATAAAGTACTTTCATTTAGACGGCAAAATAATTATATTCCAATTTAAAGAAGTTTCTACGGTAAAAAAGTTGGCCGCTGAATTTAAATGTAGTTTTATACCAATTGAAGATGATAAACGATCGAGATGTCCAAAAACAGTTTTAACTGATAAAATCGTCACAAAAATCCACCATATTATATTAAATGACCGGCGACTGAAGTTACGCGAGTTTGCTGACACATACACATATCCGAGTTTATTCTTTTAACATTCAGGATTAGCGGGTATGTGCTCTTCTATGGCTGAAGAGACCTATTCTAGATGAGATGACACGACCACACTCCGGACGTTCGAATTGGCCAGGAGGTGGGATGTATCTGTTTCTAGGTCTCGGTCCTTGATAATGCTGAACTAGTTGTCTCCATTGGGTTCTGTTGAAGGATGTCACCTCCTATTGATGACTAGCATTAAGCAGTTATTACTTCGCCTTCCCAGATCTGAAGAAGTGGTTCCATGCATGAAGATTTGCTTGAAATAATGAGGTCAAAGATTTGACAATCGTGTATTTTGTACAGTTGGACATATTGCATTATACTAAGTATATTAAAGGCTTGGAACGTCGTTGATCTAAATGTATTGAATTGCAAGGTGGTATAGTTAAAAAATAAGGAAAAAATCAGAAATCTTGTGTTTCCTGTATCTTCGAGAACTTTTCAAACGACCCTCGAATGCCATTTATCCAGTATATGAAGTAGAAACTGATTCTCATAAAGGCAGCAATCTAATATGTAAACATGGTACATTTGAAAAATAAATTCATAGCTTGAATTAGATTAATTAGTTTCGAGAGTTTCAAATGTCAATTCAAGAGAATAAATAATACATAAATGTTTTGTTATATTTAATAATTGTTTTAGATTTATGATGGATCTGACGAAGCATCTCCACTTTTGCAAACCATATGTGGTTCAGGAGTGAATCAAAGTCAAATTTATACCTCTACATATTACTCATTATATATTAAATTTATAAGTTATGATGTTTTAACAAGCAAAGGATTTAAAGCAAAATTTAGTAAGGTAATATCATGGCGTACATTAAATAAAATAAAAAATTAAATCTATTAATACGCCCAGAGCAATCTAAAATGTGTCTATTGATATTTTTAGACATGTGGAGCTGTTATTAAAACTTCAAGTAGTGGTATTATCCAACTATCTAAAGAATATGCTTTTAGAAATCTTGAAAATGACGAATTTACAAACTGTTCTTTCACTATACAGTCTGAAGACCCAAGTATTAAATATATTTATATAATACAGAATCTCTATATTATATCCTTCTTATTCAACGTTTTTATCAAAAAAAACCAAAATTAATTTAAAGATTAACTATATATTTAATTTGCTCTGTGAGGAATAAAGGTTTGCATTTTTTCAAACATTATTTAACATGCTAACTTAAATCCTTTGACAAAACAACATTTTTCCTCTTTTTTTTTATGCAGATTATCGAAAATAACTTCATTTTGGCCGTTATTAAAACAAGTATACAAAGTATGACGGTTAATAATTCTTAATAAAAAAAACATGTTTCATTTTTTCATATTGTTAGTCTTTTGAATTGAATTTTACGAGTACAGTCGGATTCAAGACAGCTGGAAAGGCAATCAATCCTCTTAAAAACGTTGCTATTAATTAATTTACAAATTTTACCTATAAGTCGACCATCCACACCATTCACTCCAAATTACAACAGAAGGGCATGTGATAGTCTTGCAAAAATAGAAGCTGAAAAAAATGTTTTTAGAAATACCCTTTATTCATTCTGTGTTGATTATGGGTGACCTGAACGAACGTGTCGGTGATCACAACAAGGGAGTGAAGGAATATATGGAAAGGGAAGGAGAAAGGACAAGAAATAATAATGGAGACAGAATAATAGAATGTATATGTATAGAGAACAACCTGATAGTGTCAAACACAGGGAGATACAGAAATATACTAGAGTAGAACTGGGAAGGAGAGAAAAATCAATAATAGACTATTTTCTGATAAGCAAACATAAATGGAGAAGTGTAGGGAATGGAAAGTGATAAGACCTGCAGAGATTGGAAGCGATCATTATTTGGTGAATACTGGCATGGAAAAGAAGACAGAAGCAAAACCAGATAAAAGATGAAAGAGAGTAAAGGAGAAAATAAAAAGCTATAGGCTCAAGGAAACGAGTTACCACAGGAAATACCAAGAAATAGTAAACAGGAAATTTGCAGAGCAAGAAGAAGGGAGAAGAGTGGAAGTTTTTCAAAAGAAAGATGACAAAAATTGTAAATAAAAACATGAGGAAAACCGAATGGTGGACAAAGGAATTACATAGGAAGATTAGGGACAAAAAGGAAAAATGGAAAAGATATCTGGATACAAAAAAGATCACGAAATATTTAAAGAAAAACGAAAAGAAATAAAGATAGAAGTGAAGAATGGGAAGCAACAATCGTGGATAAGATTTGGCGAAAAGGCAACTGAAACCTACAGAGAAAACCAAAAGTACAGTATGACGAGTATAAAAGATAAGAACGGAAATGTAATTACGAAGGAAGATGAAATAATGGAAAGAAGGAGAGAATATTCTGGAGAACTGACTGCCATGGGAACAAGTATACCAGAAGAACAAGAAAATCATATAGATGATATTCAAAAAATAGATATGATACAAGAAGAAGAGGTATATGAAGCCATAGAGAAATTAAACGTAGGAAAGGCACCGGGTAGACACAATCTGACACCAGAAATGATAAAATATATGCGAGAGAAAGGAGTAAGAAGCCTGACAGGATTGTTGAATGACATTATGAGAAAGGTAAAAGTCCTAAAGAACTGGAACTCTGGAATCATATTGCCAATAAATAAAGAGGGTGACATGAGAGATTACAATAATTATAGGGGAATAACGTTGACTAGTATATCAGGAAATACCAGAATATTGACCAGAATATGACCAAAATATTGGAGAAAAGGATAAGGAGCAAAATCGAAATGACAATGGAGCAAACACAATGTGGATTTAGGAGGGGAAGGATATCACAAGATCTACTGTTGATATAACAACAAGCGAAGAACTAATAAAAAAGAACAGAGATATACATATCTGTTTCATAGACCTAGAAAAAGTTTTTGATCGAATTAAAAGAGAGGACATATGGAAAACGATAGAGAAATAAGAACTATATAAGACAGTAGAAGTAATAAAGGCTATGTACAGGGACAACAAGAACTTCGCGAGGATAAACAATGAGGAATCGAATGAATTTACGACAACTATCGGAGTAAAACAAGGATGTGTGCTGAGTCCATTATTATTCTCGATTGTAGTAGACGAAGCGTTAAAGGAAACAAAGAAAAGGATGAACGCATTAAAATTCGGATATTGGAAATTGCAAGAGATTGAATTGATCGAATTGATGTTTGCAGATGATATAGCGGATACATAAAAGAAACTTCAACACAAGAAATTGTGAATGAAGAGCTGACAAAAATAAACATGAAAAATAATATACACAAGACAAAGAGTATGACCATAACTAAAGAAAACAAAAAACATAACATACCATTAAATGGAAAGCTAATAGAATAAGTGAAAATCTACAAATACCTGGGATCGACAATCAAGAGCAAAGGAAGAAAGGAAGGAGAAATAAACGGTAGACTGGGAAAAAACCGGAAAAATGGTTAACATAATGAAGACAAAGAAATAAGATAAAAAGTACCCAAGGAGACAGAAACAGCAGTAACTAAAAGGGTCATCCGACTAACAATAATGTATAGCAGCTAGACATGGACTCTAAAAGAAAAACATAAGACACGTATAAATGTAATGGAAATGAGGTTCCTAAGGAAAATAAATATCAAAGAATTAAGTCCAGACTTTTGGAGACTATGGAATATACAATACTAATATCAATAAACTCAAAGATATTTACGACTAAAAACCAAATAACTTTTTTTTTAACTCGATGCGTGTTTCGATCTTGATTCAGACTGAGATGAATCATCTAGATCTCTTTGAGTTTGGGGTTATATTAATAACCCATGACAAATGAATAGATTGAATCGAAAATCGCGCGTCGAGAAGTTGATAAAAGTGTTTGGTGGTATTGATTTATTGAAGAACACTTCCCGCACCTTACGCATAGATTTGTTAGCATCCTTATATAATAGTCTTTCTATTATAGGCTCGATATAACAGAAACTTGGAACTGTGGCACTAAAAACTTTCTTAACTTCTTGACATATTCTGCAGAACAGACATATGAGAGAATACGACATATTCTGATAACGATTACAGAAATTCGATTCTCCATAAAAATAGCACCGATTACTCGCTTACACAGCTGCACACTTACTTTCAGTGAATAAAGTGGTCTTTGATGCTTCTATTGAGGATTTGTTCTTCTCCAATACTGGAAATTATGTTTATTGACATCTCCGTTTAGGTGGGAATGTGTTCCATTCGAAAACAAAGTGTTTTCGAAGTTAATAAAGTGTTCCAATATTGTGTCGATAAATCTTTGACATAAAACGTTATCATCGCCAAATGAAGCTTAAGACAGTTAAGGTCCAGACTTTAAGGTCTTGTCGTAAAATTCGACGAGAAATGTGCTTTTCTCGTTTAGGGTGGAATCAATTTCCTCGAAATTTCTTGCCCATTCTATGATTAAATTCGCACTGTGTGCATTAAGTGTGAAATATATCACCCACACAGTTAACCAACCATTTCACCCACCCTGCATTTAAACTATTTCTATGTATTTTATTTTTAGCACATTTTCCCGAAACACTCCGTATATATCATACGATATTAGTCTTAACTCATATTTTATATTTTTTATTATAATTCCAATTTAATGGTATTTTTTCGGTAATAGAGTATATAGAGTAAGAAGGAAATATAGAGATCACATGCAGTATATGAAGTGTTTTAAAAATATCTTGATGAAAATAATTTTCAGCAAAACATATTTTTCTTACCATAACAAGAATGTCTGATAATAACTTTTGGTGCGAACAAGAAATAGGTGTTATAGTTATTTATAATGGATTATCTAGTGATGCACCCCTACAAGGATCATATTGTTCAGATAAAATACCTCCTACAATTATAAGCGAGGGCTCAGCTTTACATCTGGTTATCAAAGAGTACATTACTTTATATGCTTCTTATTCAGTGTTTGATAATGGTAAGATAACAAAAAAATATTATTAGTTTGAAATAACATAAATTAATTATATTATTGATATCTAGTATCAATATCATTATAACTTCCAGTTCTGTCATATTTGTTATCATATGCATGTAAGTCTAAAGAGAAATTGAAAAATTGCTTTAGAAAATCGTTAATATGACCATTGTCAAAAATCTTCATGACACGCAGACATTAAGTTCGCATTGAAAGTAAAGAAAAGCCATCATTATTAAATTTCATTCGAAGATGTCGACTATAATGTGGGCGGGGCGTTAAAGGGTTGTGGGCTTCTCTAGCCATGACTAGAGTAGAGTCTAGGGTATTTTCTGTAAAAAGAATTTTCTCTTAGTGAAAAACTCTGGCGAAATTGGTGGAAATTACATTGAAATACTAAGAAACCTGAAGTACAGTGAGTTTGGCATCAGACGCCCATTTACCTTACTCGGAGGGGCACTATCTAAAAGGCTAGTGGTGTTCTCCTCCCCCATGGTCCCCACGTTAGATGAGCTCCCTCATAAACGATGGATGAGTCACCGTCCAGACCGCTATAGCAAATTGTAGTTTAGTGATTTCTGATGCCAGAGCTTGTTGCTCAGGATAATGGTGGTTGGGTACCAGTTCTATAGGTGAGGGTCTTAAAGTGAGCCGCTCACCCACAAATCCCGATCCCGATCTACTTGGGTCTCACTTGTCTCACACTTTTAATAAAAGGTAGCTAACGACATCAAAAATCGGTGGTTTAATATATGATGGTTCAAAGACGTATGTATCATTCGTGAAAGAGGCAGATATAAAGTCATTGCTTCTTAAAAAATCGATCATTTAGCGGTTGAACAAGGTCGGTGTATGGGGGGAACCTTGGGAACTCCATCAGCTTTGTTTTGTATGAATTTATTTCTAGATCGGCACTTTTGGTTTTCACCTTTATTTCAGTATATGTCTCTCCTAATAATTATTTCGACCGTATTAATATGTTTAGGTCTTCTGCATATCCTACGATAGTTCTCGCATTTCAGTTTATTTCCTTTCTTGTGAATTGGCCATATTACCGCCCTCTGCTACCCTGCAGGTACCTACTCATTAGTTGATGAATGATTTAAGATAATTATTTTGAAGCTCCAAGCTTCAGTCTGCAGGTATGTTATCTATGCTGGGAACTTTATTACTTTTAAGTTTCATCAAGCTATCTTCCACCTCTAGCAATGATGGTACTTCCAGCAATTCATAAATTATGGCATATCATTATGATCTTCTCTGGTGGTTCCATTTAACAGCGTTTCAAAATATATCTTCCACCCTTTTAGTATCCTCTTCATGTTAGTAAAACTTTTGCCAATTACGTCCCGTTTTTTTGCTTGTATACGCGTTTCCCTCCCTTCTCAGTCTCTTGTATTCTTCTTATTGTGTTGTTGTGGGTTTTTGTATGTATTTTAGTCGGGCAGAGTTTCTATTCTCCACTGAATGTTTGTATTCATCGTTATACCATTAGCTTCTTTTGTTTTTCCCTTCCTTCCGAGCCTCAATTGTCTCTTCTCCTATTAAAAATTTTATTGTTGTCCATCCTTCGTCTACCGACTCTACAACTGCTGATTTCTCTAGCTTCTGCTTCATTCTACGCTATTATTCCTTCTCGGCTTTCAATGTCGTATTTTTTTGTTCTGTTTCCTGTTTCTTTGTTGGCGACACAAATCCTTTATCGTATTTTTGTTACTACTAACTAGTAGTCCGACTATGATAATATTGCTCTATAACTTCTCACGTCAAACTCACTTGAATATGATCTATTATTTATCATGACATGATCTACAGTCTCATGCTATAGACTATAGAGGGAGCTAAATAAATAAACGTATTGATTATTAAAGTTATACCTAAGTTTGAAAAAGTGTTTTTTTATTTCTAATGTAAATTTTTCAATATCTAACATATATTAATTTAAAAATAAAAACTATTTGATTTCTATAATTCAAGATCATTTATCTCGTGTCTTAACAAAACAATTATTTTTATTTTGGAGGTTTTAATTGACAACTTTTAAGTTACTCGAAATATGATTTTATTGAACTTCTTTTAGAATGTGGTGGAGATATAATTGGCTTGATGGGCAATATTGCTTCTCCAGGATGGCCAACCAGTTACCCCAATAATATTTCATGTGTTTGGACTATTTCTCACGGACCAGGTAACATAAATAAACTGTTTTCGTTAATTAAAATAAATAAAACATTCTAAATGTATACATTTTTCAAGGTAACACAATTTCATTGTCATTCTCATCTTTTGATATACCCGAATCGCAATATTGTAATTCTGATTATGTGGAAATTCGAGAATCAAACGAAACTGGGAAGTTATTAGGGGTTTATTGTGGAAACAAACTCCCTCTCCATGTTAACAATACATATGGAAAGATAGTCATTATTTTTAAAAGTAGTTCATTAGGGGATGGAGTTCCTAGTACCAAGAAAGGATTCTATCTTGAATTTGGTTACAGTACGTCAAATATAATTCCAGGGCGAATTCAATAAATTATTGTTAAATCTTATTATTGTTTATTTCAGATTCCAATAATAAATTAACTGGCTCATCAGGTGAAATAGGAAATCCACTATATCCATTATCATTTGCAACATATGAACCCTTTTCTTGGTTAATAACAACAAAACCGAAAACTAGGATTGAACTTACATTCCAAGAATTTTTCACTGATTCAGATCAAGATAATTGTATAAACTCTGGCTTTAAGGTTTGTTTCCTAATATTAGGCTTAAATTTGCCAACATTACTGTATTTTTAGATATATGATGGAATGAACGAAGATGCAATTCTTTTAAAAACCGTTTGTGGACATGAGCTGCCCTCTTCAATAATATCAACATCAAATATGTTATTAATAGCATCAGATTATTTTTCTAATCGTCTACCCACCAAATTTCTTTTGTCGTGGAAAGAACTAAGTACCAGTGTTAAAGCTAAAGTAACCAATACCACAGGTATAATAATATATGCACATATGTTGTTTAAAAAGAACAATGTACAATATGTTATTTGTTTATAGTTAATATTGTTTTTTTTATTCAAAATAGACTCCTTGTGAGTCAATACTAGGCTAGAAGTGGTCTTGAAATGTTTGAAGAACTCCTGGAAATAATTTTCGGAAATTCCTCTAAATCCGGGGTGGAAACCTTCTAGATTATCTAACCCGTGTCAAGATGCTTTTCTTCCATTGCCAATTTCAGTTTTGAATACAATAAGTTCCATACAATCTTTTTCTTGTGCGCTGATGTATTGTCCTGAAGCAAATGCCATACTCTTGCTCTTGGTATTTTGCTCTGGTTCGAACTAGAGGAAGCAGAACTTGGCTCAAATACAGCCATTATTTTAAAGAATATCGTTCACTTTTTCAACCTTTCCTTCGGTTCAATTGTTATCGATGGACCTGACCGTTCATTATCTGCAGTGCTCTCTTTGCCTTCACGAAATCTTCACTACTATTTAGCACTTGCCTTAGAGCATCATCATCATCATCATTACCCCGTGTCAATCCACTGCAGGATGAAGGCCTCGTGTTTTCGGTCTTCTTCACGGACGTTTGCGGTCAAGCGGTATCCAGTATCATCGCCCTGGTCCATCTTTCGCCCCATTGCCTATCTACATGGCCTGCCCACCTCCATTTTAATTCCTTTATTCTTCCAATGATGTTACTCACTTTCGTTTGTTCCCTGATCCATGTGCAGGTCTTTCTATCTCGTGTAGTAATGCCAAGCTTTCCATACCAGCCTCTGTGCTACCCGAAATTTTTGAATTGACTGTGACTGTCTAGGTTTCACTTCCATATGTCATAACTGGCAGGACACACTGATCAAAGACTTTTCTTTTCAGGGAAAGTGGTAGCCACATTTAACGCGTCGTTCCACCTGTCGGACAGTATCTCTTTCCATTGAAATTCTCTGTCCAAGATATATATAATAATCCACAACTTCCAAATCTGTTCCTAAAATAGATATTCTTTTATCTTTAACAAATTTATTGAACATGGCCTGACTCTTCTATGTGCCTTTGCAGCTCCTCTGCGTCTTATGAAAGAAGAACGATATCATCTGCAAATCTAAGATGGTTTAGGTATGCACCATCGATCTTTATTCCATCCTGCTCCCAATCCAGATTACAGAACACTTCTTCCAAGCAAGCTGAGAAAAGAAGAGGCGATATTACGTCACCCTACCGTATAAATACATGGTGTTCACAAATTAATGATACACAGCAAAATTGCAGATTTTTTGGGTAAAAATATTGCGATTTAATCCTACTTACCTTAGTTCAAAAGTTAATAGTAACCAAGATACAGGCTGTTAAAGTTATAATTTTATTTTCAATTTTCGTCAATAAATTTCTTAAAACGTATCTCTCTTGAACTAAATTTGGGGGGTTTTATTAGATAAGAAATTTAAATGATTGAACATTTTATGTAGCTTGTAGAGGGCGCTGTCTGCGACCATTTTCTATGTTTGAAATGTTACAACTTTTTTCCGCTTTAGTGTATTCGCATTTTTAATGAAAATATTATTTTGTCCACCTTTTTTACTGCAAATCTCGCTCCAAGTTACTGTTTTCTAGATATATGAGTTTAAATTGTTCACTGCACTATTTTAAATTGCCTTTTGAAATGTAAGACTTTTCTTAAAGGTAGGCTAAGTTTAAAACAAATATATCAAGACGCTCTAGAAATTTAGTTACTGTCAAACTTTTGCATTGATTGTCAATATTTAATATTGTGGGTATTTAAATAGTTAAAATAGTTTTAAATAATAATAATAACAACAATAATAATAATTTTAATACATCATAGTAAAATAGTTTTTGAAAAATTTTCACTTAAGTCAAAGATAAAATGCCCAGACATAAATTGTTTCTAATGAAGAGTTTCGAGATGTGATAGGCATATACGGGCAGAAAAATTTTAATGGACGTCGGGTTCATCGAAGATATTTGAAAACGTATTCACGACGAAGACAGCCGAATTTTAAGATTATCAAAAATCTTTACGACAGACTGCGTGAAACAGGTTATTTCCGTCCGAAACGAGATTTCGCCGGTCGTCCGAAGACACTAACCACCGACCAGGAGGAAGAAATTGTGGTTCGGTGAAAACTCTGAAGTAAGCACAAAACGCATTGCTTTGGGAGTTGGGGTAGGCAAGTGCACCGTTTGCAAAATTTTTCACGAGGAGGGACTGTATCCGTTTCACTTTAGTTTTTGCTTTTAATAGTAGAAATTGAACCAGTTGAAGCCTGAATAAAGCGTGAGGGAAAGCAAACACAAATGTTATCTTTCAAAAGCGCTATTTAAAACAGTGGAATGAACAATTTAAACGCAGATATGTAGAAAACAGTAACTCGAAGCGACATTTGCAAGGTATACCTTATTTATGTAAAAAAAAATGGACAAAACAATATTTTTATTAAAAATGTGAATACACTAAGGCTCAAAAAAGTTGTGATCTTTCAAACGTAGAAAAGTGTCGCAGACAGCGCCCTCTAAAATCTACATACACATTTTCGAGAAATTTAAATTTCTTATCTTAACAAACCCCCCACTACCAAATTTCGCTTAAGAAAGACACTATTTAAGAAAGTTATTGACAAAAATTCAAAATAAAATTATAACTTTAACACCCTGTATCTTGGTTACTATTAACTTTTGGACTAAGGTAAGTTGGGTTAAATCGCAATATTTTTACTCAAAAATTCTGCAGTTTTGCTGTGTACCATTAATTAGCGGACACCCTGTATATATATATATATATATATATATATATATATATATATATATATATATATATATATATATATATATATATATATTTTTTCTAAATCATTCCGGGTGTCGATCCGTTCCTTCTGTGAAGAGTCACGACCTTTCGCCAAAATCTCATTTTGCATTTTCAAGTTTATATATATATATATATATATATATATATATATATATATATATATATATATATATATATATATATATATATATATATATATAAAACCCTTAATTTTTTTTGTATTTTATTTCAGATTGCCGTTATATTTATCAGGTTAATTTTCAAGATAATATAACGATTTCATCACCAGGTTATCCTACCAATATTCAAACAACCAAAAATTGCGAATGGATATTCGAAACCAATCAGATCTCGCATTTAAAAATTGTTATTTTAGATCTTGATTTTTCGCTATGGCCTAGACAAACCTGTGCTTACAGTACAAGTTTGAAGTTGTTGCAAAAATCTTACGAGAGTGGAGACTTTGAATTGTTGAAGGAGATCTGCACCAATAGTGTAAATACTCTCATTTTCTATGGGACACATATGGTGAAGATATTATTTAAACCCTTTACTTTCTTAGCTAGAAGAGGTTTCCAGGCTGTTGTATCAACAGGTAATATAAATATAAATTAAAACGAAACCTTTGGTACTACTATATGAAGATACGTATGAAACAGATAACGCATGTCAACAAATTGCGTTATTTCAAAATTTTTATCAAAAGTTTATATCAAAGCTTTACTACACTCAATAATGCAGGTGTTTTAATAACTACCTAAATGAAATGCAAAAAGAGTTAATTCTCATCAATGTTACAAAAATCATGTCGACCTGTATAATTTTTCAGGCATATTCCACGTGGGTGCTGTCACCAAAATGTCAACAGTATTTCTCGAGACATTTTGGTAGCAGCAGAAACACATAACAGAGCACCCTTGTGGAATATAGGTGAAAAATGATCTGTTTTAATTACTGCCCTAAGCGATCCTAACTGAATCTGTTCTAATGTGTAATAATCGTAACAAGAATCCTGTGGCAAAAATAAGAATAATTGTATAGGATTTTGCATTGCAATTTAATCGGACATGCATACCGGCCTTACAACGACAAACAGTTCATATTATCTTGCCACCTACATAACCATAGCAATAAAACAAAATAAAAAGAAATCTTGCATTACACTATTTGTAGATATAATATTTCCTTTATTTCTTTCAGTTTGTGGTGGTTATTTGACTGAATCTTCAGGATATATTGTTTTCGATAAAGACCATGACAGAGGGACGGAAGTGAGAATATATTGAATCGGTTATGTGTTGGGTTGTCTGAAAAGTTCGTAGGGATTTTTTTTAAAGAAACAGAAACACGAATTGTTTTTGTAAATATTTATTTAGTCTATTATGTACTTACCGTTATTATTTTCAACTTTTTGCCAAAGTAGTGATAGGTCCAAAATGTCTTTATTGCAAAAAAATGTCAACAGGTTGTTTTTCACATCTTATTGCGTTTTAAAAGATTTCCCATTTAAACAATTTTGGATGGAGCGGAATAAATGATAGTCCAAGGGTGCACTAACCGGTAAGTACAGTGAATGAGATAAAACATCTCATTTGAAGCTCAACAAACTTTACGGGTTTTAATTGAAACGTATGGTCGTGCCAATTGCTGCCTTTAGCCGATCTAAATGTGAAAAGTAGATATCAGTGTTGGTGGTTTCATTGCGTGGAAGAAGCTCGAAGTGTATGAGACCCTTCTAATCCCACCAAATGTAAAGCACAATTTTCTTCGGATGAAGGCCATCTTTCGGTGTACTTCGTTTCATTGAACGTTATAGTACACAATCCACTTTTTATCACCAGTTACCATCGACATCAAAAATTGAGTCTCAGATTTTTTTTCGAAAAGATGTGGTCTGGCAGATTTCACTTACTAAGTGCGTAATTTTTTTTAGTTGGTTAAAAACGGTCAATTTGCCAATATGGTAATATCTCGAACTTATGCGATAGGTGGGACCGAATGACAACCGTGCAAGAAGAAATCGCGTAAGTCGGGGTACAATTTCGTATGTAAATCCATACACATTTCGTTTAACTGGGACCAAAGGCCAAAGAAAATAAGATTAGATTAGATGAAACATTTTTTCGCCCCAAACAAAATTTCTTCATAGCATGTTAATATTTTTTTTTACTCCCCGTATTGTAACTGAAACGCGCTCTTCATCGGAGTCTATGTTTAAAACTTCTAAACCTTTTTTAATTCAACTGAAGGCTTTCGTCAGGTTTGCAACCGTCATTTGATCTTCAAATTAAACTGAGTCAAAAGAATAAGGTTCTTCAATGTTTTGCTCACACATATGTATAAGCTCATCAATTATCAGCTCCTGATTATGCGAATGTAGCAGTTCTTGTATGTTCTCACCATCCACTTTTAAATTTAATTGTCCAGCAAGATCGATCACGTCTTCAATAACATGATCAATTTGATCAGGCTCTGGCCCTGATTCCGTCTGAGTGCCACCAGTGAAAAAAAAATGAACACAGTTTTTTCCAGACGCCATCTAAAGTTTTTTGTGAAATTTCATCCCAAGATTTTCCAATGATGTTCACGGCAGCAAAAACATTAAATTGTTTCCAAAAGTTTAAAATAGACAGCTCATTGTTTTGACTCATAGTTTCATGGAGCTGATCGTCTCGTGTAATAAGCTTTAAATGTTGATGACACCTTAGTCCATCGGTTGAAGCAAGCTAGTTGAATTTGATGGCATAAATTCAACTTTCACACGTGGGTCAAAAATTAGTAAGACAATGTCGATAGTGGTGCAATGTCGATTAATAGCATCACCTTAAATGGCATTTCTTTTTATTAACAATAACTTCGAGTATGACAATAACTTCGAGCGTTCAAGTTTGAGTATGAAGTGATGACCAAACCAAAAAGGGGGGCTGTCATCCAAGCTTTAAGATCTGACTTCCAAATCACGGGCAAACCAGCTTTAGATTTATTTTTTAAAGCTCTTGGATTTTCGAGCGAGGCTTCTAAGAGAGGTTTTAACTTACAGTCATCAGCTGCAATCCTGCCAACGATCACTGTCAATCGATCTTTGGAGAAACTAAAACCTGGAAAGGTTTTTTTCTTCACGCGCGATAAAATTCTTTCAGGCATATTTTTCCAGAACAATCTAGTCTCATCCACGTTGAATATGGTTTGGCTGTTAGAGCCACCTTCTTCTATCATAGCCTTGAGTGTCTCTAGACAGAGAGACGCAGTCCTGGCCGCTTCTCGACTTTCCGCGATGCTATGCTAGTTAGAGCTATTACAGTTACAATATCACAGGAATTAATAATATGTAAACATTACTAATCCAACACAAATTTTGTTTACAATCGTTAAAAGGACAATTAATGAAAAATCCCTTCGAAGTTTCTGAACAACCTAATATTTTTTAATGATTTTTAATATTTAATGCTTTCAGTGTCAATGGAATATAACAGTTGGATCTGGTCGTACTATTAACCTTAAGTTCTTAAGCTTCGATTTAGGTGGAACCAATATAAGCTGTAAGAATACATTAACAATTCGAAATGGCAAATTCCCAGATAGTCCGCTTCTTGGCCAAGGAAAATATTGTGGTAGTAATATACCTCCAATGTTATCATCAAGTAGTAATCACTTATATCTCAAATATACCGGGATCGCTGATATTAAAGTAAGCTTTCATAAATATCGTTTTATTTTACCATCATCATTGCATTTATTTTACCGTCATTTTACTTTCGTACAAATAACCCAAAGAAGTTTTTCGCAAAACACCAAATAATTTTTAGATCTGAAATTTTCTTGACCTTGTCGAACCACATGTAATTATATCTAAGTAAGACCAAAAAGATTTTTTATCATTCAGGGATCCATCACAGGAAATTGGAAAGCTCGGCAGTCTTAAATTGAATAAATTCTGACACGTTGCCAGGCTTTCTTTAATATGGTTAGCGAAATATGCATTGATAGACACAACAATCGATTTGGTGTTTTGTGGAAAATTTTATTGACTTAATAGTTTCTATAATTCGTTGATTTTAGGGATTCAAACTTAAATATGAGCAAGTATCAGTTGAATGCGGAGGTCGTATTACATTATCATCAATGGACACCTTCACTGAGATTTCATCTCCAAAGTATCCAAATATTCCTGATCCACATACCGAATGTATATGGGTAGTAACAGGAATTCCTGGTGAGAGATTAAGAGTGGACTTTGAAGAGCGGTTTGATTTTACTCATAGCATAGGGTAAGATAATATATACAAAATGGACCCAGTTTTTCATAAGCTTTGAGTTCTTATGAATCTCTTTATATCATCTCACTATCTTTCAACTCTATACTTCATTATCATTCTTGTGCATATTTGTATTTGTATTTGTATTTGTATATATATATATATATATATATATATATATATATATATATATATATATATATATATATATATATTCGGAAAGGCTTCAGCGGTCGGTAATATTATTCTCTTGAAAATGGCTTCAAAGTGGAAGCCGAAACGTCGCGATACAAAGTCGGCCTACAAATCTCCTTTCAAAAACCCGAATTCTTCTTCTGCTCAAAATTATATGTCCAAAATTTGATCACCAAATACGGCAAAATAAATAGGGCCATTCACTTTAAATACCTGGGCGAGATCCTCGAACCCACAGGAGGAGAGAAGTGAATACAGAAGACTCGATTACATAAGATGAAGAGGGCACATGGCAAGACACACAATATCTACAATAAGAAATGGATATCCACACACGTAAAAATAAGACACTACAACACAGAGGTACTATATGCAAGCGAGACACTTACATTCCACACAAAAAGCGGCATAGAAAACATACTAAAAGAAGAGCGCAAAATTATAAGGCAAATTCTCGGCCCAAAACTGACAGAGGAACGATACAGACTACATTCTAGAAAGACCGCAGAGAGAATGTCTAACGCAGCGGCGGACATAAGAAAAACAAGGTTGAAATTCTAAGAACATATCAGTAGACTCCCACCGAGAAGACTCAGCAACAGAATTCTTACATAGAATCTTAATTAGAATCATTCCAGGTCGACAAATATTTCAAGGAATTTTCAATCAGTTAGGCGAAACAGGGCGAATTTTCAATTAATATTTGGTGCGGCATTATCGACAATTTTTTAATTGGCCCATTTGAGTTTCCGCAAAGGCTGAATGGAGATCAATATGTGCAGTTTTTAGAAAATTATTTATTAGACCTGATAGACTGTATACCTCTAAACTTAAGACAAGACATGTTGTTCATGCAACATGTGTTTTGCACTGCGAAATCATTTGAATCAACGTTTTCCACATCGATGGATTGGTCGCGGAGGTGAGTTTCCTTGGCCACCTCGTAACCCAGACATTAATCCGTTCGACTTTTATTTGTGGTGTCATATGAAGTCTTTAGTGTACCATGATGAAATCAATACACGAGACAAACTTTTACAAAAAATTCAGCAAGCGGCCAATGTTATTAGAAATGAAGAAAATAATCTTCTCAAATGTGAAGCGTCACTTAAGAAAGAGCCTGTGAAAGTGTATTGAGGTAAACGGTGGACATTTTCAACACCTATTGAAGTAAATTTCAAAAAACTGTTATTTTAAATAAAGTCCGTTGTATTTTTGACATCTTAATGTTTTTTCCTCGTATTCAAGGCACACTTTATGAATTGCAATTTTTTTAACCATCGACAAGATGTTTAATGGAATATTCGAACACGAATATCTCGCAAACAGCGTGAGATATCGATGTTGATCAAGATTATTTTTTTTACGTAGGAATTATGACTCCTCTCTACTTTGAAGTCAAATTTCCTTGCTTTATAGCAGGGAGCAGGCGTCCTCTAGAATCTAGGCTCAAACTAGTACCAAATTCGGATTTGTCATCTTTAAAAACCAATCTACCCCGATTTTGAACCTGATATCATTCAGTTGCTCTATGGCAGATAGGTTATGGGACACCGTGTATATATACTTGTTGAAAAAATGGCTATAAAAAACATTACATTTTATTTTCAAATAATACCATACAGTGGATACATGTTTTAAGGAAACTGTTTGTTCAAAATAATGTAAAGAATCGTTGGTTACATTTACGAAAGTAAATCCTGTATTATCATTTCCTTTACACCATGTACATATACCTGTTAAGTGCTCTTATGTTAGTTTTATCATAAGTCTAGCCCCAGCTAACCCAATCTATCTACTTCCTCATTTTTTTGTACAAGTATTCCCCTTAGCTTGTCATAATTCTATGAAATTTAATTTTTGTTTCTTTAGTAACACGAAATACTTTGTTATCCTATTCTGTTTTAGTTTATTTACCCCATTCACTTTAGATTATTATTCCTAAATAATTTGCAGCTTATATAAATTTTTACGATCATCATCATGAAGATTAAAAAAAAACAAAAAGTTAGTTCATTGAATATTTACAATTTTTTTAGTTGTGACGTAGAGTATTTGGAATTACGCAATGGTGGTACCGAATGGTCACCATTAATCAGCCGATACTGCAATGAAATGCCACAAACAAAATTCACTACAGATAATGTATTATGGATAAAATATTTCACGGACACTGATGACCCAAAAAATGGATTTAAATTAAAAGTTTCTTTAGGAATTTGCGGTGGAACTTTTCACGGGTCCAAAGATTTCTCTACACGAAACATTCTTGGCAAAATCGAACTAAATAAAAATTGCACCTGGCATTTGATAACTGTTGAAGGATATTATTTGGAAATTAAATTTAAGGAAATGCAACTGAAAGGTAGTGTGCACTTATACGAAAATATTAATGGAAATGGTAAGATTTCACTTATATTTCAAATGTTTTTTGCAATAAAAGTGTTTTCTTTTTAGTCACAGATTTAGGTACATATACTGGAAATAAGATACCAAACAAAACTATAAAATCGATTGGACATGATGTTATTATGGACTATATGCCAACGGATAATAATGATGAATATACTCTAGAATTTAATACAAAAACGGATAGTAAGTTAATATAGATACATTTATCTTACCGTCAATAGATTGATTTTCTATAAATTTCCTAAAAAAGAAGGTTATATTAATGTAATAAAATAAATAATATTTTTATCGACATTTTCAACAAAAATAAAGCACTAAGTGTGTAATTAAAGTAATGAGATTGGTGATGTAGCTTTCTATCTGGCAACACTGTTGTTTTCTTCTTTTGAGAGAAGATAGATCAACATCTGATGTGTTTTCAGTACGAGTTTGAACATCCTGGAGTCACTTGGTGCTCTGTAGCAATTCTTTTTGTAAACTGAATTTTTCTAGAGCGTTCTGAAAATGAGATACAACAATTTCGAGCAACGGTGCCCCATTATATTTTGTTTCAGGCTTGTGCTCAGTATAACGGAAACTTTTACAAAACTTCAATAAGTCTATTGAAACAGTGATTTGTCAAGAGCCCATGTTTTCAGATGGTTTTCATGGCTGAAAATTCATGGCTAAAAATCTGATTAACGCTTGTGTAAATCAGATTCAACTCTTCGTTGATCATATTGACCATCAACCGACGATCACAACGCACAAGATCCAGGATTCTATGGACATTTTCATCACTTATTGCAGTTGAAGACCTTCTGCGGCGAGGTTCATCTTCACTCGAGTCTCGGCCTTCCGAAAATGCCTTAAACCACCTAAAAACCTAGGCACTTGACAAAGATACTTGTACTGTGCCCAAGTCTGGAACAAAGCTTGATGGCGCACCGTTCCTCGAAATTGTTGACACATTTTCAGAACGAACTATAGTCACCTGATAGAGTTTAAATTCGTACTGAAGATGCATCAGATGTTAGCATGCCTCCCTTCTAGAGGGAGTAGGGGGTAGCTAACGGTGTTACCAGATTGAATGCTACGCTATTAATCTCATTCCTAATACTTCCTATACTATATAAGATAATGAAAGTTGTTTTGAATGATTGGCCAGGAAGATATAAATTTGAATGAACACATTGAATTGAAGGCTTAGCAATAACTAAGACCAGTTGATAAATTGGAGAAGGAAATCATTTCTTTTCAGTACTGAGCGATGATGAGTAAACAAAAACTGAAATATTCGTTCTATATTCAGCCTAGAGCGACCCATATTTTTCTAAACATTTCGGCGAATTCATTCAAGTCACTATTCTCAACTGTATCTTTCAACTTATATTTAGCGTAATCCGATAATAGCGCGTGGCCTCAAAACAATCCCAAATCTGTTTAACAACGAAGATGAACGAGATAATTGACGCGATCTTTAAAATATATAATAAATATGGTTGATGTTATTAAAAATTCGTCCAATTTTTTTTAATAAACCTACATTCAATCGATATAGGATGTACCGTTTAATTTAAGTTTTCAGTAAGTAAGTCATTTAAGTTTCTGCCTAAATAAGTGATCCAAGTGATCTTTCAAGTCGAGGAAGTAAAGTTTTTACCATTTAAGCTATTTTATAGCGATCTAAAATAAATAAATGGTAGTCGGAGGGTGCAAGGTCGGGCGAGTACGGTGGATGAACTAAAACATCCCAGTCAAGTTGTAAAAGTGTGTGTCGGTCAAAGACATGTTTGGTCTAGCGTTGTGTCGATGGATCGCACTGCCTTTTATTTTGACAAATTCAGATAGCTCGTTTTCGTCCATTTAGTAGTTTTTTTTATTTATAAAAAAATGTCTGCTCAACAATTACAATTATTCTACAAGACAGTGTACAAGGACAATTCTATTCTAAAAACATATCTTGAGGTAGTTTCCTGTTCAGTCTTGTATGTATGTTTCTGCGTCCTAGTTAATAATATTCCGTGCTGGGAGATTGCTCTAGCCTCTGTTGAAAGATGATCGTTCGTTTTTTAATATAATCTGACATGGTTAGGCGATGCGTTGCCCCAGACAACGCTTGCATAAAGGATTAAAGGCCGAATTAGTGATTTGTATAGCAATAAGGTACATTCTATTTTTAATGAGGATCTCCTGTTGATAAGCGGGTAGAGTTGAGAGAGTCTAACATACCCTTCGTTGAGTTTGCTGATTACATCAGGCATACATCCAGATATTTAACATATTCTTCGTTTGTTATCCAAGCGATTGGGTGTTGATTTATATGAATTATCGGAGGGTTATTGATTCTCCTTAGAGTAAACATTTTTGCTACGCACTTGTCTATATTGACTTTTATATTCCATTTATTGAGCCATTTTACAATGGTATTTGTAGGTACTTGAAGTTTAGTTACCGCAAGTTTAAGATTTTGTTCCTTGATTAGACTAGTTGTGTCATCTGCAAACATAAGGAGAGAGGCTTCTGCTTCTGGTATGTCGTATGTGTATAGATTTAAAAAAATATGAGAATAAGTATATTCCCCTGTGGCACGCTGGTTTTGATTTTTCTAATAGTTAATATTGCGTTGTGTATGGATGTTTGGAAGGATCTTTCGATTATATATGAAAAAAGGATGGTTTTTAAATATTCTGGTATCTTAACCGATGTTATTTTATGTTTTAATACGTCATGCGATACGCTTTCAAAAGCTTGGGTGAGGTCTAAGAATATGGTTAGACTGTACTTCTTGTTCTCAAACCCCTCTTCTATAGCGTTCTTTAAGCATTGGAGTTGATGACACGTAGAATGCCATTGTTTGAAACCAAATTGGAAGGCTGGAATTATGTTCTCGTTGACAATAGCTTGGTTCAATCTGTTATATATATTTTTTTCAAATAGTTTAGCCATTGTAGAAAGGAGACTTATTGGCCTATAACTTGAAATTAATTTGTAATTTTTTCCTAGGTTTGGGAAAAGCAGAATTTATGAGTGCTTCCATGTTTGTGAAAAATATCCCAGTTTTAGACAAGGGTTAAAAAGCGAAGTTAGGTAGGCAATCAGCTTTGTTTGCATTTTTGAGTATTATATTCGGTATTTGGCAGTGGCCCGGTACTTTTTTAATCGATAGGGTTTTAAATTATAAAATGTCAGTAATGAAAATGGTTTCATTTCATTTTGTATCAATTTTACAAAGGCATGTTGTGGATGCTGTTGATCAAATACTGTTTCCAAGTGGTCACCAAATGCAGTACATTTCTCTTCATCGCTATGTAGTAATGCATTGTTAAGAAGGGATTTCTTCCGATTTTCGTAGAATTATCTAAATAGATCTCCATAATCCTGGATCCTGCGGCTGTAGTGCACTTATGTGTTTTTGATATTCAATTATTCTAAGAGTATCTAATGTGAGTTATTTTGTTTTTGTGATATACCGTTTTAGGAGGTTAAAAAGAGTCGAGAAAATATTGTTGAGGAATGATGGAAAGAGATTTTCTTGTGAAGGACGTGTTATGGTTTCTGCATAGGTTTTTCTTTAACTTGATGTTGCTGCCTGAGTGGCGTAAATATTATGGGTTGATGTATAGTGCTGATTTATTCTTGGAGTTTTTCTGAATACAGTACTCTCGAGGTAATAGCTGCATCCCTTGTAGTTTGCGGGGTGTTCATCGTTACAGTTTACACAAGATGTTTTTGTACATCATTTATCGGTGGATATAAGTGGTCACTATTATATTTTTGAGATGTCATTGTTCCATTTGCCATCTCCGATGGGCAGGCAGTATTAAAATGTTAATTTGAATCGCATTTGTGATTGCCCTTTCTTGACAAAATTTAAGAACACAACTAAATAACATAGTAACACTTCGTTTTTGCCATGCAATGCCATCTAGCACCAAAAACAGGACGATTTTTTGCAGCAATCAAATATTTTCAAATAAAATAACAATTTTATATGTTGTTGATAGGTTGTTCAAAAACATACACTCAAGAATCAGGTATAATTACATCACCAGGCTATCCATTATCAAAACCATCCAAATGGGTATGTCTTTGGGAATTCAAAGTACCAAATGGCAGAAGGATTACTTTCTTTGCCGAAGATGTTGATACTGACAATGCTATATTTGTTTTATCTAATGGTCTGGGAGGAGGTATTAAGATAACTGATACGATTGAAGCACAACAGACATATGAAACCAGCGATAACACTGCAACTATTATATATGGCCAGATCAATCCAACAAATCACAGAGGAATAAAGTTAATATATACATCAAATAAACCATCGGGTGAGTTACTAAATATATACCGTCCATGGTGTTTATTGATTTAAATTTTTAGCCTGTCAGGGTAGTTTTAACAACACCGATGGAATTATAGAAACACCTAATGTAACGGCATATATGTGCAAATGGTCTCGACAAATTCCTGAATCAAATTCTACATTGCTGTTAGCCATCAACTTGAAAACGAACGAAACAGCAGGGACATGTTATTTATATTCTTCTGGCATCACGTTACAGATTAGAAGTCATGTAACACATCTATGCCATGATACTAAAAATAGACCTTACATATTAAGAATACCTTCCACAACAGCTAAACTCTCGGTAATTCTTTTTTGGTTCAATACTATCAAATGTCGTAAAAGTTAACTTGTTTTTTTTTCAACTTTGATACAGATATCATTCATCATTTGAGATCATTGCCTTCTTGACAATGTTGACATTTACACGATGCAGCTGGGCGAGGTAGCGTTCCTTGTCGACCGTCTTGTTCTTCTCCAACATTTCTTAATACACGAGACCCTCCCCCACCAAACGCACATCATGATCTTCTTGGGGTACAGATCTTGCTTAACTCTCGACTTCGACGTGTCTCCTGGGACCACCTACTCCTTCCTTTGCTTCATATTGACTCTACGTCAATATGAGGCAAACATTTCTCATCCATTCTCATCACCACTTTCATCACCATTTCTTATCTCCCGTGACGATTCTGTACAAGAATCGTTACTCGTGACCGCGTGTTGCTCGTTGTCGAGCGAAATTTTGAGCAGCTTGGTTACGGCGATTTTCCTTGTTTTTTTGTATGGCACCCAAGAACTGCTTTTGTAGCTTTTTGAGTACACAGAAAGGCGAAATATAGCAAGTGTCAAAAATGAGTTTTTCTCTGCCGCCCGGAATTTCCATTTCAAAAGCCTGAAAGTTAATTAAAATTAAGTTTTGCAGAAAAGTTATGTCAATAATTTTGTAGAGTAAGAAAAGGGCTTTCGAATGTATATATACAATTGCCAAACAAAATAAAAATGGAGGAAAAACAAACGAATTATAAAAAATGCAGGAACTTATGAAACAATCCATTAGTTATAATCTTACATGTGTTCACAATTCAAAAAACTCTCTTGCATACATACCAATCATTCCATATGAAATGTAATATGTCCGAAATATGGTTCTCGGTCTTGACAAGATCATAGAAAATTGCTAATAGTAAAAAGTTGATTTGTGTTAGCCTCGCTTAATCACAACTTCATGATCCAGTGATAAAATGCACGTTCTAAATCAAGTTTAGTATTAAAGTTATACAGCATACCTTGCTTCACCTTGGTCCTACATTAGGGTGGTTGTTAAAAATTAATTTTTTTCCGACGCCCCAAAAAAAATTCCTTTTGATGAAAAAATACGGGGAAAATTTAATTTTTTTTTAAGAAAAATAACACGTGCCTCAAGACGATCTAAGTTCATTTTTTGATAAAATCGTAGTTTTTTGTAAGTATCCCTTAAAGAATTTGGATTTGAGAAAAATATATAGAAGAAATTTTGTAGGAAATTATATTCTCTGCAAAAAAGGTCCTTTCCAATTTCTTCATAAAATTCATATTTATGGAGATATTCTCAATAATAAATTCATTAACTCCATATAGTCAATATTTTAAGACCTACGAACGTCATTTTTTCTGAAATATAAAAAAATTTGTAACCTAAGTAGAATTTACAATTATTTATTTAAAATTACAAAAAAAAAGTTACAATTTTTTTTATATTTCAGAAAAAATGACGTTTGTGGGTCTTAAAATGTTCGCTATATGGAGTAATGAATTTATAATCGAGAATATCTCCATAAATATGACTTTTATGAAGAAAACGGAGAGGACCTTTTTTTATAGAGAATTTAATTTCCTATAAAATTGTATATCGTATATCTTTATCTCAAATACGTATACTTTAAGAGATACTTACAAAAAACTACGATTTTATGAAAAATGAACTTAGATCGTCTTGAGGCACTTGTTATTTTTGTTAAAAAAAAATTCCCCCGTATTTTTTCATCAAAAGGAAAATTTTTTTGGGGCTACGAAAAAAAATTTAACGACCACCCTATCCTACATGCTATTTACATAATAAATAAACAAAGATTAATATCTAAAATTTCCGTTCTATTTAAAATTGTATCTACAACAGTGGCGGCTGGTATATAAGAGCTGCAGAGCTGCAAACCCTTGCAGAGCCCCCAAAAAAATTATATATAAAATTACATATATTTCGTTCAGAACCTCCATATTTCAAACTCACGAACCGCTACTGAGTACGAGTATAATAATTGTTTCGACCCTTTTCAAATACAAACTATAGTAAACTAACAGTAAGAAAAGTAATTGCTTTTCTTACTGTTAGTTTAATTTTAAAACTAGTGGAAATTTTAGATATTAATTTTTGTGTATTTATTTAAAATGAATTTCCATCAAGTATCGGCTATCTCAGTTAAATTTATTTACAAAATTATTCAGTTTTCCTGGGTTGAAACATATCGTATCTCAATATCTGCTTGAAAATACCAAAACATCAAAACTTTGATATAATCATCTCCTAAAGCAGGGGTCTCCAAACTTTTTTGTCTCGTAGACCACGTGACAATTTTTTCTGTTTTGGGTAGACTCCCTGCCTTTCTAAAATTGAATTTTTACAAATTCATCAACTTTAAATGTGTTTAGGACAGCTGACACAGAGCTACTCACTTTGATAGGTTTAACTATAGAGTGAAAAACTTTAAAAAAGTTTTAAGTTTTATACATTTATTAATTAAAACGACACAAAATATAAATCTAGTAAAATTATTACATAAAATAACTACACAAAAAGATAAGTGCTTTTAATGGGAGGGACCAGCCTGATGCTTTAATAGCAGGTTTTCAATATTTGGCTTCAATTTTCTTAGGTTTAACCTTAAATCTTCTCGGTCAGTGATTTGCAATCTTTTTCTTTTTTTTTGTAAGAAGATTGGCAACCACGCCCATTCATGAGGTATGAAGGTGGAAGAGCTATCAAAAACTCTCTCGCGATAGTCCATAATACAGGATAAGTAAGTATGTCTCCCTGAAGCCAAAAGTGCTGATATCCCTTTCTGAACTGTACCTTAAGTTCTTCGTTAGTGCTTATTCCGATCAGTTGTTCTTGTAATATGACATCCGGTTCTTCAATGTCACCGTATAGATTGATAATCCACTGTGGTATTTCTATAGTTAAAACAACCTTAAATCTAGTTTCAAAGTCTGTGTGAAGGACATTTAAATGTTGAATGTAGACAAATTGGGAAACTGCATAACATGACAGTTGACATAAGCAATGTCGGGTTTCCACTTCATTAAATGTTCTTTTAAAATTGGATAACATCCAGAAACTCTAAAATTGTCTCAAAAAGTGAGAAAAATCTTGTCAAATATAAGCCTTTTGACAGCCAGCGTATGTTAGTGTGAACTAATTTACACTGAAATCGATGAAAGTTCTCGTCAGGTGGTCCATGATAAAGGGATCGCTTTTTCCTTGAAATAATCTTTCAAAACATTAAATATCGATTCGCCTTTAGTGTCTGTTGTCAAAGTTCTCGCAAAGAGCAGTTTTTCATAGATTTCTTGGTCCATAACAAAACGAATATATACCAAAAATAATGCTTCATTACCAGGTAAAGTTACCAGGATCGTTTGCTTATAATTACACAAGAAGCTTTCAATATCATAACTCATTTCATCAAAACATCTTTGAACTGTGTTATTGCTGAAATGATTTTTTTTTGATTACTACATATACAGGTTTGTGCAGAATAGTTTTTAAAACCTCTTCAATGGGTGGCAAAATGAAATTAAAAAATTAATCTTTACCTATTTTATCAGGGTAACACCTTCTCAGATGATCCTCCGGTGTGGATGGTTTCATAGCGTCATTGCTTAAAATTTTGTTGCCTAAAAGGCACATAGGCAATCGTTTGTCCGACAATGATGGAATGAAGCCAAACTTATAATAAACAAATAATCAACACTGTACTGTCTACATTTATTTTTAGATTCGGCCATGTTTGGTATCAGTTATGTGTGGACAAAAAATTCAACTATTTAAATATGATAAGAGAGCAATCAAAATTGATTTTCGGTGTAAAATCTTTTAATAATTAGATATATTTTCTATGTATATACCATAGAATCTTGTTTTTAAAGATCGAGAAGTATATAATACCGATTGCTAAAACTTTGAAAAAGAAAACTATTAAGGAATACGCATGAAATTGTGATTGACTTGAATATTAAACTACTATTACTTCAAGTCATGATCGACGTCTATATACAATCAGAGGAATTCTAAAGAGAATTTTTTTTTAATTTTTTTTTTAATATTTTATTTTAATATTTTTATATTTTTTAAAAATATTAAAATATTTTATAAAAAATAATTTACTTATTTTTCTCCAGCACTCCCAAACAAGATGACATTGATTCACTTGGGTGTAGTAAATAAAATAATTTTGTACTATGGAATGTATAATAAATTTTAAATACTTTGATATAATAGAAAATAATAACTTAAATTTCAACAACAAAAATATAAAAATAGTTTTATAAGTGAAACGAAATATGTTGATTGAACTCAAAAGAATATTCTTGCAATTAGCTTTAATTAAAATTCGAGTTGCTGGTTTGACTCGTCGACGGAGAATGATCGTCACCCAATCATCGAACTCGAATTTTCCCATGATTGAAGCATGTATTCATAAAGTTCCCCGAATCTGACTTCATATCTTCATCACGCTTCATAAATATTAACTTCATAGGTAATTTATACGTCTGTTATAAGAAAGTATTATGGCCCCATGCAGTTCGGAGTCACGGGGGGTTAATATACTTTGGAAATCTATGTCCTAAAGAAACTTACGTTTCTTTAGGACATATATTTCCCTATTTGTTTCACCAAAACTTGCATTAAAAGACAGCGAAGATCTTAGAAATCTTTTTGAATGCCTACTGAGGGTGTTGTAAAAACCAACTATCAAAGAAAGCATTTCAAAAAGTTGATTATACATCTCTAACTAAGATCAATTCTTTTATTAAAATCTTCTGTATAAAATTTCTCGACGTGCGTTTCGCTAACCATGTTAGCATCATCAGGAGATAATTTAATCTAGATTAGATTTAGAGAAGTAATTTGGTGTTTAGTAGTAAATCTCTTCGAGTTTAATCTCTAACTAATAAAAAATAATTTAAGGCATATTAACAGATATGAGAAGTAAGCGAAATGTTTTGTCAATTTAATCGAATTAAAATTAGATCATATGAGATTATGTCATCACTTACTTTGGTCATCTTATTTCAATATACCCTAAAAACAATACATTTTTATCAGCTTCAATAAGTGCTCTTTTATATTGAAATTGTTCTTTTATATTGACTTTTTTTTATTTCTTTTAGGCCCGGAAAAATCGCTTTACTGTTTCCAACTTTACTATATCGTATAAAACGTATCCCTGTGGAGGTTTTATCAATAGCATGCAAGGAACAATTTCAAGTCCTAACTATCCAAACCCTCCAAAAACATCAATGGAATGTGCATGGGCTATATCTACTGATCCTAGTTACAGAATTAAAATAAATGTCACATCACTTGAGTTAGGAGATGATTGTGATAAAAGCTATCTCAACATTTACAATGGATTTTGGTCAGATATGCCAAGAATTGGTAAATATTGTCGCAATAACAAACCAGCAACAATTATAACAGAAGCATATGAAGCATATATTGAATATAGATATGTGGAAGGAGGTGATAGAAATTCAAAAGGTTTTAGTTTAGATTTTGAACCGCATATAACTTGTAAGTATAAACACAATCAATTCTTCTACTAGAACCTTTGTTGTGAAATACCAAACTCGAAGAGATTCATCATATTATTAGAGATTCATTATATTATTTCGTATTTGACTCTCTCAGAAGTTAAACAAAGTTAAATAAAGTGATTTGGTGTAAATCTCTTCGAGTTTAGTATAAACACAATAATAAGGAAAAACTAACTTATATACTAGGGTCACCGTATATATTTTGAAATACAATTTGGACCATCAATGAAGTTGACTGTCCACAACTGGATGGTTTCAATCAACTGTTTTTGGTGTACATTCAAAAACGTTGAGAACATGTTCAAATACGTTTTCATTACGAGGATCGTTCATCTAGCGAGCCATTTCTTCAGATTTTGAAAGAAGTAATCAGTGGGCACTTTTGCAAGTTTTGCACCAACAATCCGAGATGTGCCCAGGCGCATTATTTTGGTAAAAGAGCAATTTCTTCTTGTCCAGTAGACGTTTACTCTGAACAGCACACTTCAAATGGTCCAGTGGCAAAGCATAATACTCTTCGGTAATGGTCCTGCCTTTTGCGTGTGGATACAACACTATGAAAATTCAAGAAACCATGGCCATGACTTTTCCTGCAGATAGTATCGATTTATCTTTCTTTTACCCATTTTAATCTGCCCTAACCCCCTGCTTGAACTGCTGCTGCTTAATATCTGGCAAGAAACCGTGGCCAAGACTTTTCCTGCAAATGAAATCGGTTTCGCTTTATTTTGCACACTGTTATCAACTCCCGTCCACTGTTTGGTTGGCTGTTTTGTCTCTGAAACTCAACCGAATCGCATATCAATAAGTCTAAACACTCTTAAGAATTGTTCATTCGAATGCGTCTTTGGTTGACTGTTCATAAAAATGCACCTATCAAGTGGAAAGTTTTTTCATATCCAAAACATCACGTGAAATATAGTGGATACGGTCTATCGACACGTTTACAATATCAGCAAGCCCGCTTACTTTCAGTCGGCGTTCATTTAATAAGCCATTGTGGATTTTCAATTTTAATTTTTTATGAATTTTATGTTTGTTTTACTCAGTCGTCATAATAATGTCAACAGTACACCATCTTTGGTACAACGAATCATGCTTGACAAATATCTTAATTATTTGATCATACTTTGTTCATAATTTTGTTCATGCCCTTTGTTTTTAGAATCGCTTACGTGGATGTTAGGTGATCCCCAACTTGTACGTGTTCTATTTTTTACCTAAAATTTTGATCATACATTTGTAAACGAAAAAAAATGAAAATATTTTTTGGTTACCTAATAATGAAGCATAATGAAACTTGTATGTAGGTTTTGTATAATGTTATTTCCAGCATGTGGCGGTATTTTCCAACATTCTTACAGCATAATTATGACTCCAAATTATAAGGAAAATTATCCCAACAATGCGGAGTGTCTTTGGGAAATTGAGGCGCTAAGTGGTAGAATCATAGAATTAACGTTCACTGACAGATTCCATATAGAACAAAGCACTGGATGTGTTAAAGATTTCGTAGAAGTAAAATGCAGATAGACTATCTATAATATGTGCAGAATATTAATTCGCTCCAATTTTTTCAGATTTTTGATTGGACTAACATAGAATGGGTTTCAAAAGGAAAATTTTGTGGACGGGAGGCGCCAAAGATAATAAAATCATCTGCCAATCGTATGCGAATTCTATTTAGAAGTGATGGAAATATTACAGCTACCGGATTTGAGGTAATATTATTTGTATGATAGCCTTTTATAATAAACAATTTAAAATACTCTTTTTAAGGCTATGACTACTTGGGAATGTGGTGGTCACTTAATAGCTACAAAAACCGTAAATTATCTCATGAGTCCCAATTACCCAAATTTCTATACGGCAAAGTTAAACTGCACTTATACAATTACACCAAGCACGAAAAATGGAGTATTTGTTATTCGCTATTTAGATTTCGATTTAAGGGAAGGTAAAATAAATGTACAACATTAAAATCGTTTGATATTTCTAATGAATAAATAAATTTAGGAACGCCTACGTGCATTTATGACAACTTTACAATTCAAACATCAAACAGACCGAATTATAATCAACTTCATTGTGGAAAGAAGCTTCCTCCAGACGAACGATTTGACAGAGCTATCAAAATTATTTTTAATACCGATCAATATTTTCGACTTTACCGAGGATTTAAGCTTAGTTATTCAATGGATGGTAAGCAAAAAAATCTGCCTTGGAAAGATTTTTCATGAGGTACAAAATTGTACCAGCTCTTGCAAGTTATTTGCAGCTCTAGTGTACGTCTTGGCAGCTCCTCTGGGTCTTGTGAAAGGAGAACGATATCACCTGCAAAGACGTACACAAGAGCTGTAAAGGGCTGGCGAACCATTTGGCTTAAAAATAAACCTGAAAAGGAGTCAGGTAATGTTTAATAAATATGTTGAGAACAGAAGAATTTCAGTTTTAGGAAGGGATTTGGAGATTGTGGACTACTTTATATATCTTGGGCAGAGGATTTCAATGGAGGGATATACCGTGCAGGAGGTGGAACGACGTGTTAAGTGTGGCTGGCAGTAATTTGGTAGACTCAACATAGTGTTTAAAAGCAAACTTCCACTTTGCCTGAAAAGAAAAGTCTTCAATCAGGGTGTCCTTCCTGTTATGACATACGAAAGTGATACCTGAACACTCACATCACAATCAATTCAAAAACTTCGGGTAGTACAGAGGAGATTGGGAAGGTGTATGCTTGGCATTAAAGACGAGATAGGAAGCCCTTCATATAGATCAGGGAACAAACGAAAGCATGTGACATCATTAGAAAAGTAAAACAATTGAAATGGAGATGGGCAGGCCATATAGCGACGCGATGGGACAACAGATGGACCAAGGCAATCCTGAAGTTGGATACCGCTTAATCGCAAACGTCCGTGAAGAAGGCCGAAATATGAAACCGTGGGCCGTGAAAGCTGGAAGCATACTGAAGAGGCCTTCATCCTGCAGTGGATCGACACGGACTGATGATGTGATGAAACAAACAATTCGAACTCAAACAGTTACAAAGATCTGGGTATTGTAGACCATGTAAGGGTTCATCGACTCAGATGTGCGGGACACGTGGCAAAAATGCCAGAGGGTAACAGAAAAAGAGGTAGACCAAAGACACAATGGTAGGACAATATAGAGAAAAGATGCTAAAAAACTATTGCACTGGCATCAAAAACTGGCAAGGGGCTGCTGAAGATCAATCTGGTTGGAGGCGAAGGTTGAAGGAGGTCAAGGTTCACTGACGGGCTGTAGCACCACAGGAATAAAAAGATATTTCGTAGTGTTAAATGTAATGTGACATTGCAATCCTCATGCAATAGAAGTGTTATCAATAGAGTAATAATATTCAAAAAACAATATACAATCAGTGAAAATTATCGAAAAATATTAAGAAACGGAAAATGAGTTCCATACAAATTAAGGGATACTAATAGACAATACTGCATCGCCATTTTCAAAACAACCTGTAGGTTGCCCTTAATGTACCCTAGTTCATCAGAAACATTCAGATTCATCGGATTGCCCCAGTTTTTAAACATTTCCATATAACTTCCGCGTAAGTTTCGCTCAAAGTTCTTCGCTAGTAGATAAAGCCCTCATGCAAATTATACTCTACTTCCTATCCTAATTCAGGATTCATTAATTTATTTAAACTTCTAATTTGCTAGACCTCAGGGCATAGAAATTAATTTAAATAATAAATAGAATTGCAAATAACACTGTGATATAGATATAATATAATACAAACAGAAAAAAAACCGAAACAAAGAACTAATTTCATATAATCCATTTTTGAACAAGTTTTGTGACATCTGGCGTGACTTATAACTTTTACACAGTTGCATAGTTTTAAATGTTAATAGGAGGTTATGTTAGTTTCAATCACGTTTTTATATATGGGCTATTCACTGCCAAATCGACCACTTTTGAACCAGATCCCTTTCGATTTGGCTGAATTTTTTTTATCATGTTCTACCCCACTAAAAACGTTTCTGAGAATTTTTTCAAATTTTTTACCCAATTGAAAAAAGTTACCAATTTTTAAAAAAATACCCATAACATTAATTTCTTTATAATAAACAAAAACAATAATAGAAAAAATCAACAATTGGGAAAAAAAATAGAAAGAAAAGTATGCCCACTGTGGGATGTGCGGCATTATCCGCAAAATAAATCAAAGTTTTACAAACAAACATTTACAAAAAAACGACCCATTTAGTAAATTTTTGAAAAAGTTATGGGTATTTGAAAAAATGAGCAATTTTTTTGAAAAAATCATAACTTTTTTTCAGTTGGATAAAAAATATGAAAAATTCTTAGAAACGTTTTTAGTAGGGTAGAAAAAGATAAAAAAAAATCAGCTAACCGAGAGGGGTCCTGTTAAAAAGTGGTCGATTTGACATAGAATGCCCTATATGTAATATGCATATATGTGTAATACAAGGTGAGTAAATATAGTAATGGCACTGATGGCGTAGCGTACGACTTGGCAACACTGTTGCTACCCCCTTCGGAGGGAATGCAAGGCAACATCTAATGCATCTTCAGTGCGAACTTCAACTCTCTAAAGTCATTTGATGGTCCGTAGTAATTCTCGGAATAGCACACTCTAATGTCACCACGGTCAAAAACGCTAAAATAAGCAAATCAAAGGTCAAAAGCATGCTGATTTTTTTTGATAGACAGAAGATCCTCCATAAGAAATGTATGCTTCAAGGCTAACCGGTAAACCAGCATTTTCACCGAGATGTTTTTGAAAAAGGGTCATTTGTGTAAAACTAAACATCAAGAATACCTGGGACCTGACGACCATGTGCCTTGCCATACAGCGATTTTAATTAATGAGTTTTTGACAAATAAAACATCACTGTGGCTCCGCAGCCTCCTGATTCACCAGACTTGAGTCGTTATGGCTTTTTCTTTTCCCAAGATTGAAAATTCACTTCAAAGGACACCATTTTGGGACATTAGAGAACTTTGAAACGGTCATAACCGACCAGTTGAATGCGATTCCAGTATCTGAGTTCCAGCACTGTTATGAAGGGTGGACAAACCGTCTCCAGCACTGTATGGCTTCCCAAGGCAATTACTTTGAACGAGATAACGTAGAATTGCAATTTCAATTAAATAACAATATTATACAAAATCAGTTTCATTAATCCATTTACATACCTCGTTTGTATAAACATCAAGGAATTTGCTGTTTTCTACAGGGTCTTTCAACGAAGATTTTTTATTTTAATTAATTATTTAATTTAATTTAGAATTACTGAAATGTTCACTTATAAGCAAATGGTGACTTTTTTTTCAAAATACTTTGACTGTAACCGTGTTTACACCCACCTCATTCTCCAAAAAGTATATACCAATTACTTCTTCTGGCCATAAACCACGCTAAATAGGTTTTGAAACTGTCCCTTAACTGAAGCTGAACAAAGTGTACATGCTATTCCGTACTAGACAACGCCATTTTTATAAATGGCAACTACCCATTTTGTCAAATATCAAGACAAGAAAATAATCTTTTTCTTTTTCCTATGGTGCTACAGCCCGTCACTGAGCTTTGACCTCCTTTAAACTTCGCCTCTAACAGAATCGATCTCTAGCAGCCCTTTCCCGGTTTTTGATTTACAGTAGTTCTTCAGCTTCTCTTCTTATATTGCCTGTCATCATGTCTTTGGTCGACCTCTTTTTCTGTTACCCCTTATTCACCTTCCATGATTTTCCTTGACATTCTGTTTTCTGACAGTCACATAGTTTACAATATCCAGATTCTTATACAGTTGCTTTCGAGTTCGATGTTATTCAAGATTCTCTAAATTCCATTGTCATTCACAGCACCAAAAATTCTTCTGAGTACTCTTATTTCCTTTAAAATACTTGAAGGAAGTATAGTGTTTTATAGATCCTAACTTTTGTGTTCCTTTGAATAAGTTTAGATCTTAGGACAGAATCCAGGAAATAAGTAACTTTGTTACTCTTCAAAATAAGATTTCTGATATCTTCTGTGATACTTCCCAGATACGTAAATTCCTTCACAACTTCATTGTCACCTCCGATTATCCAGGTCAGTTCCCTTCTTGAATTGGTTATTTTTTCCATTACCAGAAAACAATACAACTGATAAAAGTGTACTAATTGATATCAAAAACACTTCTTGTTTAAAGAACCTTGAATAACTTTATAACTAATATATACATTTTAGATTGTGGTGGAAATGTAACTGAACCAACAGCTATCAACTTACAAGATATGGCTAAAGCGAATTATTATTTGTCCTATAATCCATCTTTAAAATGCTTCTGGAATATAACTGCTCCTCCCAAACAGATACCAGTTCTAAAGTATGTCATAATACTATTGTTGCTATTTACTTAAAAATAAAAATTTCATAATTTTAGCATACATAAATTGACATTAATGGATTCGTATTGTTATAAATATCATTTAAAAGTATATGATGGAGTTAAAATACTTTTCTCAAAACTACTGAGTCAGCTGTGTAAAACAGTGGAGGATTATGTTATTTCGGCCACTTCAAATTCCATGCTGATATATTTAGATATTTCCCTTCAAGCTTTCACAATCATGCAAGGGGAGATCTACTTCACTTATGGTAAAAGAACATTAACAATGATAACTATTAATCAATTAATTTTGTAGACACACACACACACACACACACACACACGCACACACGCACACACGCACACACGCACACACGCACACACGCACACACGCACACACGCACACACGCACACACGCACACACGCACACACGCACACACGCACACACGCACACACGCACACACGCACACACGCACACACGCACACACGCACACACCCACACACCCACACACACACACACACACACACACACACACACACACACACACACACACACACACACACACACAGATATATATATATATATATATATATATATATATATATATATATATATATATATATATATATATATATATATATATATATATATATATATATATATTATCTGAAAAGTTCGTATAGGTATTTTAAATACTCTTCAAATCCTCTTAATTCAAATTTAATTTAAATTAAATTTAATTAATTCAAAAAGACTTGATCCGAAATTAAATATTTGTAAAAAATGAAAGTTGGAAGGAACTAGGTTTTATCTGGTGGAATGCATTCAATTTATTTATTGTAAAAAAAAAGTTTCCTTAGTGCGTTATTTCTCAAAATGGTAATATCAACTGGACACCTCCTTATAAATACGAAGGAGAAAACTTCCAGATGTTAACTCTTTTCGGTAACAATATAACTGTACAGAAAATACCAAATGAATAGAAAAGCAGCATAAAGATCATGATATTTAAAAAAAGTCAAAAATCAATCCCAGACAATTATGGCGGAATAATGCTTCTCAATAGCACATTCAAAGTATTCACCAAAACAATTTTAGAGGAAATCTGTAAATCGATACAAGAAGGACAATAAAGTTTTCGAAAAAACAGATCCACCATCGAGGCAATCTTCATTGTCAAACAAATAGCAGAAAAAATTTTAGAATTTATAATATATAATAGAACAGATCAGCGTTTATGTATTTTGTCGACATGACCGAGTCCAATGCCTTCGACCGAGTTCGTTTAGAACATCATTAGAATAATACTATAAAATGAAGTAAACCATTAATAAAGCTAATATACCAGATAAATAGCTATTACTGAACGAATATAAAAGGAATGCGAGAATGAAGTGTATTAAGAAGTACAAATAGGTACAGAAATAAGGTAAGGCACAGATCCACCATCGACTCAATCTTCATTGTCAAACAAATAGGAGAAAAAAATTTAGAATTTATAATATATAATAGAACAGATCAGCGTTTATGTATTTTGTCGACATGACCGAGTCCAATGCCTTCGATCGAGTCCGTTTAGAACATCATTAGAATAATACGATAAAAGGAAGTAAACCATTAATAAAGCTAATATACCAGATAAATAGCTATTACTGAACGAATATAAAAGGAATGCGAGAATGAAGTGTATTAAGAAGTACAAATAGGTACAGAAATAAGGTAAGGCATAGATCCACCATCGACGCAATCTTCATTGTCAAACAAATAGGAGAAAAATTTTAGAATTTATAATATATAATAGAACAGATCAGCGTTTATGTATTTTGTCGACATGACCGAGTCCAATGCCTTTGATCGAGTCCGTTTAGAACATCATTAGAATAATACGATAAAAGGAAGTAAACCATTAATAAAGCTAATATACCAGATAAATAGCTATTACTGAACGAATATAAAAGGAATGCGAGAATGAAGTGTATTAAGAAGTACAAATAGGTACAGAAATAAGGTAAGGCACAGATCCACCATCGACGCAATCTTCATTGTCAAACAAATAGGAGAAAAAATTTTAGAATTTATAATATATAATAGAACAGATCAGCGTTTATGTATTTTGTCGACATGACCGAGTCCAATGCCTTTGATCGAGTCCGTTTAGAACATCATTAGAATAATACTATAAAATGAAGTAAACCATTAATAAAGCTAATATACCAGATAAAGAGCTATTACTGAACGAATATAAAAGGAATGCGAGAATGAAGTGTATTAAGAAGTACAAATAGGTACAGAAATAAGGCAAGGCAAGGCGTTTATATTCAACACGATCATGGACGAAAATAGTTGAAAATTTTCTTAAAACAGCAGGCTACAAAATGGGAAACACTTATTTCAATGTTGATTGCTACGCTGATAATGTGGTAGTTATTGTTGACTCAGAAGACAACCAGAGGCTACTTTACTCCTTTAATCAAACAGCAAAACAACTAAATATGATCATTAACACAGAAAAAAACAAATGCCTAGTAACATTCAAACCGCCGACAAAATGCAAATTAGAGATCGATTAGAAGATTATAGAGCAAGCAAATTAAATGAAAAAAGCAAAAGAGATCTACAGAATAAAGCCATCACAGCATACGCGGCGGAAATAAGACTTCCAAGATACAGTAAATGATGCGAACGATTGAAATGAAAATAATAAATATTCGCAGTAAAATATTACAAGACAGAATTAGAAGCGAGGACCTTCGACAATAAAGTAAGATTCAAGACATATGAAGGTCGGTAAGGCAGCGAAGAAAATATTGAAATAAACACATAAGCAGAATGAACGAAAATAGACTAACAAAAAACGCGAAATTGAACATCACGACGAAAAAAGAACTCAGAGTAGACCACCGAAACGCTGGAGAGAACGTTGGAAATCTACGTCGGAAGGGGCATGAGCAGGTTAAAATAGGCAGTGGCCTACCTATATGTGGTCATCCAATTTTGAAAGAAAGAAGAACTGACCACCAAGATCATGCGATCTCACACCCTTGGATTATTTTTTGTGGGTTTATATTAAATCTCTGGTTTACATACATAAGCCCCCAACAATTCTTGACATTAAACGAAACCTTATACCATGCGATATGTTTGAAACAGTAAACAAAAATTGGGTCTCCATAATGCATTTGAATGACATTGTTTTCAATATAAAATAAAAATAACCGGATTGTCACTTGTAGTTATCATTATGCCTCATTTTAACGTTCTGACACACTTATTGTACTTTCCATGTACTTCAAATTCATATACACAACGTCCTTAAACATTTAGGAAGACGACTGTCCTCGATACTTAGCTTCTTATGGATATCGCCCACGTTCTTAATCACGTTAAATTATTACGCTAAATAAGCAGACGTGCCAATTAGAAAACAAACCATGGTCCATAATTTTGTTATTTATTGATAATAATTAAAACACTTGGTATTTGTTTCACAATATATTCAAGATATTCTCTAACATGTTTCGGCCTCGCGACCATTATCAAAGAGAGTTATGTATAAACTAAACTAAAGTTTCAAAGTGCTGTCTAATGGAAGTCGGTTTTTTCATCTCGTTAAATTTATTACACTATCAATAATTGGAGTATTTCCGAAGTCTAGCTGGGTGTTTGTTAGGTTTTTGCCGTCGTATATGGCTTTTTTAATTTCGAAAATTTCCAGGCAATTTAACAGCCTGCTTTTATTGCAGCTATGTATTAATTTGGTATTATTAATGTTAAAAAAATGGTTCTGGTCTATACAATGTTCGGCAAAGCCCGTCTTTCTCTGATTGTGTAAAATTGAATATTTATGTTCTTTTAGCCTATCATTGAGCGATCGGCCCGTTTGGCCTATATAAATAGCGTCACACATATTACATTTAATTTCGTATACTCCAGATTTGTCACAAAATCTTGCTCTTTCTTTGTTATTGTTTAACATCGATGCAAGATTATTCTTATTAACAGAGATAATATTAATATTTTCGTTCTTTAACTGATTTGTGATTCTTGAACTTAATTTGTGAATATAGTTTATAGCATGCCAATTTTTAGAATCTTTTTCGGGTGTTGCGGCATAAAAATGTTTGGTGTTGTTTTTCTTAATCTTGTTTTTTATCATTTTATCTATGATGCTTGGCTGATATCCATTATTCCTTGCGATATTTTTGATAATATTAAGTTCTTTTTCATAGCTGTCTTTTTTAAGTGGAATCGTTAGAAGTCTGTGGGTCATACTATGAAAAGTGGACATTTTTACATTCCATGACTGATTTGAACTTGCGTGAATAATTGTATCGGTATACGTGGGTTTTCTAAATATTTCGAATTCTAATTTATTCGGTGTTCTTATTATTTTTAAATCTAAGAAATTTAATGAATTATCCGTCTCTGTTTCTATTGTGAACTGGATTTTTGAGTTTACACTGTTTAAATATTCAAGAAATTGACCCAATAGTCTTTCTGTACCGGTCCATATGCAAATAATATCATCGACATACCTGGCCCAAAAATGTATGTGTCTTGTATAATTAGTGTCGCTAAATAAATTGTTTTCAAAATTAGCCATATAAATTTCTGCCAGGAGGGGGCTCAGGGGGCTTCCCATTGGTAATCCATTCGTTTGTTGGTAAAATTTTGAATTGAACAGAAAATAATTTTGTTCGGTACATACATTGATAGCTTCTATGAGAGCATTTTTGTGTACGATTTCAAGATTGCATTCATGAATTCTTTCAGTGAGGATATTTTTAAGATCTTGTACCGGAATGGAGGAAAAAAGGCTTTTTATATCGAACGAAACTAACTTTGCATTGGGAGGTATCTGTATGTTTTTTAATTTTGTTGTTAGTTCTATTGTATTTTTGATTGCTTTGGGCGAGTTGAAATCGATAAATAATGGTAGATCACTGTTGAGTTGTTTGCAAAGTTTATATGCAGGAGCATTTACATAAGAAACGACTGGTCTCATTGGAATGTCATCTTTATGCAGTTTAGGCATTCCGTATAAGACCGGAGATTTTGGGTTTATGGTATCTAGTTTGGATTGCGATATATTTAAGAAGGTTTCATTGTACGTTTTTGTAATTTTCTTTACAGCGGTATGATATTTTTTTGTTGGATCGGTCTTGAGTTCTCTACAGTTTTCTGTGTTGATGAGTGTGTTCATTTTTAGTAGGTATTCATCTTTTGTTAGAATAGTAACAGTATTACCTTTGTCAGCTTTGCAAAGAATTAAATTGTTTTGGTAAATTTTGTTAAGTAATTTATTAATTATTCTGAGTTCGTTGGAATATTTATTTTTTATTTTATTGTTTGCTATTATATTTGCAATGTTATATTTTGCTAATTGGCTTATATTTAAACTACTTAAAAGATTCTCTAAATTGGCTGCGAGTATTTCAATATCTGTGGATTTCACGAAGTTTGGACAGTATTTGAGGCCTTTTTCTGCCTTTTTTTGTGACAAATCTGGAGTATACGAAATTAAATGTAATATGTGTGACGCTATTTATATAGGCCAAACGGGCCGATCGCTCAATGATAGGCTAAAAGAACATAAATATTCAATTTTACACAATCAGAGAAAGACGGGCTTTGCCGAACATTGTATAGACCAGAACCATTTTTTTAACATTAATAATACCAAATTAATACATAGCTGCAATAAAAGCAGGCTGTTAAATTACCTGGAAATTTTCGAAATTAAAAAAGCCATATACGACGGCAAAAACCTAACAAACACCCAACTAGACTTCGGAAATACTCCAATTATTGATAGTGTAATAAATTTAACGAGATGAAAAAACCGACTTCCATTAGACAGCACTTTGAAACTTTAGTTTAGTTTATACATAACTCTCTTTGAGAATGGTCGCGAGGCCGAAACATGTTAGAGAATATCTTGAATATATTGTGAAACAAATACCAAGTGTTTTAATTATTATCATTGTTACTATGTTTCACCAAGAGCCAACCGCGCAATCAATCAAAACTATTGTTATTTATTGTCTAGACGTAAACTTTTCAGATTACCTTTATACATAGATCTTGTTTAACAACGATACAATATTAATATACTCATTGCCATTAAAGGTCCCGAAGCTGGATGCGGAGGTGTTATATATTTAAATGAAACTGAAAAAACAGTTCCAATAGAAGGTCCTGAAAATTTGCCAGATATGGACTGCCACTGGAAAATTTCTGCACCAAGAGATTATAAAATAAAAATTGAATTTTTGGAAATAAATATTAACCCTAATTGTAATTCTACCAGAAAACAATACACCACGTTTTGTACTTGCGCTTTTATAGAAGTAAGGAACAATTCTTAGATGCCAAGGCACTTCAGTACATATAAAATGGTTTTCAGGTTAAAGATGGAGGTGGACCTCAAGCAGATTTAATGTCAAAGTTATGTACAAGTGATAATAGAAGTCCCAGAACATTCAGAACATCCTGGAATACTGCTTACATAAGACTGTTCTCTGCTGGTCACCAAAACCGTCCGTTTTCGCTCAGAGTATCAGTCTTTATGAGTAAGTTTTTTATTCCAATCTAGAAAGTGTGTATTAAAATAATAGTTTCAGCACCATGTGGTCGATCCCAATTAGTGTCAAAAAATTCACCCCAAACATTGACTTCACCCGGATATCCGCAATCTTATTTAAAAGACATATCTTGTACATGGACAATAACAGATGATTCAGATCGAAAAACAATTCAAATACATTTTAACGATTTTGATCTACAAGACGAAAACAGTGAAGTTCAACAGCAACTTAATACTTGCGGTGGAGATCATCTGGAAATTTCTAATGATCCAAGTAAACTTGTAATTATGGAAGGATACGGACTTAATTCGCAACACTTAAGTGCACTAGATGTAAGTACAGAATTATAGAGGACTAACAAACATAATACTACAATAGTATTGGGTGCTTAACTTAATACTCGGCCACTACGTTTAGGCAGGCAGTACATCGACTGCAAAACCTATTCAAATCAGGAATGTTTTCCCACCGTACAGTTATTGTAGTCACCTTTTAGCTTCAGAGCGAGGTATAATATACGAGCCTACTATGGACATATCCTGACAAAAATTATTTGAAGACGATATGTTTTTGGAAAAGCAATATTTGAGGGACAACTTTTTGTTTTGTATAGTACTTATAAGAAGTGGTTCCAGCAATTCCAAACTACAATTTTTGACTTAACCCTTAGCTACTGAGGTGAAATATCTTGACATACTTACGGAGGTGGAGTACAATAGGAGGTGGAGAACAATACGAGCATAACCAATCACATATATAACAACTAAACGATCAAAATGTTTTTATTGTTATATAAGAGTCTTGGATACATATAAAATATTTTAATCTTAAAACGAAAATGTAACAAAAAAATAATTAAACTACAAACGTGTTTTTCATACTAGAAAAAATAACCTATAGAATATTTGCAGTTCGCCTTACTCAACAAAAATTAAACTTTTCAACCTTAAATATAAAATATGTATATGTATGCATATGCTAATATAATATTATTGTCGAACAAACGATGTGCCCTTACCTTTTTTATATAAAAAAACAACACATGTTAAATTATTCACTTTTTTCAACACAAGATTTGCATATTTTTTTAGAACACTCTAAAAATACAATCCACTTACATATTTCCCTTCATTGAGGTTTTTATACAAGTTAAGTTTATTACAAGGTAAACCGAAACAAGGCAGGATTCGTTCCCAGACCCTTTCTAAAGCGGTATTGAGTTTCTGCAAGAAACTTTTTTTTCTAAATAATTAGTTAACTGTTGTACCATTAATTTTTCAAAAACTTTTGATATCACCGACAAAATCGCAATAGGCCGATAAATCTCACAGATCGAAATTACCGCCTTTAAAAATTGGCACAAGCGCAGCTTTTTTAAATTGACTGGAATATTCTCCTGTTGAAATTGATATATTAAACATATAAACCACTATTGGAGCAATCTCATTTTTAATATCTTTTTGCATTTGAGTTCCAAGCTCATCATGCTCCGTACTCTTATTTGCATCTAATTGGCTGATAACATTCTTCACAGTATCCTTATTAACAGGAGTAACTGTAAATGACTTCACCGTATGCAGCAGGGAAGATCTCTCGCATTTTATGTATTGCTGCTCTTGCTCGACTTGTTTTATAACAGCCCCAGGTACACCATCAAAATACTTAGAAAATGCTTCCGACTCTTCTCCTCCCCTAAGATGGTTATGCCCTAGGCCATCGCACAGAGTAATCTCCTTGCGCTTAGTCCTTCCCTGCCCCACTGATTCATTAATTGTCTGTCAATTTTTTTTCATGTTACAATCACAGTTGGCAATTTGTCTTTCAAAGTATTTCCTTTTCACCAGTTTCAATAGTTTGTCTAAAAAATTTCTGTAACTTCTAAAAATTATTTAAAAGTTCAAGATTGGCTTTTTGATTAGACCACTTTCGATATATATGCTGTCTGGTTCTAATACTATTGGCTAAACCATTGATTATCCATGGCTTCAATTTCCCTTTTTTTAGCATTTGGTTTATACTCATCTGCGCAATCATCCAGAATGTCATTATATATTGCATAAAATGCTCCAACCGCAGAGTTCACATCACTATGTCGGTTAATGTCACTCCAATCTACCTGACTTAACCGATTACAGATTCTCTTAAAATTTTCTTTGATGCAATCGGAAATAGTATATTTACCAGTTACTATATTACTAAAACACAAACATACAATGTAGTGATCAGTTATACCAGACTGAATTATTTTAATTTTAATATCACTTCGATCCACACCCAAATTAATGTATATGTGATCAAGACAGGTGCCAAACTCACCCATGTGCTTTGCTTATTACAATGTTTATGGATATATGAACAAAAGTTTTAGTTGATATACCAATATCTTGCATCTCACATGTTAGTGAATCACCAACATAAATGGCTATCCCGATTGATCTACTCTCAGAGTTGCAGTAGAAAACCTCAGCGCTACACAAGGATACATCCTCATATATCAATGTTTCAGTTAAAAGTATTATATGCTCATCTTTTGTCTAGGGAATCAACTCCTCCTTAGGTATTGTTTTAATACACTGTAATATCTGACTTGTCGAACGTATCGTTTGATTCTCTGTGGTGCATTGAAGAAACAATTACTACTGTTTTTTCGGTACATACGAGAGCAATGTTATATCTTTAGTAAACCCATACATGGCTGTTCCTTGTGATTTAGATTTTGAAGGCAAAAACTCCCCAGATATTTCTCTTGTATTCTTTTTTAAGGTGCCAACAACAGTTAGTTTATGTTCTTTTAATTTTTGTATAAGTTCTACCGAGAAAAACCAATTATCGGCGCTGTTGCGATTCGTCTCATAAATAGGCTTCGCTAAACGTAATACTGCCTGAGTAGGTTTATTAGGTTTGGACCCGCTATTTGATAATTGAAGACCACCGCTGTTTTTTCCATAATAAATATAAGCGTTGTATGCATAAGCAGTGCATGCATCCGTTATCGACATTAATTTTAGACGATATAAAATTGGTTTTTGGAGCATATACATTTTAAAGTTACATCTGCCCCTGAATCCAACCAACATCTCGTCAATACACGCATAAGCTCCTAAATAATACGATTGTGGAACTGTTGGAAGAAAACTCTTGTACACTACTAAAGCTCGAACAGAAACTCGAAGTGACATATCAAGCCAGTTCCACACTTTTACACAAGTTAGGGAAAATTCAAAAAGCAGCGTTGTTGGGTCCCTTAGGAACTTACAGCTGAGAATAAGAGTAGACGCTTTGATGTTGTGGCACTCCAGATTCACGAAAAAGAACTTCCTGCATAAGACTGTGATCTGTGACGAAAAGTGGATCCTCTACGATAATCCATGAACTGATGGGCTATCAACCAGTACCACAAAACCAAATATCCACGATAAAAATGTGTTGCTGTGTATATAGTGCGATCTGCTTGGCATCGTATATTATGAGTTTCTCCAATCTGGTAAAACGATCACTGCTGCTAGGTATCAGCAGTATTTAATTCATATTAGTGACGCTCTGGAGGAAAAAAGGCCTTATACAGGCAAGGAAGAAAGGGAAGTCATTTTCCTTTAGGACAAAGCACGGCCGAATACAGCTAAAAAGGATCTGAAAACGATTATCGGGTTTGGATGGGAAATTTTAGCCTACCCGGCGTATTCTTCAAGTTTAACCCCTTCGGATTTTCATTTCGTTCGATCCCTTCCACATCAGCTGCTGATTAATAACCATCAAGTTTTTCAATTTGGAATTCGACAGTCTGAAAGGTGGCGAAAATATATAGAAATATTTTATCGTGCATGAAAAATCCTGAGCCAAATTAGCAGTATTTGGAAATCTAATATTATTATCATTTAGTTCTTGAGTTGTCCTATCGTTTCGCGTACTACTGTTGCAAACAATTACAAATTTATGTTTATAATCGTCAAACACAAGTGCTTTTGTACCATTCATAGAGGCAATAGTGTTGCACGTAGCTGTTAAAGCTTATTCATCAATGAGTATTCACACTCGTAAACATAAATTAAACGTAAATTATGAAAAATGCATTCAATAGCAAAGATCTGAAGCATATGTTTGTTATAAGTTTCTGTCCTATATTGCATCCAGTGGCGGCTTGTGAGGGATGGCGATGCCCCTCCACCATTTATCAGAGTAAACAATTTTTCAAAGCAAAATACCATATTTTGTTTCCGTTCAGTTTCTTTTAACCTCCTGTATACGGTTTCAATAGCACGAAAAATAAAAAGGAGGAAACACTTTAAAAACCCATGAGCCGCAACCGATTGCATCATAATCATTGTTGTATTAAAGAATTGTACAGTGATCCAAAAGTTCGGAGGCGTTTTCAAATACTAAATTTATTAGTTCATGAAATATATACCAATTTAGTTTTTGAATTGTTTATTTGGATCATTTACTACTTATTTAGTCTCAGTAGAATATATTGTAATCCAGTGCAGTTCTATTAGTTCTTTTGAGGTATTATTATCCTTAATATGGTTTTTAAATATTTTTCCAGAACAGATAAAGTTCATCTATAGATATGTACGATGCGCGCTGTATTCAACATAAACCTCTCTAGAACCGAATTTGTAGTCAAACAAACACAAATTCGGATTTCTACAGGGTATCTGCAGAATACACAATCCATTCTAAAATGAAACAATTGAAACTTACTGCTGTTTATTACAGTTTTACAGACAATCATATAATACACATCTGTTTTGTGGAAAAAATGAAAAACCTTTTGATTATTATTCAGTTGGTAAAACTCTTGTTATTAAATTTACAAGCAATGAATTTGGACAGAAAGGCAGAGGATTTAATTTAACATATGGTAACATTGGTAGGTGACGATTTAAGTAACAACTAAGAAGTAAATAACTCAAAATGCTTTTTAAGGTTGTGACAGGAACATATATGCTAATGAAGGAAGAATTAAAAACCAGAAAGTTGTGGACAATTGCTATATTTCAATCACATCAGATGTAAATACAACTTTATCACTGTATTTTCTTTCACTCAATGTGTATCCTAATTATAATTGTACTCGAGGAGGCTTAGAAGTATGATCTTATACATAAAATTGAATACATTAATATAAAAAACGCCATTTATTATAGGTGAGAGAAAATAATGCAACAGGTCCTGTGCTTTTAAAATTTTGCGGTTATGGAGTGCCAAACCCTGTGTTTTCCAATCAAAACAAATTATATATTCTTTATAAAGCTTTACCTAGCCTAAACCCATTTTCATATAGATTGGGAAGGAATGTTAACTACGATTTCCTTTATGTTGCTTCAAAAGATGGAGTAGGATGTGGTGGGAAAATATACAATTATATGGGCAAATTCTCTAGCCCCATGTATCCCAACATTTACAGAGAAGAAAAGATATGTAGTTGGAATGTAAAAGTACCTATAGGTTATAAAATAGCATTGAAATTTCCAGGTAAAATTGACAATAAACCTCTTGACAACATTAGTTTTAAAACTCTTTACTTTTGCAGTATTTGAAATAACTGGAGCTTGTTTGAAAAATAAATTAGTTGTGACAACTTATAAAAGTGGTATAGAAACAGAACATGTTTTTTGTCAAAATGTAAGTAATAACTAACTGATAGCTACAGACAAAAATTAAAATACCTAATCAAAATATAGATTATACAATGTGTTTTTTTTTAATTTTACAGGAGAATCCTGCTGTCCTATTTTCTGACCTTACCGTTAATGTGATATACTATTCATCTGTAAACAACGGTGGTGTTGGATGGGTTGCAAATTTCCAAGCAGTTAAAAAAGAAAGCAGTTCTTTATCATGGTTTTAGTATATTAAAATCTAAAAAGTAGACAGTTGTACAAAGTTAGTCAATAAATTTATATATTAGCATTTATTTGGCGTTTAATTGTATGCAGAAAAGGACCTATAAAATGTATTTAAATGTGATCAATTAATTCTTCTAATATTTACTCACCAAATTACATCGACAGTTTAATTTTTATACACTCTATATATAACTTAAGTTAAATCATATGCATACCCCTTTACAATTATTAATAAAAGATGTCACTAATATTCAGGACAAAACCACGAATTAAAGTACAAGTTATACCGGGAATATACTTCTTAGATTTGTCAAGACGTTGACATACACAACAAAACAAAACAGATTGAATGACAAATTTGACCTCAAAGAATGTTATAGTTATTTTCATATATGATTAAGGTATACTGGTCAAAATTGTTATAAAAATTAGATGGTATTTTGTTAGGAGTAAAAATATTTAAAGGAAGAACTATGATAGTACTAAATTTATTAAAAACGTTAAAATTATAGTGTCAAAGAACTGAGCCATCTCTTGGTGGATATGAGAAGTTAAGTAGAATTCTATTACTGAGAAACTTATACTAAATATATTTACTTATATATAAAAGTATTTTGTTTGTTTCTATTTAAAAATATATTCATTTATTATACTGGTAATACTAATATATTTAAAAATAAAAATATAAAATATTATATATCACTGGACGCAGTCCAAGAAAATCTAACACTACATATATATATATATATATATATATATATATATATATATATATATATATATATATATATATATATATATATATATATATATATATATATATATATATATATATTGAATTAGCTCAAGAATCAAAATGTAGATCATATATCGCTTCTGCACATTCATTTAATTGAACAAGGACACACACACCCTGGTATATCCAATAGTGTGTATTCTGAAGTTTTGGGAGTGGATAATGTAGATACTTCCATTTATCCCCAAAAGTCAAAAGAAATTCAGGAAATTCTCAAGATTAAGAGCATTCACTTATGGCGTTCGATTACTTTTCTTCATATTTTCTTGAAATATAATGAAAAATATTAAGTGAAAACGTATAGTTAAGTGATACAATGTTTTGTTTGTGGTAAAGGCAACAACGTTAGAAATACATTAGAAGTGAAAAGAAAGTTCTCTGTATTGTTTTTATGATAAATAACACAAAAAAGTTTCTAATATAGCAGATAAATTTAGATAACATAAAATCTCTTCAAATGTAGAATGTTTTACAGTGTAAAGTGTTTTTACAAGAATAATGTCTAAAGAATGAAAAATATACAAAATGAGTCATACAAGTGAATCAAATCATTCAAATCCTTTATCTTTACCCTTAAGAGTAGAGACTGAAGATCATTCTGAATCTGCTAATTATTATGAGGAAGAAAAAAACAGTTTTAATCAAACAAATGAGGTTAATGATAGTGATTCTTTGGGACCTTTACCCCCTAAGTGGGAAAAGGCTTTTACAGAAAGTGGAGAAGTGTATTTTATAGAGTAAGTTTGCATTATATATAAATAATTTATTAAATGTTCTGAATATTTTTTCCACCAATAGGATTTTTAGTAATTTTGTAATTACTCAGCTATTTCTTAATGCTCTGTTTATTTGATTTTGTAGGCTTATTCAGATGGTACTGTTTAGAATATTGACTCAATATTAAACATTCTAAATTTAGATTATGTGTTATGATTTTGCTATGTTAAACATTTTGGATTTTATATTTTTAATCCAAGATAAAATAATTTAGAATTATATATTTTTTGATTTTTGTTATCCACTAAATTAAACTGATCCACTAAACTAACTGATGTGTGTTTTTTGGATGTTATTGTTTTTTATTTGGTTTAAATTTGTTTACTTTTTTTTAATTTTATTCCAGTCATTCAACTGGAACTTCACATTGGCTGGATCCAAGGCTTTCAAAATTTCAAAAAAAGACATTGGAAGATTGCATGGATGATGAACTTCCATATGGATGGGAAAAAATTAGTGATCCTCATTATGGCACATATTTTATTGATCATGTAAATAGAAGAACACAATATGAGAATCCAGTAATTCAAGCAAAAAGAGCTTTATCCCAGGCATCTGCAAGAGCAAGTAGAACATCATTTACTAAAGATCCTTCAGAGTTATGTGGACAAAGATTTAGAACTTCTTTAGTAAAGTCATCCAGAGGTTTAGGGTTTACAATAGTGGGTGGAGATGATGGAATAGATGAATTTTTGCAAATTAAGTCTGTAGTGCCTAAAGGTCCTGCATGGTTAGATGGACAACTTCAGACTGGAGACGTTATAGTATTTGTTAATGATACTTGTGTTTTGGGATATACCCATAACCAAATAGTGAGATTATTTCAGTCAATCAGCGTAGGTTCTACAGTTCAACTTGAGGTCTGTAGGGGCTACCCCTTGCCATTTGACCCAAATGATCCAAATACTGAAGTTGTTACAACAATTGCAGTAGATGCCCACTTACAACCTGTATCAAATGATAAAAGGTTATTAGACACAAATTACAATTTTCTTGATGGTGATGATAGTATTTCTAGGGGTGAAGAAAATATTGATTCTCCAGATGACATTGATGACTTTTTAAAGGGAATAAATAACTTAACATTAGGAAAAGTAGAAGTCAGAGTACGAATAGTAAAAGGAAACTTAGGTTTTGGATTTACTATCGCAGATAGTGCCTGTGGTCAAAGAGTAAAGAAAATACTAGATCATCAGAGATGTAAAAATCTTATGGAAGGTGATATATTAATAGAAATTAATGAAATTTCATTGCAAAATATGTCACATGATGATGTAGTTCAAGTACTTAAGAATTGTCCATATAATAGTGAAGCTACTATTTGTGTGCAAAGGGGTTGTCCAAATAAAACTCCAAATATTAGAAATAAACCTAGAAAATTAGATAATCGTTACACAGCAAAAGATATTGGTAATGCTTATAGGAGCAAAACACCAACAGCTGATATTTACAGTACCCAACCTAGGGAAGTACTTCCTAGTAGACCTAAAACGCCATTAGTAGATACTAGAAGTCTCACTAAGACACCTGTCAAAGATGTCAATTCAAATTCAAATGAAGTGTTGAGAACAACTGACTTTCAAAATGATGGCTTTACAGCTGACAGGTCACGTTTGCGTTTATCTCTTATTGATAATCAGGAGGATGATGATTTAGATATAGACATTTCAGAAAATAATCAAACCAAACAATCTTATGAATATCCCCCTCCTGTAGATCCAAAATTTAGTTTATATGTTCCTCCACATCGATATGACTGTGCATGTGCATTTTGCTCAAGTCCAAGGCCCAATGTTTTAGAATCTGCTAATTATGATAACCCTAATAATATTAAAAAATATGATTGGTGGTACCAACAAAGTAGTAGAAATGATTATATCACAACCCATGTTGTTTTGAATCGTCAGGAAACTGGTTTTGGATTTAGGATTGTTGGTGGCATTGAAGATAAATCTCAGGTAAAGTATTCTGGTTATTTTATTCAATGAAATTTTGTTAAAATAAGACACAATGGACGTCATATGGATTTTGAGTTTTTTGTTTTGCATGTAAAAAATTTATAACTATTATTGGTGTTTTTGCCAAACAGGTAGCTGTGGGTCATATTGTGCCTGGTGGAGCAGCAGATTTAGATGGACGTATGCAATCAGGTGATGAAATAGTTAGTGTGGAAGGCTTCTCTGTTTTAAAAGCCTCCCATAGACAAGTAGTTCAATTAATAAATGCAGCTGCTGCTAGAGGGCAAGTCAGTTTGATATTGAGAAGAAGAGTGTTTCCAACAGGGCCACATGGATCAATTAGTTATGGTTCAATGGCATGGCCTGTAGAAAACACTCCTCCTGCAATATCTACAAGCCACGCATCGCCATTAGTAGTTGCCAATCCACATTCAGGTTCTACCTACGATGTTACTGTTCAGAGGTCAGAAAATGAAGGGTTTGGATTTGTTATTATTTCTTCAGTAAATAAGATTGGTTCTACTATTGGTAAGTCGCAAACAATTATGGAACATACACACGATTAATAGGACGTTAATTTAAAGGACGTTTGATTGAAGACAGTCCTGCAGAGAGATGTGGAAGGCTTAGAGTTGGTGATTATATAGTTGCAGTGAATCATATAGATATAATGCATTTAAGTCATGGGGATATTGTGAATCTCATTAAGGAATCTGGACTTTCAGTAACATTAACTATTGCTCCTAATCCCGATTTGTGATTTATCCGATCAGAAATTGTTATAATTCCTCAATCTAGTTGTTTGTTTGAAATGTTTAATCGTAAATTTTATATCATAAACTTTTAAAGTTATAACTGTTGAATATCACGACTTTTATGAATGAATTTTTCCTGAAGTGGTTTTTTTGTTTGAAAAATCCATTTTTATATGAAGTTATATTGACACTTTTTAAAAGTATTGGATTACAAAAACAAAACCAAATTATTAGTTGAGAATTGTTTGTGATAGTAGCGTTTTATAAAAAATATATGACAAATTAGGTAGTGTTTCTTAAGATTTAGTACCCGTATTGAAATTTTCATTGTATACAAATATGTATTTTTGGTAAAAATGCCTTATAATATGTTTAAACTATATGACAATAATTTAGATAAATAGGATTTATATTTTTTCTTTTTTTTTGTTGCAACTGTTTCTTTCAGTCAATTTATATTGAATGCATCTGATTATAAAAAATAGTACATGAAGGAGTCTACAAAAATTGTTTGAAATATATCTTTTATATGATATTTTTCTACAAACTTGAATTTATATTTCAATGAACTTACAAAGTATTAGTTAGTTTTCAATAAAATATCTTAATGGAGAAAAAAGTTTTTATATCTTTTTGTGTTTTTGTTGGTGTTTGCATGTTAAAACTGATAACATGACAAACGGATAAAACTGATTTCAAATCTTGTTATTAAAATTTATACAAAGTGTTGAACAAATTGTATTTATGAGATAAGTGCAAACTAGATACATCTCTGTGTGATAGGTTATAATATCACTGCCGTAGAAATGTAAAGAACTGATCGAATTTATGGAGCATTAGTATCAAGCCAATATCTTAACTTTAATTGAATGAAGTTATTGTCATTTGTGTGTTTTCTAACGATTTTTGTTAAGATATCTGCTACATATATTTAAGAATGTCACTCTGTATTTAGAATAGGTTTTATATATATATATATATATATATATATATATATATATATATATATATATATATATATATATATATATATATATATATATATATATATATATATATATATATAGATACATACATATATACATACATACATATATATACACACATACATAAACATACCCATTTATTCATAGTAGCGTTTTCTTGATATGACTAAAATTAATATTTATAACGCCGTTATCTGTATTAAGTAGAATATTTGAAATCAATACATTTTTATTCTCGACAGCTCATCTGTGGTTTATTAATTATATTGACTGAAGTACCGCTGTATATTATTAAGTATTTATTTTTTATGACTGATATATATCGTTTTCATATGATCTATAAAATATTTTGATTAGTACAAGGGAAAAAGTTTCGGGCTTCATATTCCTCAGAATTTATTGGCAGTCGTATAAGTTTTTAGACTAGCCTATCTGCACATTGTACTGTGTAGATACGTTAGAAAGTGATTCTTAAGTAGCAAGTTTATGCTTGTTATTCAGTATATAAGCCTGAAAACATGTTTTCTGTACTTTGTACGTTTAGATAATAAAAGATAATTAAATTCGTTACCTATCGTGTAATTTCAATTTTTGTTATTTATTATATTAAAACTAAACTAAAACTATTTATAACTCGTACCCTCACTTACCCATATATAAGAATTATGAGTGCCGTTACCTCTCACCACTTCTCGTTTGCAATATATTCCAAAATAAATGCTGGAATTTTATCTGCCTTTTTACTTTTAATAAGTAGTTGGTATACTATTTTATACTTTTTTTTCTGTCCCATACTTGCCTTTAAAATGTATCATACTACTTATTTTGTAGCGATTTGGAAAATTATTATATACTTTATACATCCGTAATGTTAATATTGCAATATTTTTATATAGGTCTTTATTATTATTATTAAAGTTATTTCCATAAATTTGTTGAATTTCTATATCAACTATAGAAAAATGTCCTGATAATGAAATCAAAAATAAACATCCTAAGAAGATTAAAGTTACTCAAAATTTTATATTAACATTCCGGCCAGCTTGTATATTTAGACTGATTATTGTAAAATTTTGTAAATACTGTGTTTTGCATTTTATAAAATATAAATGTGAGTTATTGTAATGCTGTGAATATTATTTTCGAAACCCAATTCAAATATTTTAAGATCGCAATTATAGATATTTATGACATCATCTGCCTGAGTGACATCAAAATCCCATTTAAGAAATTCTATACTCCCTAGAGAGCACTGGATTGATCCGTTTTTTTGCATGTCCTTATTAGACGTTATTTAAAAGTTATTTTTAATAAGAATCAAAGTTTATCAATGTATTTTACTAATGTATGTAATGGAAAATGAGATTAAAATTGAGCTGTCCTTTAAACATTTCTCATTGGTCATAAATATCATGATACAACAATATATTAAAAACAACCAATACATATAACGCTTCACTCACCGTTACGACATCTAGTGATATACTGCATTCCATTGCAAATTTCTTAGAAATTCGAGCTATTGTCTTTATGGTAATAATGGTACGCGTATTTTCTTTTATTGTTTTATATTATTCTTATTTGTTTTATAGCGATAATACGCAAACATTTTACACTTTAAGAATGCGATGATGCCTACACGCTATGTGGAAAAGAACATACTAACTAGGAAATGGCAAAACGTTCAAAATTTCGTTAAAGAAATGCATTATACCGTGTCCAGGAAACAAAAAATTGAAATAAACCGAAGCAGAAATATATATGACTGTATACATCAATTATAATTATTTCCTCAAAAACACTCTTTGCAGTCAACTTCTGGTATTGCCCAGAAAACTAACACGATATTGCTTTGATTTTGAAAACAGCATTCATAGAATTTTAGATAGGGGAATAGCAAACAGTAACCGAGGGTCATTCAAAAGTTCTCGACAAAGAAAACGCAAGATTGAGAATTTTATAATTTTTTTAAAGTAGTCAACAGTTTTCAGTTTTAAACAACTTTTTAATACCATCATTATAATGTTCAACTATCGGGGGTCGCAGGAGGTACTCTTTCACGATTCAGGTGAAAGACATACCTCTTCAGGAAATTGGCGATCCTGTCCGTGCAAGCCCTTAATTCCTTCTATATCCATCCTGGAGGAATTCTGTCCTACACCACCAACCCTACCCCTCCCTACTATAATCCTATCCTCGTACGCTATATCTGGCCTCGAAAAAAGGTTGCTGGAAACCATATTCCAATCCTATGGCAACTATTAGTAGCCGGACTAGCCCTCTCGTTTCAGACTTGCCATCGGATAATTATCTGTCGGCATAGCAGAGAGCCTGACTAGAGTCCAACTGCAGTCGAAGTCGAAGCGGACAACACTTGAAAAGAAGTCAAAAAACTCCATATATATATATATATATATATATATATATATATATATATATATATATATATATATATATATATATATATATATATATGTATATAATTATTATTACTGGTGGACCACGCGAGGTACAGTTAGAGGCGTTTCGTGTTGTTAGCCTTCCTTTGCGCCCATACTGATTTCCCTTGTATCTGAAACAGTTTCTATCCTGAATTTCACTTTGTGTGGAAATAATAGTGCTGAAAGTATATTCATGACGATATATTATAGACTGAATAGCAACCTTCAATTAGCCCAGTAGCGAAGCGTAATATTTGCGGATGGTAATCCTGCCTTTTTCCAAATAGTATGATTACCGCACCACGAGAATCAGTAAAAAACGTAGCTATGACTTTTCCTTCAGATAAAACCTTTATCGATGTTTTAGTGCACTTTTTGCTGTGCTCCCAACTACTATTTGGACTGCTACTTCGTCTCTAGCTTGAATGGTGAATGGTTAATCAACGACTTATATACTGTTCTAAAACGTCGAAGAAAATCAGCAGAATCGCTTTTAAATGAGTCTAAAGACTCTTCCGTGCGGAATACTTCTTCATACCCAAAACATCATCTAATCTGCAGTGCACACTGTCGATCGAGATGCTTACAATGTCAGCAAACTAGCGTATCTTTAGTCGACGATTATTTTTTATGACAACGTAGATTTTTGTAATGATTTTGTTGGTAGTAGCGGTTTTTGAGCGTCATGAGCGTTTATCATCTACAATGGATATGTACGACCACATTTAAATTCAGTAACCCACTTTTTTATTGTTGAATACGAAAGGAGGCACCTTAAATTCTATCCATTTTTGAGAAACCCCAAAATTTGTTTGCTATAAACAAGCACCTAAGCGAACGTATCTGAAACTTCGCAACACACCATCCAGCGAATCATACTTACAAATATCATACCCTTTTTGTCATACTCACTTTTCGAACGACTCTCGTAAATTAATAGCGAGTGTGCGTATTAGTTTTCATATAATTTTTGACTTATAAAAGAGTTGTAGCATAATGCACAATTCGACAAAAAAAAAGTCTGGGTATTGCCTTCACAGAGTGCAGACGTATTCAGAAGAGAAATAAAGTGAGGTTATATCTCGAAAAACGTGGTAAAGTTGCACAATGTTGCGCAATCGTTTGCAATTTTTGTAGGCGTTTTGTGCGATATTGTATAACGTGAATTAAAAAGTGACGATGGCGGACCCCAAGGGGTTCACCATCACGAAGGATGCTTTTGACGCATTGCAGCGTTCATTAGCAGTAAAAGACAAACGCATCGCGACGCTAGAAGAAAACGCCCAATACACGAAGCAGAATAACGAAGATGCTTACCGTGAATTGGATGATCTCAGGAATGAGAATCAAGCCCAATTGGAGATGATTGAAGATCTCAAGAAAGAAATTGAAAGTTTGAGAGGACAACTAGCTGAGGTCAAGAACAAGCCAGAGGTTTTTCTTAAAGCCGATGGCAGTGGAAAAAAAGAAATTACTGTACGTATGGATGACGATGAAGCTGACTGGACGTCGGCATCAGAGTCTGACTATGGTCTCAGGCGCAAATTCACCAAAAAACCGACGAAAAGAGTTGCGAAGCCGGGGAAAGAGGACTTTCCTCCCCTCAAGAAACCGGCTAGTGAAAGCCCTTCACCCGGCCCAATATTCAAGAAACCAACGTCTCCAAAGCAAAAGGAGACTGCCAAACGTCAGGAAGCTAGTGGAATCGCAAAGAATGCGACCCAGAAGAGCGACAAAATTCCACCGGTTGTCCTTAGAGACAAGGCGGATTATCTACAAATTCTTCGACTGTGTAAGGAGAAGAACATCAATCTCGGAACATCAACAACCAAACCCAATGGAGTTATGGTCAGACCACCAACTTCAGATGACTACAGAGCACTCACCAGTTTACTCGACGAACGACAATACAAGTACCACTCGTTCTGCACTCCCGATGAACGCAATTTACGCGTCATCATCAGGGGTTTAGTGGAAGCGATTCGGGCAGCCACCGTGAGGGACGAATTGCTCGGCTTGGGTTACCATCCGATCCACGTCGAACGATGGAAGACCAGCAAAGGAACGCCGATGGCTTTGATACAAGTAGTCATCCCTAAGGAGGAGAGGGAAATATTCGACTTGAAGCACTGTTCGATCAAGAAATAACAGTTCAAGGACAAAAATCAAATGGCCGAATTGTGCAGTGCTATAACTGCCAACAGTTCGGTCACGGCCACGCAGATCCAGCGTGCGTCAAGTGTGCCGAACGACATCCATCCAGGGAATGTAAGAAGGATAAGAAGAGTCCAGCCACCTGCAGCAACTGTGGAGGCTCGCACACTGCAAGCTTCCAGGGCTGTCCGGCCAGACCAACCAGCAACCAGGCAGCGAGAAGATCAGCTAACATAACCAAAAGGGCCTTTTCAGGTCCGCCAGTCAATAAAGTTATTCCCCCACCAACCTTCGTGTGGGGGTCTCAGCGGAACACGGTTCCAGCCACCCTGCCCACTCCACAAGCGAATAATCCCTTCTCCGAGCTTGTGGGGCAACTAATGGGACAACTGGTTAGCCAATTTCAGGCCCAGATGTCCACCGCCCTCCAAACGCTCCTTGGAGGGCAGCAAAACAAATTCCGTGATCGTCCTCAACCTCAGGCAGCAGGCCCATGGGACCCGAACTTCTCGGGTTTTTCCAGCCTGCATAAGACCCTATCAGAAACCGCCATCAAAGTCCCTATGTCCCGTCTTCAGATGGCGGACTGACGGCTCCCGCTGGCCGTCAGCCCGGCATTTGGTCGCGGACTCAATCACATTCCGATGAAGACGAAAAGTCTAAATTTCAAATTAACCTCCACGAAGTTCCCATGGACTTCGAGAAAAAAAAAACAATAATCTTAGGTCAAACTTACCCTTTCCAGTGGGTAAGTTTGATATCATATCACAAGGGGTAGATAGAACCCCAAAAAGGGATAAAGTCAGTACCCGTTTCGGGCCTCTTCGGCCAACCCGAAAACCAGGGTGAGAAAGCGGTGCGGGGTGCACAATTCGATTCTTATATTTTCTTGCTCTGTCGTCGACAGAGGAGAATTGTTTTAAAAATATTTAGTGATTTAAGCAAGTTGAAAATCTTCGTTACAGATTTATTGTACTTTTATAGCGTTATTACGGCAATACGATTCTCTTTGTTATCCCACTTCATGTTTACTGCTTGACGTGTTGGGACTGATTTGTTTATATTAGTTTAGAAATCTTGTAAGCCTTGTTAAAAAATACACACATGAGTGGGCCTTGAAAACATGCCAGCGCCGCTTCACAGTTAGGGACAGAATTTATAGCTACTACTACGTATAAGCGATCTTTTGAGAAGGAAACAATAATAATATTTAACGCTATGTATTGAAAATATAGTAACTTTATTTCTTAAAAAGTAAATGGATATACAAATTTACAAAATAAATATAACAATGTTTATTAAATTATAAATAAAGCAACAAATTTTAAAAAAATCCCGGATTGGTATGTTCAATAACACATCTTTTACAATATTTTTTGACAGCTCTATACCCTTCTAAAGAAATTTGACAATCTTGTATGTTTAATTGTTGAAGTCCTCTACAATAATATGCGACACATTGCACACCTCTATCTGTAACAAGCTCACAATTTCTAAGACTTAATTTTTTTAAGTTAGGACAACATTCCGCCAGAGCTCTAAGCCCTGCATCACTGACGTCACATTTTCCTATATCTAATGCCCTAAGTCTAGTACAAGATCTTGCTAAAACAGTTATGGCGTCGTCTGAAACGGCTTCACATCCTCTGGCATTTAAATATCGTAATTTGTAACATTTTCTCGCTATCACTTTTAAACCAGCATCGCTCACTTGATCACATTTCGCTACTGATAAGTAACGTAACGTTGGTCCTAACTTGGCTAGTTCATACAATCCAAAATCTGTAACGTTCGAGCAATCACTTACACTAAGTTCTCGAAGTCCAGAACAAAAACTGGGCACAAATTTTAAACCAGCATCTAAAAAAGATAATATTAATAAAATAAATGGTTCAAAAGTTGCGAGTAAATGAAACTATATACTCTATACAAACTATATACTATTCCACTATTTTATAAAGAACATGTGGTATAGTCTACCGTTTAAAAATATTATGGACGGTAAAACCTGTTCGAATGTTTTACAGCGCCATCTTTCAGCTTTAAAACGAGGTGTAATAAAAGGTATACAACTTTGCTCTCGCTGTTTTCCTATAGATGGCGCTGGTAGTAAGTAGTCGTCGAAATAAATACATCATAGACGGCATTTGGGCATCTTGTAAGCATAATCACATAGAACCAGTAGTTGATTTGTGTTTACATCATAAAGTTATTCGCGATTAAAAATATCAGTTTATAAGCCAAATTATCTTCATTTGCGGGAGGTGTTAATTTATTTCTTTAATAAGAAGAAATCTGCGTCTGAGGCTCACCGAATGCTTTCAGACACTTATGGCGAGGCCGCTATGAGTGAAAGAACGTGACGTCAGTGGTTTCAACGCGTTAGAAACGGTGATTTTCACATCGAAACGGGCATGGCGGTGGGAAAGTTTTTGAAGATGAAGAATTAGAGGCATTGCTTAATGAAGACTCGTGTCAAAGTCAAGAAGAGTTGGCAAGACCATTGAGAGTGAATTTCAAAACGCCTCAACGACCTGGGAATGACTCAGAAGCAAGGATATTGGGTGCCCTATGAGCTGAAACCCAGAGATGTTGAACGCTATTTGTTTTTCTTGTGAACAGTTGCTTGAAAGACAAAAGCGGAATGGATTTCTGCATCACATTGTGACTGGGGACGAAAAATATCCACGACTCCAAGGTCATGCTCTTTATTTGGTGGGACCAGCTCGGTGTAGTGTATTATGAGCTGTTAGAATCGCCTGAAATCACAGGGGATCATTATCGAACGCAATTAATGCATTAGAACCGAGCATTAAAAGATAAACGGCGGGGATACAGCGAAAGACACGATAAAGTGATTTTTCAACATGACAGTGCTAAGCCCCGAAAGTGGCGAAAGTGGTCAAAATATACTGGGAAACGTTGGAATGGGAATCCCTACCCGACCCGCTGTATTCTCTAGACCTTGCTCCCTCTGATTATCACCTGTTTCGACGAATGGCACACGGCCTGGCTGACCAGCACTTCCTGTCTTATGAAGAAGTCTAAAATTGGATCGATTTGTGGATCACTTCAAAAGATGACAACGCGGGTTTCGAATGCTGCTTGAAAGATGGGATAAAGTAGTGGCCAATGATGGACAATATTTTGAATCATAAATGTATAACCATTTTTTTACAATAAAGCCTTGAATTTTGTAAAAATAACGGCGGGAGTAAAGTTGTATACCTTTTATATGAGCCTTAAATAATTTGAAAAACCAGACGCGAAAATAGACGCGTTCGAAGAGGAACATTTGAGCAACGGCATTCTTTTCGAACTTCAACTGAAAAAAGAACTGAAAAAAAACCGCGGAAGCTCAGAACATGATTTGAATGGCTTTGGGAGATAATGCTGTTTCGTAGTGTACTTGTAAGGAGTGGTTTCAGGTTCATTGTCGCGCACTGCTATAGCTCGGAGTAATGTCTCAAGCCATTTTTAAACGTTTACAAAAGCTACGGAAAATTCAAAAGCAGAGTCGTTGTGCCCCTATGAACTCAGCTGAAAATATGAGTGATTTATGATGTTGTGTCTTGCTCTTCAGATTCAAGAAAGAGAACTTTCTACACAAGATTGTGACCTATGACGAAAGATAGATCTTCTGGGATAATCCAAAGAAGCGAGAATCGTGAGTTAATCCTGGCAAGGCAACAATCAGTACCGCAAAATCAAATATCCATGCCAAAAAGGTGTTGGCTGTGTATATGGTGGGATCAGCTAGAGCATCGACAGCAACTATTAGTTCGTGTTAGTGACGCTCTGACAGAAAAAATACTTTATACTGGCAAGGGAAGAAGAGAAGTAATTTTGCTTCAGGGCAACGCACGGCCACATATAGCAAAAAGGACTCTGAAAACGATCACCGAGTTGGTCTGAGAGTTTTTATCTCACTCGATGAATTCTGCAGACTTAGCATCTTCCGATTTTCATTTCTTTCGATCCCTGCAACATCACCTGGTTGATAGCCGCTTTACATCTCTTGAGGAAGTTAAAAAGAACTTCAATAACTTTATCACAAACAAAGATCTGAGATTCGACAGTTGCCTTAAAGGTGGCGAAAGTTTATAGAAAGAGGGATATGATGTCGGTAGGTTGTATTACTTTTTTAATAGATAAATGTGAAAGATAAGTGAATTCAATTGAGGATCTAGTAGTTAAATTAAGTGTAATTAGAATGTCTGTATTATGGATTTAAAGTGCAGAAGCATGACATACATAGAGTAATTAAAGAAGAAGTAATTTTGCTAAGAACCACGAACACTGCGAATAAGTCAAGAGCGAAGTAAAGAATATTTCAAGGTGTTAGTTAAACCCCAAAAAAACAAAATACAGGTTGAACTTTAATCCTTTTTTCAGAAACTCTCAAAATTTGTTCGCTTTACGATTGCCACAAATAGGCCACTACACGTACACTTCTGAATCCTCGCAGTACACCATCTAACAGATCATATATTAATTTGATCGGCGTAACAAATATTATATTAACTTGATCATGCTTGAGCCATCTCTGTGTCAGGCCGAGAACTTTTCGAATCTCCCGCGTATTTATGTTTTTGCTTATACATTCAGCTTTCTACATATATACAATATAAAAACACCCGGATTAATTTGTACATCTAGTTAAAAAAGCGAAAATTACACGGCTCTAATAAGGGTAAAATCTCTAATAAAAACAGTCTTAAAATTTACCTCTCATAAGAAAATAGTCAATAATATAAATGGCAACTATTTTTCTAAATAAAATTGTTTTTTTTTTAATTTGTTGAATTCAACTAGCCGATTGAACTTATATGCCAAGGAAAATACTTCAGGTAATGTAAGATTTCTATATTTTTTGTGTTAACACGGCTTAAAACTGCATTGTGTAAATATGTCCTAGATAATCATATTTATGATTGAATCAAAATATTACGTAATTTACCTGTAATTTGTATACATCTTCTCAAATATAAATAGGCAAGTTGTGGGCAGTTTCTGACAATAATTCTAAGGCCACCATCTTGAATTACAACACAATCTGTGAGATCTAAATACTGCAGCTGCATTCGTTTGCTGGCGTCAGGTAAGGAATTTATGCTGATACATGATATCTTGACACAACCTGTTTTGGAATAAAATTACAATACAACACATTTGTAATATATTTTTGTACACACACATTACCTGTGATATCTAGATGCTGCAAGTTCGTACACCTTGAAGCAATTTCAAAAAGAGCATTATTAGTTATATTAGTACATCCTTGCAACTGTAAATGTGTCAACTCTGGACATCTTTTTGCAAGTAACATTAAACTTTTATCAGATAATTTAGCACCATTAGTAACATGAATCCTTTCAACACTCGGACAAGCACCAGTTCTTCCTTGTCCGCATAATTGTCTTAAAACTCCTTTTATGGCTTTATCTCCATTAATATTTTCCCCATCTAAAGTAATAACACGCCACAAAGATGGAATCCAAGCCAATGTATCAAATCGTCTACATACTTGGGCACAAGTACTTAAATCAATGCTGTTCAGAAATGAAAATATTTTAATAACTAGCTCGTCTGATAGTTTATCGAAGGAATTATTTTTAGGCTGGTATTTTTTTCCTTTGTAAATATTTCCATCACTCCAAATACTCGTACTAGATGACCCACCAGGAGTTACCAGAGTAGCATAACCTTGATCAAGACTTGGACTAGATTTTCCAACTTTTGTAAAGTTTTCAAAAAGGAAAGCGGAATTGTGAGTTTGGCTTTGTGACATAAAATACTGATTCGAGGAGTTTTCACTGGCACTTTCTTTACTTTCATAGTGGTCATTTTCCCAATAAGATGTTCCTAAGCAGATAGAAGACAAATCGATCGAACCTTTTGCATATTTCAGATTTGTTGTTGTTAAAGGACTATGATCTGGTTTATGAACGTAATCAGGACCTTCGCTAAGATATGAATGAGGCTGATCGTAATAATTTGGCTAAAAATTTAAAAAAAATCTAAGTAAAACTTCGTCACAATTGAACTAAAACTTTCTTACCATATAGTCAGATTCCTCAGAAGAAGCACGCTGTTTTTGCAAGTATCCAGTTTCAATTGTTCGGTGACTGTTGTGAAAAATTCTATCATCTTGACTGTATTCATCATATTGGAAAGGTTGGTATTTTTCTCCACCATCTGTTGATGTGTTTGTATCATCTGCACTAGAATTGTTGTGTCCTAATCGAACCAAAGGGCATGGTGTTGGTCTCGGTGACAGTCGTTCTAATAGTCCAGAAGGATGATTCATATCTTGGATGTATTGCCCTGTAAAACGTAACTAATTATTATACATTTTGTTCACATGAAAATAAACTATTTTGCATTAATATATTTGGTATTATACGTAATAAATAATTTGTCTTAGGAGTTGTCCTGTTACCTACTAGTTGTGAGAAATGTAATAAAAGAACCATAAACTATTTTGTAACTTTAATGCCTTATTTATATTCTTATATGTTTACATCATAAATTTGACAGGGTAATAAATTATCAGATTTTTTCTGAATTTTGATTGAATTGGACGAAACTGGGTGGGTAATTCTGTAAATTAACATTCCCTCAAAATATGACAAAATTAAAATCATAACAATTACTATTAAAGTACAGAATGTTTATTTCATAGCTGTTTGGTTTGTGCATTTTTTTTTAAATTAGAATATTTAAAATAAGGTTAAGTTGTTTATAGAGTTTTCGAATAAGAGTGTCAGAACTTTGAAACGGTATAGCGGCAATATTGTTTAAATGTACATGTCACTCACAGACTGTCGTGTTCAGTACATTGCGTCAGTTCACCATGAAAAGATACAGGATTACATATCTTTCAATCAATCTCAATATCAATACGTAGAAATTGGATTTTTACACTTTCCCACTTTAGGGAAACAATATTTTCCGACGAAGCATACTTCTGGGTTAATGGATTTATGAACTTAAATGCAGGAGTTGGGCCTATGAAAATCCTAAAGTGATTCAGGAGCTACCTCTCCATCTTTAGAAAGCTATTGTTTAGTGCGGTTTTTGGGCTGAAGGAGTGATATGACCTTATTTTTTTGAAGACGTGTTACTATTATTGGTGAACGCTACCGTAAGGAATATGCTAACATAATATATTTGACTTGAACTGCTAAATGTGGATATAAACAATGTTTTCTTTCAATAAGACATTGCGACTTGTCACTTGCTTCGCCAGACATCCGATTTATTGCAATAAAAGTTTCCTGGACGCCTTATTTCGTATGGCTATTTCACGCGATACCATACAAATGGTAGTGTTATTTCACGCGATATGTGTGAAGTAAATCGGGTCTCCAGAATGCCTTCCACCAAACGACACCGAGGGGGATATTTGAAGTCCCTATTCAAATATCCAAAAATATTGATTTTGAAGTCTCCATTTACATTTTGTTATTACTTAAACTTTAAAGTGATGACTTTTTTTTAGTTTCATGTAGAAGTTAATGTTGCTATATTGCTTAATTGCAGTTTTCCAATAAAAGTTTTCTTTTGACATACCATATATACACAGTATGTCGGAAAAATGACGGAATTTTTTAAATTAAAACAAAACTACTAGCGCCATCTATTGAAATAATATATAATATAAAAGCTGAATATCTCTTCTATAAAACTGGACTACCATCATTAGAATTAAAGTGAAAGTCACCTCGTCACAAAAACACAATAGAACAAAGACCTAATATTAAATTTTGTTTCAAGCTTGGTAAAACTTACAGAAACTTTTGAATTGATTAAATAAGTTTATGGTGATGATTGCTTATCCCGTACACGTGTGTTCGAGTGGTATAAGCGATTCCAGGATGGTCGTGATGCTTTGGAAGACGACCCAAACCCAGGCCGACTAAAAAACAATAACGCGATAAATCGATAAATCGAAAAAATTGTTGATTTGTTTTTACGACTCTAAAGGTTTTTTTTTACTTTGGCAATTCATTCTACAAGGTCAAAATGTTACTGGTGAATATTATCTAGGTGTTATGGTGCATTTGTGGAAGGAAATCGTTCGAGTGGAGGCCGAATATAGAGCGCTGGGAAGTTGGTTTTTGTTGCATAATGTGTGAGGGTGATGATGAGTATGAGATCCTCACAGGGCTGTCGCTGTTCGTGAATTTTTGGCGAAAAAACAAGTCTGTGTGCTTCAACATCCTTTGTATTCCCCTGATTTATCTCCGTGTGACTATTTCCTGTTCGCGAAATTCAAACTGGGCATGAAAAGAATGTTTTTTGAGAGTGAGGCGAGGGTCATTGAGGCGATTTCGAAAAACGACACAAAAATGCTGAGATATTGTATAATGTGAGCTATTTCTCGAAAATCTGACGATCAATTCCAAGGCGTAGTTCCTAAAGCAGTGGTCTGGCGGTATAGTAACTAAGGTGGTGCGGTTTCAACTCCTGCTCTTGGTATGCATGCTTGAGAATGTTTTCTAGGTAAGAGTGTAAAATTCGATAAGATGGTGAATGTCATTTAAGAGGTCTGCTAGGTTAGTCACTCACTAGGTGAAAGTTTTTCGAGAAAAACTAAAGGTTAAGTACAAAACAAGGATTGATAATCCATGGGGATGCTGACCGGAGTTAACCGGTTCCACCCGTGGACCCACTGTTACTGTTAACTAACACTTCCAAGGTGCTTTAGTATTATGTACATTTTAGTATTGCTACTAAAAATCCTACTCGTAAAAAATTGTAAAAAGCTGTTTTAAATTGTAACTGTTTGTTCTATGAATATTTTATGGTATACTTTTTAACAAATGTTTTCATATCTGAAAGAAAATCTATATTAAATGTGTATTATTTAAGGAGGTCAGCGCTTAAACAATTTTGGACGGAGTTGAATATCTTCATTTTAATAAAGTGAATATGACCATATTTAGATTTAGACTCGCACACGGTATTAAATTACGCGAAAGTGACACTTGGTATGCCGAATTATTATTACTTTCATCAAGGTAAGAGCTTAATAATATTCTAAATGTTGTTGGATTTTTTCAAAAATGTAATATTAGTTATTCAGTGAACGCGGAGTAGACATTGTTTATACGAGGGTTGTTCGATATGTTCTCGACTTGGCTAAGACAACATAAGATTTTTTTTCTTATTTTTCAACATAATTTATGCACTTCAATATATTTAGACCAACGATGTTGCATTTCAACCTATGTGAAAGCGTTGGTCATTGAATTTTGCGACAGCAACCCGAAATGTGTATTCAAATATATTATTGTGAAGGAGCACTTTATTTTGCGTCAAATGTCAACGCTGAGCCTAAAGCGCACCTTTCAATTGGTCCGGTAGTGAAGTGTAATACTGACCCCCGATGATAGTCATTTCCGCGACCACTTTCCCTTGCTTTAAGCACACTTTCACTTGCTCTTAACAACTGCTCTTACCAACCGCTGCTTTAAAATCGCGATTAAATAAGTTTAAACGTTTTTGATAAGTGTTCATTCGAATGCGTCGTTGGTCGACTGTTAACAACCCATAGATCGGAAAGCTGGTTCATATCCAAAACATCGTATAAAATGTAGTGAACATGGTTTATCGAGATGTTTACAACATCAGCAAGTTCGCGTATTTATATAACACAACATTTAATACGACATTGTATATATTTGTGACGATTTTATCGGTCCAGGCAATTTTTGGGCGTCTCGAGCGTTAATCATCTCGAGTAGATGTATAAGCCGCGTTTCAATTCAACAGCCCAATTTTTTACTGTCGAAAACTAAGCGGAAGGATCCTTTAAAGGAGAATCTTATTATTTTTGTATGTCTGTCGGAGTCAGACTCAGCAAGACAAAAGTACTATATCAGTTCGAACTTAAATTTTTCAGAAAATGTCAAAACTTGTTTGCTTTACTCGATCGTCACAATGAATTAAACGTACGCATCTGAAAACGTCGCAGCACACCATCAACCGAATCATATTTTACAAATATCTTAGTAATTTGGTAATACTTGTGCAATCTCTATGTTAGGCAAAGAACTTTTCGAAAGACCCTCGTACATACTTTGAGTTTGGACGAATTATTATCCTTAATATAGAAGAAAACATCTTAGACGTTTGATCCCTTCTGAAAACTTTTTTTTCTTGTTCTGCCGGTCCCTCTTTCCGGGTCTACCATTAGGGATGATGGAAGTTTGACAGCTCATGGTGGTCATATTTGTTTGCCGATTTTTGACGTGTCTTGTCAGTTGTTTTCCGAAAGGTTTGCAATTAAATCATGGTTCGTTTCACGTTAGAAGAATTGTTGGAAATTGTCCAGTCTTATTACGCAAATTCGCGGTCCCCTCGTACTCAACGAGCAATTCAGACCCATCGTGGTATTCGTCGTGGTGGTCCTTCTGAACAGGCTATTGATCGTGTTAATAGAAAATTAAACTGAGTTTATTTTACGATAGTGTGGTGCCTGTACGATAAAAAAAAGCCAGAAATGTTAAGAATATTGCCGCCGTTCAAGCAAGTGTAGCCGAAAATTACAACGTCTCGGTTGCTCGCCGCTCGCAAGAGTTAGGCCTTATGCCAATGACAAATTGGCGAATTTTTAGGTTGGACTTGCATCCGTATAAGAGGCTTGCATCCATATAAGATGGTACTGGCACAAGAATTGAAGCCAACCGACCATCGTATTAGTCGTGAATTTGCAGATTGGGCCCTTGAAATGATGGAAGCCGATAATGAATATCATCGCAAAACCATCTTCTACGATGAGGCTCATTTCTGGCTCAATGGCTTCGTCAATAAACAAAAGAGTCGGTATTGGTGTGAATCTAATCCACATGTGATACATGAGAGTCCTTTGCATCCGCAAAAGATCATCGTTTGGTGTGGATTTTGGCATGGAGGAGTCATCGGTCCTTGTTTTTTTAAAAATGAGTAGGGAGCCATCGGTAATACCGAGCACTCGAACGCATTCCTGGAAGATTTTTTTCCCGGAATTTGATGCAATCCATACGAATGGCCTTTATTTTCAACAGGATGGCGCGCTATATCATATTTCCCAAGTAAACATGGGCTTATTGCGAGCCAACTTCGGCAACTGGTTAATTTCACAAAATTGCCCCATCGCTTGGTTGCCAAGATCATGCGATTTAACTCCTTTAGATTATTTTTTCTGGGGACATGTCAAAATACAGGTTTATTGCAATAAACCCGCGACTATTGGCGGCATGGAAACTAACATTCGTCAAGCCATAGTCGTCATACAGCCCGAAATGTGCGCCAGGGTCATCGAAAATTGACGCGAGCGGATCCGTGTCTGCAAAAAGAGTTATGGTGGCTATTTGGCTGAAATATTGTTCAAATCTTAAATTGTATGCCTGAATCTCTTAACTAAAGCAATCGGATTTTGAGTAAAAAATGTGTGTTTTATTTAATATTGAAGTTCCAATATTCTTATTGGTAGACCCTTTACATGGTTATCTGGAAAATATGTGCTTTCACTTTAGAGAACAAAAAATAATGGCTGGGGGCCAGACTCAGAAAATAGGTAGGTTATTAAAAAATTTCGAAGCCAGCGCTGCTGATGGCAAGCACTGTTTAAACAGAGTTATCTTGTCTAAACAAAAGACTACATCATAATTTTCCTCGCATTTTTATTCTTTAGTACATAATATTGGTTTCTGATAGAGCAGCCAGTGGTAGATGATCAAGAAAACGAAATCATTATCCTTACTTTGCATTTTTGGCTATGAATCAAAGTAAAGAACTGAAGTTTCATCTTCGGTGCCTGCGACAAATCTTTCCAAAAGTATCAGACATTTAGAACTGTAAACGCTTTAATCAGTCTGTACACTTATAGTAGAAAAGATACACATATGTTAATTAAAAGGCAACTGAACTGAAATAAGTTTCTTCTTCTTCTTCTTCTAGACTGGCATCGACGAATGTATAAATTGTTCCCAAAAATAGCTACCTATAGATTGGTATTTAGAGCAGACTAGAAATAAGCTAAAAGAAGGCAAAGCAAAGCACCAATCTAATGTAAAAATGTAACCGATATAATCTAAACCTTTACATGACTTTTGTCGATTCGTGTCGTATCTTGCTTCCATCGACCTGATGTCCTGGTGAAATCTCTCTCCTTGTTAGTCGCTTACTGCAGACAAATTTTTCGAAAAAAAAACCAAATGGGAGTGTAAAAAATTCATTTTTAAGGACATGCGAGACCCTAGTATTTCATAGGCGTTCAAGAGTTCATCTATAAGGTTTTTATAGTTTTCACCTTTCTTGTTGCCCAGAAATCCTTTCACTACACTTACAAAACACTTCCAAGCTGCCGATTCTTTTTCATTTAATTTTTCTTGGAAACGGAAATCACCTAGAAGCTTCTTTATTTGAGGTCGAATAAATAAACCTACTTTTATTTTTGCATCACTTAATTGGGGAAATATTTCTTTTAAGTACTTGAAACCATTACCTTCTTTGTCCATGGCTTTGACCAAGTTTTTCATTAGTCTAAGCTTAATATGGAGAGGCGGAAGAAGCACAAACCCAAAAAGGGTTATCAGGGGGGGGGGCATATTTTATGTTTGAAGTACCAGGTTCAAAAGAAGTTCTATGAGGCCAATCTTTCTTACTGTAATGTTCTGTTGTTACCCTACTGTCACAGAGACACATAAAACAACAATACTTCGTCCCAAAATATTCATTACCTTTGTACTCTAAAGCCAGGTACAAATAATTTCAATGAGCCCATGATATAAAGGAGAAGCAGGTACTTAAAAATGAAATGTGCTAGGCCATTTCTGAGAAAAGGTGTTTTAATAATCACCTAAATCAAACGCAAAAAGACCATTCTCATCAATGTTACAAAAGTCATGTCGACCTGTGTTATGAAAAGGCACTTGGCACTACAGTAACAGTATATATATATATATATATATATATATATATATATATATATATATATATATATATATATATATATATATATATATATATATATAATATATATATATATATATATATATATATATATATATATATATATATATATATATATATATATATATATATATAATTGGGAACAGGATGGTGTAAAGATCAATGGTGCAAACTTAAACCATCTTAGATTTGCAGACGATATTATTCTCATTTCATAAGACCCAGAGGAGCTGCAAAGACGCATACAAGAACTGCAAAGGGCTGGCGAACCATTTGGCTTGAAAATAAACCTGAAAAATGTTCAATAATTTCGCTCAGGACAGAGGAATTTCAGTTTTAGGAAGGGATTTAGAGATTGTGGACAGCTTTGTATATCTTGGGCAGAGGATTTCAATGGAGGGGAATACCGCCCGGGAGGTGGAACGGCGTGTTAAATGTGGCTGGCAGGCATTTGGTAGGCTCAACATAGTGTTTAAGAGCAGACTCCCACTTTGCCTGAAAAGAAAAGTATTCGATCAGTGCGTTCTACCCGTTATGATATACGGAAGTGAAACCTGGACACTCACATCGCAATCAATTCAAAAACTTCGGGTGGCACAGAGGGGAATGGAAAGATGTATGCTTGGCATTACAAGACGAGACAGAAAGTCCTGCGCATGTATCAGGGAACAAGCAAAAGTCTGTGACATCATTGGAAGAGTAAAACAATTGAAATGGAGATGGGCAGGAGATATAGCGAGGCGATGGGACGACAGATGGACCAAGGCAATCCTGGAGTGGATACCGCTTGATCGCAAACGTGCGCGAAGAAGACCGAAAGCACGATGGATTGATGACATCGTTAAGTATATTGGACCCGAGTGGCAGAGGAAAGCCCAGGACCGTGAAGGTTGGAAGCATGCTGAAGAGGCCTTCATCCTGCAGTGGATCGATACGGGCTGATGATGATGATGATGATGATGATATATATATATATATATATATATATATATATATATATATATATATATATATATATATATATATATATATATATATATCTCATCATCATCATCATCAGCCCACGTACTTAAAATGAATAGAAAATACATATTCGCAGGTATCAATCTATTAACTGCCATCAGTTATTGAAACAAGTTGTTTTTAATCATCCCTAAAATGTATCTTCAGGGAAATAAACTGGGATACTCTTCTAATAATTAATGACTCTGCCGAACCATAAGAGATGATTATGGAACCTAGATTGACCAAATTGAATTGAAATCAATTGGATTAAAAATCAATAACAATAATACAGATATGACAAATACGGATACTCACATAAATATAATATCTTGGCCAGCCTCTAGAAAATATCGAACATTACATATATTTGGGACAGAAGATCACCAGATCACCAATGCTAAAGACCGCCGGGATGAAGAAAACTCTCGACGATTTAAAATGGGCAGCATTTGGTAAATTAAACGACAGGTTTACATCAGTATTCTCCCTGTACAGATCTAGGGAGCTGAGACATGGAGTCTTACAAAAAGACACGTTCAAATATTAGCTAGAACTCAGTGGATACACGAAAAAAATATTAGGAGTTAAATTAAGGTTAAGTTAATTAATTAATTAATTAATTAAGTTAATCGACAACGCATTGAATGGATCCGAGAACAAACTAAAATTGCAGATGGCATCTGTTTGACTACTTGTATAGCGTAAGAAAAGTAATATAAACTTAATCTTCCTCGCTTTCCATACATCTTCACCATCTTTCAGACACCAGTTGAATCTCAGATCGAAAGAAACTTGGTGGTTTTGGATGCGATATAGTCATTGGGGCTGTTGTCAACTTTTCCCGTCTGCAACCGATTTTTCAAGTTATATTTACATTAGGCTCGTATATTATATCTCGTTTGGAAGCTGAAAGATGGTGCTTTAAAATAACTATACGACGAGAAAGAAAATGATTCGAATAGATTTTGCAGACGATGAAATTTGCGGGCCGACAATATATATATATATATATATATATATATATATATATATATATATATATATATATATATATATATATATATATATATATATATATATATATATATATATATATATAATAAAGGAAAAATCAATGTATTTTATTAATATTATTCTAAAATATACTAGAAGTACTATGCATATCTGACAAAGTATTATAATTTCAGAACAACATTATACTTTTTAAAAGATTTAAAGTAATATTAATCAAAAGTAAATTTACTACGTGACCATATCGAAGGAATTTAAAGTGACACGAAATTCCAAAAGCTCGCGTTGGCCAACTAGGTATAAAGTAAACTTTCACATTACCGATGTATTATTGAAAGGCCTCTCTTTAGCTTATCCCTTCTTTTGTTTTGCCAGTAGCGTATCTCCTTTTTTGGGTTACAGAATTTACAATAGTAATCGCCTATATATCTAAAAATGTTTTATTACCTTCTATTTACCAGCGGTGATGATATTACGTAATGAAGATGATTTTTGTTTGCATATCATATGAATAAAATAAATTATAAAAACTAAATAACATTAGGCATTTAAATTATTGATTGATTTGTCATTTATTTTGTGATATTTCATTTTTTAAACCGAATAAAATAAATTTTTACTTTGTTATCTATCAGTTTTATAAAAGTGATAGATAAAAAAGTAAAAAATTGTTTTATTAATTTTTAAAATTAAGCCTTTAATTCGTATCGGCTAAGCAAATAACCAAACATAGGTCAGACAATTATGACATATATATATTAGTTGTAATTTGAACGCATACAGATTCATAAAAATAATAAATTTGCAGTTCGATAAAAGTTTTATTGTCAGATTTTAAATGTCTGCCAGACAAAGCAGGTCAAAATTACTGCTTGAGGGTAGGATATTCAACTGAATCCTTTATATTTTGCTAGTAAAAATCTCTTACACCATCTAAGCTTTGATTAACAAATTTAGTTTTATTATAAATATTTAATAAAAAAACCTATTTTGATGTTGTCTATTCTTCAGTTTTTTTTAAAATTATTTTCTATGTTGAGACGAATTTTATAATCTACGCCAATGCTTGATATCTTAGTTTTCGAAATTTCGATATTTTTTAGTAAACCCTTCATACATATCTAAAATCAAAGTTGTATTATTTAAGGAATTCCTTTATAACTTTAGCCTTTAGAGCTTTAGACATTGAGGAACATTAAATATTTGAACAATGTAGCATGAGGCGTAGGGCAGGGTGACGCAATATGGCTTGTTTTTTTTTTCAATCTGCCTTGAAGAGGTTTTCGGTAAACTGGATTGGGAACAAAATGGGATAAAAACCAACGGTGTCTCTAGTGAGATTGTAGACAGAATGTTACTCACAGTACTGGCTGTTTCGAGCATTCGCCGTATGATGGTGTGATTTGCGTCCTATTACCATATATATAATACTACTATGTTGCTAGCAAAGTCTGGAGATCGGCGAAATCATACGGTCTTGCTTTTTAATACATCCCAGTTTGTTTTACAAAGAGTTTACCATGTTATTCGGAGTTGTCGAGAGGAATTCCTCTTCAAAAGTATATATATATATATATATATATATATATATATATATATATATATATATATATATATATATATATATATATATATATATATATATATATATATATATATATATATATATATATATTAAAAAGCAAGACCGTTTTGTTTCGGAAACCGTCACTAACTTCGCCTTTATGTATGCTGTATAACACTGTGGTATTTTTCAGATTTCGCTCCTTCGGATTATCATCTCTTCTATCAAATCTTTGCAACATCACCTGGGTAGAACACATTTTATCTTCGGCGAGGATATACAAAAAAATATTGTCTCTACAATTTTTATATTCCCTATTTCTATATCCTTCATATCGTTCAAATAGTCATGGCTCCCTATTTCTATATCGTTCAAATTCTTAAAAATACATGTAACTAATAACAACAAATTAACAACAAATTAACAACAACAACTCATAACAAACTTGTTTTTTCTTGAAATAGAATTCAATGTGGGGATAAGTTGAGTTAAAATGATGAAAACATAAAAGTCCAGATGTTTTCCAGGAAGACAATGTGCTTGATATAATTTTACGAGCTTTATCTACTTGATCGCCTACCATATCTATCATACATACGAGAACTTGCACAGTCCAATTTCACATTATTTGTTGTTATTACGTATATGTATTTTTAAGAATTTGCACGATATAGAAATAGGGAGCCATGACTATTTTATTTTTAAGGATAAGGGTTGGCACGGAATCGAACAACTTATCCACATATCTTATAAAAATGATTTTATAGATTACTATATTGGCACATTATAACACGGAAACAATAATAGTTTGATATATATTAGCAAACAAACAAAATGCAACACCCAGTATATACTAGGTATGCCAAAAATGTTGGCAAATGAAGCGGTTTAAAAAAAAATTTTGGAATGGGGATAGGGAAATGAGTCGCAATAAAAATTTTACATTTCTTAGTATCATACACACACTATCATACGCTGCTGTGTAGAAATACGAGTGTATCTGTCAGACATCAAATACAGAGAATTTGCGTTGATTTCAAAAAACAATTTATTGATAATTAAAACATATTGTATGATATTTAAACACAAAAGATAAAGTATTATTTCAAACTACTCTTGAGAAAGCTCTAATAAGACGAAACATATGTAGAGTAAAATCTGTAATGAACATTTGAAACATTAGAAAGCTACAAGTTTATTATTTAAAAATCTAATACGAAAGACAATATCTGGCAAATGACTTTTTGCAGCTCCACAGACGTCCACTCTTTTGTCATAATTTTGGATGATAGCTTCAGCAGTTACAGCTTCACCAACAGCATTCTGAAAGAGATACGGCCCAATTACACGTCCTGATCACAATGCACTCCAAACAGTAGCTCGTGTAGGGTGTACAGGTTTCTCATAAATTAATCGTGAATTTTCCTCATCTCAAATGCGGCAATTTTGTTTTTGACTACATTAACAGTCACCAATTTGTGTCAAAATTTGCTTCAACTGAAAAGATGAATTTTAAGAAAGATCATCTGTTTGTTCTTTGATCCAATTGACAAATGTACGACATTTTAAATGATTCAGTGGCCTTAGTTCCGATGTTATTTGAACCTTATATGTTTTCAGAGCTAAATCCTTTCGTAAAATACGCCATGTTCTAGATTCATTGAGTCTAAATTGTGGTGGACGTCAACTAATAGAAATTTCTGGATCGTCAGCAACACTTGCACATACCAAATCAATATGCTCTTGTGAACAACCACTACGACTATATATTGCTCTTCTTTTATCTGTCACCGAATCAGTTTCTTGACATTTTTGAACAATTAGATTGATAATGGTTTCAGATGAACGATTGTGCCAACCGTTATTATCACGTAATTTCCTAAAAAAATTATTCACTGAACGCCCATATTCATAAAATAATTCAACAATTTCAACGCGATGTTGTATTGTATACGACTCCATTTTTATAAATATCATACATTACACTTCTGAAATGAGACTAGCCCTAGATAAATTCACAACGCTATCTATGTTTTAATCATGAATTAAAAAAAAAACACTCAATTTGAAAGACCCGTTAATAAGCTAAGCAGTATTCTTGCGGTTCTGTTAAAAATGCTAAAATACCACGGTTTCGCGTAATACGACGTTTCATGCAAATATTTGAAAAGGGAAGAGTTTATTGGTACGAAAAAAGTAGGTTTAAGTTTTCATGAGATAGAGAGATGATTGAACATTGTTGTTTCTACCGTTATGACGATATGAGCACAAGGATGAGCTTTCAGTCATCCCAGAAGTATCCAAGGACATGACGAATGGAATCTTAGACTTATAGCTGTACGAAATCGACATGCAAATATACAGGATGTCCATGATGCTTTTGTTGCAGCTGTTAACTATTAATCGATATTTACTTGCAATAAAATTGCGTGTCTATCGTTCCTATTAGGTACTTCTTCTTAGAGCGCCCCATAAGACGCGTCACAGATTGCTACCAAGTTAGAATTATATATGCTGACGTGTGTAGATTTTATGTAGGTAATCATGATGGACGTAGAAGGATCAGATCACAGAATGAAATACAACAATCACACCAGGAATTATAATACGCAGGCCTATATGTTTGGAGCAAGTCACCCTTAGTAATCATCATCAGTTCAAGTTCAGTCCATTATATTACCGAAATATTACAGCCCATCGTTAGGCCCGATCGTTAATATCGTCAAAATCTCAGTTATCTGCAGGATAACGCCAGATCGCATATAGCACGTTCAATAGAGTCACATCCAAAAAAGCACGTTCAAAAAAGTGCTTTGTAACAAGAGTCATAAATCTAAAGGTTCCCGAGAAACAAAATTTCGAAAGTTATTAATTCACCAATCGAAAAGCTATGATAAGAATTAATATTTTAAAGCAATATGTATAAAAGCATATTTGGCTAATATTATTTGGTTATTAGTTAACGAATAAACTACAAATAAAGTAATGAACATTGTTAAAACGTTTTTATTTATTTAAGAATCATACCCTATATCAGCCAACAACGATGTGGCAACGTGGGAATATCACCACGACAATGTTATTTTAAAATAGCAACAAAAAATATTTCAGTGTATGTCAGTGCGTGCATTTAAGTACGATTTAAACCCAAAACTATATTCTGTAAGTGAATATCACGATATGCTTCGTATTTACGGAGAAGCTCTCCAAAATTCCGAAGAGGCTAGGAGTATTTATAGGCAAGCATTCCCAGGAAGATTGATTCCAGCTCGGGAAACATTTGTCGTGAGAAATCGATCTGAAGTCGAAGAACAAGTTCTACATCCTGTTGATTAGGCTTCTACCAATACTCGAAGTGTTGCGCGACAAGTCGTAGATTCTCATTGGATTATACATAGAATACTAAAAGGGCAATTATTCTTCGCTTATGATGTGCAAAGGGTAATGATTTATGGGGTTTAAAAAGACGAATGGCCAAAACAAAAGGAAACCAAATTTTGTTTTATATTTTATCAATCGGCGAGGCTTCTTTCACCAGGAATGGGATGGTGGATATGAACAGTTAATTTTAAAAAATAATGCATGTGTTTTATTTTCAAATAGTACCTTAAGAGACCAATGCAACAAAACTAAATTTCGATGGATCGAAATAAACAAGACAACGAGACTTAAAGTTACGAAAGCCCTTTCAGTTGCACCCTGTATATTAAGAATCTATCCAAGCTCTTAACTTTTTGATTTGTGCTGCCTTAGTTTTAAAATTTATGCCTTTACAACTAATCTTAATGCTTGGAAGTGGCAATAATACAAATTTTTCACACTACCAGCAGACTTTCATTCTCTTTTTCTAGGAACGAAACGGATTTTTTCAGACTGTTTTCTTGAAAACCACTGTGTTGAATGTGTAATATTTATACTTGCGAAACGTGCCTTAAATATTGATTTTTGTTGTCTTTGCTTGGAATTGATTCATGATATTCTCAATGTATTCGTTACGAAAAAAATGTGTATTGAGTTTACAATTAGATGTTACTTCATAACGGCATATTTTGGTGTCCTCATTTATTAAAAGAAAAAGATAATAAAATAGAAATAATAGGGTATATTTTTTCTTGGACAATAGAAAACATTTAATACTTGTCACTTTCTTTTACAACACTAAAAATGAAATGAATGGAATATTAAATTATATAAGCGACACGTTCATGTTGTCAGTACATGATTAATGATTTACAGTCTATTTATTCAGGTGATATGTAATAAAACTACCGAGTTTTCCCTAATACACCTTTGAGATACACATTGATACAGCACAATGACAGTAAAATCAGTATATTTGCCACAAGAAAGAAAAAATGAGAAAATATTTGATGAAGAAAACCAAATTGATATTAAGTATATCAATTTTTTACTTAAACAAGGAAGATTTATGTTTTTAGTTCCTTGGGAAGCACGGTATCAAAAATGTACAAGAATAATTGGATTTATAATAGCTTTGACTTTGATTCCGCTCTTTTATGTTTTTACAATTTTAAGATATTCCTTTTTTGCTATTCTACCTATGTCATGTTTGGTAATGGATTTATTGATGCTTTTGCTAAGGTATAGAATTATATTTAATTAAAATACAAGCTTGGCTATATTATGCATTATTTACGCAAATTATCTAATACGAAAAAAATTTAAATGTATAATATCAGGTCAGTTCATAAATTTCTATCAACTAGTTGGTATAATTTTATATTTACAAGTTTTACTTTAATAACAATTAGAAATGAACACAAAAATGCCTTTTGTAATTTTTGTTAAGTTAATAGTGCAGTAAAGTTGTGAGTGAATACACTTATTTGACAAACTAGACAAAAACAAAAACATTACCGGAGATATTAGAAATCGTATTATGCATGGTAACAAACTGCTTACTCCCTACAGTCTGTCCTAAGATCTAAAAATAATTACAAGGAAATATTTACAAAGTGAACGAATTTATAGACTATGATAATTTGCCATCTGAATGTTATCGCATTCATAGAGCAAAGGGCTTTTTGCTAGCGTAATCTCACGTATGAGTAAAAAGTCCGATATTTTTCTAATAGATGGTCAAATCTAATAGATGGTAATTCCAATAGATGGTCATCATATGGGATCATATGTCATCATATAGGAACTCTGTTCCTTTACATTTCATAGTTCATAAGTTGTTTACTGAGTTTCGATGTGATCCAACCAGCACGGATGACGTTCCACGCTCAGGACTCCCTTTTCAGGTCATTTCTGAGGAAACGATCAACAAAATCCTTGATCGTGTTGTCCTGATCACAGAGTAAAGGTTAGAGAGATTGTTGAGATAATAAACATCTCGCATGAATGCGTATGGAAAATCCTACACGAACCTGAGAAAGCTATCAACGCGATGGATTTGCTTAAAACGGATTCGAGTGGTCACTTCACAGAGCTGTGAAGACATGTATAAGCGCATGTATGAAGACAGGTATAGACATAAATGAAGAAACAATCAAACCAGTGGATTTCACATGGCGAACGTGTTCCGAAGAAGGCGAAGACGCTTCTATCGGTCGAAAAAATCATGGCCACTGTTTTCCTTGGAATTCCAAGGCATTATCTTCATCGACTATTTGGAAAAGGGAAAGATGGTCACAGGAGAATATATGCTGCAGTATCGGTTAAATTTCACGAAGAGAAGAAAAAGAAAAAAACGCCCTTATTTGATAAAGAAGAAAGTGCTGTTTTACCACGACAATGCGTCCGTTCATTCGTCAGCAGTTTGCCAGCAGCTAAATTCGCCAATTGACAATAAATTGCGAATTTATGCCGCATTCGCCATATTCTCCAGATTTGGTCTCGTCCGACTTCTTTCTCTTTCCAAACATGAAGAAATGTCTAACTGGAAAGAAATTTACATCAAATGAAGAATCGGCGTCAAAACAGAAGACTATTTAACAGAGTTCGGCAGGTCGTAGTTTTTCGAACGAAAAAACAGTTGGAAAATCGTTGGGCGAAGTGTATCGAGCCAAAATGAGACTGCGCTGAAAAATAAACCTATTTTCGACCAAGGGAACAATATTTCATTTAAAAAGTATATAAGTTAATTACACAGGTCGACGTGATTTCTGTAACATTTATGAGAATGCTCTTTTTGCGTTTCATTTGGGTAGCTATTAAAACATCTTTTCACAGAAATGGCCTAGCACATCCCATTTTCAAGTATATGCTTCTCCTTTATATTACGGGATGATTGAAATTATTTGTAGCTGACTTTGGATTCGACAATGTAGGAATTACCACAAGACCGCAGAGGGGGTATTTCCACAGTGTTCTACGACAGTTGCACAGTAGGGCAACAAAAGCACATTACAGTAACAAAGATTGGCCTCATAGCCCTTCTTTTAAACTTGGTACTTCAAACATAAAATATACCCTCCATGTTAACTCAAAAAAGGTGCTTCTTCCGCCTCTCCATATTAAACTTGGACTAATGAAAAACTTTGTCAAAGCCATGGACAAAGAAGGTAATGGTTTCAAGTACCTAAAAGAAATATTTCTTCAGTTAAGTGATGCAAAAACTAAAAGAAGACATATTTATCGGATCTCAAATAAGGAAGCTTCTAGATGATTTCCGTTTTCAAGAAAATTAAATGACAAAGTATTGGCAGTTTGGAAGTATTTTGTAAGTGTAGTGAAATGATTTCTGGGGAACAAAAAAGATGAAAACTATAAAAATCTTGTTATACTAGTTGTTGGTATTTAAATATGTTTGGTTCTTATGCCATATGTTCTTTATTTGTAGAATTAACAATGCCTTTTCTTGGTTATTTCACTCTTACCTTTATTATACATGTATTCATTGTAATGAGTACTATTGTTTCAACAACGATATCTTAAAATTAGACTCAGTCATAGCAAACTTACATTTCCATTCATTTAATTATCATGTAGGTATTGTTTTCGAACAATTTCTTAGTATACTAAACGTCCTTTCTAATCCTCTAATTAGTTTATCATTAGGTATGAGACATTACTGTTTCAAGTAATTAAATTTATATCAGATTTTAACATTTTATTATAAGTAATTTTCACTTTTTAAGACAACTGACCGAAAATAGTACGAAAATCATACGTGAATATAAACACCATAACTACTGGGTTATTGAATTCCATTTTTGCCATCTTTTGGATAAAAAAACTTTATTGATCACTTTGATGTATAATATTTCTATTTCCTTTAATTATGTTCACTATAGTGTCAATAGTCAGATACTTTTTAAATTAAATATTGGTTTTTTGTTCGAAAATCGAATTGAATTTGTTTCTTTACGTAGTATCCTTTTAACTCGATACCCTTCGCTCAACAATTTTCCAATTTCTATATATCTTCCAAAAAGGACTCCTTGTCGAACTCTGCAAAATAGTCCTCTGTTTCACCGATGATCTCTTCATTTGATATACATTTCTATCCAGAAAGTCGTTTCTTCATGTTTGGAATGAGAAAAAAGTGGAAGGGGACCAAATTCGGAGAATAGGGTGGATGCAGTATCAGTTCGAAGTGCAAATTGACCAATTTTGCTATTCCAACGTCATACAAATGAGTGAATGCATGGTGCTGGTGAAACAACACTTTTTTACACCAAATAAAGGCGTTGTTTTACCAACTGTTTTATCAATTCCAGTAAAACAGCACTTTCTTCTTTGTTAAATAAGGACGTTTTTTCTTTTGAAGTGAAAAAAGTAAAATTTGACCGATACTGCAGCAAATATTTTCCTTTGATTATCTTTCCCTTTTCCAAATAGTCAATGAAGATAATGCCTTGAAATCGCAGAAAACAGTGGACATGACCTATCCGGCCAATGGAATCATCTTCGCCTTCTTCGCCTTCTTCGACATGTTCTCTGGGTAAAATTTACTGTTTTGATTGTCCTTTTATTTCTGTTGTTTTCTATTTCTAGTGGTGTAATGAATCCAAGTTATATCGAGAATCGCGTGTTGTCACAGGAATTACTTCGGATAGTGCTTATTTACATGTTTAAATATCTCTGTTAAAGACTAAACTGATACATCTCTCCGATATGCAACCATAGAAGTCAGACATAGAGAACGCTGGCGAGAAGTACTCCGGAAAGTACGTAAACGGAATGAGTTTACATAAGTCACGATTCTTCTATAAGAAGAATACGAAGAAGATGAAATATCTCTATGAAGTGGTCACTCGATTCCGTTTTTGATATGCAGTGAGCAAATGCGACATCCATTGCATTCATGCCCAAATATTTCGCATGCCAGGGTGTTTCGTTCCTTTTTTTCTGCGCAAAAAGTAGTACACCCGAAATTTGCCTTTTACATGAAAGCAAAAATATTGACCTTATTTGTTTTTGAAGACTGCCAAAACAAAGCTAATGTTATATTGGCTTAAAACTGAAACGAAGCTAGTTTTCAGAATTGCGATCGCATATCGGAAATGTATCTGAATGTTTACTCTATACTCGGACTAGTAAGTTGTGATTTCATTTTATAGTACTAGGTATACGAAAATTCTAATAAATATAAATGGTAGATAATAATACATGAAAATATTATAACTTTGTTGTAGTTTTATTTGGTTGGTTATTTTTTTCACTAGTCAAAGTCGTTATCACGTTAACTGGAAAAAGGTCTATGTGCTTGTTGAACAGACTGAAATTATGTTAAAAGAGCTCATTGATATTAAAATTCCCAAACAAAAATTTTACTGGCAATATCTTCTATTGCATCTTATTTATTTATTACCACACCTAGCTCAATCTTTTAGATGGTTCAAGGCATATCGATTTAACTTGGTGGTATCATATCTCGGTTTCAGGCAAGTCATAATATTTTCTTTGTTACATTATTTGAATAATAAATTTATATTTCAGGGTTGTACACTATTGGTCAGCATTTACGTCGGTTTTGATTTGTCAATGGTTAAATTACATGACGAGAAGATATGAATGCTTAAATTTGATAGTGAAACGAACAAGATATCAACGAGTTCTTTTAGTTGAAAAAGCTATTAAAGAACTAAAACTGATAGGAAATATATACATCAATTTAGAAGAAATTGGAAAAGAAATTAATATTATTTTCTCTATGCATTTATTTTTCATAATTTTAGTTGTTATTTGTTTAACACTGCATGGACTTAGTTTTGCTCTGGTATTTCTAAATCAGTTACAAGTTTGTTTCGATTCATTGATGTTTGTATCACTATTCTTGGTAAGTAAGTTTTGTTTTTTCTTTTAAATTATTTATTGGGTTGATGCAAAAGTTCGTCCCGTTTTTGGAAAAGATAATATTGCATCGCGAAACCGAAGTGTTTTCTACTGTATATATGTAATATTTGGCTGTTCTTTGACAGAAGGAATTTCAGAGAGTAATAGGGAAAAAATGAGTTATTTGGATGTGTTTTTAAATTTTATAAAAAATATTCAGTATTTTCGACATATACTTTTTTTTCCGAAAATATAAAAATGCTTCGCAGACGCCAAATATATGTATTTTGTACGGTGAGGCCACCGTTGGCGATTCCACGGTTTTTAGGTGATTCATAAAGTTTCGTGAAAACAATTTTAAGCTTACCGATGCACCACGTTCTGGACCTCCAGCCGAGGCTGATGCCTATGAAATATTGGGGCTAATTGAAAGTGATCGGCATAGAACAACTTGAAAGATCGGATAAATTCATGCAAGTAATCAGTCCACAATGTGAAGGCGATTACGTCATCTTGGAATAGTTAGCATTTTATTTATTGATTGTTGCAAAAGTTGGTCCCGTTTTTGGGTCTAGATAGCAGTGCATTGCGAAACTGAAGTGTTTTCTACTACATAGTGTAATGTTTGGCTGTTCTTTGACAGAAGGAATTTCACGGACTAATTGGGAAAAAATGAGTTATTTGGTTATTTTTAAATTTGGTTAACTATTAAAAATGGCAGAAAATAAGAAGCATTTTTGTCATATTATACTTTTTTATTTCCGAAAATACAAGAGTGCTTCGCAGACGCCAAATATATGTACTTTGTACGGTGAGGCTACCGATGACTTTTCCACGTCCCGTAGGTGGTTCATAAAGTTTCGTGAAAACAATTTAAATCTTACTGATGCACCACGTTCTGAACGGCCAGTCGAGTCTGATGCCTATGAAATATTGGCGCTAATTGAAAGTGATCGGCATAGAACAACTCGAGAGGTCGGATACATTCTTGGAAGTAACCAGTCAACAATGTGAAGGCGATTACGTCAACTTGGAATAGTTAGCAAAGCCCATGGGTTAACGGAGAAAAATTTATTAGATCGAATATCTGTTTGCGATTGTCTATTAAAGGGCAACGATATCGATCAATTTTTGAAGCTCATGGTTGCAGGTAATGATAATGAGACTGTGAATAATGACATTATGTGTAAGAGATCATGATATAAGCGCGGAGATGCCCCTTCAACTAGCCCAAAAGCCAGTTGCGGGTGGTGTGACTGGAAGGAAATTATTTATTATAAACTGTTACCTGAAAACCAGAAAGGGCTTTGCGTTCCATCGAGACAATGCTAGACCACGAGTGTCTTTGATCACCCAACACAAACTTTACAACTTGACTGGGAAATTTCGGTCGATCTACAGTACTCTCCCGACTTTGTGCCGCCCGACTATCTTTTAATTAGATGTTACAAGAAAATCCTTGTCAAACACAAAAGGAGCTTGTTGAACAATTGGGTATCACTCAATAAGTGATTTCATCAATTACTGAAACTGTGCAAAATTCAGAAGGCTGGTCGCTACTACCTGCTGATCGTTTGCTTGCTGTCAAGAAAGTAAAGCGAGACGCTACGACACAGCAGTGTGCCTGCTGTCAAGAATTAAACAGAAAAATGTTCTATTTTAAATCGTGACATTTGATGAGAAGTTGGTTCTATACGATAACTCTAAAAAGAGAAAAGCATGGGTTTATCCCGGGGAACTATCAACGTCAACTGCAAAGGCGAATATTCACACGAAAAAAGTATTACTATGTGTTTGATGGAATATGAAAGGTGTGCTATACTTTGAGTTGGTAAAATCCGGGAAAACTGTACCTTCTGAGCGTTATCAAGAACAATTGATGCGTTTAAGTGACGAAATAGAACGAAAACGACCATATACTGTCAAAGCATCTGGGCAGGTAATGATGTTGCATAATAACGCATGGCCCCATGCGGTGGCAACAACCAAACAACTTATCGATACTTTGGGCTGGGAAGTTCTCCCTCATGCTGCTTATTCTCCAGATATGGCCACTTCAGATTTCCGCCTCTTTCGTTCTCTGCAACACGATCTTGTTCATACGCACTTTCTCACAATCGAACAGTCCCAAAATTTTATCATCGAATTTATAGAATCAAAAGCACAATCATTTTTCCGAGCAGGGATTCGTCACCTGCCCGAGAAATGGCAGATATTGGATAATGATATTAGATTCGTCGAAATTATTTTCAAGATTGACATATATGTTGGTTTTGTATAAATAAATATTAATTTTACGTAAAAAAGGGTCAAAATTTATTTGTAGATCTAATAATATATTTATTTTAATGCAGTGTAATTTTTTTTAAAACCTGACAGGCTAACTTTTTTATTTCAAATGATAGAATAGTACTTCCAAATGCAAAGTTGTAGGTAATAACTTGCCTAAGAAAAATTTTAAATAGTGGTTTCTGTTGTTGCCAGATTTCTTCAGTAGCTACTAAAACAATATTTTTTTAAATGTTAACACCGTATTTTTTAACATAGTTTGACAAAATTTAAAATTCGAAAAAATATATTATGTCACATTTCATTATTGGAGTAGCCATTTTAGAACAATTAGCAAAAAGAACTAAAATAATCTACAGTCGGTAGGAACTTAAAAGAAACTAACATAGCAATAGTAGGCCTTGGAAAATAAACAAAAATTGTCTTGTTTGAAAGAAGCCATCATTGTTGTGCCGTCATTGTGTTTTTTGAAAGCTGTTATATTTGAGTGTGTATAAAAATAAAGTTTTAATTGAGTTGATAAGATGAAACAGTTATTTAATCAAAAAGAGAAAGTTGAATTATTTTTTCTTCATGTTAGTGGCTTAAGTCTACTCACTTAAGTTATTTCCTACATGGTAATTAATTACTTAGTAATTAATTATAATTATAATAAATTAATAATAATAATATAATATATAATTAGTAGTAATACTTCATATATTAATAATCATAATTAATATATTAATGATATAATTAATACAGTTAATATTAATTAATAATTAAATGCGTAGACTTAAGCTACCGACATGAAGAAAAATTAATTCAATTCTCTTTTTGACTAAATAACTGATTTATCTTAGCAACTGAATTAAAACATTATTTGTATACACATTCAAATACAACAGCTTTCAAATAACACAATAATGATGGCTCCTTTTAAGGAACACAATTTTTGTTTCATTTCCAAGGCCAATTTTAAGATTTGTCAAATTATGTTAAAAAATACGATGTTGCCATTTAAAAATATTATTTAGTAGCTACTGAAGAAATCTGGCAACACCGGAAAGCATTGTTTGTAAGTTTTTTTTTAGTCAAGTTATTTTCTACAACTTTGCATTTGAAAGTACTACTCGATCATTTCAAATAAAAAAGTTAGGTCCAGTTTTAAAAATATTTCACTGTATAAAAAAAAAGAAGACAAAAATCCCATCTACATTCTTCTAAGTTTTCTTGGAAAATTCCATAGTTATCGTTTATGCTTTAAAGTAATGTCACTATTAAACCTTTTAAACAACTGTAACCTTTAATAGCTTTTCAATTGGTCACTCGTCATTAAAACATACACAGGAATCCTGTTGAAACCAGATTCCGTCCAGTTCCATATACTCCAATTTCAATCATAAAAGGTATTTTATTTCGCAATATCCCGGTCATTTGACGGTACTCATATTTCGAAACTCATTTGCGAAGAACAGCGGACTAATGATTTCTCTGGACCATAAATCATTCCAGATAGAGGGTGTAATGAAACTGCGATAATAGCTCATTGATTTTCTTTGCCTCACATGACGTTATTTTGTTCGTTTCTTAAGTACCCAATTAAATAGAAATAATATTTCATAGCAACAATGATCAAGTTTTTTAGAATATGTATACACAAAACATAATTACAGTAGTTGACATAAAATATTTAGTGCACCATAATAATATAATATTTATATAAATGACAGCTATTCAGTTTTTCAAAAAACTAGATTTGCTACCAAAAAAAAACTTCTTGAAAGTTTCGTTACATAGACAGTCTAAAAAGAAACTAAACATTGAGAAACTTAAACATTTGATTCTAGAAATGCTATTATTGGGTTATTAACTTAATTTTCGGACCCCACCTTTTATCGACTGCAGAACCTATTTGAATGGGATTTTTTTTCCGCCGTGTAGTTAATTTAAAACGCTACCTTCCAGCTTCAAAGCGAAGTATAGTATACGAGTCTCTTATGAATATAACTTGAAGAATCAGTTGTAAACGCGATGTTGACTTATTATCGCATTTCCCCTGGAAAAAATGTTGCCAAAGCTCAGGATTTCCAGCAATTTCAAATTGAAATATTTTGACTTAATTGCTGGTAGTACTGCAGAAAGAAAATTCTTGTCGTACACTGTTAGAGCTCCGATAGAAACTCAGGGTATTGCCATTTCTAAAGAAATTACAGAAGCTAGGGAAAATTTAAAAGGAGGTTGGGCTTCCTGTTAACACACAGATAAGAATAAGAGTACTCGCTATGATGTTATTATTTGATTGCTCTCCAGATTCAAGAAAGAGAACTTCCTGCATAATATTATGACCCGTGATGAAAAGTGGATCATCTACGAAAATCCAAAGGGGTGAATATGGTGGATTAACCCTATTAAGCAACTAATACCTCAAACTAAATATACCAGGAGTGGTAATTATTAATGTTTTTATAGAGATGGCGTTGGAAACAAGGGTCGGTTCACAGTCTAATATCTTATGTCATTTTATTGCTACCCCAGTTCCTCTCAAAACGCCAATCATGTTTAAACGATTTCGAGTTAGCGTCATATTTTTTTTCGTCTGGTAAACATGTCGAGTTTCAAGTCAAATAAAGAGCATTTGCGACACGTATTGTTTTTCTTGTTCAATCAAAAGAAAAACGGGAGTGAAATCCGTCGTATATTTGTGGAAACTTACGCTGACAGTGTCCCAACGCAAGACGCTTGTGGCTGCTGGTTTAGACGATTTAAAAGCGGTGATTTCTTTTTGAAAGGCAAAGAACGCCTAGGTCAAACGAAAAAATTACCAACCGAAAAATGCCGAATTGCAAGCATTGTTGGAAGAAGATGATATGCAAACTTAACAACAAATGGCAGAGGGGTGTTCGTCGCCGAATTTTTAGCATTTGTGATCGTCTGCATGCCACGGGAAAGATCCAGAAGGCAGGAAAATGGCTACCACAATAGCTGAATGACAGACATTTGGAAAAGCAAAAAACGGTGTGTGAAGTTTTGCCTTCTCGGCGTGAAAGAAATACTTTTTTGCATCGGATCGTGACTGGAGACGAAAAATTGATATATTTCGAGAACCCAAAATGCAAAAAATCGTGGGCTGACCCAGGACAACCATCAACATCGACCCCAAGACCTAATCGCTTTGGAAAGTAGCCAATGGCCTGCATTTGGTGGGATCAGAAAGGTGTCGTGTACTATGAGCTTCTGAAACCAGGTGAAACATTTAATACATGCATTGATCGAATAGCAATCAGAATGGGCTGCAATACACGGAAAAGTGACTTTGCGAATATACTATAACGCCCCATCACACACAGCGAAAGCAGGATCAGCTGGGCGTTATTACCAAGTTGGCTCTTCTTCAGATTTTCATCTCTTTCGATCCCTGCAACATAATGGGGTTGATAGACGCTTGATATCTCTTGAAGAAGTAGAAAAAGCCTCAATGACTCTATCACATCAAAAACACTAAGTTTTTTCGAGCTGAAATGCGACACTTGTCTGAAAGATGACGAAAGTTTATAGAAAGTGAGGGAGATTACTTCGAATTGAGTTTGTATTATTCTTTTAAAAAATAAATGTCAATGGTAGTCAAAAAAGGCCGAGAATTAAATTGAGAATTAAAGAAGAATAGTTGAGTTATCATGAAGATAACTCAGTCCTTTAAAATCAAAATTGTTTCGTGACTCTTCGTGAAATTTGAATCATTACCACATACTTATTGAAGTAATTGCTTTTGCCGGTCAATTCTTACATTGAAATCTTTGGTGCGAAATCTTTGTTATCTTGTACGAAAATTTACGACTAACCATCTCAAATGATGAGAGAATCATTGAGGAATATTATTTTGGTATATTGAAACTTCTTGAAATTGAATTGTACTCTTACAGCCCGAGGGCCGAGTATCAACCTCAAAGAAACTGGCTGTTATTATGCGACAATTCACCCTCTATATCCACAAGACCCCTACAATTCGTCAATTGGGTTGGAAAAGTATTTGTGGTATTAACCACTCACTCCATTTGCACGATTTGGTTCCCAGTGAATATTGTCTGTTTCCGAATTTTTTTATTTGTACACAGTATGTCGAAAAAATAAGGGAACTTTTTAAATTCAAAGAAAATTACTAGCACCATCTATTGAAACAATATATAATTTGAAAGCTGTATATCTTCTTTATAACACGAGACCGCCATCAATCGATCAGGGGATTATCAAATTATAGCGCTTAAAGTGTACAGTACCTTTTCTTACCTCGCCAAAAAAAAACACTATGGAACAAAGAGCTAATACTAAATTTTGTTTGAAGCTCGGTAAAATTTTTACAGAAACATTTGAATTGATGAAAAAGTGTATCGTGATGCTTTGGAAAACGACCCAAAGGCAGTCCAGCCAAAAAACAAAAATCGCGAATTCGACTATGAGATTGATAGCGGGGGAATTAAAAGCGACCACATACATGATTCACGAAATTTCCACAACAGATTTAAACAAACGGATTTAAATGCTCGATTTATTCTCCCAGGAGCGTTGCTGTTGAAATTTTGGCGAAACAATAAGGTGTGGTTCAACATCCTCTGTATTCGCTTGATTTATCTCCATTTGACTATTTCCTGTTCCCGAAATTCAAACTGGCCATGAAAGGAACGTTTTATGATAGTGTTACACAAGCCCAAGAAGCCGTGACGTGGGTAATGGAAGCGATTCCGAAAAACGACATAAAAAATCTATAATTTCTTTTTAATTTAAAATACATAAATTGATGTCACCGAAACTAAAAACGTAATTTTAAAGTATATTGTCTAGCAACACTCTCAGTAACATTAAACGATCAAAAGTACGTACAGTTTTAAATATATTCATATTGATAAAATTTTCTTCTCAGTAGCCATATAACTTGTTTATTTTTATTGTTTGTTCAATTAATAAAATTAGTAAAAAAAATCTGGAAGATGTCATCGTCAAAACGATCGTGTTTAAACAACCCGAATACTTTTTGTGACGTTTGTGGTGAGTATACGGTGAAAAAGTTTCGAAAACCTATATCTGAATTTGTGCAAAATGCACTTTATTTCGCTTACTTTAACTCGAAAATGAAAGACGTTAATAAACTATAGATTCCAAACAATGTTTGCAACGAATGGTAAAAGGAGTCAATTGAAGTTTGTCGTGCCTATGATTTGGAGGGAACCAAAATCACTACAATTACTTATTTTTGCTTACTCAAAGTACATGGTATTAATCGAAAAAAATTACCTATCCCGATCTGGTATCTGCCTTTGCCAAAAAACTTGTTTGTTATTCAGAAGACGTCCCTGTTTCAACTTTTCATGGCCTGTCTGATTTTTCAGATACAGAATGTAGTACATAGGAAGATAGGTGAACTTGTACTAATGAAGAAAGTGATAATTTTAAAGCCACATCGTCAAAACCCCTACTTTTTACTCAAGACGCTTTAAGTGACCCTAACAGAGACCTCAACCTTTCAAAAGAAAGATCAGAACTGTTGGCATCCATATTCAAAGAGAGGAATTTGCTTTCTCCCGATACTAAAATGACATGTTATCATACAGAAAATGATGTTGTTTTTTGTAATGATGTAAAAATGGGTTTGTGGAACTACCAGCGAAATTAATGGAGAGTTTTTATAGACAATTCCAAGCGGAGTTTGAAATGTGTTTTACTACATAATGGTAATTATCATGGTGCGGTTCCCATTGCTCATTCCATTAAATTGAATGAGGAGTATGAAACCATATCTCTTGTATTGGTATATGCGTTGAATTAAAAATCATAAACTTTTTATTTTGTCATCAAAGTGACTACAAGAAATTTCCATGTTTTCTCTGGTTGTGGAATAGCAGAGTTAAAAGCGAGCATTGGATTAAAACAAACTGGCCTGAAAGAAAATGCTTGACAGATGGGAAACAAAATATCATAAATACAGTGTTAGTTACTAGAGAAAAATAATTATGCCTCCATTGCACATAAAATTAGGACTAATGAAACAGTATGTCAAAGCATTGGATAAAAATGGTTCGTGTTTTAATTAGACATGGAAGAAATTTCCTCGTTTGAGCAAGGAGAAACTTAAGGTCTTAAGATCCATCCATCCATCATCTCCATTTCCAAGGAGAAACTTAAGATCCATTTTCAATGGATCGCAAATTAGGCCTTTGATGAAAGAAAGAAGAAAGAACAATTTTATGCATTTAATGAATGATACAGAATCATTAGCCAGGTTTTCTTTCGTCAATGTTGTAAAAAATTTCTTAGAGAACAAATTTCCTGACAACCTTGGTCTTACAGCGAGAAACAACGAGAACGATTTCATCAGGAATCAGAAAAATATGGAAGAAAGGTACCAGGGTCGATGGGATGAACACATAATGGCTGATTACTACTGGAGTATCATGCGTGAGTGCCTGGAAGGAACTCGCTCGAAAAAATTACGCAAAAGAAGCTTTCTCCATGTTTAATAAAGTAACAAAAGGTAAAAAAAAATATGAAATAATCGTATTTTTTCGACCAAACCTATCATATCTCGTAAACTACACGTACATTTTAAAAACATATATGTACCGTTAGAACCAGCATAACGAGTATATTTAAAAACAATTTTAGTCTTTCCGGCATCAAATCCACCTGTGCTGATAGATAACAAAGTAATTTTTTTTTATTCGATTTAAAAATGAACTATCAAAAAGTAACGAACAAATCAATCAATTAAAACCATGTTTATCGTGTTATCAAGAGTTTACTGACTAATTCTATTATTGGAATCTTTGGTATGAACTCGAAGAGATTTACCACTAAACACCAAATTAGTTTAACTTCTCGATTTTAAATAAGGAATAAGGTTGTAGTAATGGACAAACCTGATTATTTTGAATGCGTTGAAAAATTAATTAAATTAGAGGGTCCATATAAACGATTACACAGGAATGCATTGTCAAAAATAGTTAACGAAGTCAGAGATACATTGAAATCTTGTAACAGCTTTATTTTCCTTCTCTGAAAATCAAACTGCGTATTTCTAATCCAAAAGTACCAAGATTTTATGCTCTACCAAAAATTCATAAATCAGGAAAATCAATGAGGCCAATTGTATCAGCCTTTCATTCTCCAACATACTTGGCAAAATGATTAACAAGAGAATTTGAAAATCTACCAAACCAACTACCTTCCTGTTCTGTGATAAACTCAACAAAATTCATAGAAAAAGTCAAAAACACACATCTACAGGAAGGTGAGGTCTTGGTTTCCTTTGACGTATCATCGTTGTTTCCAAGTGTCCCGATTCCACATACCTTGAAGTATCTGAGGGAGTTACTAGAGTTCATCATCATCAAGATCATCTCCTCTCATCTCCTTAACAAGATTATGTATGAAGAAATTTTATTTTCAGCTTAATAACAGGTTTTACGAACAACAAGAACGAACGGCAATGGGCAATCCTCTCTCACCGTTCTTAGCCAACTTATTCATGAGTAAATTTGAAACCGAAGCAAAAGATGAATTCAATTACTTTCCGAAGGCAAGGTTAAGATATGTGGATATTGTTTCTGCAATTTTCGATTTAAAAAATGAAAATTTAGATGATTTTATTAAGAACTTAAATAGTAAATCCCAAAACATAGCTTTCACGCATGAACTCAAAAACGATAGTTTACCATTTCTGGATATTTTAGTCAGTAGACACAATAAAAATAGGTTAGATTTTGATATATTTAGAAAAAACACCACCACTTCGAGATACATTACTAACGATTCGAATGATAGCTTCCAAAATAAAATGGCTAGTTTAAATCTTATTAAACAAAGATAATTATTACAAAGAATTAAAATTAATTAGGGAGGTATCCGAAATGAACGGTTATAATAAGAACAGAGAACGGTTATAATGAGAAAACATAACTTTAGAAAATTATTGAAAGAATCTTCGACTTTTTTTGATGTCCAATTAACACAAGGATTAGACAACATTTTGAAAAAACTGGACATTAAGGTTGTGTACATATTATAAATTATTATAACAAATATTATAAATTAAGAGACGTCCTGGATAATCCAAGGGATAAAGTAGATCAACATGAAAAGTCGGGAATTTACGAAATTAGTTGTCAAGATTGTGATCGAAGGTATATTGGGCAAACTAAAAGATCCATATTAACGTGATATAAAGAACACATTGCCCACATTAGATAGGGGAGAAATGAAAAATCTTGGATTGACATGACCACAATATAGATATTAGTAGTTTAGAACTGGTTAAAAGTGTAAATAACAATAGGGATTTGGATGCATATAAAATCATTCAAATAGAAAAATGTAAGAAAAAATTAATCGGGATAAAGCACCTATTCCGTTCAGTCAACTTTTTCAATTATTAATGTAACGCTCAGTAAACTTCACGGTTCATGATTTTTACACGCTTCATTAGGTACAATAACATAGTTTAGTTTTAGAATTAGATTAAACCATCTCCTGATAATGCTCACATGGTTAGCGAAACGTGCGTCGAGAAGTTAAAAAAAAGTGATTTGGTGTATTGTGGTAAATCCCTTGGATCTCGATTTTATTTAACTAACTCCGATGTGCAGATTAGATTGAATCATCTGCTGAGGATGGTTAGCGAAACGTGCGTTGGGTATTTAAATAAAGTGAATTGGTGTTTAGTGATACATTTTTTCGATTTAAGAGTTTAGTGGTTTGTTCAATTTTGATTACAGTTTGTTTTTCATTTTAATATGGGGACTTTCAATAAGAAGTCTGTTGAGATTTTTAATCGAATTAAATGTTTTTTAAAAATTTATTTTAAGTTTAAAAATATTTAGAGATAGTTATATTTTCTATAACTGTCAAAAAAAGTCAATTGGCAAAAGTTCAATAACACGAAAAGGGCAGTAAAATTTCCTAGTTTTTATGACAATATTGCTGCCTTAGGAGGCAGCAACATTTTTATACAAAATGTGTGATAAGTATAAATATAAAGACTAACAAAGCTCAAGAAATTATTAAAAAATCCGCAATGGAAGTTTTGAAGAAAATTAACATTATAGCTTAATTAGTATTAATATTTGTATCGTGGACAAGTTACAAAATTTTCTTGATGGATGTTCCTATAGGATAAAAAAAAATCTAAAAATCATTTCCAATGGTGTTCACAGAATGTAAGAAAAAAAGTTAACATGTTAAAAAACGCAAAAATCTACGGAATGTAATTTTTAAGAATCTAATTAAATAAAAGTAAAGAACTTAAATTAAAATAATTTAAATTATATATATATATTGCAGAAAATTAAAATTATTACAGAAACTCGTTTACGAGTTTTAAAGATTTAAAAATTAAAAAAACATTATGTCACTTGAATTGAATCATAATAAGAGTAGCCTTATTTTGATGTAATTGTTAATATTTATTTAAGATGTATATTATTTAAGAGTTAAAACATAAGTGACAAATTACCCCCCAAGGAAACGCAAAGTAAAGAAATAAAACCAATTAAATCTTAATAATTTTAAAATTAATACAGATATCTCAAAGAATTAAATAAAAGCTGTTAACTAAACATTAAATTATTAATCATCTTTGAAAAAGATTGGTATTTACCTAGACGAGAAGACCAGAAAGAACTGCCTCGAGCTGCACCAACTTCACTACTGAGCTTGATGGACCATGCCAGGCTCTCAGTTCCTCACTCAGGATAAGAAGTTGTAAGCTATTGGTCCAGTACAAAAACACTTAAGCAAATAGTATCGCAGTACATAAAAGCTTTTGTTTTGCTTTTTACCTTATGACACCAAAACAATGCCACAATAAACTTGTTTTACACCAGGTTATTTGTCAAAACCACACGTACAAAACACGTATTAAAAAACCCCGAACCATAAAAAAAACCATCTATGCCAATAGGACCGTTCATACACTAGTCTAAACATGGCATTATTTGCGAGTTCAAAATTATGTGTTTATGCGAATTGTTTCCGTTTGTTTTTTATGATCGATGGACTTGGAATGAACCTCTGTTTTTATTTCAGGCGAACTTGTACTTTATTGTTTTGTCATTTGAGCGCTTAGACCGAAAGAGCCGGGATATCATTATGACGTGCTTTTTCTTTCAAGAAGAAATGAATAATGGCCCACTTAGAAATGAACTTGCGTTGCTAATAAAGTATATGAAAACATTGAGATTAAAACTGTCAGCAGCTGGCTTTTTTTATGTTAACCTGCAATTAATTTCAACTTATATTTCAACAGTGTTTTCTTATTTAATAATTATATTACAGTTTAATATGACTTTTATATAAAATATTTTATTACTTTAGTGTACATTAGAAAATATATGTATGTATAACTTACTGTTTATCTTTGTTGATTTTGTTTTCAAAAAATGATATATTTGTTATGAAAAAATGATAGTCAAATATTATTAGATCATTCCATACATATACCAGGTATGTAAATATGAAACCGGATTTTTTTATACAAAACACACGTTTACTGTACGAAAATGATAAAAAATACTTTATTTGATGTGTTGCCCATCGCTCGCGTCTGATAATTTGTGGATGCCACACCAAAAAAATTGTTGCTCTTTTGAGGCAAGCCAGTCATCGAGCCATTTTCGTAAATCTTCGTAAGAAGCGAAGCTCTGCTCAGCAAGTGTGTGTCCCATCGATGCAAATAAGTAGTAATCGGACGGAGCCGAGTCTGGTGAGTAAGCCGCATGCGAAAGTATTTCCCAACTAAACACCTCAATCGTTTCCTTGACCAGTTTTGCTGTATGTGATGGTGCATTATCATGCAGCAAAATCACTTTGGGTTGCTTTTTTCATATTCTGGTAGTTTTTCATGCAAAGTTTGATGCAAATCGATCATTTATTGTCCGTACCGTTCAGTATAAACAGTTTCGCCAGGTTTTAGTAACTCATAATAGATCACACCCTTCTGATGCCACCAAACACAGAGCATTGTCTTCCGTCCATAGCGATTTGGCTTTGCAGTCGATGCCGATGGTTCGCCATGAGTTACCCATGATCTTTTACGCTTAGGATTCTCGAAATATATTCACTTTTCATCGCCAGTCATGGTTTTTCAGTTTTCCTGCTGTCTTTCATTTAGTTTATGTGGAACCCATTTTCCCACCTTCTGGATCTTTCCCATGGCTTTCAAACGTATAGAGACAGCTTCTCGTGTCAAATTTAATTGATCCGTGAGTTATTGTTGCATTTGAGCGTTATCCTCATCCAACAATGCTTGCAATTCGCCATTTTAAATTTTTTTTGGTGGTCTTCCACGTTTTTCGTTTCTCATGTCAAAATCGCCACTTTTGAATATGTTATACCACTCAAAGTACTGTGATTTACCAAGAGCATGCTCACAGTAAGCTTCGACATGCATTCGATGGCATGTTCAACGCTATGACGCGGTTTGACGGTAACTACATTGACAGCTAGGGCCATCTATGGGCAAATTACGGTTTCATATTTACAGATCTGGTACTCATATCAATTAGATATCCCCGTATTTAAATTATTACATTTTCAAATACACTGGTAGTGTCGTTATTTTTTTATATACAAAAACTGGTAAGGCACAATGACGCTTAAATTTTAGGTTACGTTTATATATTTGAGTCTCTTCAACTCTCATAACTTTAAATTGTGACTTGATTAACCTCAGCTAGCAGCCCCCAAGGATCCTAGGTTTGTGCTTAACCTTTAGTTTTGTCCAAGACCTACCGATTGGGGAGTGACCAACGTAAAAAACATATCAGAAGGCATCCGGGTTCACCCAGCCTCGAATTAGTGTGATTGGAGAGATCGCAGGGTTACCGATTTAACTAAACAGTTTTCTAATAAGAGTGTCAGAACTTTGAAACTTAATAGCGGCAAGACTGTTTGAAATGCAAATGTCACTCGTAGAGTGCTGTGTTCAGTACATTGTGTCAATTTACCATGGAAAGATACACGATTCAACAGCGCGTAGAAATTGAAAGTTGAAAGGCGACCTCCACTTTGAAGAAAAAATAATCTTTTTCGACACTGCGCACTTCTAGCTTAAGGGGTTTTTAAACAAATATAACTGCAGAATTTGTGTCCATGAAAACCACCAAGTGAGCCAAACAGATAACGAAGTACATTATATAAGCGTTATGCGGCATTTGGGTGTGTCGATCCGAAAAAAACGTCCAGATTTGTGGTAAAATAGTTGATGGTTATTGCATTACGATAGCACACCATCGCACACCGTAATAATTGTTCGTCCAGGCTTCGCTAAAACTCAAACAAATACTGTTCCACAAGCATCACATTCACTGAATATGGTAGAGTGTGACTTTTTCCTGTTCCTTCGATTAAAGAAGCGTTTGAGGCCATAGAAGCCAAGAGAAGTCGCTGGCCGCTTGAAGGAAATAACAAATGTGGAGTATAAAAACTGTTTCCAATAGGGGATTATTTTGAAACAAAATAATTTTGGATGAAAAATAGATAATTCGTGTTTCATTTAAAAAGTCAGTTAGTTTCTGATCATAGTATTTAATTTAGTTTTGGTGTATGATTTTTATTAAATTATATTGATATTTCAGTGTACTTGAGTGTATAACTATCTAAATATCTAAAACACGCAAGCTAAGTATGGTCAAATTGTCCTACTACATTAATAAAAATTAAATGTTTTGCTACGAGGTGCAATCTGCATCTTAAACGTTACCAGAAAGCTGGAAGTTTCTAAACAGGTAAAAAAGTGGTCGAAACTCAGTGCAATGCAGTAAAATGTTGTATGGCGAATCTCTGCACGATAGAGAAAATCGGTCTAGGTATACACAAAGTTATACAGTTATGGAAAAAAAATAAGACTATTTAGACTAACTATTTAGAAAATAGGCTTTCAAGTAAAAAAATTTCTTGGATTTCTTAAAATAAAATGCAACCGCTACAAAAATACTTTTTTAATCATTCACCGTCTTGATAAATATTTGAAACAAAAAATAATTACAAGATTATATAAATTCGAGAATGTCATTTAAAAAATAATATGGTCAAAAAATAACAGTGCTGAAGTATATTGAAAACTTTGGTTCACATTTTATCAGAAATTGGTTTTTATTGTTTGATTGGCGTTAGAGTAAGTTAGATGTATGTGTATACAAACATTTTAAAAACTATGTGTCGTACTAAACATTGTACTAACGAGGAACGTCGACTAATTTTCAAACTGCGAGAACAAAAAAATCTTATAAATTTATTTGTCAAACTTTGAAAAGATCTGCTTGCGTTGTTTCCAAAGTATTAATAAATACTTCACACACTTCTAGTCGAGAAGATGTTCGTTTAATTCGCAAAGTCTGTAACAATCCTTTTTTGACTTCAACGGTTGCTAAACGGGAATTACAGTTATCAATCAGTACGAGAACTATTAGGAGACGTTTACAACAATTTGGCTATAATGGCAGAATTGCAAGGAATATTATTGAATAAAAATATTGATTTGAATAAAAAACGTTTAAAACAACGTAAGGAGTTTGCACAAAATAAATTAAATAGAGAATATTGAAAAAAATGTTCTTTTCTCCGACGCAACTAAAATAAATTTATTTGATAATGATGTTCGTCGACGAGTAAATGAATATTTCAATCCAAAAAATACTACTGGTTGCGTCAAACATGGTGGCAGCAAAAATAAATTTGGGGTTAATTTTCATATACCCTTGGTCCAATTCATTGTATAAATGACCAAAGAAATTTACTTAAACATCTTACTGAATATTATGTCGCCTTATTCCGAAGAATATTACGGTGGAACTTCCAGCACTACAATGATCATGAAACATACCGCCAAAAGTGTGAAGACTTGGTTGAATACTCACAATATTGGTTGTCTACCTTGGCCATTTCAGTCCCCAGACATAAATCCTATAGAAAATTTTAAAAACGCGTGTAATTTTAAGGAAAACATCAAATACCAAAAAATTATGGGAGGCTGTTTGAGAAATCTGGTATTCCATTCCGGCTGAAGTTTGATGCAATCTTATAGACTCCATGCCTAGATAATGTGCCACAGTTTTGGAAAATAAAGGCTATCCAACAAAATACCGTAGTTTATAGTAAATACTAGTTTATATACTTGTTTAGTTATTTAGACTAGTTTGTCTTTGTTATACTACATTTTTTTTGTGCCTGCTATTTCTGAACACTATTATTTTTGTGACCAAGCTCTTCTTTATTGAAAGTTTTGTACTTTTTGAAATTTAGTTCACATTTTTTTTTTGTTTATATTTATTTGATATGTCAGTCGATTACTACATTTAATGTATATATAAACTGTTCTGTTCTAGTTTATTTGTTAATAAAAAATAAACTTTTGATTTAGAAATCTTTTGAAAAAAGATTTCTAAATAGTACTCTTGTTTTTTTGGCCATAACTGTATATGGGCCCAAAAATATGAAAATTGTACTATCGTTGACTGGACCAACGTTATATAAATCAAATTAATTAGAATTTCTTCTACAGGGTGCTTTTTTTCGTGGGTCCGAACTTTAAATTGAAATAGAAGAAAACCAAATTAGACGCCCTGAAATTATTTAGTTTATGTGAAATAACATTCAATGTCCGCCCCGGTTACTTCTGACAAAGCGCATTCCGCCAATCCAATTTCCGACCACTTTTTCTAGCAATTGGGGCCTTATGTCCGTAATTGTCCTAGTTATGTTGGCTTCGAAGGCGTCAATAGTTACTAGTTTATCGATATAGACCAAATATTTAATATAAGCTCAAAGAAAATAATCTAAAGGCGTTAAATCACATGATCTTGGTGGCCAATTAAGAGATCCATTCCTCGAAATAATTTTCTCACCGAATTGTTTCCTCAATAAATCGATTGTTGCAGTGGCTGTATGACATATGGAGCCCTCCTGTTAGAACTACATCTCCCCCAGATCAATACAATTCAAATTCGGAAATAAATAATCCACATAGTTGAATAACAAAGATCAACTTCCTGCGAACGGCTACGAATTGATAAATTTGGATCTTCATCAACACTTCCAGCCACAACGGCGATATTTTCTTCAGAACGCACCGTTTTTTTGTCTTGTTTTATTATCAAACGGTGAAATGTCTTCAGAATTTATCGATAATTCTACGAATACATCGCTCGGTTGGCCTATTATATGCACCATAAAATTTACGAAAATTTAAATTTGCTCTACACGGTTGGTGCACAGAACACTGATTTTAATTAAACTCGAAGATATTTACAACTTAACACCAAATCACTTTTTTAAACTTGGGAGAGACTAAATCATCTCCTGATGATGCTAACATGGTTAGCGAAACGTTTGTCGAGAAGTTTAAAAAAAGTGATTTTGTGTTTAGTGGTAAATCCTCTTCGAGTTTAGTGCGTCACACCGTAGGTTCCAATAGCAGAATTCATCAACTTATTTTGATATTAAATGTTGACAATTTGCAAGCGTTACTCAGATATTAAATGCTCCATGATGATTTGCCAGACTATACAGAATAATTTTGTCACTAGAGGCGGAACTAGAGGCGGAGGCTAGAACTCACAGTTCGTTTGACAGCGACCCCTATCGGAAGTTCGGACAGTCTAAAAAAATCACCCGTTATATAAAGTCCGAGACTAAAATATAGGACAGCACATGTTTTTGCGTATGTTTACGTATATTTTTTTGTGTACCAAACCAAACCTATGAAATGTTAACAAACATTAATTATACGGTAAGACAAAAATATACGAAGGTCGTTTCATAAGTCCTTAGAAAGAGATAGAAAAACAAATTATTTTAGTAGATTTTGTTTATTTTTCAACTTAATCTCCTTTTAGCTCTATACACTTTTCCAAGCGTTTCTACAACTTTTTTAAGCCGTCTAAAAAGTAAGATTTCGGAAGGTACTCAAATAGGTATCTGTTTGAGGCGATGACTTCCTCGTTCGATGTGAACTGTTGTCTGTTGATTCACTTTTTTTAATTCGGAAATAAAAAAAGTCACTGGGGCCCAAATCCGGTGAATACGGTGGATGTTGTAATAATTCGAACTTTAGTTCCATGATTTTGGCCATTGAAACTGTACAGGTGTGCACCCGTGCATTGCCTTGACGGAAGAGGATTTTTTTCTTTTTAAAATAAGGACGATTTTTCTTGATTTCTTCGCTCAACTGGTGCAATAACGACGCATAATACCCTCCAGTTGTTGTTTTTCGTTTTTCGATGTAATCGGTGTAGATGATTCCGTATGCATCCCAAAAAACTGTGGCTATAACCTTTCCGGCCGATTTCACCGTCTTCGCCTTCTTCGGAGCCCATTCGCCTTCAAAAACCCACTATTTGATTGTTATTACACCCTGGAGTGTAGTAGTGTATCCATGTTTCGTCCACATTTATATATCGACGCAGAAACTCATCACGATTGCGACGAAAAAGCGCCAAAACAGCCTCAGAGTCGACCAAACGATTGCGTTTATTCTCCACTGAAAGCAAACGCGACACCCATCTTTCCGATTTTTTTCACACCCAATTTTTTGTGCAAAATTAAAAACACTGTACTTTGCGATAAGCCTGTGGCATCAACTATTTCGCAAACTTTGATTCGTCAATCACCATGTCGTGAATTTTGTCAATAATTTCGGGAGTAGTCACTTCCACTGGACGTCCCGAACGATGTTCATCTTTTGGGAATGTACGGCCACGTTTAAACTCATTTACCTAATTATAAATAGTTGCAAACACAAGAATAGACATGTAACTCAGCTTTGATCTCTTTCGGTGTTAAGTCGTTTAAATATATGTGTTTAATCACCACTCGAAACTCACTTTTTTCCATTCCAAAATCCAAAAATAAAACCATGTGATAAATATAAACGAGACTTTGACAGCTATCTGGTGAATAGTGATGCTTACTAAAAACAAACCATTTCGGATGCTACCAGAATCTTGGATTTTCTAAGGACTTATTGAACGATCCTTGTACAACACTTGTTCTTTATTTTGTAAATACAGCCTGTTTTATCTTTCTTCAACCTACAATTTTAATCCAGTTCTCTTTCTTCCACCGATGTGAAAATAAATCCATCATGGGACTTTTAAAATGTTTAACGACTTGTGAGAAAAAGTCGATACGTAATTGCTAATCAGATTTAAGATCCCTAAGGGTGCAGAAAGAAAAATATTACTGGAATACCCTCTGTATTGACAGACAGACAAAAACCTGCAATTTTACGCGTCACTTCTAAAGGGCCTTTGAAAAAATTTGAAAGAAATTGTGCGGTTTTTTTTAATTCTTGAACAAAACACAGAATTTGAGTTGTTTTCAAAATTTTTTCTATTGATAATTGATGCACAGTGTATGTAATTTAAACACAAAAGAATGACCGAATGACCATCTCTTGCAGTTCCACAGACGTCCACTCTTTTATCAAAATTTTGGATGACATTTTGGCATAACTGTATCTCTATCTCACCAATGACTCGAATAATTTCATCGTTTAGTTCAGAAATCGATTGTGGATTGTTCTTACAGACCTGGCTTTTCAGGTGACCCCAAAGAAAATAGTCTAACGGTGTCAAATCACGTAATCTTGGTTACACACAGTTATATATCGACGCAGAAACTCATCAGGATTGCGACGAAAAAGCACCAAAACAGTCACATAATCTTGGTGACTAATTAACATCACCGTTTCTTGCAATAACTCGTCCAAGAAATTTTTCAATAAATATCAATAAATCAATTGTTTCATTAGCAGAGTGAGATGTAGCGCCATCCTGTTGGAACCACATATACCCCAGAGCAATATTATTCAATTCAACTCACAAAAATCCAGTTATCGTCTCACCATATCGAACACCATTATCAGTTACAGCTTCATCAGCAGCATTCTGAAAGAAACACAGCCCAATAGACCTCCTGACCACAATGCACACCAAATAGTGACTCGTTTAGGATGTAAAGGTTTCTCATGAATCAATCGTGGATTTTCATCACCCCAAATGCGGCAATTTTGTTTATTAACATAGCCCGCTAATTTCAAAATGTGCTTGATTTGAAAAGATGATTCTTTGACCAAAATCATCTGTTTGTTCTTTGATCCAATTGACAAATGCACGAGGTTTTGAATGATCCAGTGGCTTTAGTTCCTGTGTTATTTGAACCTTATATGCCTTCAGAGCTAAATCATTTCGTAAAATACGCCATGTTGTAGATTCACTGAGTCCAAATTGTTGTAAACGTAGACATAAAACGTAGACGTAGTAGTAATGGAGATTTCTGGGTCTTCAACGTATCGAATTAATATGCTTTTGTGAACGACTACTACGACTATATATGGCTCTTCTTTTATCTTCCACCAAACCGGTTTCTTAAAATTTTTGAACAATTCGATTGAAAATGCTTTCAGAAATGTCACGTAATGTTCTAAAAACATTATTCACTGAGCGCCCATTTTCATAAAATAATTCAACAATTCTAACGCGTTGTTTTATTTTGTACGACTTCATTTTTATAAATGTCATATATTACACTTCTGAAATGAGATTAGACCTAGGCAAATTCACAACGCCATCAGTGTTTTATTCAAGAATTAAAAGAACCGCTCAGGTTGAACGATCCGTCATGTTATCTTAACCTCTTTGAGGGGGACTTCGTAGAGGAATATACTTTGGTGGAAAATCGACAGTCTCCTCTTTAAGAGTAAAGTGTCTTTAAGAGTTTGCTGTGTGTTCACCTCCAGGTGTGAAACCACTCAAAAGCTTGGTTAACTTGTCTTTGGAGCCTGAATGATCTAGTTTCCACGGTTTTCTAGAAGACACCGTAGGAAATTTAAGAAAATATGTCATGTAGATATTAAAGATGACTATACAGATAAAAATGATTTAGTTTTAACTATGTGGGGAAACCCTATAAGTCCTTCGCTTCAGAAGACTACTCTTATGTGGAATTTTCTCCGGGCTAAATAATCAATCAATCACGGCGTGGCACGTTCGCAAACTAAATTGTTTGTCCGGATGAATATTATTTGCGGTTAAAAAATTGTTTAGGACTTTACCAACTTTACCAACCAATAAAGATTGGTCGGTAAACCAAAGTAAAGATATACTCAACCATAATTAGACCAATAGTAGTATACGGGTGAGAAACGTGAATTCTAACAAAGAAGAACGAACTATCGTTGAGTGCATGGGAGAAGAAAATACTGAGGAAAGTATATGGTCCCAATTCAAACGGAAGAAGACTGAAGTATTAGAATGAATGAAGAACTCGCAACAATTTTTAATAGTCCATATTTAGTGTTAGGTTAGGGTTAGGATCTCTTCAAAACTAACTTCGTATCTATTAATCATCTTTAATTAGAGAAGTACTGATCTCTGGAAGTTTCAAGAAATTGAAATAAGAATTTTTAGGTGAAGAAACACCTGAAGAAAAATTTCAGTCCAGAAAGAATTTCACGGAAACTTCAATAAAGCTGTCATTCTAGAGCCTCCTCCAGTGGAAGAATTCAAAAAGAAAAATCTGTAGGCAAGTTTTCTTAAAGATTATTAACTTTATTATAGATTTGGTTTACCTTTACATTAAACAAAATTTAAATTGAATTTTTACATTATTAAAATCGATTAAGTAATATTTTTAATGAGCGTCAAATAATTAGACAATTTTCATTTGGGGTTAAATAATCGGCAAAGAGAAAATTAAACACAATTAAAAATGACTAATATCAGAAACGCTAAAGAAACTGCAACTACCTTAAAACAATTTACAGGCAAATTGGAACATTTATATGTATTTTTAAACACCGCAAATTAATTTTATAAGAGATATGGCTTAACCACAGACAACAGTTTATCGGAATTTGTATTTGCTTCGATATGTTCGAAATTAACGGACAATGCAGGTGATTTGATAATGTGTAGACCAGATTTAGATATGTGGCCGCAATTAAGAGCATCTCTAATAGAAAAGTTCGGTGGTAAAATTACAACAGGAATACACAGGTTGACATCATTACACAGGTAGTTATTAAAACAATTTCTCACAGAAATGGCCTAGCACGTCCCATTCTCAAGAACCTGCTTCTCCTTTATATCATGTTGTCATTGAAATTATTTGACCTTGACTTTGGACTGGACAATGTAGGAATTACCACAAGACCGTAGAGGGGGTATTTCCACAGTATTCTATGACAGTAGGAAAGTAGGGAAGCAAAAAAAACATTACAGTAAGAAAGACTGACCTCATAGAACTTCTTTTAAACCTAGTACTTCAAACATAAAATATGCTCCCCTTGTTAATACAAAAAGGTGCTTCTTTCGCCCCCCCCCCCCATATTAAGCTTGGACTAATGAAAAACTTTGTCAAAGCCATCAAGTATTCAAGCATTCAAGTACCTAAAAGAAATATTTCCTCAATTAAGTGATGCAAAACTAAAAGAAGGCATATTTCTTGAACCTCAAATAAGGAAGCTTCTAATTGATTTTCGTTTTGAAAAAAAATTAAATGAAAAGAAATTGGCAGCTTGGAAGTGTTTTGTAAGTGTAGTGAAAGGATTTTTGGGCAACAGGAAAGATGAAAACTATAAAAACCTGATAGATGAACTTTTGAAAGCCTGTGAAATACCAAGGCATGTCGCATGCCCTTCAGTAAGGGACAAACAAGGAGAGAAGTTTTAACGGGACATCAGGATGATGGAAGCAAGATATCAGGAACGCTGATATCTTGCGTCAGAACACAGAGGAGATGATGCTACAGAACATAAGAGGAAAAGTTTTTGTCGCTGTGTGACATAATATATTTTTTATTCACATAATCCTCAGTAATGTCTTTGGATAGACTTAACACATTTTACAGGTTTATATCACATAAATAAATAATTGTAAAAATATATCGTCTCCTTTTTTTCCCAACCATCGACCCCTTGTAACAAAAAAAACTGTACGTGTTACAGTAATTATCTTTAATTACTATATTTTTTATATAGTTCATGTTTTTTTTTTTCTCTTTTTTGGGTTTTCCGCTACGATCTAAAACTCCAAAAATATAAAAAATATCTGTTCTTATGTAAATAGAGAATCACTGGGTAAAAAACAAAAAACCAAACGGAGACAAATTTCTCAGTGAATTATTACAGAAATTTATTTAATTAATTTTAATTAATTATTTATTACAGAAAAGAATCTCTGAAAAATTTGTCTCCGTTTGGTTTTTTTTCCCACTGATTCTTTATTTACATAAGAACAGATATATTTGATATTTTTTGAGTAATTATCTTATCATTTTCGGATTTAGGACTACAAAATACTTCATGTTTCATCAATGTTACCTCCAAAAAGTTTAAGTTTGTTGACCTGCGTTATTAACGAAATCAAAAATGAAACATTTTCAAACTTTATATTATCTGAGAAGTCAGTTCATGCAACCAAGAAATTGCATTATGCCTCGAAATATTAATAACAATAATAATTTTGGTAACATAAATTTTAATCAAAGTAATAATAGTAATGACCGTCATAAAGAAATTATTCAAGAATTTGTCCATTTTAATTCCAGATATAATAATAATAAATATAATCAAAATGCATTTATCATTATTGACATAAAGAGCTACCGCCAAGAAAATTCTTTACAAACCAATAGGTATTTGGAAAACAGAAGGACGCTTTTCCCGGATAGAGTGGCAAAAAGGTAGATAAGCCAGTACTAAATTTATCGATTAAATCCAATTAAAACCCTAACAGATATAGAAACAATTATAACGATTCGAATTTTAAATTTCAAGAATTAACTAATGTAGAAAATATAGGATTTTACAGAACTAAATAAATCAGACGAAGTTTAAAAAAAATAACGATTTTTAGAGAAATAAGTTTCTCAAAAAAGATAAAGTTGAACATTTTCAAGAAGGTTCGAAAGACGAAATATCTTAGATTTAAATAATTCATTGCCAAACTCTTTACAATATATGTAATAAAAAAAATATTTTCAGAAGAGATCTATAAATCAAATACAGTAATATCCCGACTTAAGCTACCCCATCTTAAGCGAATTGGGAGTTGCGCGATTTTTTAATCAGGCGCACGTTTACAAATTGTTTTATTTATTATAACAAATAAGAAAAGGAAAACATTATTTTTGGGACGTAAACAAAACATTATGAAGGATTTCGATACAAAACTAAAAGTTTGTGAATTGACAAAGAAGTTTGATCTACCAGAATCGACAGTCAGAACAATTAATATAAATAAAGCAAAACATTCTCGAAGCTGTGATAATGCACCATTCGTAAACGTCATGGTATTATCGGTGAGATGCAAACAATGATGAAATTTTGGTGTGATATTTAATTAAGAGTGAAAAACTGCCCTGTTGATCAGAACAAGGTGTGCTCTCAAGCACACCGTGGCGGCGGCATGTGCTGATAAAGAGACTGCGTCTCTCTATCCACAAAAACTCAAGGTTATGATAGAAGAAGTTGGGCATCGCAGCTAAACTGTATTCAACTTGAATGAGACTGGATTGTTCTCGACGAAAATGCATGAAAGAAATTTTATCGCGCGTGAAGAAAAAAACCTTTCCAGGTTTTAAGGCCTCCGAAGATCGATTGACAGCGATGGTTGGCGGGAATGCAGCTGGTGACTGTAAGTTAAAACCCCTCTTAGTTTATTGCTCGGAAAATCCAAGAGTTTTAAAAAATAAATCTAAAGTTGGTTTGGCCGTGATTTTGACCCACTTGTGAAAGGTGAATTTTTGCCACCAAATACAACCAGTTTGCTTCAACCGATGGACCAGTGTGTCATAATTTAAGATGCTTTTTAATGCATTAAGAAGTTTTAGATGCCGTGAACATCATTGGAAAATCTTGGGATGAAATTTCACAAAAAACTTTAAATGGCGTCTGGAAAAACCTGTGTCCATTTTTTTTCACTAGTGAAAACAGCGCCAGAGTCTGATCGTATTGATACCATGTTATTGAAGACATTGTCAATCTTGTTTGACAATTAAATTTCGAAGTGACGTACAAGAACTGCTTATCTTAGGAATTAGATATTTACGGGATTTAAATTTAAATATCGAATTAGTAAACAATGTAATTTTTAACGATGAAATCATAATACTAATGTACTATAGGTTTGTTCTATCAGTCGTCCAAAAAACGGTCAGAAGCGTGCTCATTAGAATTAGAATCAGGAGCAAACGACCGAGTTGGTGGGGCCACATCGAATGGATGGACAGCAAAAGACCGGTCAAGAAAATATTGGAAAATAGCAGAGAAGGATCAAGACCCAAAGGAAGACCAAGGAAAAGATGGAGAGACGGAGAATAATGTAGGCTGTGAGAATAACGGAATGGAAACGGAGAGCAAGATATGGAAAGTAGTGGACAAGGATAAAGGAAGATGCAAGAAAACATTGATTCAAAAGGCGGCACTCTTCCTCTATAACTAGATTATAGAGGTTATGGAAACGGGTGGTCACCTTGCTATGTAAGAAAAAACATAGACCTAGATACCCCTAGAGGGAGGCAACTGTCCTGAGGCTGTCGGTCCATTGAAAATAAGAATGTTACATCGACAGTCAATTGTGTAATTTATATAATAGGGAATATTTTAAGCTGTATTGGAAAAATGTAATCCTGGTCTGGGATTTTACGTACGGCTAAGCCTTTGATAATATTGTGTGTACATATTATTTAGTAGGTTCGATCGCATGCGCGGTTCATTTTCAAGAGAATTCTCTAAGGAGTTTATACATAACCCACTTTGAAAATGGTCGCGAGACCGAAACATGTCAGAGAATATCTTGAATATATTGTGAAATATCAACGTTTTAATTATTATCATTGATATTATTTAGGTTAAGTATTCACACCCTCTTTTGGAACAAATAACTGTAGCAATATTTCCTTGTACTTTGTAGCAATAAAGAATTTTTCAATAAGAGTGTCAGAACTTTGAAACGTAATAGAGGTAACACTATTTCAAATGTAAATGTCACTCATAGATCACTTTGTTCAATACATTGTGTTAAATCACCATGGAAAGTTACACGATACACGAACTGGGTTCTAAAGCAGTTGGAAGACGACCCCCACCTTGAGGAAAAAATAATCTTTTCCGACGAATCACAATTCTGTCTTAATGGGTTTATGAACAAGCATAACTACCCGATTTGGGTCGAGGAAAACCATCACGTGATTCAGGAGTTACCTCTTTATCCTCAAAAGTCACTGTTTGCTGCGGTTTATTGGCTGAAAGAGTAATAGGACCTTATTTTTTTGAAGACGATAATGGAAATCATATTACTGTTAATTGTAAACGCTATAGGAATATGTTAAGAGAATATCTTTGGTCTGGAGTGATAAATGTGGATATAAACAATGTTTTCTTTCAATGTGATGTTGCGACTTGTCACATATCTCTCCAGATAATCGATTTATTGCAAGGAAAATTTTCTGGACGCGTTATTTCGCGAAATGCTAATGTCAACTGGACACCAATATCATGAGATCTCACGCCTTCGGATTACATTTTGTGGGGTTATTTTATATCTCTGGTTTACAGAAATAAACCCGGAACAATTCTTGGTCTAAAACGATACATTTCAAAACACCATGCTATTATTTGTCAAAATAAAAATTAATGAATTATCACCTGTAGTTATTATCGTTCTTGATTTTAAAGTTCTGACGCTCTTATTAAACAACCCTTTACATGGAAATGGTATTGTACATATTTTCTGAGTGTATTCCTTTACACATGTCGCACTGGTAAATTTTGGATGTGCTTTTCAATAAAAATCACACCATCAGTAGTACGTGTGTGTATTACCGCGTAACAATTTACTTTGCGGTTCCAAACTAAAAACATGTCGTCTAGATCATTACTAATATGCCAATTAATCATAACTGGATCATAAGTAAACTGGATAACTTTTGGATATGGTTTCATCGATATGGTAGCGTTATTTAAGTTCTAAAAAGGACATATTTACTTAAAACCAGAAAAAGTTATCTTTAAATGATCTGGTTTAATGTTATGAAATACCTATATAATTTTTAACTTTAATTATTCTTTAACTTTTAAATATATCCAAATATATATAAATACTCAATTAATATTTTATTAGCATTCATTTGGATAATGTATTAATTAAATTACTTATGATTCTAATAGAATATATTTCAATAAACTTTTTCTTTTTTTGTTGAAGAATAATTAGACACACCTTATAAAAATGTGTATTGTATCCTTTTAGGTCAAAATTCTTGTTATGGTCAAACATTTGAACAGAACTAAATTACAATTATTGCATAAAAATATCTCACTGATTCGTTCTCAATTCCAGTGACCTAAATTCCTTAAAAAAAATTTTTCACTTTACTCTGGGATATATTATTATAAGATTTGAAACCATTTATAACGTACAATAAGAATCTCTTCATATAAAGAATAGATATTATCTGGAAGGTTTGTTAAATACGTGCCCGTTGAAATTACCTCGGAATATGATTCAAAATTTGACGATAGCCTTGCTGAATTCCCTACTATTAATGTAATTTATAAATAACAAAATTCTTTATTGTAAATGTAACCTACACATGCAAAATATCATCCCACATTAAGACGGCGAATATTTAAAATCCAAATTGGAGAACACGAACATAGCAGGGAATCGAACTAATAATAATGGTATCATTAAAATGAAGGTATCTTCAAATGATTAAAATTTATTATGCATTCCTTCATGAGTACGAAGGCTTGGCAAATTCCAACAATACATTTTTTTCCTGCACGATTGTCGTAACTCGATATTGATTTCGTGACTTTAAAGCATGGTACGATTTTGATGATTCTTTAATATCTAAAACTGAGTGTATTCCTTTTTCGAATCTAATTTTTTTTCAAAGCGAAAGAATTTCATAAGTAGGGTAAACTGGTAAATGGAAGTTCATCGACATTTTGACATACCTTAACCTAACATTTGTTTAATGGGCTTAGGGGACGATCAACTGGCTTTAACATTTTTCTTCAATTTCGGTTTGTTGTCACAAAGCACTGCACAAAGATTTCCGGACACAGTGAACACCAAACTGAAAACTCCTGGTTGAAATTTATCGATAGATATTACCAGAATAGTTCGCTTTGTTAACATTGAGTCTTCGAGTACGACTCTTGTTTCGGTACGACTTTGTGTGTGCCGTGTTGTAGCTCAATAACGGGCAAGAATTTACAGAGTTGGATTAGATATATTTCGCTATCAGTTTATTAACAATAATTTTTTATTTGAAAATATTCAGATTATTAATTTCTAGATTTTTAATTTTATATAACAATTCTTTATATATTATTTGTTTATTTAAAATATTTTTATGAACACAAATTTACTATTCAGTTGTACAATTTTTTATATATTTTGATTTCCAATAGGCATAAATTAAGACCGATATTATATATCAGTTAGACTAATCCACAAAAATTACTTTAATTAAATCAAAGAAGGTTATTTAACACTAATATTTTTGTGTCAATAATATTTTAAAAATGAATAAAAACTCTTAAATAACTCCTGAATAATAAATTTATTAAAAAGAGAGATTAAAGTAAAAGCTTAGTTCATTGCTGGATAAATATTTGATTTAGTACTGCTCTGTACATCAGCCAGTACTAATACCTTAATAATCAGTTTTCTATAATATGACAATTTTTAAATTATCAATTTTCCATATTTTATTTAATTCTAATTTAAAAAAATACAAAATATTTGAATAAATAAAAAATAACCGTATGTTTAAGTTTTATTATGTGTTGTTATTGTACCTTACAGATATGAGTTAAAGTTTGCGAGTGTATCTAAAAATTAATTGTAAAGAGTGAGCGTTTGATAAAACTCACGATTTCAAAAAGGAAACACAAATTAAATTATTTACATCAAAAAATAAACTTGTAATAAATTGATAATAATCAAAAAAGTTTCCGTAACAAATTGGAGCGAAAAATATATTTAATATAAATTATATTAAATACTTAATTAATTATTACAGATAAATATTAATATATTGCAAAAAAAATATTGTTACTAATATACATTTATAAAAGTATAAACATAACAATCAAATTAAGATTGCAAACAAATATACCAAAATCAAATTAATATTTTTTTAAAATTTATTATAAAACTGGTTAATCTGAAAAGATACAATGAAATAATAAATTTACTAATAAACCAAACAAATCGATGGATAGAATTTTAGATTTGTGCTAATTTTAACTAGTATATTGATATTTTTTATTTCATGCGTATTTAGTACTATTTGTTGATATATTTTTTTGATTTGTATCTAACCTAATTTGTCACCCACTTAAATTAAGTTATAGTTTTGATTTTTACGAAACCATACATATTTCTTTTTATACTAGAATATGTTTCATCACTGTTCAAAATTTATTGCAATAAATTACGTGTTGATCGAGCCTTCAATCCATTACAGTACGTCATATCCAGTTAAAAAACTACCAGAATGGCGAATGCGCCCGAACAAATTGCTATAATTATATTTAAAAATTCTTAATAGCATTAGTTTCCCGTGAGAAACATCATAAATTTATAAACAATAATGATTTATATTTTACCAGCCCTTATCTGACCCTGATCTTTATTGGTATCCTCTTTTAGGGTTTTTTATACCAATATATAGATATTTTTTATATTATTATAGGTATTTTTTAACTTTTCCCACTTTAGTACGAAAATTTAAACTTTAACCATAACACAACAAAATACCATATCACTTGTTTGCAATTCCCGGATGCGTGTTTCCCTATCCATGGAAGCATCATACTGTTTGTTTACATTAAACAGTTCCTAGTGAAGCTTATAAAAAATCATGATGAAGGGTGCACTAGTTCTGCATTTCCTACAAAAATGTATGGCTGTCTTGGTATAGAAACTGGTTATGTATCTGTTGTAGTTTTATAAATTATCCGATGGCGAGCACTATTAAGCAAATATGAAGTGCGTTTAATCATGCTGTGATCCTTGTTATGTAATGAACCACGACTTAAAATTTCATAAATTATCTAAAAATAATCACTAGCAATAGCGATAAATCACCAAACTAATTTTTCATAACGCCTTTCCTTTTGTTAATGCTTGCAACCTGTATTTCTCTTTTGTTGAATCGTTTATATACATTTCTGATATACAATTTTTCCGTATCATGCATTTCACTTTTAAACATTAAACTTCTTTCACTTTTTAATTTTCACACATTAAACTTCTGTGAGTTAAATTTTCCTTTCTGGTGCCATTATCAAAAATATTTATCCACTAAAATATGTAAAGGCCAAAATAATGAAACCTAATAAACAGGCAGCCAAAAAAGGTTAGTAACCAATGGCGGCTCGTGAGGGAGGGCGTTGGGATGGCGCCCCTCCAGCATTTATCACAGTAAACAATTTTTCAGAGCAAAACACCACATTTTATTTCCGTTCAGTTTCTTTCCTTTAACTTATTATATAAAAAATTAAAATCTCCAAATGTACAAGAACGTCTGTCGACCGATCACACGAAATAATACGGATAAAAATTCCTCTCGGCATAATTTTTACATCATTGGGCGGACGTTTACCTCCAGCTACCGTATGCCACGTCAACTTCTCTCGACGTTGATGTTACATGTTTAGCTGGTTACCAGAATTCGGGGGTTTAACTGTTTTCTAAAACATGCGATTTGGACGTAAATTCCCTGCGACCGAACATATCGGTAATTAGTTTTAAACACTAATTTGACAAGTACGGAGCGTTTGATATGTCTCGCGTCGCGTATTTCGTTCGCCTCGCGAATACTTGTTTGACTTTTCGACTTCGAACTTGATTAAAACATATTTAAGAAATTCAATAGGGGAAGATAGACTAAATGCTTTAGGTATGTTAAATATTGAGAGTGCTATGGTCCAACTAATTCCGGACTTTAATGAAAAAGTTATTAAAAAATTTATTTTGAAGAAAAACAGGCGAATGGAACTTCACTTTAAAAATTAGGAAACGAAAATGTGTACAATAACTCTTTTTTGTCATAAAACTTCTACTTTTTCGAATTTTCTCTATTGATTTGCAGTTACAATAAACTGTTAGTAGCTAAGACTGGGTTTTCCCCGAACGCTGATCTTGTGTATTCGATTTTTGGGGAATACCCAAACGAATTATATACTTTATAAAGTTTGCCATAATACATGATACGTCGAGACAAATTTTATTCCATTATAATGAATGATAATAAATTAAAAAATGGTGTTTGTTGAGCAAACCACGAAAGAGGCGAAGGCGCCAGTACTACACTATAATGTAGGATAGATGAGAAAATATTCTTGTCTTTTTACAATGAAATACAAAACCATTTATGTACAATAGTGAGATAACTGCATTCAGTAAAATATTTTATCAGACAAGCAATTTTGCAAAGAACGAAACAGCTGAAAGTGTGATAGGGTAGTATCGGGCCTATTGGGAACATAACACTTTTACGACTTGTCAGTTTTAGTTATCTTTGCTGCAAAATATCGTTCAATATGGCCGCCGACCATATTGGACTGTGCATATTAGTTTTTATTTGCAAGAACTCAAATAAACTAGCAATAATCTCACTAAATTGATTATTATTATCATTAATGAACCATCATTCATGATGGTTGCTTCATTATCTTTTCCTTTGAATGTCAGTGTAAACATTCCAACCATCTGTTCTATTTTCTTCAGTCCAGTTTTGAAGTTTGCTTTTCAACCCTTACTTGTTATACGGTTGGGGGTTCTCTAGATAATCTAGATTGTTATCAGAGATATTTTACCCCGAGGCTAAGGTAGAACGTTCTACCTTCTTTCCTTCCGCGTAGTGAACCTACTTTAATATACTGATGAAATGAGGGGGCTCAGTAGCTTTCTGATGAATCAGGTTCATCCTAAAGAACCAAGAGCCGTCGAAAGTAATCCGCGAGATTTTGTTTTAAGAAATGTCTGGAGCTGTAGGGAAGAGGTTGTTGAAAGAAAGATGGAGCAAACTAGAAAGCTGTATAATACAACGGCTCTCAGTAGAGTTTTATAAAGCAGCATTTTGACTTTTGGGGACAGTTTGCTGATAAACATACTAAAGAATACAGTTGTTTTATTTGGGGATTGATTTTCTGCCTTCCATGCAAAACTAGATCCATGTAGGAATTCTTGCATTTTACACCGTCTGCATTTTACCAGCCAGTTTGATCGCCCGATGAAGGGATAAATACCTTACGATACACTCCTTTGATGATAACCACGTTGCCAATATCATCTCCAAAAAAGTACGGACCAATGACGCCCCTTGACCCTAAATGAAAATAAGCAGTAACTATTTGAGGACGTAATTGCTCGATTGTTTTAAAAATTTGTATTGTTTGTATATTTCAAAATAAAAAATCAGGTGTTATTATAATACAAAAATTAAAACATTATATATTGTAGGAACTGGAAAATATATTTGGTTTCATAAAATATGTAATAATGTATACATAATAACGGTAAATAAAGAATATTTTTAGTATATTATTTAGTACTGCAAAGGAGAGATATATGTCTGTGAATCTTATGTCTGTTTTATAAATTGGTTATGTAAAGAAAAAAGATTGAATATATACAACTTCAAAAGGCAATATTTCGAAAATGTTTTATCTAGTATAAAAATAATATTTAATTCACATTTAGTATTAACATTGACAAATCATCTCATACTAAGTAGCACATCTATGATTTTGTATTTGTTCCTTATATACATTTATAAAAATATAAAAATATCAATCAATATAAGATCACAAACAAAAATATGTTAAATAAATACATCACAATGAAAAAATAGTTTGAACAAACCACGTATATCTTTTTTGGCTGAAATCAATTTTGGACTATTGAACAAATGTGAATTTGCGTTGATTTAAAATACATTTGTCCTATTTTTTACTTTATACCTAGATTGCTTACTCATTTTACAAATTTTCTATTTAAAGCAAATTCATATTTGTTTAAACTGATTGATTTTATTTTATACCTGATTTGTCACACATAGAAATTAATATTTAGTTCAGATTTTTACGTAACCAAGTATAAATATCTTCTTTGTTTTTATTGAGCCAGTTTATATTTAGTTGTATGATTTCCAAACTTTGTTGTAATGCTCTAGATGCCGAACCGACGTTCATTCCATTGAAGTAAGTGGTAACCTGTGAAAAATAAGATTCAAAGATACACCAAATCTAAATGATATTAACTTACTTCATAATAATCATATGGAGTGGATAAATGTGCAGTTACAGCTGATATGAGACTACCCATCATTGCAGTAGAATTACCAAATAAAGAGTGCATTGTGGGCCAATAGGCTTTCAAATGCCTCCATGCTAACAGTTTCCCTTCTGGATTTGCTGCTACTACTTCCAGAACGATTGTTACATCTTCTGGAAGTATTGTGTTCTTATCTAACGTTTCAATCAAGTATCTGGAACATAATGTTTAATAATTTTTGGAATCATCTATTACGTTGTTTTAGAATATTGTAATATGAGAAAATATAAAAAATGAGCGATTGTCGTTTCGTAAAGAATTTACATTTTCAGAGCCGATACTTTGAATAGAGGCCAATAAAATTTGAAATTGCAAATTGCAATGGTTTTGATGGCTGTGATAAATTTTATTCATTTGTGGTATAAAGGTATCTGTAGTATACGAGCATAGAGTGAAAAGTCTGATACTTTTTGTATAGATGGCGGTGTGATCGCATTTCTGAAAAGTAGCTTCATCTAGTAACTCTCCATGAATTTCAAGCCGATATGACATTTATTTTTATTTTGACAGTTTTCGAAAGTAGATAAGTTTGATGTTTTGACCCAATTCTTTCACATTTCATGGTTCATAAGACATTTACTTAGTTTTAACGTGGTCAAACCTACACGAGTGATGCTTAGTGCTCAGGACTCCCTGCTGTGGCCACTATTGCAGAAATGGCTAACAAAATCCATGATATGGTGTTGGACGATCGCAGAGTGAAGGTTAGAGAGATTGTTAGGATAAACATCTCAGATGAATGCACGAAACCTCCTATACGAACATTTGGGCAGAAAGATAATAGCGCGATGGGTGTCGATTTTCCGCACTGCGGACTAAAAACGGAATTGAGTGACTACTTCACAGCGGCGTTTGGACATGTATAAGCTCAATCTGAAGGAGTTCCTACGGCGATTCGTGATTGTTAATGAAACTTGGATTTATCACTACACTTTCGGTCACTATACTTTCGGTCAGAGAGTCTCGCAACACATTATCTTATCACATTATCGACTATTTGGAAAATGGAAATGTGATCACAAGAGGTATTAGGCTGCATTATTGATCATTATGAAAAAAAATTCACCGAAGAGTTGATAAAATAACGCCTGCATTTGGCGAAGGACAAAGTGCTGTTTCACCACGGTAATGCACTATAAATTTATGGCGCATCCACCATATTTTTCGGACGAGCCCCCTTCCAACTTCCTTCTGTTCCCAAACATCATCACTGATCATCGCTGAAACAGAGGACTATTTTCGTTCGACAAATTGTATCTTTTGGAAGGCAGAAAAAAGTTTGAAAATCTCTGGCCGCCATGTATCAATATACTATCACACAACAATGTTTCATTAAAAAATGTCTCACTTTTCACACCACCTTCTATTTATCTTGAGTTGTAATAAATTCTATACAGACTAATGGAAAAATAAAAAATTCTCCTATTTTACCAAACACTCTATTGAGACTAAAAATATTATATGGACTATTGCCACTAAGAGTAAAAAACTAACATGTAAAAATTTATGGAAAAAACTGCTAGATAATGAATAAATTACCCGTGTTTTCCCCATAAGATATTAACTTTTCCCTAGTTCAGTATGTAAAACTGTTGAGTAATACCTTTGCAATAACCAAGGGTCCCCTCTAGGTTGACCAAGCGCTTTTAAAAGAAGTTTTCTTTCACTTGCTACATTCGTACTGTTATAGGCATTCCAGCAAAATTGCCATTCTGCCATTCCACCAAACTTGATACCTGCTGAATAAACAACTTCTCTCAAATTTGGATCCAGAGTTTCATTATGAAGCATCCATTTTTGAAAGAGGGTTTTAGCTTGGGTTACCGTTTCATTCAATTCACAAAGGACTGCAGCAGATAAAACTTTTGCTCGAATAAGTCTACAATATACGGTTTTTCACTACATGAATACTAACAATATGAATGAATTGCTTACTGGTTTATATGAGATCCGGAACTTTTCCAACCAACATGCTGTGTAATAGGTTTAAGCAAGTGTCTCATATATTTTAGGAAGAGTTTATATGGAAGTGATTCTGACATTCTTCTTGCCCAGTTTTGAAAATGTTCTATAGCTGTAGCCCAAGGTACATAATCTCTTTCTTTGATAAGATACAAAGATAGTTCTAATGGAATGGTGGCTTTTAAGAGACCAGCTCTAAAAATCAATTCACAATTATGCAATGAATTATATATTTGGTTCTGATAGCAGTTTTGTATGTAATGTCTGAATGATTGTGGCGTGTTCATATATTTTTTCTCCTTTATTTGGGTTAAAAAAAAAAAACTTAAACGTTAACGTTAAAAGTTTGTAATTTTTTTTATAACATTTTTATATCTTTAAAATTTTGTTCGTTAGGCAAATTTATTACAAAAAAGAATCACTGAGAAATTTGTCTCCGTTTGGATTTTTTGTTTTTACCCAGTGATTCTTTCTTTAAATAAGAACAGGTATTTTTGATGTTTTTTGAGTTTTAGACAGTGGCGAAAAACCCAAATAAAGGAGAAAAAATAGCAGTTTTGTATGTTTTTAGTGCATTTTGTAGGGATTTTTCGTTTAATTATGTATTGACCATATTCTTCCTACACACTTATCTCTATTATCTTTAACAGATTGAAATTGAAATGCCTTTCCAATTCATGAATTCTCATTTTTCTGCTTAATAGAATGTGTAATAGTCTACACAGGTCTACCAAATACAAAAAAATGTTGGTGCCGCCAAGACTTAAACGTAATTTTAAAGTATAATCTAGCAACGCCCTCAGTAACACTAAATTATCAAAAGTACGTACAGTTTTTAATCTACTCATATTGCTACCAATATTTTCTTCTCAGTAGCCATTTAACTTGTTTATTTTTGTTGTTTGTTACAAAAATTAAAAAAGCTAGTAAATAAAACCTGGATGATGTCATTGTTAAAACGATCGTATTTACCGAATATTATATTTTATACCCGAATATTTTTTGTTAGGTTTTTTGTGAGTATACGGAAAAAGTTTCGAAAACCTATATCTGAATTTGTATAATGCGAATTTCGATTATTTTAACTTGAATATTAAAGACGTTGATAAACCATGGATTCCAAACAATGTTGCAAAATTAAATGATCAATGCACGAACATTTAATGCAATGAACGAATGGCAAAAGAAGCCAATTGAAGTTTGGTGTGCCTATAATTTGGAGGGAGCCAAAAAATTACTATGATGCCTGTTATTTTTGCTTAGTCAAGGTACATAGTATAAATCCAAAAAAAATGACCTATTCCAATCTTGTTTCTGCTAAAAGATCTGTTTACCATTCAGAAGACATCCCTGTTCCAATTTTTCGTGGGCTGCCTGATATTTCAGATACAGAATGTAGTACATTCGAAGATATGCAAGCTTGTATTAAAGAAGAAAGGGATCATTTTGAAGCTACGTCGTCAAAACCCCTACTTTTTACTCAAGACGCTTGAGAATTAGTTCGATCCCAATTGCTATGAGAGTGTTGTGGCCTAATGAAATGGATGATAAGATGACAAGAAACCATAAATAATAATGGTCAATATATAATTAATTAAAATTTGTTTCTTTAGCATAAAACGATAGTCCTTTCTAAATAGTCCACTAGTTAGATGGATTATTTTTACCTGCATAACGTGAATGCATCATCAATTAAACTAGCTCTGTCTGCTGCACTTAAAAGAGTATGATTCTTTTTCAAGAGCTCAATCAATGAATGCCACATTTCTTCTTCGTACATTACTCTGTAAAAACCTGTTTGATTAACATTTGCTTTAATCCATTTTATATCTGGATCAATTTCAAATCGAACTGAAAATAAATAATTTGATGCAGTAGTTGACGTATCACACGTTTACATAATAAAATACTTACTATCTGTCATATTTAACCAAACTGTGTTAACAATTTCACTGTCATTGCTTGTTTTGTACGTAAGCGGAACATACCACTTATAGTTATATTTTGATTTTGGTTGCAAGTATGTGCTGTTTCCAATATCAGCAGTCAATAAAAATCTAGTTTGAGTTGCTGATATTTCGTTTCCTTCTTTTATCAATGTTATGAGAGGGAATCCCATCTGATGCGTCCATGTATCCATAACAGTCTAAAATTTCATCTAAATGAGCATTTATTTCGGGAAACTGTTAAATACAAACTTACTTTTACGTTAATAGAATCATTTGTATTTCTGCTTAACACGTTCCAGATATCTTTAATGTCGCTTGTTGAATATTTGTAAGTTGTGAGATAATCGTTAAGGCCATTCTGTAAAGTTTCTTCTTGTAAAAAGTTACATACCATGTGTATAACTGCAGCACCCTATATAAACAAATTTTCTACTTAAAGCATCATAAACTGATATACTACTGCTTACCTTGCTGTAAGAAATAGTATCAAAAATATTATCGATATCTGAAGGGTTTTGCACAGCGATACTTATAGAATGACTGCTAACTAAAGCATCTAGAGCCATTGCTGGCTGAGTCTTGTCTATGATAAATTGATCCATCATTTTCCAATCTCGATAATAATTGTCCACCCCTAAATATTCTAAATACGTGGCAAAACCATGGAACAGCCATAGGTCATCCCACCATTTCATGGTTACCAAATTTCCAAACCACTTCAAATCAAAATATATTTTTAAAGTTTATTTTTTAATTAGCCATTAATGGAATATTTTCTTACCTGTTGTACTATTTCCCTAGTGATAGTTTTAACAATCCATTGTTCAACAGATGTGGAGGGTTGTGTAGAATCATATGAAGCAATATCACGCAAAGTTATCAGACCCCAATTTTCAGCTGCGTCCTCAATAAAATTCGGAATAGACACCAAATCTAAAACGAAATATTAATACTGACTTGATTGAACAGACACTAGATTCTGCTCAAATCAAAAGTTTCGAAACTGATTCGTTAATTTTCATAAATTTTTACGACAAAGTCTTCTATCCCAGTAATCGGATTTATGTGGTATTTCTTGGATTGAAATGCTTGTTCGCTTGATGTTTGACAGAAGGAACTGTAGCAAGTACATGGGAAAAAATTCTGTTAAGCATTATTATTAGCGGTTTTATTAAAACTTGTTAAGCATTAGAAATAACAGGAAATATTAGACATTTTCGATTTATATTTTTATATTTCCGAAAAGGCAAGAATGCTTCGCAGATCCAAAGCAGATATTTGTGCTGCATACGGTGAGGGTGCTGTTGATGATTTCATGTGCCATAAGTAGTTCAGAAATTTTTGTAAAAACAATTTTAATCTTATTGGTGCATCACGTTCTGGACGACTGGCCGAGGCTGGTCACCCCGAAATATTGACGCTAATTGAAAATAGAGAGATCGGAGAAATTTCTGTCAATTTTATGTCAATTGGGAATGGTTTACAAGGCCGATGTTTGAGTGCCGCATGAGTTAACGGAGAAAGATTTCCGAGTTTCTGTTTGCGGTTCTCAATTGAAGAGTATCAAATCGATCCATTTTTATAGCGGATGGCCAGGACAGGTGATAAAAAATGGATTGTGTATAATGATTTTAAGTTTAAGAGAGCATCGTGTAGGCCGGAAGTTGCTTCTTCAACCAGTTTACACCCGAAGAAGGTTACGCCATCTATTTGGAGGGACTGAAAGGGAATCTTTGGTTATGAGCTATATTTTGTTTGAGAAATATTGTTCGCACCTAAGTGAATCAAAGCAATCAATCCACTAGAATTAGCCAACAGAAAGCGCACTGCGTTCCATCGAGACAATTCTAGATCACTTGTTTTCTTGACCACCCGATACAAACTTTTACAGCTTTTGGCTTGGCTTCATAGCTTTCACACCTGACCATGTAGCCTCCGACTACCATTTATTTAGATCGATTTAGATTGTTTAGATGATAAAAACTTTATTTTCTTGAAAGACTTAAAAAAATCATCTAGATCAGTTGTTTAGCCAGAAACCTTAGAACTTCTATGAGCATGGGTTTATGCAGCTACTGAAGAAATGGAGAAAAATCATCGAACAAAACGGCACATTGAGTGAATGTTTTGATAAAGTTTTTCTTTAATTTTTCTCTAAACAAATGGGACGAAGTTTTGCATCAACTAAAAATAAAGTTAATTACGTCATACAATTCATTAATTTTTGTTAGCCATTTTATAGCTCCTGATTTTCTTTGTCTTTCGTGATGTGAATTTCTTATTAAACAATTGTAAAGTATGCATTTATATAAATTTAGCAAAACTATGGAACAATTTGAAAATTTACTGCTTTTGCTATTTGTAATGGTACACAGATCAACATGATTTTTGTAACCTTTATGAGAATGCTCGTTTTGTATTTTATTTAGGTAGTTATTAAAACACATTTTCACAGAAATAGCCCAGCACGTCCCATTTTCAAGGACCTGCTTCTCCTTTATATCAAGAGAACATTGAAATTATTTGTACCTGACTTTGGACTGGATAATGTAGGAATTACCACAAGACCGTAGAGGGGCTATTTCCACAGTATTCTACGAACATTTAAGATCAGTTTTATTGTTTTCTATACTTTAGTTTGTTTCTGTTTCTTTTACAGTATAGTCAAGTGTTTAAGTCGATTTTATATAAAATGGCAAGTTCTAGTCGTCTATTTTGCAAAAATCTAGCGGATAAGTTTTGTTATATCTGCGGACGATTTATTTTAAAGTCACAAGTTACTTCCATATCCAAGGAAGTCAAAAAAGCCTATCCTTAATATTTTAAGTGCCAAATTGGAGATCAAGATAAAAGTTGGGTTCCTCATGTTTGCTGTGTGAGTTGTCATATAAATTTAGTGCAGTGGATGCATCATAAGAAAAAATCTATACTATTTGCTGTTCCTATGGTGTGGAGAAATCCTACTGATCATGTAAGTGATTGCTACTTTTGTATCACTAAAACAGAAAGGATTTCAAAAAAGTAAAGGGACAAAATTCAGTATCCAAATTTGCCTTCTGTACTTAGGTCAGTTACTTATAGCCATATATCGGTACTACCGGTACCGATTGTACCTTTAAACCTGGAGAAAATGTTTCCCGGTGATTCTAATTCTTCATCAGGATCTGATCCTGGAACTTCCTGAGAACACAACATTTGTGACCCAACATTTTTAACAACTATCAGTGAACCTCACTTAATAACTCAGAATGAATTAAATGATTTGATACGTGACCTAGGATTGTCAAAACAAAACTCGGAACTTCTTGGTTTCAGAATTCAACTGTTCCACAGTTGAATAAAAAGATATTAGTTAAAAATGTAAGTGTTTCGCTTCGCCGAAAACGGAATATAAGTTTTTATAAAATGGGGGATCGCTATGTGTCTGTTGATATTGATGGTTTAATGAATGAGCTTAATATGGAACATGTAACTTCCGTCGAATGTCGAAATACAGCCTAAAAGCAGTCTTGCTTCATAACAAAAACCCATCTATTTCTTTAGCCTATTCAGTGGTAATGAAAGAAACCTATAAACCTGACAACTTAGCAACCATACTAAATCGCGTTATATATGAACAGTATCAGTGGAATATTTGTGGGTATTTAAAAGTGATGGGTATATTGCTAGGACTTCAAGGGGGGTTTTATCAAGTATTGCTGTTTTTGTATCTATGGACAGTAGGGCAACAAAAGATTATTACAGTAAGAAAGATGGGCCTCATAGAATTTCTTTTGAATCTGGTACTTCAAACATAAAATATGCCCCCTTGTTAACCAAAAAAATTGTGTTTCTTCCGCCTCTCCATATTAAGCTTGGGCTAACTAAAACTTTGTCAAAGCCATGGACAAAGAAGGTAATGGTTTCAAGTACCTTAAAGAAATATTGCCTCAATTAAATGATGCAATACTAAAAGAAGGCATATTTATTGGATTCCAAATAAGGAAGCTTCTAGGTGATTTCCGTTTTCAAGAAACATTAAATGAAAAGGAATAGGCAGCTTGAAAGTATTTTGTAAATGTAGTGAAAGGATTTCAAATACACCTATTGTCATAAATGTTACCTGAAAAGAGTTTACATTTGTTGACCTGTGTTATTTGAAGCAAAAAAATATTGTATTTGTATGAAAACTAGTGTTCTGTACCGAGGAGAAAGATATTCTATTGTAACACATACTTTAAAATAAACCTTCGGAAAATTCAAACTTTGCAATTGAAACATTTGTTTATATGCAACATACTCACCAGACCTGGTACTCTGACTAAAATTAATACCGAACAATAACGATACATTTAACGATGTCATGAATAATATTATTATTATTTTAAATGCTATAATTTTAATTTACTACTTATTTTATTATTTCGTTACAATTATATGATACTTACCTAATTTTGGTAAAGGATATGGTATGCCAAAATATGATTCGAAAAAGTCCAAGATATGAGTGGCGGTATTCAATGCAATTGTGGTTTGATTTTTAGAAGGTGGAGGGGTGTATACTGATACTGACAGTCCTCGTTCAGTTTCCTTCCTTAAGTTTGTATAATCACATACTATAAAGGCTACAAGGTAAGTACTCATTTCTGAGGTTTCTTGGAAGTCGTCGCTTAACTATAATAAAAGTATGGTGAGAAAATTTTATTACTGACTATGCAGAATAATAATTTACCAAACCGGTGCCCATGTAAAATCCTAGGTCATCGGTATTTACTACGGGAGTATTAAAAAGGGCAATATGAAATCTGTCTCTAAAAATAGTTAGTTTAAATTTGGCCTTGAAATGGGGTTCGTCAAAACATGGGAAGGCAGTTCGTGCGTATGTTGGTTCGAAATTTGTTGTTGCTAGATATCTGTAATAGTAAAATAATTAATGTAAGGAGATAAACGGAAATGCGAGAACTATCGTGGAATATCATTGCTTTGCACAACGCATAAAGTTCTAACAAACATAGTAGGGCAGACGACAGTATCATATATCGAAGAAAGAATGAACGAATATCACGCAGGGTTTAGAAAGGAATGCTCAACAATATCTTAGTTGTTAATAGTCTGTCAAATAATGGAAAAAAACAACCGAATTTGATACAGGTATGCGTTTAATATCTTTATTTTTCCTTTAAAAAACACGTTTAATTTGGAGAAATTTGGTAAAAAATGGCTTATTTAAAGTATGCGCTATTGCCAGCGGCACACCTTCCCCTCTCTGGCAATTTGTGGATGCCCTCCCAGAAAAACTGAACATATTTTGTGATAGTCCTGTTATCAAGCCATTTTTCGACTCTGGTGAGTATGACGGGTAGGGCAAGAATTCCCAGCCAAGTGCAGAAATGGTCTCTGACCACTTTTTCTGTGTATGACGGGCGCTGTCGTGCTGCAAAATCATTTTTCTATGTCCTGTGGCCCATTCTGTTCGCTTTTGCACTAATGCATGGTTCAAATTGATCATTTGTTGACGTTAGTGAATGGTAATAATTGTTTCATCCAGAAGCTCATGGTACACGACACCCTTCTGATCCCACCAAATGTACAGCGTTGTCTTTTTTCCAAAGCGATTCAGTCTTGCGGCCGATGTTGATGGTTTTCCTGGGGCAACCTATGATTTTCTGCGTTTTCGATTTCAGAAATATATCAATTTTTCTTCTCCAGTCACGATCCGATAACAAAAGGTTTTTCTTTCAAACCGAGAGAGCAAAACTTCGCCCACCGTTTTCTTGCGTTTCAATATGTCTGTCGTTTAGCTGATGTGGAACCCCTTTTCCTACCTTCTGGATCTTCCCATAGCATGCAAACGATTACAAATGGTTCGGCGATCAACATTTAACCTCTCTGTAACAAAGTTACTTATTCCCTACATTCTGTCCTCAGATCTAAACCTATTTAATGGACCACGAAAGTTAGAATCTAAATATAATCCACTTATTCGACTAGTAGTCGTTTATGGACGCTTAAAACCAAAACAGAAGAGATGCTTGCAGTATTTGAAAGAAGAGTATTCAGAATAATTTTTGCTGCTGTGAATGATAATGGAATTTGGAGGATCAGGTATAACTTCGGACTCAAGTATTTATACAAGAATCTGTATATTGTAGCTTATGTGAGGGTTCAGCGACTCAAAGGGATGTGACACGTGGCAAAAATGCTAGAAAATCGAACACCAAGGAAAATCATGGAGAGGAGAATAGGGCGTAACCGAAAAAGATAATGTCTGAATGATTGTGGTGTGTTCATATATTTTTTTCTTTACTTGGGGTTTTCGCCACGATCTGAAACTCAAAAATTAATTTTTTATTTAAATTTTTGATATTTTCTGAGTTTTAGATCGTGGCGAAAAACCCAAATAAATATAAAAATACCGAAATAGATGTAGACCCAAGGCACGATGAGGACAATGCAAGAATAAATGCTGAAGAACTACTGCACATCAAAAACTCTCAAAGGAGCTGCTGGAGAGCGATCCGATTGGAGGGGGAAGTTGAAGGAAGTTTAACTTCACTGACGGGCTGCAGCACCATATGAAGAAGAAGAAGAGGAAAAAAATAATTAATGTATACTAAAAAAAACAACTATTGCCATTAAAAAAAAACAAAATTGCCATTAGTGCAATATGTTTAAAAGGCGCATATTTTACAACTCAAAACTATTTTTTTAAATAAAGAACATTTTGAGTTATTGTTTGAAGCCATCCTCCGAGAAGTTGTTTAATCCCGCTTCGATACCTGTTCTTGTTGGAAATAGAAAAGCTGAAGGTAAGACGGAATGATCACTGGGCTGTAGGGTGGAGTCGCAAACTAAGCATGGCTCACATATTTGATCAAAGGCAAAATTTTAATAAATAAGGTTCAACATAGTACAACGCGGTGACCGTTTAAGAGTGTCCAATGTAATAACTGTTGTACAAACTGCACCGACTGCGTGATCATCTAGTCCAAATGTATTATTCAATGCGTAGTCTATAGTAACCTTTACAATAACTAACACAAATCAGAACAGTGGAGAGAATGCGCATGCGTAGATACCCCTACATATCACCCTACATCCCATCGTTTGCATTATTTAGCCCGCGGATGTGGCGTTCTAGTCAACTCCTTCAAAAGAAAATTAGATCGCGACCTCTTCCAGAAAATTGTTAGTTCAATTTAACTGTAATTTGCAATATGTCATATTTTTTCTCAGGTTATATATAATAAGGGCATAACAGGATGATTTTCTTTATTTAGTTTACTTGGACAATTTTAATTGTACAACACTTTTAATCTTTTTTGGACAAAAATTCAAAACATTGCGTTGGGAAATCTCAGAATAAGCATTCATTATTTTTGCTTCTTTAAACCGATATTGTTAAAGCGGTAATCCATATAATATATAAATAAAATATAAAACAATATTAACCACCACCTATGGCAGCACGTTTCGAACAATATTGCCGTAATAAAATTGCTGCTCTTTTTTCTAAACAAAGCATCATCATGCCATCGATTTTTCTTTAATGGTTTTTTGCCTTGGGAAATGTCTATTCTCTCGCATTTCTGGACAATTTCATGTAGGAGTACGGTTCGAGAAGGATAACCTGGTATTGCCCGGCTAAATAGAAAAATTTTTCTCTTTTACGCTCACCCTCACTTAGCGAATATATCGATTGGTTGTTTTTTTTTTAACAGGAGGGGTTGAAATTGCGAAAACTTAGTTTTCCAGTGCTACAGCCGGAAATTGAAGTGAGATTGGAATTTAGCCTTCCCCTTGCAATCACTTCATTGTGTGATATAAATTTAACGCACTTTCAATTTCATCCTTTAGATATATAAGCTGTTTTAATAAGGTTTTTTAAAAATTTTGAATTAACTAAAACTTTAAATTGCTATACAAAAATAATTCAAATGTATTTGGCATGCATCTTTCTAAATTTAGGACTCAACTTGCTAGTATTTTAAGAAATTACCATAAAGTTTGACAAGGTACTAAGGCAACTAGTTATATTTTTGGGAACTCGTAAATAGAATGAAGAAGAATAGAGAATGAAGTATAACCTAGTAAGTAATATTTTACAAATAATTAATTCTTATGTAAAATTCAGTAAATCGAAAAACCTTACCTTCGATCGCCATCTGCACTGACATAACTTGATATATAAAATCCTGTTGGACTCTTGTTAAGCTTCGTGTTAAACCTGATCGTTAATGTATAATTATGTCTTTTTTTAAACTTCTCCCTGGTTTCTATATACAACTGTTGTCCTTCCGTATATTCGAGAATCTTCACTATCGTCAAGTTATGTCCTCTCTTGTCCTGAACTAACTTGTCCAGGATAGTTAAATTTTGACTATGCAATACTATAAAATGGGTGTCTTTCTCGCAATGAAACTCAATGTAAACTTGTCCTAAAAATAATATTTACATGCAAAAAGGTATACGCATTTCAGTTTTAAAGCGTTTTGGCGAAGGTAAACATCATAAACCTTTTTATTTTGCGCGGTTTTCATTTGAGTAGATTAGGATTAAATAAAATCAATTTTTTGAATTGAAATTTTTAGTGTAGATCATGGGAAACGAACGTTTTCGAAATGGACAGTACTTGACAGATAGGAAGGGTGAAAATGTTGGATAGGGAACATTCAACTCCCAAAAGTATACTATTTCAGTTACCATCATGCCCTAGCGGGCGTTGGAACACCGAATATTTATTTTCCATGTTTTCCCAAAAACAGACGAATCGATTATCCAAACCATGCAGCACAACACCTTTCTATGATGGATTTTTTCTATTTCAAGAAGTATGAACAGTCACGAAGAGGAAACATTGCACAAACCTCAGAGAATGTGGAAAAAGTGAGACAGACAATGTTAAGAGTTACCGACAATTTTGCTTGACAATATTTCACCAAAGTGGGATACAATCTCTGTACGATACGGGGTAATTTACACAATTAAAGAATGGTTAATTTAAAGAAAGGCAAAGGCCACCATTCGCCAAAAATGTAAGCAAATGGGTTTCACTCTCAGTTATTTTACAAGTTCAGTTAGTGCATTTTCTTATCTCTGAGCAGATTCCTTCTATACAGCTCTTTTCTTTAGCTTTTCTCTGCTTGATTTTGATGGAATCCTCTAGAAAACCATTTCTGTAACTTTTAGAATTCTTTCACTTTTTCTCTTTATTGATCAAATTTCAGTGACTGTTGAAAAGACAACATTTCGGCCTTAGACCTTTATTCACCTGACTTTCTTTTGGCAAGTTGTTTCTGATTTTTGTCTTTGTTGCGTTATTTTTAACTAGATATTTAGTGGCTTTAGTAAGGTTCACACTAATGTTAATGTTTTACAAAAACGCTCTGTAGTCGCTTATAGTCCTTGCTGTATGTGGACGTGCGTTGTCTTGACGCAAAATGACTTCCTTTCTTCCTCTACCAATAAAGTTTTTTTTTTTGCAGATCGCCACTAATACGAACCAGTTGGTGCTGATAACGGTCATCAGTGACCGTGAACTCACCGCGTCTACAAGTCAGAATTAAGTGATGTTATGATCTGCTGGTTAATTCAGTTACTCCCAGATCTCGATACTAACTCTGAATAAACCTGTAAAACCAGAAATGGTCTTGGAAATATACATTGTTGACAGTCTAGTGCCACCAAAAGAATAGCAACGTGGCATTTTGTGCACTTTTAAGAACTCCAAAAAACTTTATAATTTTCCAAATAACAACAAAAACGTGAGTATATTTTTATTTGAACACAGAGTTATTTATTATCAAAGAAACGCTTTAAAACTTATCTTTACATATAACAGTTTATGAAGAACGATTTTAAAATAATTAATATATGTTTAGTTTAGTCCTAGTGTATTATTTTTAATCTGTTATTACTTACCCCTCACTTCCAACGTTGTGAGATTTGGATGGATGGTTAAATTATATTTAGATGGTTTCAGGGTGGTAGGAAGACGAACGTTATTCCAAGGGAATATTTGCCCATTTGTAGCTCTAGGTATATAAGTTCTTGTCAGGTTTGTTCCTTCGTCCACATAGTTTGGCGGTTTCTCTCCAGCACATGTGCAGTCTGTAAATAAAGCTTTTTACAAAAATATATCAATTTTAGCCAGACAAATGAAATTTTGAAACATAACAACAAACATGCATCAATAATATAAGAATAAATGAAAAATCATTACGACAATTTCTAGTTAAAATGCCAAGTATTTAATGAAATAATATTTACTGAATTATATTAGATTTAAATATAATATTTTTATTGAATATTAAATATTCATTCGTTTACAGTGACTGCAGTATTTAATATTATGTATCTTTAATGCCAGCAGTAACACTCGTTTTTCATTACTATTATTCTACCAATATTATATTATATTATTCTAGCAATAGTAGGTGTAGTAAAGACTATAGATTTATTAAAGGAAAGAGTGGCAAGTGCTGCATAAATAATAAAAAAAACAGACTAAATAGCACGAACTTTTCATGAAACATTTCAACAATTACAGAGATGTCGAAAAATGGCTTGGTAACTGGACCTCCTCAAAAGATGTAAGGTTTTTCTAGTAGAGCATCCACAAATTGCCAAAGAGATGGGCAAATGCGATGGCGCATGCTTTAAATAAACCATTTTTTACCTTTTTCCCAAATTCAACGTGCCTTTTAAGGAAAAAATACGAATCGTTAACCGCCACATCTGGTATACGTTTTACGAAAATATCCTAGAGCAGATTAATCGCAAAATGGTCTTTCTTGCAAGCCACCTCGGTTTACCGGACCTCCCCAACCGAAGCTGTCCTCGCACTAGCGCGCGTACCCTCTATTAAGCTACAAATTGAAGAAAGATGCTCCGTGTACGAAAATGGAAAATACTATAGAACATCAGCGAAAAGAGAAATGCTGAGCAAGTAGCAGGAAAGCTGAGAAAAGTATAATGGATGGTCAAAAATATTTATAAAAAATATAATAAGATGGTTTGACTCAGGATGGACCGAGGCGAACCATTGGGTATCCAAAGCAATCCCGAGATAATGTTGTTCGGAAGTTACTTGAAGAGAAATGGGAAAGCTATCAGCAACGTATGTTGGTCCTACGGTGACAAGACTGTTCTCGTCTCGGACTCCTGAGAACACAATATTTAGATGATCCAGTAAGATTACTGGCTGAACAAAAATGTGGCATATAATTCAACATCGAAAGACAGACCATGATGCATCCTGACGTGATACTTGCGCGGATTCCGGTGTGTATTGAGATGTATAAGAAAGGTGGTTTTTAGTGGGTATGCCCAAATAGGGTGAACCCTATACTCAGTTAATAAAAGATTTTCCACCTTTTCAAAAAAAATATCGAGGCTCAGAATTAATTATTGTCTGGTGTTGATTTTAGGCAGAAGGAGTCATCGGTCCATATTCTTTTTTTTTTAACATAAATGAGAAATAAGTTTACCGCAATGGTGTGACTATAAAAGTATAATAACATTTTTTATGGTTGTGGAACTATGAGCTATCGACAAGAGCAATCTCTAGTTTCAACAAGCCGATGCTACCTGCCATACAAATGGTCAAACAGCATTCATTAAGGCACCAAATTTTTAGGTCATGTAATTTCGAGAAATATATACAGAAATTACCACCAAAATCGTACGATTTGGCATCGTCAAAATTTTTTCTTACATTAGAGTGAATGTTTTTGCAAATAATACCACGATTCGTGAGCTCAAAGCTATTCTCCAAGTCGCTATAACCGAAATTTAATTAAAACATTGTGGAAATGTGATTGAAAGTTTTAAGATATGTTCTTAAAACTTTCTATAAAAAAGGTTTAATTAGGCCTTCCAAAGCCCTTTCAACCAAAGGGTCGTACTCGTTGGATTACTACCGTACCGCGATTACTTCTTCTTTCCACAACTGAGTAAATAGTTCGCTGGATAAAGATTCATTTCAAATGATGAGGTAAAAACAATGAGACAATCGCTTATTTTGAAGAAATGTATACATCGATTACATTGAGGGTAGTAAAAAGTTAACACGTCATTGGTCCAAATGTATTGAATTGCAATGTGACTATGATGACAACAAAATTCTTGAACATTTTGTTTTCTTCAAGGCAAAAACTTTTCGAATGATGCTCGTATTACAAAATAATAAAGATCCTGATTTTACCTTGTATTTATATTAAAAAAAAACTACTCCTACAGCTCTAGTATAAAATCATTCATTATTTATATCAACTAGAATAAACGACGATACCACATTCAATCATCTTTAACAAAAGTGATACCTGAAACACTGACTGACTGACATATTTACAAACAAGATTAAGATCAATGAAAAGAATGAGCCCTCATATTTACGTCAGTTAAATTTTTTTCACACTACCCCTTCGGCTTTGTTAGGTATTTCCTTTTTCTTTTCCAATTCGTGGTAGGTTGAACACAGGTTGAGACTCTATAGGAAAATGCAATTTTGCTTTAATGACACTCCAGAATTCAGGGGTGGATAAGCGATATGTGGAAAACTGGATTTTAAGGTATGTAACACTCCATGTCCTTTATTAGCACTTATACTTGTCCTTGACATGTCCTAGTTGCATTTTTACTCATTGCGCTTATTAAGGGTAAAACAATTTAAGTTTTAATTTTTATAAATTTGATGTCTATTCAGATTTTAAAACGATCATTACATTAATAATACTTTTTTTACATTGTTTTAGTTTGTTGAATAAAATATGCTGCCTAAATAAAAAAGTAATTGGACTAGTCTAGTGTTTTATTGTAACATTTTGAGTTTAATTTTTAATATTTTAGTATAATACTGGATACTTGAAATCAGTGAGATTTTGTGCAAAAGCACAATCTCAATACATATAGTTAGAGACTCTGAATGAATTCATGCTTTTATTAAGGTTAAATCACACCATCGAGAAGACTATACGATTTAATGAGAGTTCAAGCTTACCTCTATGGCTGACACAGTTGAATTTTGATTTTTTTACGGTCTATTTCAACAAAAATGACTAGCAAAAACAATGTTTAGATTCAGAAAACCAGCGTTATTAAATCAGGATAACTCAGGTAAATACAGAGAGCTTGCGGAATGAACTGGATGTCATGGATAGATGAATAGATTCAAAAACAAATATTACTATGTATATTTTTTTCTATGTATATATTCGCTACAAAGGGTCTTTCAAATTGAGCGGTTTTTTTCAATTCTTGAATAAAACAAATAATTTGCGTTGCTTTCAAAATACTTTTATTGATAATTGAAGCTCAGTGTATGACATTTAAACAGGAACGCACCGTGCTCTATCTCACCAATAACTGGAATACTTTCATTATTTTTTTCAGTTCTTACAGATCTGGCTTTTCACATAGCTATGAAAATAGTCCAACTGTATCAAATCACATGATTTTGGTGCCCAATTGACATCACCGTTAACCAATAACTCGTCCAGGATTTTTTTCTCTCACTAAATCAATTGTTTTATTAGCAGAGTGAGATATAGCGCCATCCTGTTGCAATCACATATCCTCCAGTTCAATATTATTCAATTCAACCCAAAAAAAATCCAGTTATCATTTCACGATATCCAACACTATTCACAGTTACAGCTTCACCAGTCGCATTCTGAAAGAAATACGGCCCTGTTACACCTACTGGTCAAAACGCACACCAAACAGTGACTCGTTTAGAATGTAAAGATTTTTCATGAATTAATCATGGATGTTCTTCACCCCAAATGCGGCAATTTTGTTTATTAACATAGCCATCAGTTTAAAGATATGCTTCACATCATGATTTTTAGAGAATAATCACCTGTCTGTTATTTGATCCAATTGACAAATATACGACGTTTCGAGTGCCTAAAGCCACTGGATGGCTTTAGTTCCTGTGTTATTTTAACCTTATATGCCTTCAGAGTTAAATCATTTCGTAAAATATGTGATGTTGCGGATTCGCCGAGTCCAAATTGTTGTGAACGCCGACTAATGGAAATGTCTAGGTCTTCAGCAACATTTTCACGTACCAAATCAATAAGCTCTTGTGAACGATCACTAGGACTATATATAGCTCTTCTTTTATCTTCCACCAAACCAGTTCTTGAAATTTTTCAATTTCGATTGATAGAACAATTCGATTGATAGTACTTTCAGAGGGATGATTGTGCAAACCGTAAATATCACGTCATTTCCTAAAACCATTTTTCACTGAACGCCCATTTTCATAAAGTAATTCAACAATTTTAACGCGTTGTTGTATTGTATACGATGCCATTTTGTAAATGTCTTACATTACACTTCTGAAATGAGACAGACCTACGCACATTCACAAAACCTTCTGTGTTTTATTCAAGAATTTAAAAAACCTCTCAATTTGATAGACCCGTTATATATTCTATGTATATATTCTATTTAGTAATGTCTGAATGATTGTGGCGTGTTCATATATTTCTTGAAAATCTTAATTGAAATTCTTAATTAAATTAATTAAATTCTTAAACAATCACAATCACACGGTAAACCTCAGCTATATATATTTTTTTGGTAGTATGTCACTGTCATTAAAAACTAATTGTCAATGTAAGTATCATTGATGTACACAAAAAATATATTTACTTTCTATCTTTTCATAATTTAGAATTTAATATACGTTATTTTTAGATTCGTTTTGAAAACGGGAGGAGAATACTTCCCGAAACTTTAACGTTAAAAGTTTGTATATTTTTTTAGAATATTTTTATATTTTTAAAATCTTGTTCGTTAGGCAAATTTATTACAAAAAAGAATCACTGAGAAATTTGTCTCCGTTTGGTTTTTTGTTTTTACCCAGTGATTCTTTATTTACATAAGAACAGATATTTTTGATATTTTTTGAGTTTTAGATCGTGGCGAAAAAACCCAAATAAAGAAAAAAATATATATATTCTTCTTATCGCACGGTCTTCAAACGAACGTTAGCGACCATGATGACTACCTCCACCCTGTCCACAGCTGCTCTAAATAACTGATTCGATGTACAGTTGAACCATTCTCTCAAATCTTGCAGCCATGGCATTCTTGGTCTTCTCACGTTTTTTCTTCCATTTATCTTTCCTTACACAACTAATCACAATGGTTCATAATACTGTCCTCTCAATTTGCGAGTCTTTATGGTTGATATTAGAGCTTTTTCGGTGTATATTCTACACAGGACCTCTTTATTTGTAACTCTCTAATATTGTCCTGAATTGCTACATTTCAAAAGCTTCGAGTCTTTTGTCATGTATTTATTAAGGATGGAAGCTTCTATACCTGTAAAGGAGAATCGAGTAGATGGAGCAGCGAATCATTCGGCTTTTCAATTAATTTATTTTTTTCTACAGTAGAAGAAAGATTTCACATTGAAGAATATGTTTCTATCCTTATTTTTATTTCTCCGGTATTATTATTCTTTAAATTAACCCAAGTTCTTAAATATTTGTATCTATCCACTCGTTCAATATCCTGTGTTAATTCTTCACTGTGTGTTGTTAAGGATTTTGTTTCCTTTAGGTTTTTATTCAATCCGTAGAGTTTGCTGATTTCTCTTATGCGTCCTGTCCTTTGTAGGTCCTCGATATTCTCCACCAATACGATTGTGTCATCGGCATATCTAATATTATAAATAGGAATTCCATTTTCTTCTACCAGGACTGATGTTTCTCCACGAAATGATTCCTGAATAATGATCTCTGAATACATATTGAAAAGTGTCGGTGAGAGGATGCACCCCTATCTTACTCCTCGTTTTATGTATATGTCTTTTGTATATTTTCCTTCTAAACTGACCCTGGCTGTTTGATTACACAGGCCAACAAATTTAAACTTTTTTGAGGTAACATTGATGAAAAGAGGTGTATATGAAGTATTTTTAGTCCTAAATCCGAAAATGATAAGCTAATTTCTGTAACACGTGCAGCTTTTTTATTACAGGGGGGATCGGTGGTGGGAAAAAAAGGAGACGACATATTTTTACAGTTTAATAATTATTTAATATAAACATGTTAAACGTATTAAATCTATGCAGAGACATTACTGTCTATTATGTGAATAAAAAATATGTTACATGAGATGTCATACAACGACAAAAACTTTCACTTTTTCCTCTTGTGTTCTGTAGCATCATCTCTTTAAAAACCAGCAGTAGTCGACCAACATAGATGGGTTCAAGCGTCCCTGATATCTTGCTTCTATCGTCTTGATGTATTGATGAAACCTCTCTCCTTTTTCGTCGCTTACTGCATCCAAATTTTCGGGAAAAAAATTTTAAGGACAGGCAAAACCGTAATATTTCTTAGGCTTTCAAGAGTTATCTATGAGGTTTTTATAGTTTTCATCTTTCTTGTTGCCTAGAAATCTTTTCACTACACTTACAAAATCCTTCCAAGATGTCAATTCCTTTTCATTTAACTTTTCTCGAAAACGGAAATCACCTAGAAGCTTCCTTATTTGAGGTTCAATAAATATGCCTTCTCTTAGTTTTGTATAACTTAATTGAGGAAATATTTCTTTTGGGTACTTGAAACCATTACCTCCTTTGCCCATGGCTTTGACAAATTTTTTCATCAGTCCAAGCTTAATATGAACAGGCAGAAGAAGCACCTTTTTTCGGTTAACAAGAGGGGGCGTATATTTTATGTTTGAAGTACCAGGTTCAAAAGAAGTTCTATGAGGTCAATCTTTCTTACTGTAATGTTCTTTTGTTGCCCTACTGTCCCATAGACGCAAAAAACAGCAATACTTTGTAAAACCTCCTTGAAGTCCTAGCAATATACCTATCAGGTACAAATGAGATAAAGGAGAAGCAGGTACTTGAAAATGGGACGTGCTGGGCCATTCCTGTAAAAAGGTGTTTTAATAACTACCTAAATGAAACGTAAAAAGAGCATTCGCATCAATGTTACAAAAATGTCGACCTGTGTTATTGAATAAGGTCTTTATTATCGTAAATGTAGCTTATTTATTTACTTTTCCCTTAGTAGCTCTATCAGTTTCTCATGCCTTACTTTATCGAAAACCTTTTCATAATCCATAAAGCACGCATGGATTTCATTATTGACATCAAAGCACCGTTGAACTACTACGTTAAAACTAATGTGGGCATTCCGAGTACCAGGCCAGAATACGAGCCCATTTCTAAACTCAAACTGGGTGTTGCCCAGGTTTTCTTCCAAACGTCGATACATTCGATTACGTACTATCATTAGAAAAGTTTAAAGTAAGTGACTCATTAAAGAGATAGTCCAGTGTACTTTTTTGCTTATAAGTATACCATGCTTATGGTATACTTGTACTGTAAATCGAGTTGGGAAAGTATTTTTTTTATTATATATTGATATAGGCTATATTTACTATGACCTTATGATTTATCCTGCTTGGGTATTTACAGTTACAAACGGAATCTTTATACTAAATTAATTAGTCCGCAGAGAAATGCTTATTTTGCGCCCACTCGAAAACAAATTGGATTTTAATTCTCTATTTGGTTTATTTCTATGAATATAATAGTACAACGCCCACAAAGGTTTATTGTTTTCATTTGTGAACGGAACTAAGGAGTTTTTTCTACTAATGACCTATTGCTTGAGTCATATAAATATAGCCAATATCAATCAAATCAATTAATAATGTTGTGTATTTTAGTGCCTTAGGCCTGACACTCACATCTATTAAAAACTTTTGAGAATGTTTTTGATTTGTGGTTGTAAGGATTTCTGACGATTTATATTGTGTCTAATTGAAGATCCAGACATATAGGACATATAAAAATAACTTCAAATTTCATTATTTTACATTTCCATGTCAGATTTAGTACTATAAATGAGTTGTCAGGTTTCAAATCCCCTTAAATCCATTTTTTATAATTTTGAAATAACCGCAAAAAACTCCTTTGGAATGATTTTGACGTTATTTAATTAGCACTAAATTGTTTATTGCTATACGGACTAATCACGCAAATTCAACAATCATGTTTTTTGAAATAAATATAGAATCACAATTTCAATTTAAAACTGGTGTTTGGTGGCGTTTACTGCAGAACTGTGAATTATGTGCAATTTGAAACCAAACAAAATTGACTTGGCGTGATTTGAAGATGAAAGTAACAGAAGTGAATCAAATTTCATTGAACAAAAAAAAACTTTATACAAAAAACATCGGAATCACTGGGAATATTATTATGGTGAAATTTGTCCAACACATGTTTATAATATACCAGACTTTCCAGTTTTCTCCACTCATTTCCATAGTGCTTGCTTAATAGGTTGTTTACGTCCTTCATCTTCAGATCTTTCGATTTCAGTCCGGTAGGAATTCCTTTTGGCTAGATATTGAAAGGAGTCTGGTTTTTCTTAAAGACTGTTTTGAATACTCCTGTGTCTGAACAGTAAGATAACTCACTTCCAATGGTGATGGTGTTATTGTTGCCGCATCGTATAATGGACTTTTACACTGTTTGAATTTCAAATGCCATTGTGACGAGATACTGGTTTAAGGATTTGTTTAGCTGCACCTTCCCAGTCACTATCGGAGACATCTTTGCCAAGTTTTAAAATCGTACCATGTTCATTAAAAATATTTACGTATTCTTCTGGCGTTACAATTTATTCTTTCTTTCTTATTTCTTTTTCCATTGTGACAAATGTCAGGGGGAATGTAGGAATGTCCAACCCCAGGAAATACTAACTCGATTGTTTTAATAGGGCTGGTTTGACTACTTAACCATTCAAGCAAATGCACAACCAAACAGTGTTTTTATTTATACAACAAAACAGTTATTTAATGTGAAAAACACGCAGCATGCAATTTCTTTAGCACCCTTTGTATGTCCATCTTTCGTCCATGTAAAAATTTGAACTTAGTGAAGTAAAGTTGTAAATATATAGTTGTCTGCTTTAACAGGTGCTTTGTTCGGGTATCTTAGGTAGGGCCAAACATTTCTGACAATCAAAATAAATTGTCAGAAGGCCGTCCGTTTCTCTTCTAGTTTTTGGGAAAATGCTTTAGCTCTGAGCGATAGCTCGTTGTTAGCGTTGTTTTAGTAGATGTATCTTTTTCATTCTTGATTGTTCCCTAAGTTCGAGGCATTTGAGCAAACATCGGGGCGAAGGGATCCAAAGCCGATATTGAAGCATGTTTCTCGTTGAAACATCTTTCCACATTTTTCTGATATTTAGATCACTGGCTAAGTAGCAGTGACAAACAATTTTCGTTCTGCAGTAATGAGACTCCAACGGCATAACTTCTTAATGAATTGAATAATTTCTTCTCTTCTTTTCGAAAATTTATTTGTCTTTGTATCTCCACCTCTTCTTTCAGTGGCTATTTCTGAACTTTGAAAGTGTCAATTTACTACTCCTTTTACTCTCCACCAATACACAAAATTCGGACAAACGTTTTCTTACACACAGGAACTAACCGCTTATTCCTCTTTATTTGAAACCAATATGTAGTTGAAAATTTTCGATGTGGACCATTTTTTTGTTTCTTGCAAGTTTTGACTTTTGTATATTGGTGAAGTTTATTATGAAATTATCCTGCCGAATCTTGATACTTTAGAATAGAATGCCTTATGAAACATTAAAACCTCTTCTTTTTTTTCAAGATGCCGCATTTGCAGGATTTTGTGCATTGATTGCGTTCTGGGTATTCAGGCAAATTAATAGCAGAGTACCTAGAGATTATATATATATATATATATATATATATATATATATATATATATATATATATATATATATATATATATGCGTCATTCAGCTGAATAAAAAGTTTAGGCTTCAAATCGTCCAAGTTTATGCAGCAACTATAAACCATGGGGATCAGGAAATTGAGGAATTTTATGATGATCTGGCCTAGCTTTTATACAAGGAAAAATGTAGGTACAAAATCCTAATGGGAGATTTTACTGCCAGAATTGGAACAATAAGAACTGCTGAAAATGCAACTGGCCCATATGGAACTGATGAGCGAGACAATAGAGGTGACAGATTGGTTGATTTTGCTGAAGGATAAGAACTTTATATTATGAATTCGTTCTATAAGAAAAACATCAGCAGAAAATGGACATGGAAAAGTCCGGTCATTGTACTGTCCTTAACAATTTTAATGTTGGAAGTGACCACCGAATGGTACGACCAAAAGTTAAGATTAACTGTCGAAGAGAGTGCGAAATAATGGTAAGGTCAAAGAAGGGTAAAGTGAATTCTGGGAAATTGCTGGAGAGAGGCAACGATTTTGAGATTGCTGTGTCAAACCTCTTTGCTGTGTAACAAGATCCAGAGGAGATAGAAATATCTGTTCAATATGAAGAAATCGCCAACAATGTGCTTCAAACGGCTGCTTCAAGAGCACCAGAAGAAAAATGTCTCAAACAGACACAAATCTCCAGTGAGATCATTGATTTAATGAAGAAATGACGGACAGTAAAAAATGCAGGTAGTCATTTTGGCAGGGTCGAGTAAACTGAGCTCTGCAAAAGTATAAGAAAACGTATCTGAGAGTACACGCGCCGATTCAACATGCAGCTAGTGCAAAAAACCCTGGAACAAAACAAAAGAATTAACAAGGCTAAGCAGAAGCTGAGAAACAAAGGAACGCCAATTTATGCATTAAGGCGTGAGGATGACTGACACAGCGTGCAGGGTGCGTACGCAAATGTTAGAGGTTGTCAGAAAATTTTATTCCCAGTTATATGAACATTAGAACCAATCAAAGACAACAATACCCACGGAAGAAAAATTGCCAGATATCCTAGTGGAGGAAGTAACAAATGCTATATAAGCGATGAAAAATGGCAAGGCTCGAGGAAAGGACAGTGTAACTGTCGAAATGCTAAAAGCTGGTGGTCGGACATTACAAAAACACTGGCAAAATTATACTCAAAATGCCTCAAAGAACAAAAAGTACCCGACTTATGGAAAAATGCAGAAGTGGTCCTGAAGAAGCACAGGAAGATTTAAAGAACTACCGACCAATAAGCCTCCTATCAGTAATGTACAAAGTTTTCACTAAGATAATATCTAAAAGAATATTAAGAAATCTGAATGACGCACAATCAAGAGAACAAGCAGGATTCAGAAGTATATTTTCTACAATGGATCACATGCAGGTTGTACAGCAGGCCATAGAATGACACAACGAGTACGCCATGCCACTGTGCTTGGCTTGTATCGACTACGAAAGGGCATTTGACTGAATCTCAAAGCGTGCCATAATGGATGCACTGCTTAGCCAGGGGGTAGACAAAGCATACGTAAACCTACTAGGATCGATATATGATGGAGCTACAGCGACAATTCACTTTGATGATCTTGAAGTGGGAATTAACGTAAAACGAGGTGTACGGCAGGGTGACGCAATATCGCCTATTCTTTTCTCGGCTTGCCTTGAAGAAGTATTCCGTTAACTGGATTGGGAACAGGATGGTGTAAAGATCTAGGATTCAAACTTAAACCATCTTAGATTTGCAGATGATATCGTTCTCCTTTCATAAGACCCAAAGGAGCTGCAAAGGCGCATACAAGAACTGCAAAGGGCTGGCGAACCATTTGGCTTAAAAATAAACTTGAAAAAGAGTCAGGTTATGTTCAATAAACTCGCTGAGGGCAGGAAGATTTCAATGGAGAGGGATACCGATCGGGAGGTGGAATGGCGTGTTAAATGTGCCTGACAGCCATTTGGCAGGCTCAACATAGTATTTAAGAGCAGACTCGCACTTAAAAAGAAAAATCTTCGATCAGTGCGTCCTACCCGTTGTGACATATGGAAGTGAAACCTGGACACTCGCATCGCAATCAATTCAAAAACTTCGGGTAGCATAGAGGGGAATGGAAATATGTATGCTTGGCATTACAAGACGAGACAGAAAGCGCTGCGCATAGATCAGAGAACAAACGAAAGTGTGAGACATCATTGGGAGAGTGAAGCAATTAAAATGGAGATGGGTAGGCCATATAGCGAGGCGATGGATCGACAGATGGACCAGAGCAATCCTGGAGTGGATACCGCTTGATCTCAAACGTCCGCGAAGAAAACCGAAAGCTCGATGGACTGATGACATCGTTAAGTATATAGGACCCGAGTGGCAGAGGAAAGCCCAGGACCTTGAAAGTTGGAAGCTGAAGAGGCCTTCGTCCTGCAGTGGATGGACATTCAGGCAAAAATCAATAATATTGCCAGTGCAACTCCGTTTTAAAGACTAAATTTGCAAATGAGGGCCCGAGAAGCATGTTAGAACATATTATTGTTAAATGTGCCAAAACCTACGCTTGTGATTGGTTGGAATGGATTAAGCACTGTTTTCAACGCATTAGAAGTGGATTTAGTGAGATTTCACTCTCAGGCGAGTTTTTATATAGAATTAGGGCGCTTTTGGTCACAACTATTAAATAGTTTGATAGAAAACAGATTTTTCTGCCGTATATAACTCATTTTAACCCAAAAATGGATCTGAGGGGTTTTGAAACCAGACAACTCAAATAACCTCTAAATTCAAATCTGTTAGGTTAATTATTTGTTACCTACTCTGAATTTTGAGAGAGATAAGCTTGATATAAAAAAAAATTAATAAGTTCCATTACATTTCGAACAGACTTTATCCTAATTTTGTCTCATGTGATTAATGTTGCTAGTTAGATTAATGTCACTAGCGATCGATGCAAACATAAATGTACATTATTATATTGCAGTTGAAAACTTTTAGATCAAGATTTGTTTTATAGACTTCGATTTTAACTTGGCACACAGAAGAGCAATAAAAATTGACAAAATGTTATAGGATGGCTAATTCGCCTTGAAAAAGAAAATAAAAATTGTATTTTATGTGGAATATTGCTTCGGGATTATTAATTAATGACCGAATTGTTATGAGCGACACGCGTATTCAGCCTTATACACTATTCAAAGCAGTTCTAAAGAGCGCAATGCGGCATTCTGAGTCTTTCCACGTTTTTTTTCAGCTTAAAATAATAAATGATATTTATTCCCACCCCTCTTTTGAAGTTATTTACTTTTTTGCGAAAAATATTAATAAAATATATATTTACATAACTAATTATTATCAATGTATTATCCTCCATCTTAATCTGAAATATATTTATTTGATATTTCAGCCAGTGAAGAGGGCTTATATTGAACGAATATACTATAGAGCTATAAAGGGTTTCCCTCTTTGTATATATATATATATATATATATATATATATATATATATATATATATATATATATATATATATATATATATATATATATATATATATATATAATTTGATATGTTTCTCGACCGTGCAATTTATAGTTTTTTCTTGGGGAAATTGGTTGGTTTCGGGCTAGCGGTCAGCAGTAAAACAAGTGTTTAATCGTCTCAATATTTCGTCATTTTTTTGATGACTTCATCAGGAGAATCTGAAATTATTTTTTTCTTTTTTTATTTAATAAACAATGAAATAGTATAGAACACCGACATGTTAAAATATAAATTCACATAACAATAAATATATAAACTTACAATTAATGACTATGGTTTAAAACGTATGTATCTAAATAACGTTCTTGAACGATACGGGCCGCAACCAGGAATTAACAATCTTTTTTAAACACTAAGGTATTTCAACCTGCAACCATCGAGGTTGAAAAGACTGGAGCACTTTCAACACGAACATCCACTAGTGGTCTTAGTAGTATTTATTGCCATATTCTCAAATAACACCAAACAATGGCTTCTGATATAACTAATGGTATAAACTGATATAAAATGATATAAACTAATGGCTTCTGATATAATTTTAAAAAAAACACAACATTTAAAGAGGTAATAATTGTATCATAGGCAAACAATCTGTCATGTTTCTTTTGAAAGTTATAAATAATTATAAATGGTAGCGTGATACTTGCCCCACCCATTACATATATCATGGTGTAGTATATTACGGGTATAATTACTAATATATTGACAATTGCTTTCTACGACCGTTTATTATTTTTATAACAACTTCATTATGCAGCGTTTGGAAACATCCGAGGCCAATCAACGAACAATTGACCTAGGAGGTTCTTTTTTATAAGGCTCTGCTCATTATTGAAGCCTTCTTGTTTAAATAGTTTTGCACTGACCAGAAAAACCGATAATCGGAGGGTGCCAGGTTCGGTGAATGTCGAGGTAAAGGTAAATACCAAGGTAATCCCAGCCAATACTACGTTTGCAGGCATCAATTTGAATATTAAAAGTTATCTTCTTGAGCTCATTAAATGGTCGTAGCTTGTTAATATAAACTCTATTTAACGATAAAAAAATTACACAAAAAAATGAATAAAAGGGTGTTAAGTAGCCGAATAACACAGAAGTTGAAATCTGCATTTCTTGATATTACAGGTTGAGAGACTTTCGAATGTAAAACCTGAATGATTTCTGGATGTATATAACATGAAGCCTCATCTTCCTAAAAATGAACATCCAACATATCAATATGACTCATTTTGTGACCGTAAGCATTCGCTTAAAATTGATTGGTAGCGCTCAGTATTCACAGTAAACGAATGCATTTCGTCTCTATACGTTTGAAAGCCATTGCAAGATCTAGAAGTTGGGAAAATGGGTTCCACATGAACTAAATGAAAGACAGCAGGAAAACCGAAAAACCACATGCGAAATACTGCTCGCCAATTACAAAAGAAAGTCACTTCTTCATTGAATTGTGACTGACGATGAAAAGTAGATAAATTTTGCGAATCCTAAGCATAAAAGATCATGGGTAACATCGACATCGACAAGGCCAAATCGCTATGGACGGAAGACAATGCTCTGTGTTTGGTGGGATTAGAAGACTGTGATCTATTATGAGCTGCTAAAACCTGGTGAAACCGTCAATTCTGAACGCTACCGACAACAAATAATCGATTTGTTATCACAAAATGCTTTGCGCTATCCTACGGTGGACGTTTATAGTATAAACCGCAAAAACCGTCATACGCGCTAGCCCCGGACTATCAGTTGGATTCATCAGCTGAATGACTCATGAAGGCCCAAAAGTCGGTCTCGATGAACTTTTCACGTTTTGGTGGCAACAGAAGGAACCAGCCGGACATCCACGTAAAAAATGGATGAAAAATTCTCTGTGTCAAATAATTTCCTCCACTTCGATATAAAAATTCGAAGAATCCTATTGTTGATATGATTAGTTGTTGAATATTGTTGATAAACCAAAAAAGGAAGACCAAAAGCTGTTTGCATGAATAAAAACATTGCTGCTATAAGTGAAGCTGTTGAAAATGAACCAACAACATTATATCACATCGTTCGCAAGAACTGGACATCTTATGTCTCTTTATTGTTTCTATATTAGATAAAGATTTGCATTCACACACTTACGAAATTCAATTAGGCCAGAAATTTAAAGAAAAGATCATCTACAACGTCATAATTTCGTTAATTGAATTACTGGACAATTATTTACTGGACAGTATTTGTAGAGATGAAAAGGTTCATGTTATACATGAAAAAACTCTGTATTCACAAAATGTTCATTTTTTCAGGTGTATCTTGTTGGTACATGGAATCATCTGATCATTTTTCTTCACAGATGATGTTGGAAATGCGCTTTCTGTGCATGCTCAGCGGTACAAATTGATTTTAAGGGACTGTTTACAGACACAAAATAAATTATATTGATATGTCCAACGTTCATTTCTAGAAAGACGAGGTTTCATGTTAATAACTCGATAATATTAATCAAAATTGTGTCAACTTGTAATTTCAAGAAATACAGATTTCAACTGTCCTTCAGGGTAATTCCGCTATTTATCACCATTTTATTTTTTTTAGTGTATTTTTTTGATAGATAGATAGAGTTTAGGCTAACAAGCCACAAACAATTAATGAGCTTAAGAATAATATTTAAGTGCAATAACTCCAGCAGCATGTTGAAAAGTAACGGGATGTTTCGATATTCGATGGATACGTGCAAACGCAGTATTGACTGGGATGACCTTGGGATTTACCTTGACCTCGATATTCATCGAATCTGGCACCCTCCAATTATCGCTTTTTTGGATCGGTGCAAAATTATTTAAATGAGAAAGCTTCGGTGATGAGCAGAGATTTTAAAAAAGAACCACCTGGATCCATTGTTCGTTGATTAGCCTAGGACGTTTCCAAACGCCATAATGATGTTGTTATAAAAATTGTAGGAGGTCCTAGAAAACAATTGTCAACATATCAGTGAATATATCCGTTATATACTACGCCGTGTAGTATATAACGGGTGGGGAAAGTATCACGCTACCATTTATAATTAATTTATTATTAATTAATTTATCACGCTACCATTAATTAATAATGAGCTATTAGAAGTAATGCAACTGTCGTGTCTGTCTTCTGTCTTTTCCATAACATATCTGGTGTTAATGCAGCGATTTCAGTACGGATGTTGTACTTAAGTTGCTGTATGGTGAGGGGCCGATTTTTGTAAACCTCTTCCTTCAAAAATCCCCTTAAAAAATAATCTGGAGTCGTCAAAACAATTTTTCATGAAAATTATTAATTTGATGGATGTGATTTATGATGGTATGCCCATTATTGCCTGTAGACAACAGGTCTTACACAATTAAAGAAGTAAAGGAATGACCAGTTGTGCACCACGTTTTCAGGAGACTCCTCTTCCGGAGGCATGCAATATTTTGCACTATTCTGGGACGATTCGATTCTGGTGAGGGAGTTATTCCCAGCTGTTCCGGATTCTTAAAATTGCTTGAATAAACAATAAATTGTCGTATTATGACTCGCTAGGCGATTAGGATATTCGCGCCTAAATTCGCGTTGAGTAAGTTAGTGATGTGATTAGGTTTAATCATTTGATACTGATATAGCCCTTGTTGTCTATTTGATATTTTCAGAATATTAATCTAGTATACCTACTATAAAGACGGAAAAATATTCCCTGGAAAAAATAAAATTTCTACTCACAATACTAAAATTATTTTATTAACTACTTAATTATGCAAAACAAATTATAAATGCCGTCAAACAAAATATTTAAACCTTATTAAATTAAAGTATTTTCTTTATGAAAATAAAATAGGAATTACACCATGCCAATAAAAATATGTCGGGTGATAAAGAAAATATCCAGATGATCGAAGATGTTGGTGATTGGGATTAAACTAAACCGCATTGCCTATATAAATTCAAGGAGGGTGCTTTAAAGGGGGACATTGAAACGGGGGAATCAAACGACTTAAAGGAAAGAAGGGTCGGACGTAAACTTACCAACCGTTCTAAGATTCTGATAGTTCATACATTATAAAATATAAATGAATTCAATGGTAATCTCAGAAGTTTGGTTTTCTTTAATGGATCTTTCAACATAATATTTCAAGGAATTAATGAGAGATACTTAGTATTTCTTTTGTTAAGGAACGAAAGTGTAAATATACATTTAGTATTTATTTATAGGATTCATTATTAAACTCAGTGTTCTGTGTGCCAAACTTATAGAGCACTTCGTGAATTTGGACTTCACGAGGTATTCGCCGAATTATCGACACATTCCGAACGTATTTAATGCTGATCGATATTAAAACAATAACAAGACAAAAAACTGTCCGTTCCGAAGAAATTATTGTCGCTGTTGCTGGCAGTTTGGATGAAGATCCAAAATTATCTATTAGTCGCCGTTTGCAAGAAGTTGGGCTTTGTTATTCGACTACGTGGATTATTTAATTCCGCATTTGAATGGTATTTATCTGGAGGAGATGTGGTTCCAACAGGATGACTCCACATACCATACAGCCAACGCAACAATCTATTGAGGTGAGAAAATTATTTCGAGGAATGAACCTGTTAATTGACCACCAAGGTCATGTGATGTAACGCCTTTAGATTATTTTCTTTGGGGTTATGTTAAATCTTTGGTCTATGCCGATAAACCAGAAATTATTGACGTCTTGGAAGCCAACATAACTCGAACCATTGCGGACATGAGACCCCAATTGCGTGACAAAGTGCTCGGAAATAGGATTGCCAATATGCGCTTAGCCAGAAGTAGCAGCGGTGGATATATGTCCGAAATTGTTTAAAATTTCAGATATGTATATCTATATCTATATATATATATATATATATATATATATATATATATATATATATATATATATATATATATATATATATATATATGTAACGACAAATAATTTCTTTTGCGAAATTTATGAATTTATTTGAAATATTTTCATTAATCATAAAACATAAATTGGTATCAACCTTTTGAAAAAGCATATTTTTAAGACTCAAAATCTTCTTTTATTCAAAGTTTGTTTCCTCCTAGGTAAAATATATTTTTAAGGAAACTTGTTTGTCCCTTTTCCAACTTCAAACTTACTTTGCATGCGGCAAAACAAATCTCCTTTTTTAGTAGTTATTCAAAACCTTTCAAGAACACGATCAATATTTCTTTATTTAGTAAAATAAAATTATATAAAAAAGAATCAGTACGTTATACAAAAATAGCACTGTTAATAAAAGTGTTTTCAATACTTCCATGAATTATATTCACAATATTCATAAAAAAATATACAGTTAATAGAAAATAGTTTAAAGGATTATGTTTAAACTTAATATTAAATAAACAATCAGGGATCAGTACTTTTGGATCTTGATTTTTCTATGGACTAAAGAGAGTTATAACGAAGAGATTGAATTAATGCGATACGATAAATTTTTCAACGTGAACATATAGTTTCCAAACATAGCAATATGGTAAGAAATTAATTTTGCAGTTTCTTACATCCCTGTTCTCCAAATATGACAAAAACTCCTCTCGTCTCTTCCTTGATTTCACTCTCATTTTCTTATAATTTGGCTTTTTTCTTATGTATGTTTTTAATTAGTCTTCCTTCAGCCATTATTTCAAGATGGTGCAGCCAATATTGCCCTTATTATCATGTCTATTACCGGTTTTTGATATATTTCATATATTACTCTGTTTAACCTTCTCTTGCATTCGTTCTCGGTATTCTTACTTCCCATAATTCTTCTCACTTTATTCCGGTCCCCTGTTGTGTTTTTATTTCCCCCACAGTGTTAGATCAGTATGCTCCTATTCTCATCGCTATACACTTTTTTAATTTAGTTGCGTTCCATCACTCTGAATGTTTCATACTATTATAGCCACATTATTCGCATACCTCACTATCTGGTTATTCGTGAACAGTGTTATGTTGAGTAATATTGTTGAAAGAGGATCTTCTTGTCCCAATTGGGTTAACTATTAACTTCGGTGGTACCTCAAACTCCTCCAAATTCTTGATTAATTTGTCTCGTTTCACCAAATCATAGACCCTTCAGATTCCCGTAGATGAACTTATACTAATTAGAAATAATGGACCTATTGCCTTTATAAAATATGGTATAATTTACAAAATTGGCGTGTTCTAACTTATTAACAATATTAGCACTTTAAAAAATGTATGTAAGAAACCTCTAAAAAGGGATAAGATAAAGGTATTAAAATTAGATTTACCATTTCAGTATCTCTTGATGATCCTGAAATGGTTAACGAAACGATGGTAAAGATTTTGTTTAAGTCTATGATGTTTTATTTCGTCAAATAAATTAATTCACTTCAATTTTTAATTTAAACCTAAGAATTACGTCCTCTATCATTATAAACGACGACATGACTTTTGTTTAAGTTTGCTTACCTTTAGACATGTTTATATATTTAGATATGTTTAAGGAGTCCTTTATATTGAAAGTTTAGGAAAACAGTTTATGAGTCTGTATCTTTTCAAACTACAAACTTATTTTGCACGCTGCAAAATGATTTTTACTTTGTTCGGTAGCTATCCAAGACTTTTCAAGAATTCGAGGAATATTTTACTGTTTTCAAAAATAATAATTTCAAAATCAGTTAGTTATGCAGTTAATAATACTAAAAGAAATATTTTTAAAAGATCCATTTATAATACTAGTATAAAATTTTGTTTGTTAATATAACATATTATTTTATACAAAGAAGTTGACAGGGAATAGTTATAGATCACGATCTCTCTTAGTTCAGCAAAGTTTCTTAAAAGGGTTGTGTGTAAACAGCTAATGGTATCTTACGAATATTATCAAATAACGAAGAGGAACTTGTATTTTTTTTTTTGAGCTTCGGTTTCAACCCTGGGGATGGAATAACAGTTTGCTTTATTAATTGCTTAAAATGCTTGATCGACAAAATTATATTTGATTGTATAAAATTATGTTGTCAAGGTATTAATATTAAAGAGGCTAGTTTGGAGTAATTATTTTTTATATTTTTACACTATAATGTTTAGACATTTGTGTTACTGCAATTAAGAATTTATTAAATAGTAAATTCAAAAATATATTACAAGGCATTTCATTATTATTTTTAATATTATATTTTAAGTATTGTTTTGTCTGATGTATTTACAAAAATACTGGTAAAAACATCAAGTCATGACCTTTTTTCATAAACAAGGTTTAATTCTGGGTAGGTTTTATTAAGGAGATCAAGTCTTTGAAGAGTTTTCAAATGAATTTAAATTTTATCGTTTTTTTGTAAATGCTTGAGAAGATGATGAACATTTTAATTTGCCTATCTGAAGATAAAAGAAAGAGGCGAAACCATTTCATGATTATTGTATATAGTTTGAGCATGTTCGTTAAATATAATTAAAATCTGATATGTTTGAACCACATACATTCCATAAAATAAATAAACTTAATTTGTACTACATGTGTTTGTAATATAAATTTGCGGATTTATAAAAATATTTCTATGTCTGTTTTCATAAACTATGAACCGGTTTTTAAAATTGTTTATTGAAACAGCGAAGAACAAAATTATAAGAACAAAAATCACTCTTAATTTTTGCTATAATTAAAATAAATGTATATACTTTACTCGTATGGATTTTGTTTAAATTGTAATAAATAATCTTTAGATCTCTTAGATCTCGACATTTCTTTAACTAATTTAAGTATGCACCAAAGATTAAAATTAGATAATATTTGTTTAAACTTACCGCTTTGTGGGCCGGTAAAAGCAATGATGATGGCAATCGTAAAAAGAAGTGCAAATACGATGGTTGCAATACAAAGAGCCCTATTATGGCTGCAGGCGGCCACCCCATTATTTTCATAGAGGCTCTTCTTTTGGGGTTGGCCAGTTGGGCTATCAGTTCCTGCAACACCGCCTGTGTCACAGGGGTTATGAATAAGAGGTGATGATTGACAGATGGAGTGGGTGATTTGAGCATGATTTGTACCTGTAAGAAACGCAACATCATCAACATCTTGATCGCTCATCACTCTGTGGTCCCGACGCCAAACAACTGCCTCAACGTGTTGGAGCCCAGTAACGACTGAAACCTTTACGAAGGGTTCGCGATTTTGATTACGGCCCTCCACACTAAATGCTTCTTAGGACAAACGTTCTGGCTAAATATAATACTAAATCTACATGCTATTGCTACTTCTGATTTAATATTGAACACGAAAGTTTTGGTCGAAATGCGCAACTAATATAAGTTTTTTTTGATATTTTCGATTGTACTATACGTGATATATTTGTCTAAGTTTGAAAAAGGGACGTTTTAATCGTGTGTTCTGATGATGAGGTCGACAGTGTAACTGTTGTCTTTTCGGCGCGGCTTTTGGGTCCTGCGCCTTCTTTCACATCATTTGCGCACGCCTCCTTTCCCGCGCTGAAAATCCTAATCCCTCACAGTGGCGTAACAGACTCCCCATTTTCGCAAAAAAAGTCCTCGAACCCTCTTTTAATACCTCCTCGCTATAGAGCTTCAATTATATTTCATTTATGGTAATTATAAATAGACAACTTTAAAACATCTTATTCTTTCTCAAATTCATCCACCTTTATTAATTCTGTAAACATGAGACACATCTTAAAAGATTTCAATGTGATGTATTGCTTGTGATTATAACTTTCTTTAGTTTCAATTGGCATATTTAATTCATGATGTAGTTATTTGACTTTTGTAGTTGTAGATGTAGTTTTGTAGATATAGTTGATTGATGTAGTTGTTGACTTTGACTAAACTCGAAGAGATTTAACATACAATACCAAATACAATTCTGATCTAAAGGGTGATTTTTTTAGTGTGTCCAGTCAAACGAACCAATAGTGTCAACCCGGTCAACTCAATAGTCTGGCAAATCAATCAATGTTTAACCTCAGAGCAACGCTTGAAGATTGTAGAAATTTATTATCAAGATCAATGTGCTGTGCGCCAAACTTATAGAGCACTTGAAGTTCGTGCATTCCGAATGTATTTCATGTTGCTTGGTATTAAGACAAAAACTAGACAAAAAACTGTACGTTCTGAAGAAAATATCGCCGCTGTTGCTAGCTGGCAGTGTTGATAAAGATCCAAATTTATCAATTCGTCGCTGTTCGCAGGAAGTTAGGCTTTGTTATTCGACTACGTGGATTATTTAATTCCAAGTTTCCAACAGGACCGTTCCACATGTCATAAAGGCAACGCAACAACTGATTTATTGACGGAACAATTCGGTGAAAAAATTATTTCGATGAACGGACCTGTTAATAGGCCACCAAGGTCATATTATTTAATGTCTTTAGATTATTTTCTTTGGGGTTATGTTAAATCTTTAGTCTATGCTGATAAACCAGAAAATCTTGACGTATTAGAAGCCAACATAACTCGGACAATTGTGGACCACCAGTTGGTTGAAAACTGATCGGAAATTGTTGTCAATCCAATGCGCCTTGTCAGAAGTAGGCGCGGCGGACATTTGTCCGAAATTGTTTTCAAACAATAATGCCACTGAATGTTCTTTCACATAAAATAAATAGTGTCAAGGTATCTAATTCGGTTGTTGTTTTATTTGAATTTAAAGTTCGAACGCAGTAAAAAATGGCATAGCATAGTTAAAGAAACGCGCGTCAAGAATTTTTTATCTGGTTATATATAGTTGTACTGAGAAAAAGTCACAGCAACAGATACAGAATGAAGATTATGCAAAGTGGAAAGTAACCAAGCTGAAAGCACTCAACTCTCGTAGATCATCTCCTAAGCGCAATATTTCAGAAACTGGAGTAACAATATCTTTATATTCTTGTTAAAGGTAGCACACGCTGTCAAGAAGTGCAACAAAAAATGCAAGTTCATCGTCATGGACTGGAGCTATTGTAAATCACTCGAATGTACACGGTAATTCCAATGAAAATACACAACTTTGATCAACAGAAAGCTAGTCCTTTAATATGATAACGCCAGATCGCATACTGCTAGACAAATAAAGAAAAAGGTCCAAGAACACGACGTAATACAAAGTTCTACCATATCCATCATACAGTTCAGATTTATTCTACCCTATTTCGGCTTTTTTTGTCTCTTAAAACACTTCTGTGTGGATGGAGCTTCAGTAATCGGCATGATATTAAAATGAGATTGAAATCAAAAACTTTGAACCCAAAAATCAAATGGTCTGTATTATAATTTTCTTTTTAATTTATTTACATCGAAGATTTTTCAAGCACTGAAACAACTTTTGTACTTAATTGCAAGTAAACTCAAATATATTTACCACTAAAAACCAAATCACTTTTTTAAACTACTCGACGCGCGTTTCGCCAACCATGTTAGCATAATCAGGAGATATTTTAACCTAATTCTAAAACTAAACTACGTTCTATTTATATTACAACCATGCCTAATGAGGTATGGTGAGGTGAGGAAACATGCGTCAAGAAGTTTAAAACAGTTATTTGGTGTTTAATAGTAAATCTCTTCGAGTTTAGTGTTTCACACCGAAGGTTCCAGTAGAAGAATTGGTTAATTACAGATATTCACACAATGTTATATGAGACAAATTCGGAGCCTGTGGAATTATACATCCACTGAATTACACAGGTCTACATTGGAATGGTACCGGAAAGACTAAAACTGTTCTTGAGTATTGAGGTACATATATATTTTGTAATGTACGTGAATATTTCGAGATATAAGTGTCGAAGAAATACGATTATTTTATGTTTTACTGTTTGTTACATCATTGAGCATGAAGAAAACTTCTTTTTCGTGATTTCTTCAAATTAGTTCCGTTCAAGCATTCACCCATGATACTCTAGCAGTAATCAGCCATTATGTGTTCATCCCATCGACCCTAGTATCTTTCTTTCATATTTTTTACGTTCTGATAAAATCGCTTGCCTTGTTCCTCACTATAAGAGTCAAGGTTGTCCGGAAATGTGTTCAAATGATTGTGGAGGTAGTGAACTTTGATGCTCATGTTACATCCAAGCTTTCTAAAATTTTCCAGCATGCTTTGCATTACTTCGCGATATTTTTTTGGATTTCCCTAGGAAATTTTTTGCAACATTGACTAAAGAAAAGCGGGCTAATAATTCTATATTATTCATTGAATGCATGAAATTGGTATCTTTCATCAAAAGCCTAATTTGCGGTCCATCACAAATGCCAGCTTTAAGTTTCTCCTTGCTCAAACCAGGAAATTTCTTCGATATGTAATTAAAACAGGAACCATTTTTATTCAATGCTTTAACATACTCTTTTATTAGTTCTAATTTTATATGCAATGGAGGCAAACTTATTTTCTCTCTAATAACTAACATTGTATTTATGATATTTTGTTTCCCAACTATCAAGTCTTTTCTTTCACACCAGTTTATTTTGATCCAATGCTCGCTTTTAGCTTTGCTATCCTGCAAACACAGAAATGGAAATTTTTCGTATAGCCGCTTTGTTGACCCAATAAAAAGTTTGCCATTTTTAGATCAACGCATATAGTCTTGAGTGCCAATACAAGAGATATCGTTTCATACTCCTCCTTTAATTTAGAGAAATGAGCAGTGGACTGCACCATGCTTATTGCCAATATGTAGTAAAAAATATTTCAAACTCCGCTTGGAACGGTCTACAAAAAGTCTCCATTCATTTGGCCGGTAGTTCAAGAAATCCATTTTTGATAAGAAACCACCGGTATCATTACAAAAAATAATCATCATTTTCTGAGCAAAAAAACAGAAGCAGTTCTTTTTCTCGAGTACGGTAACATTAATTCTTCTCTTTGAGCCTGGATTCTAACAGTTCTGATCTTTCTTTTGAAATGTTGAGATCTCTGATAAGGCCACTTAAAGCGTCATGAATAAAAAGTAGGGGTTTTGACGACGTAGCTTCAAAATTATCACTTGTTTGGCTAGTACAAGCTTGCCTATCTTCGGATGTACTACATTCTGTATCTGAAAGATCAGACAAGTCACGAAAAGTTGGAACAGGGACGTCTTCTAAATGAGAAAGAGGTTTTTTAGCGGATACCAGATAGGGATAGATTGTTTTTCTGTTAATACCATATACCTTGACTAAGCAAAAATAACCGTCATCGTAGTGATTTTTTGGTTCCCTCCAAACCATAGGCACACCAAACTTCAATTGACTCCTCTTACCATTCGCCCATTGCCTTAAATGTTTACTACACATTTTGCAAACATTGTTTGGAATCCATGTTTATCAACGTCTTTTTAATGTCAAGTTTAAATAAGCAAAATACGCATTTTTCACAAATTCAGATAAAGGTTTCCGAAACTTTTTCACCGTTTAATCGCCACAAACGTAACAAAAAGTGTTCGAGTTGTTTAAACACGATCGTTTGGACGATGACATCTTCCAGGTTTTATTTACTAACTTTTTTAATTGCACAAATAACAAAAAACAAGTTAAAAGGCTATTGAGAAGAAAATATTAGCAATGTGAGTAGATTACAAACTGTGCGTACTTGATAATGATTGATAATTTAATGTTGATAATTTAATGTTACTGAGAATGTTGCTCGACACTATACTTTAAAATTACATTTAAGTCTCGGCGGCACCATTTTTTTTTATTTTGTAGTCCTGTGTTACATATCGTTTTTCTATTACTCCATATGAATATATACTCAACATCGTAACATTTCAATGAAGTGGACAATTCAGTTAACCAGAGAGCTTTGTGATGATCGAGAATATTTTCAGACTACCCTTTTGATACCGATTCTACGCCACTGTGAAGGGGGTAAATTTCTCGCACGTGTTTGTGTTATACATTTCTAGTTTGAACAACATGCAATTTTTGCTTTCGCAATTTAGGAACTATCTAAATGCTAACTTAAATATTGATAGATGAATTAATTTCTTACTACAATATACTAATTATGAGGCAGATGTCTTTACTGTATTCAGATTATAGTAATAATAACTGAAAAATGTGTACATACACCCACCTTGTTGTCTTACATTGCCATTTTGAGTTTGTTTAAATTTCCCCAATGGCTCAAGGCGAATGACGTCACGGCTCGAATGACCAGTATTCGAATGCATTTTGGTAACAAAATACTGATGAATGATCAGCAAACCATTGTACTTCACTACATTTAGCAACTAGGAAAGATCTAGCAAACTATATGGTTTTCATATTCCCATAAATTAATTTAAATTTTACGATGTCTACATCAAAACTACAAACCGATATAAATCTGTGAATAAGACATGCTAGCTCTACCTGTTGATGAGCTTCAAGCGACACTTAACACAAATCACTGATATAGGACGGTCATATTTGAATAACGTTTACGCACAATGTGACCGAATCTGAATTCAAATTTCACTAGACCAAAGCCCTCGTTACGTCCGCTTGAAGCTTGCCACTGGATGCTGCCCTTAATCACATGGGGGTTAAAGCGTGATACAATATTGATTTTCCATTTAGCGGCAAGCAGTCTACCCCTAGAATTCACTCCCTGACGGAATGGATGTCAGTTTCCCCCATCAGTCTCATTTGCAGGATTGTACGCTGAATTTCCCACGTGATACATTATTGATCGAAAAGATTTGCGCATGCGAAATGTAACTTTTGAATTTTTGCAATAAGAACAAGTTATTAGAAATGGTCTTCTAGAGGTCTTAAACAAAACATTTATTTTATTAGCGTTATTTTTACGTAAATATTCCTACACGAGAAAGACTACTTGAAATATTACAACAGATCTAATTTGAATATTTAGCACTTCGTAAAAAATCTTGGAATATTGAATTATCATACGTAAATGCATATGTAATCCTAGTTAACGTTAATCAGTCGTCAACATCATTCATTATCTTCATTTAACTCATATAATTTCTATAATTTTAATATATTTGAATGTTTCTGCAGTTTCATATGAAATTATTGAACGAATCTTTAATTTGATTTTCTTTAATGCCATGGTTTGTAGTACATCAGAACCTGTCGTAAAAACAGAATGCACGAAAATGATATTTGTTAAAAAAGAGTTTCATCAATTCGTTTATAAAAATATTGATTTTTTAACAATCAATAATTATAATTTAAATATGAATAACATTTAATACTTTGCAATATTTAAAATCTACTAGTTATTTACATAATAAATAAATAAAAAATCAGTTTAATTTCTATACTGTACTGCAGTTGATAAATGGCTGTATTTTATATTATCGGGTTAATACAACATACTGTAAAATTCGTAGCTACTGTTGCTAAGCTGGTAGCTTAATCTTATTGACGGGTTTGTGTAAATTACTTTCATCAGCATGCTATAATTTAATATAATTTATTCAATTTATGAATTATTCTCCCCAATATACATGGGAGGTTTAATTTATTAACTTCATCTGGAACGTTTGAAATCATATTATTTTTAACATGGCTTGTATGGCTTTTAACGAAGGACTTTGAATAGTAAATAATTTAAATAAGAATGCTATTTTGTCCTGCCAACTACACATTTACAGCAGTGTGGGGAAAAAAATTCTCCCCGTAAATATTACATCAGTTTCGGGAATTCTGGATAATAGGAAGATTGCTTAAAATTTTAAAACCAGAGTTGGTGGACGGCACCTATTAAAAATGCAACAGGCATAGATACCTTACCGATTATAATTTTTTGGGGAGATTTATGTTAACATGGGAAAGCGGAGTTAAAGGTATTAACCAGGGTAGTAATAGCATCACGACCGACAATATCATATTTAGAAAGTGTATATTTCAAGAGAACTATTTCCGAAGAATATATTCATATTATATTCATTGAGAACTAATTCTGTATCTCCAATCAATCACTTGTACATCGATTAAATTCCATCAAATATCATTTTGTCCACCCAATATGAAAGGTCTAACCAATCCTGGAGAGCAACAGTCACAAAATGTATTGTTTACGGAGCAGATATTAGATAGAGCCGATATTACCTAAATTTAACACCCAAATCCAACAATTAAGAAAATACTATGCTACTTGAGGTTATCTCTCCACCAAGCTCTCCGAAAAATTGATAATTCTTGTTCTGCACAATTGAGAGCACAGTGTCTGTTTCCAAAAAAAGCCAGCTGAAATGGAACAAAAATGAGCTGATAATAAACAACGACTTATGCAGAAAATGTAAGCAGAAATTTTATTATTATTTATTTTATTTTAAACCCACGTCAATATTAATCAGGATATGACAAAATAGGAAAAAATTGTCATTTAGAACTGGATGTTTGATTAACAGTATTGTATCCTATTGAGCCTTGGTGAGTGAACAGCAGATGACTCGCAATCGCCCAAATATAGGAAAAGATCTTCACAACTGGAAGGGCTTTGAAACCAGCACCATTCGCTATTGCTAGAACAAAAAATCACATATTTCCATTTCTTAATAGTAAATAACTTTCTATGACTGTTTCAGAAAAAAAATCGTTTTTAACCGACGTAAACATCAAAACTATATGATCAAAAAGTATATTCATACAATTTTGCTTATTAACCGTTAAGCTCCACCATATGATCCAAAAATTTGGGTCCACTGGGCCAAATTTTTTTTTATCATAGTGTCTCCATTTTGGAGTGAAATTAATATAAATACAACTTATATTCAAAAATCTTTTTCTTTTTTTTTAATTACAGCTTCTTTTTGTGATATGCGTTATAGGTCGCATAGCCTGTAAAACTATATTATACTCTAGGGCGGCGCGGCATATAAGCTGTGTCGCATTTTATTTACGCTCTGTTTATTTTATTTGGACAAACAATAGTATTTTGAGGCAGGCGGCAATATACATCAAAATCAAATGGAAATGCGGCGATTTTTTGCTTATATTTCATCGGATAGTATTTGCGATTACTTATTATAAACACCAAATATAAATAAGACTACAATGTTTGGCCAAATCGACCAAATGCAAAAACGCCAGTGAAAGTGATTACTTCTTTCTTCTGCAATTTCGGTGTATTTGTCTGACGCCTATTCGCCAAACAGTGATTTTGAATCAGATGAATCAGATAGTAGTAGCAGTTCTGAGGATTTTTCTCTTTAAGAAAAAAAAGTAAGAATTGTACAGGATCGAACAAAATGTGCCTAATCAAAATGAGGTGCTTTCAACCAGCAGGTAAGATATCGATACCGATATTGATCAAGTTATAGAGGATGTAATCTCAAAGTATGCTGTACAAGATTACGATAAACTCGTTAGTATCGAAGAACTAAACTTTCTGATATGGAGTCCCGTCAGTGGAGCATCTTTCAACCAATTTCCTTTTATTGTAAGTGATCCTGGGCTAAAACCTCATTTGATACAGATTATATCAGTAAACATCCCTACGATGTATTAAAACTATTTATAACAGATGAAATAGTCACTTTTATGGTAAAAGAGACAAACCGTTATATACCCAACAACAACTGGCTACAGACAGCAAATCACGAATCACGTCACGAATAACAAATGGATTCCTGCAACAAATGAAGAAATTGAAAAATTTCTAGGCGTGATTATATGGATGGGATTATGTAGTATACCATCTCTGAGGCCATACTGAAAAAAAGTCCGTTATATTCAAATCGCATTTCTAAGATTATTCCTCGAAACAGATTTGAATTACTCTTAGCTATGTGGCATTTTAGCAATAATCAAGACGCGGCGCTCGACGAAGATCGACTCAAAAAAATATCTCCCCTGGCCTCACAAATTGTAAAAAAATTTCAAGATCTTTATACTCCTGGTTTGAAACTTTGCATTGATGAAACCATGGTTCCATTCCGAGGTAGACTTAGGTTTAGGCAGTACATAAAAAATAAAAGACATACATTTGGCATAAAAGTGTATAAATTATGTTGAGGGGGGGGGGGCTATACCTACAACTTCCAAGTTTATTGTGGTACTGATAAAGCTGAAGGAGGGCAAGCGTCTTTAAATGTAGTGCTTTCTCTCATGCGAAACCTATTGGATTCGGATTGTCAATTATTATACTAGTGTCTCGTTTGCTACTCATCTTTTGAATAGAAAAACGCATTTGGTTGGCACAAAGAAAGTAACACAGGAATTATGGTTTGTAAATGGCGTGATAAAAGGGACGTTCCTGTTCTAAGCACCCTCCATAAAGACAATATGAAAACAGTTCAGCAACGAGATGGAGAATGTGAGAAACCTGAGGTAATTTCGGATTATAATGAAGCAAAAATATACATTGATATGGCAGATCAGATCAAAGCTTATTCGCATTGCTTACGCCTAGGTACTAAGTGGTACAGAAAACTTGCCGTTGAGATACTATTAGGTCGTCAATGCCCCCTTAGTGTTCAAGGAGGTTACACAAGAAAAAATTTCCATAATTGAGTTTCGAGAAAAATGTCTATCTTTATTGGGCATTTCTAAAATTATAAAATTCACCGAAGACGAACCAGAAGAGCTGAAGTGCCCTAGAGAGTGAACATATTTGGCAAAAGCAGTCTTCACGTTTGCGCTGTGTTGTGTGTTATCGTGATATGAAAGCTAAACAAGAAAACTAAACAACAACATAGTTTTATGCAAGCGTAAATTTATTTATATTTTTGTTATTAGTAATATTTTCTAAAAGTATACATTTGTTTTCGTATTTTTTGTATTTGTGAATTATTTCTAATAAATGTTTATATAAATATAAATCCATTTGAGTTGTTATATAGTTGTAGAACAAATTATAAGACCAAAAAATAAAAGAAAAATATAAAAGCTTATGGGTCAACCAAGTAAGCTGAGACATATATGCTATATCGCACAATCAAATGTCAAATAAAGATATTAGATAGACCATTTCTCAAAATTGTTGCCACTCTTTTTCAGAACGTACTAGAAAAATCCGGTTACAAAAAGAATACGGACCACCAAGCGATTCTAGGGTGTTCAAACACATGATGAAGACGCATCAGATGTTGAAGCACGATCCCCCTCCCTCAGGGCAAAGCCAACAGTGTTTCTAGATCAAACGCTACGCCAGTCTCATTGTTTTGGTTACACACCTCGTACACAGCCTTAGATTGGATTAATTAAATATATCGATCCGTTGGAGGTCAAGCCTTAACGGGCTACAGCACCACAAGAAGAAGAATTTTTCAAGTAAAGTATTTGCATTAAACTCTAGAAAACAATATTTCTCATAGTTATGCATTAAGCATGTTAAGAAACTGTTAAGGCGATGAAGCTATGTCAAAAAAAAATGTTTGAAAGTGGTACAAGGACTTTAGTGATGGTGGAGAATCAGTTGAAGATTAACCTCGTTCAGAAAGACTTCCCACGTCAACCAATGAAAAAATCAATACCAAAATCAAGGATCTTGCACTGAGTGATCGCCGATTAAGTACTAAAAACATTGTAGATATTGTTTAATGAAAGACTGTTTTGTCTATATTTCCATTTTATAATTATTATTTGACGCGTTTTTCTAACACCGTAGCTTCTTCAGAACTGGCTATTTTCGATGTTAAAATAGAATAAATTCGCAGCATTGAGACGCTTTATTTCTAAACTCTCCAGATGGTTTAGTTTTTGCCTTTGTTATATCCATTTAGTGTTTTAAATTCACTATTAAAAAGATGTTTCTCATTTAGCAGATGAGACATAGTTCGAATTATGTTTATGACTGAGAAAGCTTCTTTCGTGTTCTTTAGTTCTTTTCTTAAAAGATCTGCCTGTTTGTCCTATATAAGTTTTTGGACACGTATTTACCATTCTGATGCACTGTATTTCCCTTTCTCTTTTGTATGGTGGACAGCCTCTGAATCGAGGAGAATATTCGCCATCACAATTGCAGCATTGCAGAGGAGAGTCGCAGTGAGATTGCCACGTGAGGACTTACCATATTATGAGCAGATAGAGGGGGAATAGCATCGAGAGAAAACGTAGTCAAACCCTTGACAGTGGTAGCATCTAAGGGGTTGGGGATGTAGAGACGCTGAGGGATATAAGAGATGACTTTGAGGGATAAGAAATCAGGTCTGACATATTCAGGGAAAGATCATAATTTAAAATAGAGGATATAGCTAGGGGAAGGTGTTAGAACTCCGTCTTTTCTTGTTTGAATACGTCTAACCTCGATAACTAAGAATAAACTACTCGCCTACAGACATTAAGAGATTTATAAGGGGAAGAGGTGACATGATGTGAAATTCTCCTAGTTGTTTAAGAGAGGGACATTTTCACCGGCTATATTCACCGTCATAAGCAGGTGTGCAGTATAGTCTATCAAGAGCTGAGAGGTCACTAGCGCTTCATAAGTCGATTTACAGTCTAATCTCTTATGTCACTTTGTTGCTACGACAGTACCTCTCAAAACGCCTTTGATGTTTAAACGATTTCGAGTTAGCGTCACATTTTTTTCTTAGTAACCATGTCGAGTTTCGAGTCAAATATAGAGCATTTGCGGCACGTACAGCCTTTCGTCTTTAATCAAAAGAAAACGCGGATAAAAGCCATCGTATACTTGTGGGAACTTACGGTGACAGTATCCCAACGCAAGACTCTTGTGGGCGTTGGTTTAGATGATTCAAAAGTGGTGATTTTGACTCGAAAGACAAATAACGCCCAGGTCAACCGAAAAAAATTGAAGATGCCGAATTGCAAGCATTACTTTACGAAGATGAATGTATGTCCAAACCATTTATGATCATCTGCATGCCATGGGGAAAATCCATAAGGCAGAAAAATGCATACCACATCAGCTGAGTGACAGACAGATGGAAAAAGCGAAAAACGGTGTGCGAAGTTTTGTTTTTCTTGGCATGAAAGAAATATTTTTTTTGTATCGAATCGTGACTGGAGACGAATAATGGATAAATTTCGATAACCCAAAATGCAGAATATCATCGGTTGGCCCAGAACAATCAACATTACTGCAAGACGTAATCGCTTTGGAAAGAAGAGAAGAGAATGATGTGCATTTGGCGGGATCAGATGGGTGTCGTGTACCATGAGCTTCTAAAACCAGGTGAAGCAAAAAACGAAAAGCAAATGAACAATTTGAACCATGCATTAATCGAAAAGCAACCAGAATGGGCTATAAGACACGGAAAAGTTATTTTGCAGTATTATATTACCACGTCACATACAGCGAGAGCGGCCGGAGACACCATTTCTGCACATGGCTGCAAACTCTTGCCCCACCGGCCGTACTCACCACACTTGGTCCCTTCCGATCACCACTTGTTTTCATCGATGTCTCACGTACTTTCCATGAAACACTTTAACAATTACGGAGATGTCGAAAATTGGCTTGATGACTGGACCACCTCAAAAGATGTACAGTTTTTCTGGGAGGGCATCCACAAATTGCCAGAGAGATGGGAAAAATGTGCAGCTAGCGACACTTTGAATAAACATTTTTTACCTTTCTTTCAAATTAAACCTTTTTTTTTTTTAAGAAAAAATTAAGAATCGTTAATATGTGGCGGATACATGGTATTATATTATAAAAATAAAAGTCGCGTTAAGGCATCCACAAGCTCTGTTATGTATACTAAGGAACAAAAAAGTATAACTACGGAATAGATATGTAAATTAAATTAAAAATCACTGTATAACATATCTTGAACACACGTCTTGAACATACTTTTTGCTTGTTTACCTTTACATTTAGGTACGCGATTGCTAAAAATGTTGCAAGATAAACGGTTTAAAAAAAATTACTTTTATTATGTTTTGTTAAAAGTACTGGAATGCTTCGAAATCCTCAACACGTAATTTCAGGAAATTTGAAAAGGGACAAGCTATGGGTAAGAAAGAATGACGAAAGACAAAACGCAAGAAAGAAGGAAGACAAGCTATTGATCAGAAGTTCAAGTTCTTATCAGTTAAGAAATAGTGAGACATTGTTGACTATACCGTTATGAGAATGTGGATAAAATGTCCTAAAAGTTTCCAAGGATGAATCATGAACATCTTATATGAAAATATCTGGCTAATGCTTTTGTTACAGCTACAGGTAGGACTGTTGAGGATAAATGTTAATCGATTCTTACAGCACACCACAAGACGCGTTGCTTAGAATGGTATCGCGCTAGAAATAAATAGGCCCTGTAATGGAACTCTGTTTGCTTTACTTCTCTCGAATTATTCTCTACTTTCGAATAACTTGGGAAGCAAGTCACCCTTAGTGACCATCAGATGGAGTTTACATGCAGAAAGTTTAAATATCGCAGTCTATCGTTATTCCGTATCGGCAAGCTCGTCCAAAGCTCATTTTTCACCAAAGTAACATCAGATCGCATACAGCTCGCTAAACGGTTTTTAGAAATTTTTATTAGCGACACCCAACTGGAATGGCCAGATTCCAGATTTATTACTGGTGAAATATGGCATAGCATTGGCCGAACTCATGAGTGCCCTGACCTATTGAATGATCTGCACCATGCGCCTGAATTACCTGGCATCAAGAAGACATAGATTATCTAATTCAGCCCGTGCCTCGTAGAATTACAGTGTTATATTAAACATGGTCGGCTTGCTCAATATTAATTTATTGTGTAAATGTTTAACACCAGAAAATAAAAAAATATATATGAATTTGAGTTTATGAGCTATTTTGTAATAATCTATACGTTTTGTTCCTTGTGCATGAATGTGTATTTTATAGAAAAACTAACAAAAAGGAATTTAGATTACGTTATTTTATTTAAGTTTAGTTTAATTAATTTTATTACTCGAAATGTCCACCCATTGCTTTCACACACTTATTCAAATCTCGCCTTATGGATTGACTATAATATCTGCTAGTAGATCCAATGTTTTATTGCAAACAAGGCGTTATTAAACGGCTTTACTACATTCTCCAAAACATCACATTAATAGTTTGTTGCGCGTGTTTTGGCTCCTTGCCCCCCAAAAAAATTCAGTTAAGTGACGTCGTCCTACGACATTCCCCATCAAACCATTATTGAAGGCGGATGAAAACCTCTTTCCACTTTTCCAATTTTCTCAGCAGCTTATGGAGAGCTATGTGCGTAATCTTGAAAATCTTTTCATCTGTGAACAAGATGTTTTTGTGTCCTCGTAAATCTTATATTACGGAGAGCTGACATCATTTGCTGTCCGATAGATTTTCGGTAAGCTCCAAACTCTAGATCATGTTTAATGATACACGACATGATCCTCTACGATATTTTCTCTTCCTCTATATAATTTTCTGTTTTCGAAGCGGTTTCCTCCGAATTTTTTCAACAGCCGCTTTAAAAACTGCTGGGGTCTTGGTCTCGCAAGGTTAGGCATTTCTTTCAGATGACATGTTTCGATTTTCGAACGATACATTAGTTTAAAAATACGGTTAGCCTTAGTTAAGTTAGTTAGTTAAAAAATGAACGTACTAGTGGCACTTGAAGACCTTCTAGAGCTTCTTCACAGTTAAGGAACAATATTATTAAGATAAATAGACTAAGTAAATTGTGATTTATACTATCATCCAAGTGGTTTATTTTACCAATTCTATTCTTTATTGCTGAATAGTCTGTCATACCTGATCCTCAAGTGAGGTCTTACATCGTGAAACTTGTATTGAAAAAAAGAATATATAAACACAAAATGTTTACTATTATAAGTTTTATTTCTTTAGATTTTATCCAATGAACACATTGTTAATAATAAGAATATAATAATAATGTATATAGGTAATAGGAATAAAGAACAAATTTGCCATTTAAACTAAACTAAATGGACATGGAACAAAAACATATAAATATTATTAAAAATTAACAAATCGATAAATTAGGACCTAGGACAAGATTTACCTATAAATACATAGCTATAATATGGCACCACAACCAAATATTTGTTAAATTCTCTAACACATTTTCTAATCATGTACGAATACAATCATATGATTCCGAGGACATTAACATGTCCAAGGCCCTATTTTTTCTGTGAGAGCAATAATTCGTAAAACATCGCATTTTTTTACTACCACAACGCCACCATTTAAAGTTAGAGGCACCAACAGCCATAATTGGTTGATGTAACAATGGTGTAATCCCAAACTAACTAACAACTTTATATTACCTCACCGAAATTTATTTTAAATTAATTTTTGGATGGTTATCCCTTTCAAATTCAAAATTAATTGAAAAATATACAACATTTTGATAAGAAATATAAAGTTGGTACATCAATTAAATAGAAATTAATAAAATTTACCTCTAGTTAGATCACTATTATAGTGCACTAATGTTACTATGCGAAATTAGTTTACATCGAGATACTATCAAATCAATTTTCAATATTGTTACCCCTTTTGTCTTAGTCTTACATATATGTTTATTCTAGTTAATGTCATTTGATCAAATTGTCAAATTTATTAATTTCGTTTGAACTGTAAATCATTTCACATATATATATATATATATATATATATATATATATATATATATATATATATATATATATATATATATATATATATATGTGTAAAATGTTTCAAGAAAAAAAAATCATCTGAATAAGATTCTTGATAGTAAATAATAATGACTTTTATAAAAATTGTTTGATGTAATTTGATTAAATTGAAACTGCACCATCTCAAGTTTTTTTTTCAAATTAACATGAAACTAAACTGATTGTCCAAAGGGTTCCTTAACATATCACGATTTCTCGTATTTCGGGAATTATGTACAGTTGAGTAACATAAGGGAATATATTTCTGTGATGATATCAATTTTTTTGTCTCTGTCCACAGCCAATTGGTTTTAGTTTTCATTTTTCAATGGGGAGGGGGCAAAATATTAGAAATTTCTTTGAAGTTGGGATGCAAACCCCATGTTCTTAAGCTGCGTGAGCCATCTCAGCTTCAGAGGGGGCGTGTGTCCCGAATTTTTGGCGATACAGGGTGTCCCAAGAAAAAAATTATTTGAATTAAATATTAACATTAGTAAATCTATATCAACATTTAACATGAATAAAAATGTACTCTTTAAGAATTTAACTTAGATAACTTTTGTATCCCTTGGGGATATATTTTTTAAAAGTTTATCGAATAAGATAAATATATTTATATAATATAAAAAGATTTCAATTCAAAATATATTTTAGACTTATCTATAAGCTACTAAGAATCTACGTAACAATTGTTAATTTCGAAAATGCGGCTATAAAAATAGATAATCAATAGTGGAATGGTTAAGTGTTTTGGAAACACCCTGTGTAAGTTCCTTTTTTAAATTTAGCTCAAGAAAATATACATACGTTTTCTAAATATGTATAATAATAAGGAAGAAAAGTAATAGTACTGTTAAGATTGTACGTCTCCAGTACTTTTTAAATAACTATCACTCGTAATTTGACAAGTAGATATACAACACTTTAATATTATAAAGTTAATATTGCTCAAATTTACTTACTTATGGATTTTTTTTAAAGTTTATATTTAAGTACGCGAAAAAATACGTGAGTTCTTAAATTTTATACGATACCTTATACAAGTATTGTTAATGTTCCTACTGTTTAAGCATGCATTTACTTTAAAATTGTCATTAATGAAAAATTTAAGTGGTTAAAGGATTCAAAATTGCTGACAGATACTTGTTTATTTCCATTAAATTTTAGTTATAATAAGGGAAAATGAAAGAAGACACAAATTACATTTAATTACACGATTTGTTGTACTTTACTTGGCACTGTCTGACATGATTACATATATAATGTAACATACCATACATCATTAATACTGCTTTGATCAATAAACTAATTCATTTATAATTAAAACTATTATTATATCTGTGAGAGTTTGTTAGTTTTGTGCGTTGAAACTTTTGATTTGATTAGATTATCAAGAAAAAAATGTTCAAAATTTTAATGGATCAGGACTGATTATTAGAAATACTGTATACAATAAAAATGATGGTAAAATTTGATTATACTGATGTGTTTAAAAATATCTAACATACTTGCGGAATGTTTCATAAAGACATCACAATAAAGACACATCAGCAATTGTATTTACCATTATAACTATTTTTTTTAATAAGTTTATTCAGAATTTTAAAATAAAATGCACTAAATAAATGAATCATGTCAGTCAGTGGGTGTGTCTTAATCCAACTTACATACAATATTTCAATCGATCCAGATAATGCTTTTACACAGAAAAAATGATAACATCATTATTACAATATAAATGAGTATTATTAAATGTAAATGCACCTTTCCTTAGATTGAATTAGAATTCTTTACTAGATCTACTTATTAACCTAAAACAGTAACCTGTAAAATGATGAGTCCCATATATTTTATATTTTTTGTTAAAACATTTTGAATTCAGCAAGGAAAATGTTCAATCTTTTAATATCTCTAAAAACTGACACTTTACAATATGAAAAACAAAAATGTTATGTTTAATTAAGGGTATTAGGTTAGAAAATGATTACTGTAGGTCATGTAATGTAGGGGTTATAATGTAGATTGAAATTTCTTAACTAGTTTTCCATTCACACCAAAACGCATTACATTTTCTGGAGGCGCGTTTCGCTAAGCAAGTTAGCAACATCAGGGCATGATTAAAAAACAGACTTTCATTGAATAGTCAATGGTTACTGAAACGCTTGTCGAGTTCAACGCAGTTTGGTGTAAGTGGAAATCTCTTTATAAAGTTTTTTTAACATCAAAGGTTACAAAGACAAAATTATGTAATATATATATATATATATATATATATATATATATATATATATATATATATATATATATATATATATATATATATATATATATATATATATATATATATATATATATATATATATATATATATATATATATATATATATATATATATATATATATATATATATATATATATATATATATATATATATATATATATATATATATATATATATATATATATATATATATTAAGAAATTAAGAAGGTAAACTAAAAATTAAAATTAGGAAGTTAAATAGCTGCAGAAGTGACTAGTCCATTCCAGTTTCCACTAAAATATAATGTATTTATTATTTAAATACATTTATTTTACATTATATTATTTACAAGTTATTATTCTATTAATAGATTGGGGAGGGGGAAGGGGGGTTAAAATGGCAAGAATTAAATCAATAAAAATTTTCATCACGTTCTAGAGAACTTCGTCGTAAAAAGTGTCAGTTTTACAGTGCTAGAAAATCAAAATAATTCAGCCATTTAGGTTTTGTTAAATCACATATTACATGGTCTCTGAAATTACAACTGTTTCGTCTTGCTTCGACACTAACTTCAGACGTTTATATTAAGTAACATGTTTCGTCGCATAAATTACTAGTATCGAGCAATATTGTTACACGAAAACAAAAAAATATTCATGACTCACTATAATGGCCGGTACAGTTTGTTTTTGTAGAAAAATGAGCACTTCATGGAACATCATTTTGATTTAAAAACAGCTATGAGGATAAAGAATCACGATGAAGACAGTTTCGCAGATATGGAAACTCGAGTCCTCGAAATACAATTTCTAATATTAGAAAGAATAAATAATTTCTTTGGTTATAATCACTATTCCTTTCTTTTAACTTCCTAGTATATATTTTTGAAATACTGTAAACATCTTATCTAAAACTTGTTTTACTTTTTTTAAATAATTACTGTCCCTTTGTCGATACTGCTTTGTCTATATTTAGCTCAGAATTAAAAATCCCCGGTGATCAAATCGCTGTTGATGGGATTATGAGTAAATGGTGATTACTTCTTGACCACCACCTCTCACCATTAGAACTTTCTCCATTCCCTCCGATAATACCTCCAAAAAGTCCAAATCTGAAAATTACAATAAACTTAATATAACATAAACAAATACATTTAAAAATATGAAGCAACTTTCAAAATTCTCAGCCTTATTACGAAAGAAGGGTTACTTAGAAATTTTAAATATAAGAGGAGACCAACATGTAGGTCAGATGCACGAGATTTTCTAAGTGTTTGAAGTGATACCCTCCATAAAGGGTGATTCATCATGAGATACTTTTTCAATATTTTCTTACAGATCACGCGTAAGTCGCGTGAAGCCGTCACTGCAGTTTGACTCAGTAGTGAATACCATTGCATGATGAAAAGACTTACACCGGAACAGCGACTCCAAATTGTAGAACTGTATTTTGAAAATCGGCGCTCTGTGAGGTATGTTTTTCGTACGCTTAGAGCTACCTATGGTCGGAATAATCGACCCACCGAACACACTATTGCCAATACCATCAGAAAATTGCAAACCCAATTTTCATTATTGGATGACCGGCGACCAAATAGACTACGTCCACCACGTAGTGAAGAGAATATAGCGGCGGTAGCTGAGAGTGTGTGCGATGACCGTGAATAATCGATTCGACGTCGTTCTTAACAGCTTGGTTTGTCATATGTAACAACTTAGCGTATTTGGCGTAAGGAACTTGATTTATAAGCATACAAAATCCAACTTGTACAAGAACTAGAGCGACCAGACCTGCGTTTGTGTCGGGTTTTCAATGAAAGGGCTCTGGAACAGATCAATAAAGATCCGCTGTTTTCTCACAGCATTTTGGTTAGCTATGAGGCTCATTTCTGGCTCAATGGATACGTTAATAAACAGAACTGCTGGATTTGGGGTGATGAGCAGCCGAAAGCAATTCAAGAACGGCCAATGTATCCAGCAAAATTCTCCGTTTGATGCTGTATATGGGTTAATGGAATCATTAGGCCATACTTTGTCAATGATGAGGATGGCCGGAACGTAATGGTCAATGACATTCGCCAGCACGCCATGATAATTGACTATTTGTTACCTAAAATTCAAGCACGTGATGTCGATGATATCTGGTTCCAACAAGATGGTGCTACTTGCATTACAGCGCGTGAAACAATGGACTTATTGAGAAATAATTTCGGTGAGCAGCTGATTTCATGTTTTGGACCAGTGAATTGGCCGTCTAGGTCGTGTATAGATGGAGTACAACTTCCATAGCTATAACGTATCAAATTTATTTAAATGCATGTACACTAAAGAATTCTTCTATTCACTCGTTTCAATGTACTTTAAAAATCGGCGAGTCTTGAAAACTGATGATCTGTTTTTTTGCTGTGCACTCACCACCGAAAGAATTCGAGACATTTGTTGTCAGTTTTTCTTCAACTTCCTTCACGTGAGTCACCATTAAGGCCTGTATCTATCCACACATAAAGGGCGATTGTTTTAGTATGTCCGAACTTTCGATAGGAGTCGCTGTCAAACGAACCACATTACAGGAATCCCAGCAAATCGTAGCCATAACTGTTCTTGCAGATGGAAAAATTTTCAATTTCTTTTGTGTACTTTTACCTGCTCCCCCTCGCTGTTTAGACTGTTGCTTCGTGACTGACGTGTAATACTGAATCAATGTTTCATTCACTGCTATAAAATGTAGAAGAAACTCACAATCGTGTTTAAATAAGTCCTAGAGAAGTGTTGATTTGAATGCGTTTTCGATCGTAACAAACGCGGTACCCATCGAACAGAAAGCTTTGTAATTCACAAAACATCGTGTACAATGCGGGGGATACGGTCTTTCAAGATATGACAGACAATGTCAGAAAGCTCGCGTACCTTCAGCCGGCAATACGACATTGCGTTGCATTCTGTAACGATTTTGTAGGGTGGTTTTTCAGATCCCCGATCATTCATCATCATATTCAATTAATACGGTACGACTAGAGGTGGGTCGTTATTTAACGATCTATTGCTTTATGCATGTTATTTCATATTAACGTTTAACAACTGTTATCGATGTGAAGAAATAACAAGTACGCTGTTAATATTATGTAGAGTTTCGTAGACGCTGTTGCCGCGTCCACGCTTCTAAACCAAATAACAAATAACAGGTAGCGCATTTAATAACCGATAGAAAATAACAGTTGTGGTCGTAGTTTTGTCGTTGTTCGCTGTTGTCGCGTTTAGCAATCTTAGAAAATAACAGGACTACGGTGTCAGGGGGCGACATGGGGCAGCGTTATTAATAAAGTTGTGTGAGTCGCTGTTTCGAGTAAAACATTAGGAATAAGTGGAGTTTTATATTACTAATAAACACTTTGTTTTAATAAAACGTTTGGACATTTACATATATTCTTTATATATAATATCTAAGTTATTTACTTATTTGGTTACTGGCACATAAAAATTTAAACTCAAAAACAATCAATTATTGTAATGATATTTCGACTCTGCCTGCAGTAATAAGGGGAACTCCCGCATAGTCCGTTGCTAACATTTAAACTATAATATGACTAAACATTAGATACAAGCAACTACGCAAATGTCTGCATTTTTCACGCTTATACATTAATAATATTTTAATGGTCGACTTTATTTGTACTAGAACAATCTTCAAAATAAAATTTATATTATTATAATACCTACTAGTTACTCGTAGTAACATGCACTAGATTATTTAGATGTATTCAAAGTAAGTCAAACTAAAAGTAAATATATAGGAAATAGGAATATTAAAAAATCGCAATAAAAATCCATTTTTGTAATATGTGTTCACTGTCCAAATTATCAGAATCTTGCATTTAATGAACAATTATTACTGAAATCAAATGGTTATATCTATTATCTAACGATTTCTGTATTATGGCCTGCTCCTTTTTCATATAATAAATCTGTTCTTTGCGCATATTGTACGATTGTATTTTGTATTATGTATTTTTAATTTAACAATTTATAGAAACGACCTAAAGCTGTTATTTTAGTAATTATTGTTATATGGCATATAGCGCGTAAATATAGTTGTAAAATGTCTATTACAAGAGCAAATGTAAGCGAAATGTGACAATATTTTTAAAATAACAAAAATAACAGCAACCTGTTATTTTTAAGTAATATAAAAATAACAGTTTTGCTCGTCTTTGTATACGACTACGCTTAAATTCAGCAGTCCACTTTGTTGAATCTAACCAAATCTAACTAATCTAATCTAAAGTGGAATCTAACTTTTTTTTGTATGTCAATCGGGGTAAAACCCATTAAAAACTATGTAGATTATAACAATTCAAACTTGTACGCCAATGAAACTTCGCAGCACGCCATTTAATGAATCATACTTGACAAATATCATGCTCATTTGGTGTTCAGTACTTGCGCTAGCTCTGTGTCAGACTAAGAACGACCCTTGTTAAGTGTTCGGACAGTCATTATTCACTGAAAGTGACTGTTTGGGTGACTATGTTAGGAAATGCCATGATGGATCCTGACAGCCCAAGAGTTTTTCAAAACTTAACTCTAATTTAGAGTACTTTAGCGGCGGTTAATAATTCTTAATTTATTTAAGAGATGGCGCTGAAAATAAGGGTCGGTGCACAATCTAATCTCTTATGTCATTTTGTTGCTACGATAGTACCTGTCGGAACGCCATTGATGTTTAAGCGACTTCGAGTTAGCGTCATATTTTTTTCATGTGGTAAATATATCGAGTTTCGAGTCAAATAAAGAGCATTTGCGGCATAAACGCTCAGGTTAACCGAAAAAATTTGAAGATGCCGAATGGCAAGTATTGTTGGAAGAAGACGATATGCAAACTCAACAACAAATGACAAAGAAGTTAAATGTTGGTCGCCGAACAATTTGTGATCGTCGGCATGCCATGAGAAAGATTTAGAATGCAGAAAAATGGGTACCACTCAGCTGCATGACAGACAGATGGAAAAGCGAAAAACGGTACGCGAAGTTTTGCTTTTTCGCCGTGGAAAAAACCTTTTTGCATCGGATCATCACTGGAGACGAAAAATGGATATATTTCGAGAACCCAAAACGCAGAAAATCATGGGTCCAGAAGAACCCAGGGCAACCATCACCATCGACGGCAAGACCGAATCTTTTTGGAAAGAAGACAATGCTATGCATTTGGTGGAATCAGAAGGGAGTCGTATATCATGTACTTCTGAAACCAGGTAAAACAGTTAATACCATTCGCTTCCATTAACAAATGATCAATTTGAAGCATGTATTGATCGAAAAGCGACTAGAATGGGCTACAAGACACGGAAAATTTATTTTGCAGCACAACTTCCTCCATCACACACAGCGAAAGCGGTCAGAGACACTATTTCTGCACTTGGCTGGGAATTCTTGCCTCACCCGCCCTACTCACCAAACTTGACTCCTTCTAACTACCGCTTGTTTTCATCGTTGCCTCATACACTTCCCATGCAACACTTCAACAATTACGGAGATGTCGAAAAATGGCTTGATGACTGGAACACCTCAAAAGATGTACGGTTTTCTGGGAGGGTTCACAAATTGCTAGAGTGATGGAAAAATGTGGAGCTAGAGATGGCGCATACTTTGATTAAACGATTTTTTATCTTTCTCCTAAATGAAAAGTGTTTTTTTAAGGAAAAATTAAGAGCTTCTTCTTTCTAACCACACCTGGTAAAACTAATAGGATACAGACAACTGTTTCAAACAGAATTAATGTTAAAATGACGTCCATGGCGAGAGAAATTTTCAAATTACCTTTATATACATATGTGTATATATATATATATATATATATATATATATATATATATATATATATATATATATATATATATATATATATATATATATATTTCACCCTTTCTCCACGTGGTGCCACCGATCGCCTTCGCCGAACTGTCAACCATGCGACGTCACGTGTCTCTCGGGACCGGTTTCTAGCCTTTCAGCCGTCATCAGCCGAGCTCTAGACGAACGCAAGGAAAGCAGTTCGGAGAGGCAATCGGGGCCAGACCAGATCAACTGGCCATTTTATATATATATATATATATATATATATATATATATATATATATATATATATATATATATATATATATATATATATATATATATTGCGTATTTGCTTTCAAATTAATAATAAATTACATAACTTACAGTAAGTTTGCTTTCCTGGCTTGGGATTCTTAGGAGGATTAGGCAAATTTAAAATCACAAGCTGTGAGTCTTTCGACATTGATCTAATGGTTTCATTGAGCCTCATCGCTGTGTGTACGCGCCTTAAAGTATCTGCCTCTCTGTAATTTAGGAAAATAATATGTTTTTAAAGGTCGGAACTTAATTTAAAAATTACTTATATGGAAAAATCATCCAAATAAATTTGCTTTTAGATGGAAAAAAAATATATGCCCTACTTACAGAGACACACTCTCGTCTTCCTTAGAATTGATACTGTCGGTGTTATTATGGGCCTTGAGGCTTTCTTTCTCAGATGCGCCATCTTCTTTTTCTAACGTGCTATTTTCGCAATCTTCCTTAGGCTATAAAAATAATAAGGTCTTCATGCATTACTTGTTGCGATCAATTTTTTTTTTGTGAGAGCCAATTTAAAATTGTGAATTTATTCAGTCTTCCGGAATACAATATACAATTTGATATATTTTTGTTTTATCATAATTTATGGATACTGATGATGATGACACAGTATAAGGGGTGTTTAAATTTTAACCAGTTTGGTGTATAATTCATGTATAACTCATTGTATTTTCCGAAAGATTGAAAAATTTTCCAATACAAATATTTCAGGGCCTTTTAAAAAGTTTTATAATATGAAAATTTATATATATGTTTCTTCATTTTTAAAATGTATTTTATACATGAGAAGTATAAGCAATTTCGAAACACTATTCGATTCCTTTACAAAAACAGTGAAAACATTGCACAGACATGTACTGTTTATGCCAAATACAAGCTGATAATGTTCTGATATTTTTGTTGAAAATGGTTACTTCTTTAAACCAACGGGTGATAGAATGAATAAATGATTGAACATAACAAATTTCTGTTAAAATATTCTGAAAAAAATTGTTAATATCTTGTTAACATCCTATAGAAGAGGCCACAAGTGGGTTATAGGAATGATGTGTTGGAAAAACGGCATATTTTCTTCACCCCTCAAAAAATGATGTTGTGACATCAGATTTCCATCAGCTGAGGTTTCCATAGTACGTTTGAAACGTAAGACTTTGCTTCTTAGGCTCAAAGCTATTCCAATTTTACGGCATTTTAAAGCTACTGGAACGATGATCGATACTTTATCAAGAATTTACGTCGAGAACGGTCAGAGCTTTTCAGCAATTGAATCAAATTTTATGAACTATCAATGTACCTCATTTGTAGGTTCCTCATTTGTTTCACTGGGATTTTCCTTTTTATTGTCGTCAGCCTGATTAGGTCTTGGTTCCTCAAATCTAACTTTAGATGGTGTTTTCTCGATAGCATGATGTTGATCCACCACTGATTGTACCTAGAAAAAATATCCCCCCAAAAAAGTTTTATGATTCAATACTATATACATCAAACTAACAATAAATTTAGTGTGAAGATATATATATCTAGGATGAGTTTTGTGATGATAACTGAAAAAATAGCATGAGCAAAGAAACAAATTATATACAGAAAAATACAACGATGGGTTGGATGTGGGGCATTTACCAGAGACAGCGTTTCTTCTAGTCCACCATTCGTAAGCGTCTTACAAAAATCACAAATTAAAAAACTGAAGTTTTAAGAGCTAAGTCAATTTCACACGAAAAATTGGAAAGGTTCCTAATATCTAATGAATTTCGATCGTTCTCATGCCGCACTAATCATCGCTATTCCATACATAAGCGAAATAAGTATTTATCAACTGAAATCGACACTTAATAAAATACTTATTCTATATACTGCTGGTAAGATTGTTTGTCGTAACGACTTTTGTACGGATTTTTGGTTGACACACTTGTGAATAAGCATTTAATTTTTAGGAAAGAAACTTTCAAATGTTTTCGCGTGTAGAATTTAGATATTAAGAACAAGAGTGGAAATTTGATTTGGAATAACTTACCACTCCTAAGCTCTCCTTCTTGTTTAGTTGAAGTTCCCTCAACATTTGGGTGCGCTGTTCCATAACCAATGTTCTTTCATAAGCATAGGCTGATATGTCCTTGTCCGACTATTACGGAATAAAAATAAAAATGAATCACTTATACATATTTAAAAAATAATCACAGACCATTTCAACAACTTCCACATCTGCTTCGATTCTAAGATGGTACAAAAATCTCTTCAGATCCTTTTTCATTTGAATTGAGTTATCGTTAAATTGAGCGACAGTGAAGATACGTAACTTGCAGTTTTTCCAAGTGCGGTGTTGTTTCAACAAGAATGGAATCAGCATGAGCAGACCACCATCGTGAACAATCCACCAAATATCAATATTGCCATTAATCTTTTGCGTATTGTCTGGATAAAAATCAATTCCTCGTGGGATTAAAAGTGCCATTTTGGCAGCAGTCAATGCTCGTACAGTATGTTCAAAACATTGTTCTTCGTCTGCGTCTTCTCTCCATCCATAGGGCCAACTAAGAATAATGGTATTCGGTTTCAAACCTCCTAAACCAGCCGTTTGAATACTAAAAACAGTACAGTTAGTATTTCAAAAAATACGAACGAACTATAAATGCCTACAAATTGCATAAACCTTCAGAAAGATTCCTTGCCATAAGAACTTCAGCAAAACCTTTCACCTTTTCTTCTTCCATGACACCCTGGAGGATTTTCTTCGCTTCAACAGCTTGATTTGCTGAATCTGTATAATCACCTCCTATTACTGAAGCACAAATTGTAAGACCTTTGCCAGCTTTTAGTTGAGATACAAACGAAATATATTTTCGATGTTCGATTTGCATTTCTGGAGTCATTTTAGTGAGTAAGAGGATTTGTGGACGCCAATTCTTTGTATGAGGAGGTCCTTCTTCCAGACGAAGAAGTGAAAATCTAGCTGCTGAAAGTGCTAAACCTCTGATACCATCTCCCCATTCTTTTTCCGCCCTAAAAAATATTCAAGTTATAACAATATATAGATAACGATAATGTATTGGACTGATGCAAAAGTTCGTCCCGTTTTTGGTGCTAGATGGCATTGTATCGCAAAACCGAAGTTTTATCTACCTTACACGTGCATACATTTTGATGTTGTTTGACAGAAGAAATCTCAGTTAGTACTTGAGAAAAATTGTGTTATTTGGTTGTGTTTTTGATTTGTGAGTTATTTGGTTGGTTAAGCATTAAAAATGGCAGAAAAGGCAAGAATGTTTCGAAGACTCAAAAGAAGATATGTGCTCTGTTAGCGATGCACCTCGTTTTGGAGGATCAACTAAGGCTGATAGCAACAAAATATTGGCATTAATTGAAAGTGATCAGTATAGAACAACTCAAGAGATTGGGGAGATTCTTGAAAGGTGTCATTAAGCCAACTTGGAATGATGAGCAAGGTCTGGTTTCAGCATGAACTAGCGGGGAAGATTTTGAATTGAATTTGAATATTTGAATATTGAAGCGCAACGTAATCGATTTATTTTTAAAGCGCTGGGTTACAGGTGAAGAAAAATGAATTTTGTACAATGAAGTTAAACGGAAGAGATCAGTTTACATCCGAAGATGCATTTGGCCAGACTGTATGGGAATGCTTTATTAGGAACTGTTTCCATCAATTCCACTAGTGGACAGCGTCCCTTTAAAGGGAATCATCTAAAACAGGTCATGCAATAAAAGTAGTGGCAGCATAGGCTGTCTCTGGGAGTGGAAGGAGTAATGCAGACCCGCGTCGACCTGTTAGTTCGTATATAACAGATAGAGAGTGAGTTTTACGCATTTCATTAAAAATATGGATCTAGTTTTTATTCTACTCAGCATGGCGGGTAAGTTCAGCAAAGTAGTGTCCAAACTAATAATATTTTTTGAGCTTTTTATTGAAAAGTTATATCATAATATGTCTAAATTTAGTAGCAAATAACGAGAATGCGTAAATCATTCTATTTCGGCAACAGCATGTTAAAATATGTCGCGTCGTCTTAAAAGGACGCTGTCAGTCTAGGTCCCGAAATGGTAATGACAAATAATTTTTAGATTGATGCTAGCTGAGCTTATAGGCTGTTTAGAAGAAGAGTTTGATATACCTAATTCAAATATATACATACTTCCTCCGGCAGAAGATGACGGTCCTATATATATATATATATATATATATATATATATATATATATATATATATATATATATATATATATATATATATATATATATATATATATATATATATATATAATATATATAAACCTATACTGACGTTGACAGTGGTGATAGTGGGACTCAGATGAGGAGCATAGTGACAACGTAAATCATTTACCTCGAGGAATTTTAAGTGAACCATGTGAAATTGTTTCAGTAGACGGTAATGATTATGACCCTGAAGATTTGGCCCCGTTATCCGCCGAACGCCGAAAGCAACTCATCATGGAAGCTAGAAAGGAAACCAACGTTACGTTCCGCTACAAGCGAACAAAATGGACCGTCGATCCTGAAGAATTGCCAAAAATTGCTCTGATAAAGCCCTAAATTCGATTATTCCCATTGACTTTTTTCTATTTTTTTATGACGATATAATTAATTTGATAATTCAAGAAAGCAACAGATATGCTGGCCAACGAAATAATGATTTAAATTTAAGAGCTTCATGATTCAATCGATCTCTGGTTACTGAAATTACAAACTGTATAAACTGACTGAACAGTGAAGACAACGTTCGGAAAATTGTTCAGAATAGCATTTGATTGAAACATTTGGAGATGGTAGTGAGATTTATTCATCTCAATGATATTTCTGGACTTCTGACAGGCGATAGACTCTACAAACTCTACAAACTGAGAACTTTACCATACAGTTACTATACTGCATATGTTGACTTTGTTGTCATTTTTCGTTTTATACTCATTTGCATTCTGACTTATTTTATTTTAATTTATATTCTGACTGTGTTGTGTTTAAATTGTCTTTATACGCAGCTTCCCTTAAAAGGGACGGCCAAAATCTTAGGACGTAATGAATAAAAACAAATTTCATATATTATCTTATATTAATAAAGCCCTCTTCTTCATAAAAATGTTTAAAAAACGTTGATATTGAGTAAATAATTTTGCCCACCAATGGGTTAAAAGCGAGCAATCGACTAGAAGCGGCCTAAATTAGCCAACAGAAAGGGCACTGCGTTCTATGGAGACAATGCTAGACCACACTTTTGTGTCTTTGGCCACCTGACGCAACCTTTTACAACTTGAGTGAAATTGTTTTGGTTCATCCGCCGTACTTTCGAGATCCTGCGCCCTCTGACTACCATTTATTTAGATCGCTTTAAAACAGTTTAGATGGTAAAAACCGTACTTCCTTGGAAGACTTGAAAACTACCTGGATCAGTTATTTAGCCAGAAACATCAGAACTTCTATGAGCGCGAGATTACGCAGCTATCGGAGAGAAAGAGAAAGGTCAGCGAACAGAACGGTACATATTATATTGATTAAATGTAATCTTTTTACATCAACGAACTTTTGTATCAACCTAATATTATAACTGTTGTTCAATTAAAAATCATGCAATGCACAGGGTGTAGACTATGTTTTTGTATAAAAATCGATGTGAAAGAAACACCCTTTCACTACTTAGTCAGTTGAAGTATACATAATGTAGTATACACAGTTAACTATACACAATGTTGTAGAGAGAGGTGTACAGAGAGGGTGTCTTCTGAAATAATATTTAATATCTGAAATAGAGTTAAACGAATCTTATATCAGTAGGGTTTAATTTTTCTGGACCAAAAAAGAATCAATATGTACTAAATATGGTGAATACGGAGGACTGTGAAGGACTGCTAGTTTTGATTTAGCTGAAAACTATTCAGTTATTTCATAGAGCATTGTCCATTATAGCTTTAGAGTCATTATAACATTGCGATGTTAATATATCTCAGGACCATCATTGTCTTCAATAACTTCTTATCTATCACAACATCGCATACACAATAACTATCTATATGTATTGCACCATCATAAGTTTAGAGCGAGCGTTCCACAACCAGCCTCTTTTCACTCCAGAAATCTTAAATATTATTTTTTCAACCCAACAAAACTTGCCGTGGGGTGCATGACTTATCGAGAGTTACTCTTCGTGATTATTTTCAGATAATTGCATGATGATTCAGGTAGTATTTACTACACCAAATCAATTTTTAAACTTAGTTGATCTACTGTTTATTTGATAACTAAAATTTCAATAGAAAATTAAACTTCTGTAAGGAATGTATAAAATAGATAACATACTATAAATATTACTTACCCTCGGTATTCAATATATTTATAAATGATTCCAGCCATTCCCAAAGCCAAAAGAGCTAAATACCAGGAAGACATGAACATTACCGCAATACAAAGTGACATTCCCAGAAATGAAAGAATCCAGTGATAATACTTGAATCTTGGTCTCCAGTTTGGAGTTTTAAGTAGTGTTTGCAAGGCACAAGCTAGGTTAACAAACCCGTAACACATCAAGAAAAACATAGACAAAAGAGGGGCAAGTACGTCCACATTGCCTAACAAGATTCCACATTCGCAAATTAATAAGGTGAGCAGAAGAGCTCTAGTAGGTTCTCCTCTTGATGACGAAACTGCAAAGGGTGAAAGGAACGGAATGATTTCGTCTTTGGCGATTGCTTGAAGTAAACGTGGAGCTCCTGTAAGTGACTGGAGTCCAGCGCCAAGAGTGGAGAGGAAGGAGCCTATTAGAATGACCCACTGGTTTGGCCAGGCGATATTAGCAACTACTAATCGACCTCCAATAGAGCTACCAAACCTGGAAACAAAACATATTAAAACTATTTAGCATATTAAATTTATTATGAACAACATACTTGTCTCTTAAAAGTAAATTATCTACAGTTCCAGCAAATAATATAACTGACGATAAATATACTGTAGAGGTAGTCAAAATAGCGCAGATAGTTCCAATTGGTATCGATTTTTGTGCGTCCTTTAGATCACCAGATCGGTTAGAGCCTGCCATAATACCAGTTACAGAAGGAAAGAAGATACCGATAAGAATGGTAAAACTTGTTGTGATGTCGTTAATAATTTGAGCGTAATTGTTTTCACCCAAATTGTCTACATCCGATGGAAGATTGCCTCTTGCTATAAACTGCCCCTGTCCCATGAAGCTGTTATAGATATTATCTGAAATATATTGAAAATTCTTCATATGATCCAATAAAACAATCACATTTCCTTACCGAAGAATACTCCAGATGCTAACCCTTTGATTCCCCTTTCGACAGTGAGATTGTGCGTACTCCAATATGGATCGCAAACGTTGTTTGGGCAGAAAGTTTGATATAATGAACCACTAACATTTTTGCTGCATTCATTTACACTCTCCACTTTTAGTAATCGATTGCCCAATACACACATACTAAAATAATAATAATTTTGAATTTTAATTAACGAAATTATTTTTCTTTTAAAATTGCACACCTATGAACAAATGCGATGGCCATTCAAATATTTCATATCTGCATTAAATTATTGAAAAAGTAAAAGTTGCTTTCCGTTTATATTATTTTAGCAGTTGTGACACACGATTCAATGTGTTGCAATCGGAATGGGCGATATAATCTTTATAGTTTTAAAGTTAGCTCATCTGAAGAAATGATCCTAATTGATGATAAGTTACTAGACGACATTTAGATGGTTTAGGCCATCGTTTCTCAACCTTTTTAGTGTTGCGACCCACTAAATAGCCAAAAAGTTAAGTAAAAAACTTTGCGATCCCCTCACTATAATATGGTAAATTCACGTTTATCAAACTTTTATATTGGCCGGTTAACATGGCGACGATTCGTCCTTTTTTCAGTATCGTGATTTATGAAGAATCGTTTTTATTTTTAAATAGCTTATAAACTCCTACGAGCATGTTCACACGTTTACGAATCGTGAAAAAAACGAATCATGTATTTGTCTTTGTATTAAATGACGAATCGTCAATAATGGATGTATGTGAGAATGGACCTTTACACTTATACCGAAATATTGCATACAGCCACAAATACCGAACCAAAAGACTTGTGCAACCCCTAGTTCTTATATTACTTTTACAAGTTCGAATCTGTGTCACGCACTTGTAAAATGACATGTCCGCGCACCTCGCGCCACCCCCCGGGCATGCGAGACGGATCATTCGTCCCGAGTACGCTTAGGCAGGTTAGTACAAGCTATGCGCTTTGGTAATAAAAACAAAGGAAGTAGACGAAGAGTTTCATTGTTAATTACGTTTTTACGAAAACAAATACTACGAGTGCTATTCGTAATAATTCACCAAGTGTTAAATACTACGATTTCTTCTCTCACTCAGAGTTAAATAAATTAATAACAGTATGGTAATAAAATAAATTAATAATATTAAATAAAATGGACAAATTTGTGACAAAACGATATGGACCGTCTACATCTGCTGAAATAGTAAAGAAAAAAAGGCGAAAGATTTATTCGCTTTGACGGGAATCCACCGTAGTAAAGAAAAATACCAGATTGTACAATTAAACAAATGTAAAATACGAATTCATTGCTTTGGATGTTAAGTCGCAATGTGTTGTTTGTTATCAAGTTCTGTCTACGGAAAGCATGAAGCCTTCAAAATTAGTTCGCCATCTAGAAACAAAACACCCGTCTATACAAAACAAACCATTAGAGTTTTTCGAGCATAAATTACTTGTCCTGAAAATTCAACAAATTGCTATCAACAGATCAAGGCGTAATGAGACCGCAACACTCCAAGTATCCTATTTAGTAGCATTAAAAGTGAAGCCTAAGCGGAAAAGCTCATTTTACCCGCTGCCATTGATGTGGTCAATAAGTCCGGAAAAAACAAAAAAAAAAATTGAAAACCTTATCAATTTCAAATGACACAATATCGAGACTTATTAATGAAATAGCTAATGATGTTCACGATCAAATAATTGAAAAGGTTAAATTAAGTGAATTTTTTATTATTCAGTTCGACAAGTCAACAGACGTGTCGAGCTTGGCGCAATTTTTGTGTTTTGCCCTATACGGCCAATTAAAGAAAATATGCTATTTTGCAAATCAATCCCTGGTCGTGCAATTGGTGCAAAAAATTTTATTGATACAACACAAAACGAAAGGAGGAGGAGACTTGGGTATCTCACATGACTCCTAAGTCCAAGCAACAGGCAATGGAATGACGACACACATCGTCGGCAACCAGAGTGAAAGCCAAACAGATAATTTCAGCATGACAGATCATGCCAACTGTCTTTTGGGACAGGAAAGGAATTTTGTTGGTGGATTTTATAAACGAATAGGTTCTGAAGTAAGTTAAGAACATAATATTTATTAAAAATTCTTCCTTCCTAGAGTAAACGTTTAGCTGCTTTTTATATAACTTAATAGTTAAGGGAGTTAAGAGACATAAAAGCATCCGGTAAATAGTCATTTAAAAAAAATGAAATCTGAAATCAATTTGGTTCACTATATCTCTGAGTTTCCCATTGAAAATTTCGATATCAAAAATGTGTTAAATGTTATGCAAGTATAAAATAAATTTTATTATGATTATTTTTCATTTACAAACAAATTATACTTTGTACTTTATTTTCAGATTATTTATTTGTTTTCTAGCCGAATTCTTTTTTATTCATTAATTGAATAAACGTCTGCCCAATATCTAAACAAATGTATTTAATTTTCCATTAATCACCTACAATGGATCCTTGGCAAAACATTGAAAATCATCTCTAGATGACTAGTGGAAATTTCGCTAATACTCCTGTTTTTGTATGCTTCAGATCACCACTAAAAACGTTAATTGTAGAAAAAAAACAATAATTAATGGCTGAATATTAATATTTCATTTGACAGCACTTATATACAGAGAAACTAAACTGTAAAACATTAGACATATACCTTGTTACAGAATCGGAAAATTATATTTAGTACAACAAATACGCCACTTCCAGAAATCAGTGAATTATAAATCGAGGGTGATTCAAAATAGATAGTCTATTATTACAGTGACCATATTTTTTCTTACAGGTTAACAATTTAATAATTAATTCAAAACAATAACAAACAAATTAATAACAATAAATTTGAAATGAAAATATCATCAATATCAATAAGTATATAATATTTTTTGAATATCTATTTTTGAATATTTATTGTTCAATAGGTGTGCAAAAAAAATGTAAAAATACTAACTAAAGCTTATCGTTTCCATTAAAATTGTAAAATACTCCAACGTAGACAGCGAGAATTGATAAAAGTACGCAGGCCAAGGCAACTGTGGCAAACTTGTTGACAAATTTCACGCCAACAAAGACAATCAAACCCATAACGCTCAATAAGCAAGTACCGTACACTCGAAAATTGTTAAATTTCACAGCATCATCCGATATTTCACCAAACAGCGTCACACTTGGTGCCATATAAACCTAAAACAAATGCAGAAAAAAACTGAAAGGTTTTTCCATACCATCAAGAACCCTTCAGTGTTTTTACGGAATTGACATTTTGAAGAGTATGTTGATTTTCTTTATTTTTTCTCCCATTTCAGTCAAATAAAGTACGTTATTAATTTTATTATTTTTATTTTCGTTATTAAATATTTTCATGTTTAATTGGATTGCATTTTTCATTTTTCTAATATCAAAGGCAACTTGGACGTTAATAAAGGGTGATTTTTTTGTATGACTGAACTTCCAATAGGGGTAGCTGTCAAAGGATTTGTGAGTTTGTTCGCCTCTAGTGTCATTTGATAATTAGATTAGTATCATTTGATAATTTTTTAGTCAGTATATTCTGGCAAATCATCATGGAACATTTAAAATCAGAGCAACGTTGCGCGTTGCACGTTGTGGAAATTTATTATTAAAATCAATGTTGTGTGTACCAAACTTACGCATTTCACGTTCCTCGATATTAGAACAAAAACAAGATTAAAACTATGCGTTTCGAAGAAAATATTGCAGCTGTTGCTGACAGTTCTTATTCGACTACGTGGAAAATTTTGCGTGAAGATCTTAGTCTGGTGCTTACAAGAACCAGCTTGTCCAAGAAATCAAGCTGCAAGACGATGGTTTGTGCCGTACGTACGGTTAAATGGTTAGGTAAATAAACAAAATTGCCTCATTTGCAGTGAAAACAATCTGCAAATGGTCCACAAATTACCATTGTATCCAGAAAAATGCACAGTATGGTGCCGATTGTATCCCGCTGGCATCATTGTGCCGTATTTCTTTAAAAATCAAGTTGCAAAGCACATTACTGATAATTGGGGATCGCTAGAGAGCGATGATCAAGAATTATTTAATTCCAAATTTGAATGGTATTCATTCATTCCGAATCTGGAGGAGATGTGGTTCCAAAAAGACGGTTAGCCAATGCAACAATCGATTTATTGAGTGAATAATTCGGTGAGAAAATTATTTCGAGAAACGGACTTTAATTGATCACCAAGGTCATGTGATTTAATGCCTTTACATTATTTTCTTTGGGATTGTGTTAAATCTTTGGTCTATGCCGATAAACTAGCAACTATTGACGCATTGGAAGCCAACATAACTCGGACAGTTACGGACATAAGACCCAAATTGAATTGACATAATGCGCTTTGTCAAAAGTAGCCGTAGCGGACATTCGTCCGAAACTGTTTTCAAACATTAATACCAATGAATGTTATTTCACATAAAATAAATAGTTTCAAGGCATTTAATTTGATTGTTGTTTTATTTGAATTTAAAGTTCGGACACACTAAAAAAATCACCCTATATCAGCACGTAAAACGTCAATTCGTGTAGTTGAGCGGTGATGAAGGGTAAATCATTATTTTCTCCTGTATATTAATCATTCATAGCTGCGATTACATTATCGTTGTCAGGAAAATGACTTCTCGATAAATATTCTTTCAGCTTAGGAAGTAAAAATAATGAAATAGCGGAAAATACCTTTATGAGGACGTTGATAAGGTGGTTAAAGAGTCAGAGTTCATGATGAAAGTATCCAAGGATGTGCGAAGAGCATTTTATGCAACATGCGAATGCACGATGCTTTGATAGCAGCTCTCGATAGTACTGTTTCCAGGCTGTTAATCGACTCATAATCAACATTTATGCGTATTACGCATTACAAGACGCGTATTTTAACCCCAAGGATTGTTGGGACAGGGAATAGAACTCTATTTGCTTTAGTGATAAGTCTAGAAATTGTTTAGGTAGTTATGATGAACATAGAAGGGTCAGACATTTTCGAGGTGAAAACTTTAACTTCGCATTAGAGCGTATACAACTATTACTCCAGGAATTATAACATAGTCATCCTTAGTAATCACCAGAAAAATTTTAACTTTAAATATTGTAAAGGGTCATCAGATTCTATCTGTAAACGCGTTCAAATGTCATATTTCAGCAAGATAACACCAAACTGCATAGATTTCTTCAAACAGTGCAGTTTATATAAGAGTCTGCCATATCGATACTCAATTGGACCACCAGGTCTCCAAATTTATCATTTAGCATCAATCGTCTGTTAAATGACTGCCCTGGCTACCAGCAACTTTAAATGAAATTGAAGCATATGTACAACGTGGCTATGATACCTTGCCACAAGAAGGCATACATATGTTTCGCTTTAAATCTGTTTAATTTGCAAAATTAAATTCTTATTTTTTTTCTATCAAATGTAAGTGGAATTGTTCGATTTTGTCATTTTTAAATAATTGTTTTTAATTAACAATCTCTCAATATAAAATCGAATAGTTCAGTCCAGGATTTCAAATAAATACAATTCTTAAAATATTCCACTATGCTAGATTTGAAATATTACCATAAAATATTTTATCAATCACATATTGCTAGAATTTAGAATAAATTGCAATGTACAGTTTTAATTCATTCTCAAAATTATTTTAAATATTACACAGAGATGGTCATTATATTCTGTGGCATTATACATACGTTTTATACATTTTAATTTCTTTAAAAATATCACAGTAAAATGCAAATTTAATTCAATGAAGCACCAAATAATTTATTAGGCTTCTTTTTTAGACCAAAACTCACTAAACTATCACAATTAATAAGAATAAAATTTGCGTGGATCTTTGGTTGATATAACTTTCTGCTTAAAATAAATATATCCTTAATTTGAACTTACCAATACGATTTCCACCGCACCAACAATATACATGGCTCCAGCTAGAGTTGTACCTGTATAAAATAACATACCGACCGCACCTCCAAACTCAGGACCTATAGATCTAGATATCATAAAATAACTTCCACCTCCAGGTACCACTCCGTTAGTAGCAATGGCGGACATGGATATGGCAGTCAACATGGTGACGCAACAACAAGTAAAAACAATTAACCAACCACATATAACTCCAGCCGTACCAACAACCTAGAATCGAAAGAAATATGAAACTTTTTCAATGTTAATAACGGGTGGGCAAGTACTACGCTACTATTTTAATTATTTATAAGTTTTAAAAGAATAAAAACATTTTTTTTAATAATAATGTTTATTTCATCTTTAAATGTTGTGTAAATTAATTTTACAAATTATGTCAATCAAATATGCGTCATTAGCAGTAATGCAACTTTGTAGCTTTTTAAGACATTTCCCATAACTTTTGTCAACATATCTGGTGTGTCCTTATGTTGTCCTTGAATTGCTTTATGGTTTGGGGCTTATTTATGCAAACTTTTTCCTTCAAAATTCCCCATAATAATTCCCCATAAAAGAATCATAGTTAATTATTTAATTTTACATTGTCAATTTGATGAAAGTGATTTATGATTACATTACAGTATTGTAATCGCTTGTTATTGAAGTCTTGAATAATTTGAATCTTATATGGTATGTCCACAACTGTTCATCTTTTTCTTTCAACATGCGTTTCAACGTGCCTTTTAACTTGCGCTATTGCATGCGCTAGAGCATGCAACCTAGCGCAGGGTAAGATGCCTCCTTCCTGTCCACATGTTGGCTTCAGTTTCATTCAACATTTCTGGCGAGTTCAGTAAAACCGGTTTTTTGAAAATGTTAAAAAATTTTATCTTGTAAGTACCTACTGTTAACCATGTAATTTCAGTTTCGTGAATACATCTGACATTGTTATATTAGCCGGAATGGGAAAAAAAGGAAAAATACAGAAAATCTGTATGGGCAAAGGAATATTTAGAATAATTACTATAGGAAAATGTTTAATAAAAAAATATTCCTTGCACACTCAGTTTACAGTTTTATTACTTTTTATTTTATTTAATCTAATCCGTTGTACCGTTAGGTGTAAGACTGACAGTTTACATTTCAGCATAATGATATTTCATGAATTTTTACCCTCCATGAGTTCCTGTCCAGTGCTAATTTTCTAGCCTCATTCCAATGACTTCCTCGTTTTCTGCTCCTTGTCGAACTTGTTCTTCCCATCTCAGTCTTGAAAATTCAACTTTATGTTTTCCTCGTGTTTTTGTTTCATATATTTGTTTTGCTAATCTCCCTTCAATCATTATGTGTATGTGTCCCAGCCAGCTCAGCTCAGTTGTCTTTCTATAGCTCTTTCTATTGGTTTCGTTTCCAGTTGTTTCATTACTGTCGTATTTCTCGCTCTATCCCTTCGTGTAATTCCCTCTATTTTGCGTAGGAATCTCAATTCTACTTTTGTTTCTCTTTGTTAAGATCCAAGATTCGCTGCCGTATATCATTGAAGGTCTTACTACTTTCTGAAACACCTGTGCTTTTACCTCTTTCGATATCTCCCTTTTTCCTAGAAATGTTGTTTTGAGGGTATTGTATAATTTGCCTGTTTTACCTTTTTTTTTCGTTCATTTCACCATGCATTTTTCCATTATCTTCTATTATTGTGCCTAAATACATATAGTTTTTGACTTGTTCCATTACCGTCCCATCGAGTACAATTTTATGTTTTATTTTTGTGCCTACAATTATCATTGTTTTGCTTTTGTCGATATTAATTCCATTCTTACTTTTCTTAACTCGTCGTTATATATCGCTAAGTTATGTTGTGGTCTTTCCTCAGAATCTGCCATTAGGATCATATCATCAGCGAATAGTAATTTTTGTGTTGTCACTGTTTTCATTTTTCTAAAACCTATATTGCTTTGCTATTTTTTACAACATCGTCATAACTACTGAAAATAACAGTGGACTCAGTACGTAGCTCTGTCTTAGGCCTATGCCTGTCTCAAATTCTGTGGATTCATCGTTATGCATTCTTACTTTATTTTTGTTGTTGTTGTATAAGGCCTTGCTAATTTCTATTACTCCCTCTTCTAGCCCTCTTCTGTTAAGACTTTTCCAGACATCCCTTCTTTTTACTCTGTTAAATGTATTTTTCAGGTTAATAAAACAAATATGGATTTAAGTTTCTTTTCTTAACAGTTTTTCTTCTAGTTGTCTAATTACAAATATCAGATCTTCTGTGCCTCTACCCTTTCTAAAACCAAGCTGTGGTTCTTCTAATGTTGCTTGTTTGTGTGAAGTGTTAGTGTGATGCTCTATAGTTTTTAAATTCTTTAATATCTCCTTTTTTAAACAACGGCAATATTATACCCATATTCCAGTCTGTTGGTACTTCCTTTTCTATTATAATATCATTTAGTTATGACAAAAATTCTTCCTTTGCTATTTCTCCCATATATTTCAGCATTTCTGCTGTGATTTTTTCTTGCCCTGAAGTTTGCAAAAAAAATTAAAAACAAATTATGACTTTCGAAATTAGATATTTATTTTTTGTTCTTAAATTTATAATTTCATATATTTATTTAATCTAATAAAATTAAACTAATTTACTGGAAATTAAATTAGTTAACTTAGTGCAAAAACTTGCAAATTATATCAAGAAGTTGAAAGTGAAAGCGCAAGATACCCAATATGGGTGGGAGTCGGTGCGCTACCTCTACGTCTCGTCGTGCGTCATGATTTTTCCTTGCGTCCTTGCATGCCTCTTGTTCAACACCGCCTGCGTCTAACCTTTCAATAGATGCATGCATCTTGACGATCAAAAGTGTGAACATACCTATAGGGAAACTTGCGCACCCAAAATTGGGCGTAAACTGCGTGGAGAAATTTCCAATTGTGAATCACGTAGTTGAATCAGCGTTTCTGCGGACTCCTCTACACTTTGTTCCACATGTGCTATATTTTCAGCATTTCGCACTATTAGTAGACCGGGGGCCTATATGGGTTTATACGGAACCTATGAATTGTTGTTTTATGACTCGCCGAACGAGAGATTAATTGCAATAAATGATTTTCTTTTAAATATAAATTACAATTTTACTGCGTTCTTTTAGCCTGTATATGTGCATAATAAAACTTGCATTTGTGCATAATAAAACCCAAGCTGTCACAAATATTACGAAAAAAAATGGTGCTAAAACAAAATAGTAGCGTGATTCGTGCCCCACCCTTTAGCAGAGTCATTTGAAATATCATATTTGCTACTGAAGTCAAACGCGTGCTTTCTGGGCAAAACCCGGAAAACAATTACACTTCAGCCACGACAGTAACCAGGCTGGGGAAGGCCGGATGCCTTCTGAGAGATATTCTACGTTGTTTACTCCGCAGTTTCCAGCAACCGTTTTGGAATTTATAACATTAATACTCTAGAGTAGCAAAAAAAAATCTTGAGTAAAGAAAACAGTTTTGATTTGAGTAATAATTATAACATAACAACAGTAAATAAAATATAAAAATAAAACCTAATAAAGCAATACGAATTATTTTCCCTATAAAAGAACGAAAATCTAGATGGTATAAAACAGTTTTATTTTTCAACATAATCTAGATAGATTAATAATAATTTCTATAGAATAAAAAATATTAATACATTTGGCGTATCGACTACAAAGGGTTTTGCTGATATTGGAAAAATCCTTCTCTTATCCTGCCAGCCACTCAATCACAACTGCTATTAATTTTTTCTCGTCATAAAATTAAATTCCTCATAAATGATAAAATATAACTCTAAAATTTGTATGTTATAATATCAATAAGGGACAAGTACACGAAAGTTTTTTGTTTTTGTTAATATTAGGAATAATAATTCGTAGCCTAAATCTCTGAAATCTAATGTATCTCTCCTGCTAAGACTCTATCACAACATTTAATACTAACCCATGTCAAACGGATAAACAATATCACACCAAAAATATTTTGAATACAGGGCAGATACACGCCGACAAGGGTACCCATTTGAGCACCCTTACTAGGTTGAGCTGGGGCATCTGGATCGTTGGATGGGGGAGGAATAGTGTTTGAATAGTTGGCCATAGACTGAACGAAGGTAGTGATTCTAGGATGCTCTTGTTCATCTTCATTGTCGTAGTAAAGGTCAAATGGTTCGTCATGACCTGAAAATAAAAAATCTTTTAAACTTTATGGGTTTAACAATAGATAGGACGTCAACATTATATACTCAATAAAAAAAGTCTCTGAACACCTGTAGTGAAATTGAAACAAACTTCTTTATTGGGAGAACTAAACATCAAATGTTAAAATTGATTAAAAATACAATTTTGTGTAACAATAAACTTTATTGTATGCACAAAAATTTCGACAGAAATAAAACTGTATAACGTAAACAACAATAATTTTAAAACAAAATACGGAAGTATGCAAAAAAGTCCCTGGACACATTATTTTTCAAAACTGTTATAAACAAAGATATTATTTAAATTTTAGTCTGTTAGTCCACCCTTATTTTTTATAACAGGCAATAAACGGTTTTTCATTAACAGTAAACTAGTTAATGTAATTAATAAATAGTAATAAATTAATAATAAACTATTTTTTTTTGTTACGTTTGGAGGTATATGAGTCCATTCCTGTAAAATTTCATCTTTAAGACACTGTTTGTTTTTAATCCTTTTCTATTTAAGTGCCCTTCCAATATAGCCCCACAAATGTTCGATAGGGTTCAAACCTGGTGATTGGGGTGGTGTCAGAAGTTGTCTACGTGCATTGCACAAGAGCCATTCCTGTGTTTTTCAAGCCATATGCTTGGGGTCGTTATCTTGTTGGAAACGGAAGGTATTTTCTATACCCAATTTAATTGCACTATCCTTGCAATTACATGTATTGATCCATTATCCCATCAATGATGTGCAAATTTCCAACTCCTGCAGCTACCATGTAACCCCAAATGAGCACCCCGCCGCCCCCATGTTTTGTTTGTTTCCGTTTTAAATGTTCCCCTGGCTTGCGTCACACTTTTTTCCTTCCATCGGACACTGAGACATTAAATTTGCTTTCGTCAGAGAAAATAACATTCTCCCAAAACCCCTCCGGCTTGTTTAAATGCTCTTAACAAGCTTTGCTTAACAAGCTCGAGGCGTTTTTTCATTTTCTTCTTGCTTATATAGGGCTTCTTCCTAGGCGTTCGTCTGTGCAACCCTGGTTTTTTAATAATACTACGGATTGTTTTAGGCGTTACTGATACATAATAATCTTCATTAAGAGTACCTGGAATTTCGGTGGCACTTGTAGATGGATTGGTGATGATTTCTTTAATGACTGCACACTTTTGGATGTTGTTTAATTTTTCTGACCGTCCTAACGAGGCCGATTGCCGAGCTCCTTATACCGGGAAATTATATACTGAATTGTCGATGGTGGCTTTTTGAAGATGTTTTCAATTTGTCGAAATGATTTTCCTTCTGGCTGCATTCTAATAATCACTTCCCGAGTGCACGGAATTGCCATATTGAAAGCTAATATTAAACTGACCGAGTAAATCAAAAATTGTATTTACATAAAGCTGTGAAATGTAAACAAAGGATCAAGCTATAGACAGAGTACTTTTGTAAACAAAACTATTTCTGTTATTGTCTTTACACCTATAAGGAAAAATCATCATTAAAATGGAAATAAATAGTCTTTGAATTTAACAATTGATTTTCCAATATTCAAAAGTCTTTAAATAATATATGGGATTAACAACAATAATATTTCCAATATCTTATGACTTATAATAAATATACAAATTTAATTTACAACACATATTTTCACTAAGCCAGTAAGTGTTCGGAGACTTTTTCTACTGAGTGTATGTGATATTAAATAATATATCAAGGTATGTTCAACATTTTTTGGGTTATCAAATTCCTTCTAAATTCGTTATAAAAGATTAATTCTACATTCAGACAAAATTTCTTTTCAGCCAAGTTTCAGAAAGTGTAGAAAGTTCTTGAATATTAAATAGGGCTAATACATACGCGATGGTTTCTTCTTTTTCTTTTTGGCAGTTTCGCTGACTCGATAGGAAATAAGCTAATATGTGTATATCATTGTAATAAAAAAAAGAATTTTTTTTATGTTATAAATATAATTAAGTAATTTGAATGGAAACTAAATCGTGTTAGAAAAAGGAAATAAATTTACAGAAAATTAGAGATGATCGAAGTGTTGACATTCTGAATTGATAGTCCCAAAAAGAATTCATAAAATATGGAGACAAATATGATTTATGATGGAAAGTGCTTTAAAACAAAGGCGGAATATAAGATTTTTATGAAGCGTTTAACATGGGCTTTAATATACATAATGCCAATATTAATTGTTCATAAACTATATATCGCAGAAATTAATCTATATAGGCTATAAATTTTCCTCTATATGTGTATAAATAAGTTTATAACATATTTATCATATTTCGGGCAATCTGTTTTGGTCTTTAAATGGAAAATTTACGAAAAATCATTAAAAATATACATCACACATAGAATAAACGTACAACGGAAAAAAGTACACGAAACAGAATAAACTGAACAGTAAACAAAAAAACTTTTTTATTTTGTTATAAGATATAATTTTCTATTTGGATTGAAATTAATAAAAAACATTCTATATATATAATGATTTAAAACCCTTATTAATGTACCTATTGTACCTAATGTACAAATATACCAAAGAATAATTTAAAATAGGTTTATGTAAAGAATATGTTTTGACATTAGATTTGTTTTTATAAAAATATAAATTTCATTCGGCATTGTGTAGAGACACTGGGTTTTTAAGTTATCATTTGGTCATTATAATGCAACAAACATATATACATAGCTGAGTACTTGAATCGGCGTTTATTCTTTTATCATCCAAGATTACAGGGCGTGCTATCTTCTGAGACCTATTCTAGATGAGAAGACGTGACCACATTCGCCGACTTTCGAATTGGCCAGGAAGCGAGATGTGCCTGTTTTTAGGCCTTTGATAGTGATAAACTAGTTGTCTCCATTGGGTTCTATTGGAAGCAGTCACCTCCAACTGATGACTAGCATTAACGTTCTCCATTACTTAAATGGAGAGCATCCTTATAAAGAAGTTTCTGACCTGCTTGCCTACGTTCACCTGAGAGCAGTTCACTCTATAATATATATTTTTCTAGATGATGGGGAAACAGTGCATCCCACTGAAAACTTCTTTATTTGATCTCTTATGGTACCATCCCGATCCCATTATCTGTCTCAGCTGACTCGTGTGCTCTTGAGAACCTTCAGATATTTCCTGTAAGTCGCCCATGATTCGCAACCGTAAGTAAGCAAAGGCACTATTACAACTCAGTACATGGCCACCACCCTTATCTTCAAGGGCAGGTCATGATTTCCAAAAACTCTATTCACAAATAGCTAAAAAATTCCACAGACTCAAGTGGATAGCCAAATGCATAAATGCTGTCGGTGTGAGGGGATGAATTATCACGAACAGCCATTATAAACAATTTTGACACCCATATGTGAGTAGAATCGCGGAATCCTTCTGATGGACAGTTAGTTTAAAAATTCATAACAACTACTATATTTTGAGATAAAATGAAATTCTGGAAAATATGCACTTTATTTCAAAATTAAATTGTGCGTTACTAATAGAATATTCTCCATTATTATTCATTTCATGAATGCTGAATTTTCCGCTGAACCGGACGGAGGGGGAGGGGTACAAAATTGCGAACAAAAGAACTTTTTTCATTTAGCTGTGTCAAGTTTTTGATATTGGACAAAGGGACACTTTCTCGCTACAAAGCATCGATAAAATAATCCTTCTAATGCCGCAGGTTTGTTCTTTGGCATATTCGAGCTTAACAGTACGGTTACGGCCAAAAGATTGTAACTACTATTTTCATAAATGGCAACTTTCCATTTAAATAAAATAAAAAATAATCATCAAGTTAATTATAATATTACTTTTTATATTATTTTATTTTATTTTCTTCATATTGCTGTTTATATTTTTATTTTCGTTATATTAATATAATAATAATATTAATGCAATACAATGTCCACGTATATATATTTACATTATTATTTTTTTATTTATTGGGACTTTCAGTCAGTTAATAAGTTTTAATTTTTTTATTATTTTATTGACGTTTCGGTTCAATAACGAACCATCCTCAGAACATTTCTATAATAAACATTATTTTTATAAAAAACACAAATTTACATTTAAAAACCTACCAATATCTAATTAAACAATTAATTTTTCAAATTTTTTAACTAATATGTGACATTTTTTTAAACGTTTTTAAATGATATATATTTGACTCTGACATATTTAACAAATCTTCCACCTTTAAATGTTTGTTTTTTATTATAACCTAACTGTTTTGGATAAAAAAATTAAAATTTATTAACTGACCAAAAGTTCCAAAAAATACAAAAATAATAATAATATTAAACGGTTTCGATAGAAGAATTTCTGTTCTAGGGAGGGATTTCGATATTATGGATCACTGCATATAGCTTGGGCAAAAAAACTCAATGGACAGGGATACCGCCCGAGATATGGAACTATTTTCGATTACTCTTTCACACATATCGCCAGATATATTTTAAATGAATATTTCGTTTAAGGTTAAGCATTGTTCGGGGTTTATTTCTGTTAGCCAAAGATTTAACATAATCCCACAAAAAATAATCCAAGGGTGTCAGATGGCTTAATTTTGACGGCCAGTTGACATTACTATTACGTGAGATGAAGTGGCCAGGAAACTTTTCTTGCAATGAATCGATTGTCTTGCGAGATGTGTATCAAGTTGCACCGCCTGGTTGAAAGAAAACATTGCTTATATTCACATTTATCAGTTCAGGTCAAGGATATTCTGTTAACATATTTTTATATATATATATATATATATATATATATATATATATATATATATATATATATATATATATATATATATATCCATCATCGTGTTCCAATAAATAAGGTCCTACTACTCCTTCCAGAACCCAATCCACTAACGCTTCATCGGAAAAGATTATTATTCCCCAAAGTGGGGATCGACTTCCAACTTCCAATTTACACGTACTGCCGAATCTTGTATCTTTCCATGGTGAATTGACATAATGTACTGACTAATAACATGACATAATAAACTATGACTGACATTTCAAACAATGATGCCGCTATTAGCCTTTCAAAGTTCTGATACTTTTAGACCGTCACCGGAATTTATTAATATCAGCTGGCAAACCACCTTTTCTACGACTAATTTTTGTATGTTTCCATGTTTTGTATGTTTCCATGTGTTCCGTGTTTTGTATGTTTATTTTTTGCACCTCCTTTAAAAAATACGATTGCTACAACCCTTCAAAATAAGTCTTCGTTTCAACAATGACCTAATCATTAGAACCATTTTTTTCCGCCGCGCCATTTTTTCATATTTGGAAATAATCGCTGGGTGCTAAATTTGGCGATTATGGTGAATGCGGCAGTAAATTGTATCCTAACTTATGGAATTTTGCCCTGGCGACGACGCAAATGTGCATGCGTGCATTGTCTTGATGGAAGAGAATTTTTTTCTTCGCCAAACGCCAACGTTTTTCTTTACAGCATGGTTGAAACGGTCCAGTAAATTGTCACTATACTCTCCATTAATCGTTTTGCCTTTTTCCAGATAATTGACGTGAATTATACCGCGTATATCCTAAAACAGTGTAACCATGACTTTGTTCGCCGATAAAGTCGTCTTAGCCTTCTTTGGCGCAGATTAGCATCGGAAAACCCACTGTTTGGACTGTTCTTTGGTCTCTGGTATGCTATGATGAATACATGTTTCGTCAACAGTTATGAATCGATGCCAAAAATCATTCCGATTGCGTTTTAACATCGCTAAACATTTTTTTGAAGTTGACACACGTGTGTGTTTATTGTCAATTGTGAGCAATCGCGGCACCCATCTTGCGGAAAGCTTTTTCACATTCAAATGGGTTGTTAAAATATTCTACACCCATTCAATTAAGATGCCCACAATCTCAGCAATTTCACGCACTTTCACTCTCCGATCATTTATTCAATGTCGTGGATTTTTTCAGTCATTTCTGAAAAAATGCTTGTACGGCTACGTTTGAATTCAGCTGTCCAATATATTACGGACATTTTGTTGATAACGAAGATGCCCATAAACTTCGCTAAGCTCCGTTTTAATCTCATAATTTGTTTTCTTTTTTCAAAAACAAGTCACTGTTCTATATTCAATTTTTTCCATTGTTGTAAAATTACAAAAGTTGTTATATTTAAATGACTGCCTTTCACAAACTAAATCACGCAGCGACTTGACAGTTTGACAGTGTTGTTGTGGAAGGTCCCATCCCTGGCCTAGGCCAGGTACATATCATACAGCCCTCGTATAATTTTGGGTATTATGTAATAAAAAGGATTAATAAAATTATGATAAAAATATATTAGCATAACTAGAATTATATTTATCAAAAACTAAAGTTGAAAAGCGTATTAAAATATTTAGCACCCCAACTAGTTATATAGTTTGTAAAATATTGTTGAAACTAAAGCTGTTCAAACTACATCCTACTTAGCTTTATCCTTCCCTGAGTTACAAATGAGCTCTATTATTTTTGATGTTAATTTTCTGAGTAGAAATTTCGAGACAGGAAATGTTAGAGACATTTTCATATACATAAGTGTTGGGTAATTTACTTTAATTCAAATTCGGTCATTGCCCTTGTAATAAATCTGCTTCGTCTAAAGATGAATAATCTAAGTCTGGTCTTAAAAGTTTCATAAAATGGAAGCTTGATTATGAATGATTTATATGAAATGTTTTTAACTGTGCTATAAGTTATAAAATATCGTCTTGCGGCATCTTTTGATATTCTTATACTTTTGATATTTTTTTAAAATATATTACTTCATTTTAGTAATGGCTTCGATGTCAACGAATATATTTCCTTTCCATTATTTATAAAATTGGTATTTTTTACGTTTTGCTCACTTCGACAGAAATTATAAGCAATTAGTATTTACAAGATTTACGAATAATAATTCCATAGTGAAAAATTGATAGTGTGGTGCGGAATTTCCAAATTAGGGATCGTTGGTTCGTATTTTCTTGAAGAGGAGAAAAGAACAGTAATAGTGACTTCTGTACGTTATGTTGACATGTTTCAACAACTTCAACGGCGACAAGTAAATATGGGAAAACTGTGGTTCCAACAAGAAGCGATGCCACAGCTCACACGGCGAGAAAATCAGTGGAATGCCTTCTCAACATGTGATCCCCCATTTCGGTGAACTTTCTTGGCACCCTTCACTCTCCACACTTGTCTGCATGCGTTTTTTTTGTGTGACTGTTTTGTGCAACTGAAAGTTGTAATTCGTCAAGAAGTCGCAAGAGTACCAGAAGAAATTATTTTAGAGTAATTCATAAATTTCAAGAGAGATTACAGTTGTGTTACCGCGAAGAAGAGCGACACATTATTTCCCACCATTAATTTAACAGTGCACTGCTTCAATTAGTTACTTGCAAAAAAAAAGATCTTGAAAACAAAACAATGTTATGCTTAGATGAAAAAATAGGCTTCATCTGGGCCATCCTTTATATATACGTTGTAGCTCTTGAATTGTCACTACATTCACTACATTCACTTACATTCACTACATTCACTACTTACACTACTTATTTCTGGAGTTTATACTTCTTTTGTTCGTGTATTATTTAAATACCTAGACAGCGTATGAATGAAGAATGGACGTTTAGATCTGGAAATTGGAACACGCAGACAAAAAGCTATAAAGTTCATTGTCCGCTATTTATCATCTATTCAAAGAAACTATTGGAAAAAAGAGAATAAATAAGATATCAGCTAAAAATTTCCGACACGTACGAATTTAACATCACATCTCTATTAATTGACTGCCTTTCGAAATCCTTCGTAATGCTATTTAACATGCCTTATCACGGTTCTTAAATTGTTTCTCTAAAAAGAAAAGTCTCCAAGTTGTCTGAAATGTTTACTGTTTCCAGAACTAAGAAAATATTAAGGAACAAAAATCACGTTTGTCAGATATTTATTTTCAGGACACGTTCGCTCATATATATATACATCTCACTTAAATCAACAAAAACAAATAAGATATGAGGAGAATTCAGGACTTACTCTATCGTCATTGAAGGAAACATCTGGGATATTTAAAACGATTTTGTTTGGGGTCTAAAAGATAAAAGGTAAATTTGGTTTAACGATGACAAAGGATTTCGATACCTATGGAAACAACTCCAATTCTTGTCTTGCATTCAACTCATGCATAACAGTGACACATCTTCGTCATCAGAAAAGTGACTTCCCTGAAAATATTCCTTCAGCTTAAGGAGTAGAAAATAATCGATGGGGTGTAGATCTGGATAATCATAACAGTCGCACTGAAACGAGTATTAAACTCTTGTTTATCGATATATATATATATATATATATATATATATATATATATATATATATATATATATATATATATATATATATATATCGTTCTGTGAAGAGTCACGACGTTTCGCCAAAATCTTATTTTAAATTTTCAAGTGTTGTTCTCAACTCAAGTTGGACTCTTTACTTTAAGCGAACAAAACTGAATATGCCAAATGATATTTTGGCAAAACGTCGTGACTCTTCGCAGAACGAACAGATCGACACCCGGAATGGAATGATTTAGGAACATTATATACCCTTCGTGATTCAATGTAACTTTTTGAAAAACCGTCGACTGAAGTGTATCGAGCTAACAGGAGGTTCGAAATTTTCAGTATAAATATATATATATATATATATATATATATATATATATATATATATATATATATATATATATATACATATACATATATATATATATATATATATATATATATATATATATATATATATATATATATATATATATATATATATATATATATATATATATATATATATACATATACATATATATATATATATATATATATATATATATATATATATATATATATATACATATACATATATATATATATATATATATATATATATATATATATATATATATATATATATATATATATATATATATATATATATATATATCCCCTTTGTGGATCAGACCTTGACGTGGTAAAGGGGTTTGAGTAGGGCAATGAAGCATTGAGCTATGCCGTCTGGAGTCTATGCTCCTGGGAGGGTCACCCCTGGCGGACAGGTCAAAGCGGAGGCCTCAGACTAACATGATCCAAAATCTGCCAACCCGCATTGGACCAGCGTGGCAGATTACGGTCCATACCTTCAACATGGTATTTCAATATGTTGAAATATGACAGTACAACCTCAAACACGGCCCTCATTCCCCGGAGGCCAAGGGGCAACTACCTACGGCAGCGGGAAGACCTGCCCCAAGGCAGAGGGTGCTAAGAATCACCGGGTTAGATCAGGCTGCCATTGGACTTTTGACATTGCAACGTTAAATATACGGACTATGAAAACAGAGGCCCGATTGCAAGAACTGTTAATCGAACTTGACAACATACATTGGGATATTATTGGGCTTTGTGAAACACGAAGGAAGGGTGAAGAGTTAATCAAACTGGAACCAACTGGACACGTACTCTACACTCGAGGTACGGAAAATGGCCGATGTGGCGGAATTGGATTCCTCATCAATCGAAAGCTGAAGGACAGTGTGGTAAAATTTGAAAGTACATCCGACCGATTAGCCCAATGCGTCATTCAGCTGAATAAAAAGTTTAGGCTTCAAATCGTCCAAGCTTATGCACCAACTATAAGCCATAAAGATGAGGAAATTGAGGAATTTTATGATGATGTGGCCCAGCTTTTATACAAGGAGAAATGTAGGTACAAAATCCTGATGGGTGATTTTAATGCCAGAATTGGAACAACAAGAACAGACGAAAATGCAACTGGCCCATATGGAACTGGTGAGCGAGACAATAGAGGTGACAGATTAGTTGATTTTGCTGAAGGACAAGAACTATATATTATGAATTCATTCTATAAGAAAAATATCAGCAGAAAATGGACATGGAAAAGTCCATCTGGGCTCACAAGCGAAATTGACTACATCATGACCAACGATAAAACAATATTTACCAATTGTACTGTCCTTAACAATTTTAATGTTGGAAGTGACCACCGAATGGTACGAGCAAGGGTTCGGATTGACTGTCGAAAAGAGCGCGAAAGAATGGTAAGATCAAAGAAGGGCAAGCGATTTTGAGATTGCTTTGTCAAACCGGTTTGCTGCGTTACAAGATCCAGAGGACGTGGAAATATCAGTTCAATATGAAGAAATCGCCAACAATGTACTTCAAACGGCTGCTTCAATAGCACCAGAGGAAAAATGTCTCAAACAAACAAAAATCTCCAGTGAGACCATTGATTTAATGAAGAAACGGCGAGCAATGAGAAATGCAGGTAGTCCTTTTGGCAGGGTCGAGTACACTGAGCTCTGCAAAACTATAAGAAAACGTATCAGAGAGGACACGCGCCGATTCAATATGCAGCTAGTGCAAAAAACCCTGGAAGAAAACAAAGGAATTAACAAAGCTAAACAGAAGCTGAGAAACAAAAGAACGCAAATATATGCTTTAAAGCGTGAGGATGGCACAGTGTGCAGGACGCGTACTCAAATGTTAGAGATTGTCAGAAGGTTTTATTCCCAGTTATATGAAGATCAGAGCCAGTCAGGGACAACAATACCCACGGAAGAACAATATATAATGCCAGATATCCTAGTGGAGGAAGTAACAAATGCTATAGAATTGATGAAGAACGGCAAGGCTCCAGGAAAGGATAGTGTAACTGTCGAAATGCTAAAAGCTGGTGGTCGGACGTTACATAAAACACTGGCAAAATTATACTCAAAATGCCTCAAAGAACAAAAAGTACCGGACTTATGGAAAAATGCAGAAGTGATCCTTTTACATAAAAAAGGAGCACAGGAAGATTTAAAGAACTACCGTCCAATAAGCCTCCTATCAGTGATGTACAAAGTTTTCACTAAGATAATTTCTAAAAGAATATTAAAAAAACTGAATGACGAACAACCAAGAGAACAAGCAGGATTCAGAAGTGGATTCAGTACAATGGATCACATCCAGGTTGTACAACAGGTCATAGAAAGGCACAACGAATACACCATGCCACTGTGCTTGGCTTTTATCGACTACGAAAAAGCATTTGATTCCATCTCAAAGCATGCGATAATGGATGCACTGCTTAGCCAAGGTGTAGAGAGAGCCTATGTAAACCTATTAGAATCGATATATGATGGAGCTACAGCCACAATTCACCTTGATGATCTTGAAGTGGGAATTAATATAGAACGAGGTGTACGGCAGGGTGACGCAATATCGCCTATTCTTTTCTCGGCTGGCCTTGAAGAAGTATTCCGTAAACTGGATTGGGAACAGGATGGTGTAAAGATCAATGGTGCAAACTTAAACCATCTTAGATTTGCAGATGATATTATTCTCATTTCACAAGACCCAGAGGAGCTGCAAAGACGCATATAAGAACTGCAAAGGGCTGGCGAACCATTTGGCTTGAAAATAAACCTGAAAAAGAGTCAGGTTATGTTCAATAACTTCGCTCAGGACAGAAGAATTTCAGTTCTAGGAAGGGATTTAGAGATTGTGGACAGCTTTATATATCTTGGGCAGAGGATTTCCATGGAGGGGAATACCGCCCGGGAGGTGGAACGGCGTGTTAAATGTGGCTGGCAGGCGTTTGCTAGGCTCAACATAGTGTTTAAGAGCAGACTCCCACTTTGCCTGAAAAGAAAAGTATTCGATCAGTGCGTTCTACCCGTTATGACATACGGAAGTGAAACCTGGACACTCACATCGCAATCAATTTAAAAACTTCGGGTGGCACAGAGGGGAATGGAAAGATGTATGCTTGGCATTACAAGACGAGACAAAAAGTCCTGCGCATGGATCAGGGAACAAACAAAAGTCTGTGACATCATTGGAAGAGTAAAACAGTTGAAATGGAGATGGGAGGCCATATAGCGAGGCGATGGGACGACAGATGGACCAGGGCAATCCTGGAGTGGATACCGCTTGATCGCAAACGTCCGCGAAGAAGACCGAAAGCACGATGGATTGATGACATCGTTAAGTATATTGGACCCGAGTGGCAGAGGAAAGCCCAGGACCGTGAAGGTTGGAAGCATGCTGAAGAGGCCTTCATCCTGCAGTGGATCGATGCGGGCTGATGATGATGATGATGATATATATATATATATATATATATATATATATATATATATATATATATATATATATATATATATATATACCATATGATCAAAATTGACCGGGACTGGTAAAAAAAACGACCCGTCATTAAAATGGCCAGTTAATCTGGTCTGGCCCCGATCGTCCCTCCGAGCTGCTTTCCTTGCGTTCGTCTAGAGCTCGACTGATGATGGCTGAAAGGCTAGAAACCGGTCCCGAGAGACACGTGACGTCGCATGGTTGACAGTCCGGCAAAGGCGATCGGTGGCACCACGTGGAGAGAGGGTGAAAGATTTCTGTAATATTTTCCTTCCACGGTCCGTTACGCTACTTTATAAATTCAGCGTAATACTCTCCTGTGATGGTCTTGCTCTTTTTGAAATAGTCTATAAAGATGGGAATCCCAGAAAACAGTAGTCGTTCGAAAAACACGTTCGTCAGGTAATCCACTCTTTTCATTGTTCCTTTTGGAGTATATATGATGAAAAGTTTTATAATCAGTCACGAATCACTACACAAACTCCTTCAGATTGAGCATATTGTACGTACATGTCTAACCAACACTATGAAGTGGTCAATCAACACCGTGATTGGTCCTTAGTAAGCAAATGCATTGCGCGGTTTAACATTTCACTTCATTTATTTTTCGTATCAGAATAAGCTAAAAATGCCGGAGTTTTGAAAATGTAGCAGCATTCACTTACAGAACGAACACTGTTACAATGTACTCTGAAAATGAAAGAAGCATAATTTCAACTCGGCGTCAATTTCGTAGAATTTTTTATGTCCTTCCAAGCGCACAATATGCAAATTGGCAAACCAGAAAAGGTAATGAATTTTTTTCAAAACCATCGAAGTCCGTCGTGTTAGATATATTTCAATTTGTAATATTTTTTAGCTTATTTAACTCTTGTTTTTTATTAAAATACCGTTCTACAAATGATTGATAAAAGATACCTGAGTTTTCTAAATTATTAACATTAACAAATTATCAGGAGATGGTCAGATAATTCAAATACTAAAATGAACTTTATTTATATCCAGACTTTAACTAATGATACATGCAACAATCATTAACAGTAAAGAAATCAACGAAGTCCTGACTTGCTTACATTTTGATATTTGTATGTGATATGTGTCTAGACCACATCAGCTTACATTTCTAATCAGCCTAAAGTTACTAATATTTATGTAGATGAAATAGACGATATGTTCTCTAAATCTCTAAAATTAATATTTATCTTTTAGTTTATTAAATATACTTTCGAGCACAAACTCATTTTTGTCAACGTATTAACGTCGTACTTTATTCAGTTATTTGAAACAATCTTTAACCTTTTCTTTTTATCTTTATCCTTTTGTACAATCGATATCTCAGTATTCCCAAAAATCTTCAAAACTTCCCTCATTTTTTGAAGTAAATAGAAGAACTCAAATCGATCAGCAAATAACTGTGAATTTTACTAAATAGAATTATAATAAAATATCATTCATTGTACAAATATTTATTCATTTATCATTCGCCATAAACACCTGTTTAATGTCCTGTGATATAACTCGACACAATTTCAATCCAGCTTTACCTATAAACCCTGGGTTTAGAATTAATTCCTGGTCCATTTACAGCAGACAACTATTTTAGTGTCACGTGAAAGCCTTAAATAGAAAGCTGCAAATTATAAACTTTGAAATGTATTTAAAGAGTAGCATTTGTTATTATTTTATAAAGACTAGTTCATATTTTTTCACACACATCATATTTCATTATATTATGTTAAACTCCAGTCCATTTTCTTTTGGTTTCATAAATTTTTAAAAACTATAATAATAATTGAGCTGACTTCAAGTTGAAAAAATGACTTTATACTTCCGCATATTCTCCCTTTAGCTCAATACATTTTTTCCAGCGGTTCTCCAATTCATTTATTCCATCTCTGAAGTGATTTTCTGAAAGTTCTTTAAAATACTCATCTACGGCTATTATAATTTCTTCATTTGGTGAATATAGTGGATGTTCCAACAATTCGTAGTGTAACTCCTTCAATTTGGCAATTGGAAAAACACCTCTCTGAGCCGGTGCATTGTCTTGATGAAAAATGATTTGTTTTTTCGCTAAACCAAGTCTTTCCTCACAAATTATTGCATCCACTTGATCCAAAAGGTTTGAGTAATACTGTACAGTTATTGTTTTACCGGGTTGAAGGTAATCAATTAATATAATGCATTTTGCATCCCAAAAAATTGATGCCATAATCTTTTTGGTGGATTTTGACCACTTTGGCTGTTTCGGAGCTGAACAACCGGCTTCAGTCCACTCTGCGGTTTGTTGTCGCAGTTCAGGATCATAGTGGTAAACCCAAGTCTCATCCATAGTTACAAAACGACGTCATCCATAGCCATATCATGTATAGAATGAATTAGTTGTTCAGTAGTACAATTATTTGTACGTCCAGAACGAGGATCATCATCCAGGCTTCAACGACCACGTTGAAACTCACCTGATCACTTACAAACCATTGTTTTTGAAGCAACAGACTTCCCTAATATATTTACCATTTCACAAAGAATTTGCATTGCCTTTAAACTTTTTTTTACAAAGAATTCAATCACTGATACGTTAAATTTAAGCTACTGTCTGGGTATGAATGAATTGACAGATCGACTTGAAACTACACAAATGTTCACATGAAGAATGAAACTTCAAAATATAGTAGATTATATAGGTCTTTTACTACTCTATAGGTGTCGCTCTGCGAACTTTTCAATTAGGCTAGTATATATATATATATATATATATATATATATATATATATATATATATATATATATATATATATATATATATATATATATATATATATATATATATATACGGTGCTAGCCAAAAGTCACCCCCCCCTGTTTTGAACGGTTATACATAAACTAATTAGATTTGGAATGTGAAAATGACTGGACGTCAACTCCTTTTCTAGTAATAACTGATGACGTAATCATCATAGATGACGTCACAGTGGCATTGTGACCAATAATTTTCAATGGGATTCTATGGCAAGTGACACCTCGTTTGAAAGGTATTTAAAATACCTTTTACACCATACTAATTTTGTTTGGGTTCAAGGTAGTTTTGACGCATAAAATAAATAAATACTAAAATTTCAGTTTAGCGTATAATTAATACAGATTCACAAGTCCGCCTCTGGAAATTGTCAAAAAAGTTGACGTTTTTATAATTCTCCAATTTTACTTTTTCTGCTTTAATATGGTTTCAATTTTTGAATATTTACTTGAGATCTTTTTGCATGAAACGTTTGAGTTTCTAAATAAAGAGAATGGTACGTACTTTAAAAGACAAGGTAGCAGCTATCTTAATGCTTGGTGAATGCGGAAAGAATTTTCATGCTGCGGGGCGCCTTATTAATTATAACTTGCGATCCCATTGGAAATCGTTGGTCACAATGGCACTATGAAGTCATTTACTATCACTAGAAAGTGATTACTATCACTAGAAAAGGAGTTTATGTCCGATCACTTTCACATACCAAATGTCATTAGTTAAAATGTAACCATTCAAAAGATAAGGGGGGGGATTTTTGACTAGCACCGTGTATATATATATATATATATATATATATATATATATATATATATATATATATATATATATATATATATATATATATATATATATATATATATATATATATATATATATCGATCTCTTGAGTTGTTCTATGCCGATCACTTTCAATTAGTCCTATTATTTCATTGGCATCAACCTCGACTGGGCGCCCAGAACGTGGTGCATCGCTAAGATTAAAATTGATGTTGCGACACTTTCTGAACAACTTTCAACACGTGGCATTGTCATCGGCGCTGAGAAGCATTCTTGCCTTTTTGAAAATATAAAAGTATAATATGTGGAAAATGCCGCTTATTTTTTGCCATATTTAACAAAAATTTTAAAGAGACTACCAAACAACAATTTTTTCCCAAGTACTAGCTGAAATTCCTTTTGTAAAACAACATCAAAATTTTTCACGTGTGAAGTAAATAACACTTCGATTTTGCGATGCAATGCCATCTAGTGCCAGAAACAGGACGGACTTTTGCATCAACCTAATAAAAGACTCAACCTAATAAAAGATCAGGTCAGCAACACTGACCCGAAAATATATTAAAAGCTATAACAAATGATTTTCACAAAATATCAAGGGCAAATATTGTATCCATTATCCTTTATCAAGCTTTTGTGTTATTTGCACTCTTAATAGAAAATATGAAAGCATATTTAATTAAATTGCTATTTTGCCATGAATTCCAAATTGTTGTACATTAAATTTTATTTTATTTTTCGACATGCAAACAGGCCATTAAAATATTTAATTTTCATTTTAGTGGAAAAGGTAAAAATAAAATTAAATCATTCGGGGAACATTTTTTTTTAATCGAGGTGCGAAATATCGAATTAGAAAATGTGTGAAAAAATTTGTGCAATTTTTTATAGTGTAATAAAAAATTATTTGTTTAATAGACAAAATAGTTTCCGATCTCATCACCTGAGTATAGGAGTGCGTCAAGTCCACTTTTTATTATTTCATAAAAAAATATGATTTCGGAAGGTGCAGTGAGATGCCATTGAGACCAAGTCCGAACACGGTATAGAAAAGTGAAAATTCAGTACTTTACCCTAAGTACATCACTGGCAACACATTGTTAATACTGGTTTGCTCCAAGTTCACATCCACTGAGACTGCACCTTCAAGTCGCGTGACAAGTTAATATCCACCGCGAAATTTTCAACAGCGAATTCAATATTTTCTTCTAAAAACGACAGGTGCGATTTTGGCGAATGTGTATAAAATGACGGTCATTTAATTCAAACAAATGATCTAGAAAAAGAAAAATAGAATAACCACTTAAAGCTGAAACTGCAATGTAAAATCGAAAAAGATAACAAAAACCTTACAAAAGGTTTTGATACTAGTGCGAATATTTCATTCGATTTCCAAATGTTTTTGCGCTCCCTAATGTACTCAGTTTAATAGCGCATTGCACGGTGAATAAAAAAAACTTACTATGGGATACGGTATGAAATAACAACAGGACGAAAAATAGTCTACAATAATCAGGACATAAAAAAAATTATACTGTGGACCCACAAAATCACCAAGTAACGTCTTCCTTATCGTGGCTTTTATGTTACATAGAGCTGCTGTCAATCGCTGTCGGCTAAATCTTGGGTAAGCTCCAAGCCCTAAGTCATATTCCTTGGTTTATTTCATGAAGCCTCAGCCACAAATAATATCGATTGAACGAAAGTTTTCCGAAGCTGGTTATGGAAACATCCAAGAGGTGAACTCTACCCATAGCCTGATTGAATGAAAACTTAAGTACTCCGAAATTTATCCTGTATCATTGATTAGATCTTTTAAGGCGGTTAAGGACAAACTGATTCTGATCAACACAGAAATACAATCAGTCATTTTTATACAACCTAGTACTCATAAGTAAAGCATCTCCAAGTACAATCCACTTTAATGCAATATGTATCTTACAGAAACAATTTTGAAGATGAGGATAAAATACACCCAGGGCTAAAAATATAGCTAACGAAACTATGAAGGATGTATAAGAAAAAAAAATCACCCCTATATCGTAAAAACCTGTTATGGCCCAAGCAAAAAAGAAAAATATTTGCCGCGACAAGATAGAATTGTAATTAAATAAAACTTTTTTTATTTTGTTATTTATCACTTATTTAAATAAGTGATAAATAACAAAGAAAAAAATTGTTTTATTTAATTTGAAAAATGAACTATCACAAAGTAACGGAAAAATCAATTATAAGATAAAATTTATATGAATTCTCTTTTGAAGTAAAAATTTATAAAATATTTATTTAAATTTTTTTAAATTTATATTTATATTTTGTAAAATGTATATGAACTTGGCACCACGAATTTTTAGATTTTAGATTTTTTTATATTTTTTTAGTAAAAACTCCAAACTAACTTTTCAGATATCTCGAAGAAAAACAAATATTTTTGATGATGAGTGACGCCGTCGGGCGACACTCATCATCAAACCATGACTGAAGCCGTATGGTGATCTCCTTCCACTTTCAGTTCTTCTATTGGAATCTTCGGTGTGAAACACTAAAACTCAAAGAGATTTACCGCTAAACACCAAATCACTTCAATAAACTTTTCCGACGCGCGTTTCGCTAACCATGTAAGCATCATCAGAAAATGATTAAATCTAATCATTATCTTCTGACTGAAATTATTGAATTATTTCGTGATGATGCTAACGTAGTTGGCGCATCGTGCTTCGAGAAGTTAAATAAAGTGTTTTGGTGTTTAGTGTTAAATCTCTTCACGTTTTAGTGAAGAGCTACGAAGAACTTCTAGAGAGCTACGAGGATCGACTTTGTCATTTTGCCGGATAATTTTTTCTTCAACAGTGAGAACCTTTCCATCTGCGAAAATGATTTTTCTGTGCCTTCCGTTCGCACGCCGTTCAAGTAGCGTCTTCCTTATCGTGGCTGTTATGTTACATAGAGCTGCTGTCAATCGCTGTCGGCTAAATCTTGGGTAAGCTCCAAGCCCTAAGTCATATTTAATGATGCGCGACATGACCCTTGGCGGCATTTAACCTCTCGGGCCATAAATTTCTATTATCGGAATAGAGTTCTCCAAATTCTTTCAGTGGCCGCTTTGACAACTACTGAGGTCTGGCGTTGATAAAGACGATCTCGTCGTGTCGTTTCAGAGTGCGATTGACGATTTTTCTTGATGTTTTAATGGTTTTAATGGTTATAGTTATACAGTGCTCTATCAACGAGACGATTCTCTTTGTTACCCTACTCCATGTTTACTACTTGACGTATTGGAACGAACTGATTTGTTAACATTAGCAGCACTAGTGCCTTCACAGTTATGGACTGCATGACTACATAGTTGTTGTGTTGTTCGTTTGCCGATCCATTTACTGATATTATTTAGCCGGGAGGTCTGTTTTCTTTCGATGACTCTACGACTCCCTATCTTGCCCTTCGTTATGAGCTGCAGAAGCTATATATTCTTCTCCTCTGGGTATATGTTCGAGTTATGCATGTCTGTCCAGGGAACATCTTATCATCTTATACCGTCCGCCGGTTGACTCGGCCAGCTTTTGGAGCTCAGACTTCAGTCCCCTATATGACAACATAGGCCAAATGTAACGTTCATTGACGAAATTTGAGGTAGAGAAGTGGTCGCATTTTTAGAAATATTGTGCGAGCTTTTTCTGTCTGGGTTAAATTGATCAGCGATTTAACAACCAAGATATTTCAAACATGTTACTCAATATTAAAAGCACCTGAATGAGATATACTACTCAAGACCATAAATTTCATTTTGACCGTATTGATATTTAAACCCATCTCTGGTCCTCTCGTACTGATACAATTCAAAAACTGTTGGAGATTGAGCAAGTTGTCACTCAGAATTGAGTATCATACTATTACATTTTAAGTTGATAAAAATTATCTTGTAATAATATCAAATTAAATTATAAAAATAATGATCTTTTATAAAGGACAGCAAATGATTTTACGTATAAAATACACATAATTTATGGTCCTAACAGAAAATATGAAAGCATATTTAATTAAACTGCGTTTTACTACAAATTAAAATTCATTGAAACTTAAAATATGGTTTATTGTTTGAAATGTTAACAGGCAATTAAAATGTTTACTTTTCCTTAATAATGGAAAAAAGAATATGCATACTCAAGCATTTTCTGTGTAATGTTTTTTTACTTCAAAATGAAAACATCCTTTCTCAATTTTCTCATAAAAATTAGCAGTAAAAAGTAAAAGATAAACATTTGCTTTGCTATAGCTATTTTGATAATAGATTTATTATAATTTTTAATGATTATATTCTATCCAAAAGCATATGAGAATGTAATATACGTAGTAATTATAATTCTATAAATTTAGACCAACGAAGTGCCTACTTTGTAATACCCTCAGTATAATGCAATTTGTTCAACTCTGTGAATCAAAGTGAATCTTTGTCCATCGAGCCATTTCTTCAGTATTAGGATGAAGAAGTAATCGCTGGGACCGGAATTCGGCGCAGTTTGCAGCATTTTGAAACATAGATCGTGGAGTTTTATAATAACCACACGAAATGTGTGCACTTGCGCAACATCGTCAATAATGTGGGCGTTTAGCCTGAATAACACACTTTAATTAGTCCAGTATTGAACCCCGTAATACTCTCCGGTGATGGTCATGTCTTTTGGCAGATAGTCTATCAGCAGCACACAACTAGAATGTCAGAAAACTGTGACCATGATTTTTCCTGCAACTGTCGCTTCATCTCTAGCGTGTCATGGTGAATCCATGTTTCATATAGTGGTCACTTCTCATAACTTATTCTTTATTTCATATCTTTCTTTATTTCATATCAGACATCAGGATCCGATTGTCTGATTATAAACCTTAGTATATAAATATGATATATTGTATTTATGAATGTTTTCTTTTATAAGCGTTAAATCTACACAAAAATATTGTTTTTCGAAAGCGTTGACCTAAATATGTATTCTAAGGTATAAAAAACGATTCTCATACATAAAATACAAGAAGGAATTACTATATCTATTGTCCCATATCAAGCTTTTGTGTTATTTTTAGCTCTAATAGAAAATATGATAGCATATTTAATTAAATAGCTTTTTTACCACGAATTCGAAGGTATTGTACCTTAAAATTCGTTTTTGTTACTCGACATGCTACCAGTCAATTAAACTATATAGTTTCCTTAATTATAAACAGAAAAAAAGCAAAAATATTAATTCAATAATATATAGTTGATAATCAGAATTAGCCAAACATATCAATTTCTCTTTACAAATCGCGAGGTACCTCAAAAAACTTTTTTCTACTTGATTCTCCATGGCATTTAGAATATTAAAAACTGCCAGGAATAACATTTACCTTAACAAAACCTTGTTCGTCGTTCTTTTTTCTCCCCGCTACAAACTATTTTTAATAGTTTGCTCATAATCAGCTTAATTGGATGTTCAAAATAATAGAGCCCAATTATAGTAAAATAGTAATGTAATCTACATATATGTATTTTTAAAACGGTGGAATCTGACTTTAATTCCTATTAATTAACTCGAGTTTGAACTACTGCATCGGGCATGATCGGCATGACCGCGGTCAGCACTGCCCTTAAGCTTTTAACCTTTGGTTTGATTTTACGTTAAACTTAATCCCTGGAGAAGCCTGTGGACTAACGAAACATTTAGACCAAAGGTTACCAAAGAGGCTAAGGGGATGAGGCTAAGGAGAACCGAACTTCAGAAAGAAAAACTGCAAGAAATTTATTAAATACGTGTATACCTGTTTTATTCTTGTTTAGTGTTACGATTATGTAATCCTCTTTCAATAGATTTCGAGACCACACCAAGCGAAAAGGTTAGATAGTCAAGGATTATAATACCTTTTCAAGCCAAATATTTAGGACCTTTTGTGGAATAGTGTAATGCCTTCCAGCCACGTCTGGTTTTCTGGACTGCGAATGTTGTGTGTTAATCAAACACTATTTTTTTCCGTGGAAAAACCTTGGCGCACACCGAAAAAAAGTTGGTAAAAAAATTATGAGGACTCTGCTCCATCACATTTCAATTCTTATAAGTGATTTACTAAGTTACTTTGCACTAGTTAATAGTTAAAAATCTATGATATGGTGTTGACGGATCGCAGAGTGAATATTACAAAGATTATTGAGATGATAAACATCTCTGACGAATGCGTATGGAATACCCTACACGAAAATGTAAGCATGATAAAACAATGAGTGAGATGGGTACCACATTGGCTCGCTGGTGACTAAAAACTGAATCGACTGACCATTTCACAGCGCAATCTGAAGAAATCTTCTGCGATCATTCATAACTGATGATGGAACTTGGATTCAACACTACATACCAATGAAGGAACAGTCTCAAAACAGTAAGTTTATCTGGGGAACACGCTTGAAGAAGGCGAAGGAGCTTCCATTCGCCGAAATGCCCATGGGCACTGTTTTCTGGGATTCGCAAGGCATTATTTTCATCCATTATTAAGAAAAGAGAAAGGCGATAACAGAAGAGCATTATGCTGCATTATTGGGAAAATTTCACAAAGAGATTTCAAAAACGTTGGGTTGAAGTCGGGGAAGGCAAAAGTGTTAGTTCAACACTACAATACACCTGGCCAATCGTTGACCGCTGTAACAGCGAAATTGGTCAATTTGTGCTATTTGCGAATCGATGCCGATCCCTTCTAATCTTCGGAGTTGGTCCCCTCCAACTTCTTTCTCTTTCCAACGAAAAAATGGCAGGCTGGAAAGAAATTCACATTAAATGAAGAGATCATCGCCGAAACCCAAGACAACTTTTGAGCCATGCTGTTTGGAGCCTATGCTCCTGGGAGGGTCACCCCTGGCGGACAAGTCATGGCAAAGACTAACATCCAAAATCTACCAGCTCGCATAGGACCATCATAGCAGACTACGGCCCATACCTTCAACATGGTATTTCCATATGACAGTGCAACCTCAAACACAGCCCCCATTCCTTAGTGTATGTGTGCAGGGCGCCTACAGAAATGTTAGAGGATGTTAGAAAATGTTATTCACAGTTATATGAAGATCAGAACCAATCAAATACAACAATACTCACGGAAGAACAAATGCCAGATATCCTAGCTAAGGAAGTGACACATGCTATAGAATTGATTAAAAATGGCAAGGCTCCAGGAAAAGAAAGTGTAATTGGTGAAATTCTAAAAGCCGATGGTCGGGCTTTACATAAAACACTGACAAAATTAAACTCAAAGTACAAAAAATACCTGACTTGGAAAAATACAGAAATGGTTCTTTTATATAAAAAAAAGGAGCACAGGAAGATTTAAAGAACTACTGTACAATAAGCCTCCTGTCAGTAATGTACAGTTTTCTCCAAGATATATAAAATAGTATTAAAAAAACTGAACGACGCACAACCAAGAGAGTAGGCAGGACTCAGAGGTTCAGAAGGTAGCAGATGATTTCAATGGAGGAAGATACCGTCCGGGAGGTGGAACGGCGTGTTAAATGCATCTGGCAGGCATTTGGCATGCTCAACATAGTGTTTAAGCGCCAACTCCCATTTTGCCTGAAAAAAAAATCTTCGATTAGTGAGTCCTGTCCATTATAACATACGGAAGTGAAACATGGACACTCACATCGCAATCAATTCAAAAACTTCGAGTAGCACATAGGGGAATGGAAAAATGTAAGATTATCATTACAAGACGAGACAGAAAACCCTGCACATCGATCAGGAAACAAACGGACATGTATGGAATAGTAAAGCAATTGAAATGGAGATGGACAGGCCATATAGTTAGGCGATGGGACGACAGATGGGCCAAGACAATATTGGAGGGGATACCGCTTGATCGCAAACGTCCGCGAAGAAGAACGAAAGCGCGAGGGACTGATGACATCGTTAAGTATATTGGACCCGCGTGGCAGAGAAAAGCCCAGAACCGTGAAATTTGGAAGCATGCTGAAGAGGCCTTCATCCTGCAGTGGATCGACCGGGCTGATGATGATGATGATGATATACATAAAATATAGAAACGTAGATATAGATAAATAAAGATTAAATATATTCCAGTAAAATAACAATATCTCTAGTGTAACATCAAGAAATCCTAGTACGATATAAGAAGTGTAATATATTATAATTTAAATCAAAAAGCATCGAAAATCATGTGATCAAATGCACTGAATTATGTATCAAAAATCTTATTTCGTTTCCTCGAATATAATCCCACTCCACAATAATAGAAATTTTCTCTCTTCAATCCCTGAAGCCATTTTACAATCAATGTTAAGTAAATATTTTAAAATTCGAACCGATTTTTTGATTGCATTATACCGATTCGGAATTGTATCTATGATTTGGTAATTTTATCTCAAGAGGTAGGAAAAAGTCACTTATCGTGTAAATATGAACCTTGTTGAATTTTTGGATAAAAAATCGAAAATAAGAAGAGAAGCGTAATCAGAAAAATAATCTGATGCAAATTAATAAGTTTTTTCCCCTTATTTGACGCTATAAACCGAATTATATTCTCACATTTTCGGTTATATCCTTCATCGCCAAGCGTGGATCATTGAATTGGAAATCTTTGATTGAATTATTGTTTTATTGCTATTATCTCGAATAGCGGTTATCGGGTTTAATGCGCTTTAAAAATCAGAGAAAACGTTAGATCTTGAGATCTTTTTTAGAGTTAGCATGAAGTATATTTGTCTTTTGTTTTATACAGACAATTATTAATAACTATATACATTCAAATAAATATTTTATGATAGGCACGAAAATATTGATTCGTAAAATTTTAAGTCATTTTCCCCTAGCAACCAATTAAAGCTTGGAAGTATTTAATTTCCTCGACAACCGGAAAAGCAGAAGCGAAAGTTAGCCGATCTTGATCTAAATTTAAGGTAGTGGGCGCTGCAGTTTCCGGCCAAACCCTTTTTTCCAAATACAGTTAGTATTTATTGACAGTATCCGATCCGTATATCTAAGATGTCCCTTAGATATTTAACAATGTAAACTACGAAAAATATGTTGATATCAGGTTTATATAAGCTTTGATGGGTGGTTGGGTGAATTCCTGGCTATTTTGTGTAATTGATAATATTCTGTCGGACGCTATGGCGGCTAAGATGTTGGTGGATTTAATTTAAAATCACGATATAGATGTTTAGGAATGTTTCTAGGCAAGAGTGAACAAAACAGTTTCATAGACTGCTGTGTTCAGTACATTGTATCAATTCGCCATAAAAAAATACACGATACAATTGAGCTTTAGAGCAGTTGGAAGGCGACGGAAAAATAATATTTTCCCACAAAGCGCATATCAGGGTTAATGGGTTGTGAACACATAAAACGGCAGGATTTGAAAATAGCGATGAAAATCTTCAAGTGACTGAGAAGTTACCTCTTTATCCTCAGAAAGTCACTGGTTGGTGCGATTTTTGGGCTGAAGGAGTGATAGGACCATACATTTTTGAAGTTGAACAGAATATCCTTGGCTTCAACTAATAAATGTAACTAGAAACAATGTTTTCTTTCAACAAGACGGTCAAGACGGTGTATTGCTACAAGAGTTACTTGGACGCGTTATTTGGCGAAATAGTAATGTTACTACTGACCACAAATATCATACGATCTTACGCCTTTGCTTTATTTTTGTAGGGATATGTTAAATCTTTGGTTTACAGAAATCAACACTGAAACATATATATGAACTGAAACACTAATATATATATATATATATATATATATATATATATATATATATATATATATATATATATATATATATATATATATATATGCTAGGCGCCCATCTGACCTATACATCGTAAAGTTTGACATTGTTGACTGCATACGTACTCAGAACGTTTTATCATACGGACACTATTTGTGTTGTTAAGTGACTTGAAAATTTCATCTCAGTCCAAAAATGGAATTAACTCGTTAGAATTTTCATGCGATGATTGACTACGACTTTGACTACGACTTTCGACGTGGATTATCTCAACAACAGTGCATTGATCAACTCACTTCGACTTTTGGCGATGAAGCACCTTCTAAAACCACTGAATATCACTGGTTTAGTAAATTCGATCGTGGCCGTCGATCGCTCACCGACGAATTTATAGAAGGTCGTCCAAAATGGGCCGTTGTGCCAGAAAAGCAAGATCGCCATGTGACAAACCGTAAGATTGAGGTATGCTTGGGCATTAATATGATAAGCATACACAAGATTTTACATGAACATTTAGTTGTGAAAAACAATTGTGCGCGTTGGATTCCGCATAATTTGGCCATCGCTTAAAAAAGCTCGTGTCGATTGATGCAAAGAAATGCTCAACAAATTCCATCGTGGTGCGTCAAAGACAATGTATAATATCTACACAGGTGATGAATTTTAGATCTATGTATATGAGCCCGAAAGTAAACAGCGGTCGATTATATGGGTCTTTTAAAATGAGTCAAACCCAACAAAAGTTGTAAGAAGTTCTTCGAAACAAACGGTCGCCTATTATTTTTAGATAAATGGGCATATGGCAATAGTGCCACTAGGGAATCGTGGAACGATCAATTCTGAATGGTACAAAACCATTTGTTTGCCAGAAGTCTTTGAAGAAATAAGAAAAAACAACCAGCGACGCAGGATCATTCTTACATATACATCGAATTATCGGTGGATTGATACGCGCCGATGATGATGATAATTATATATATATATATATATATATATATATATATATATATATAATATATATATATATATATATATATATATATATATATATATATATATATATATATATATAATTATCATCATCATCGGCGCGTATCAATCCACTGCAAGATGAAGGCCTCTTCAGCATGTTTCCAACGCAGCCCCCAATATACTTAATGATGTTATCAGTCCATCGTGCTTTCGGTGATCTTCGTGGACGTTCGCGATCAAGCGGTCCAGGATTGCCTTGATCCACCTGTCGTCCCATCGCCTCGCTATAAGGCCTGCCCACTTCCATTTTAACCCCTTCAGTTTACATTTGATACATTCGCTTGTTCTCTAATCCATGTGCAGGGTTTTCTGTCCCGTCTTGTAATGCCAAGCATATATATTTCCCTCCCCTTCTGTACTACTGAAGTTTTTGAACTGATTGCTAACAACATACTAAAATGGGTTACTTTCTCATGTTGAACTATTATAATCCAAACGTTTCATTAGCATAACGTCACAACGATTATGTTGGTGTGTATGAAAATCTAATTTACGTGAATAGTTAATTGTCGTTTGCATAATAAAAGACAAAAGTAGACGAAAACTTTATGTACACATAACGGAAAGAAAAAAGAAGAAAAAAGAAAGTTAAAATAAGATCATATCAGTCCTCTTTTTTCCCGAAACGTAAAATAGAGTAAGAAAAACAGCTTTTATATGTAAATAAGAATAATGGTTTTAAGCTTTAAACGAGAGCGTTATATGAAAGCACATATAGACAGAGTATCGGGTTGTCCGAGAAAATCGTAGGGATTATTTTAAGAGAACGCAAGAGAACGTAAGAGACGCAAATAGTTTATGTAAATATTTAGTTTATTATTCAATTACCATTATTATTTACTACTTGACAACATAGTGGTATGTCCATAGTGCCTTTTTACTAAAAATTAGTATACTTATTGGCAAAAAATGTCAACAGGTTGGTGTCACCTCTTATAAAAGATTTCACATTTTGGAGGAATCGATGGTAGTCCGAGGGTGCGACTCCCGGTTGGATTAAAACTATTTTTTTTTTGGATTTAAAGTCGATTTCCATTTTTGTTGCAAGTTGTACATACTCCACTTTTCATTACTAGTTACCATCTGTTTCATAAATGGAACTTCAGACTTATTTTCCCAGCAAAAAATTGCACGAAGTGATTCAGTCCGTGAGAGAAATATTTGGCCAATATTTAACTTATCTCATATATCATGGACCATGGTGCGTAGATTTTCGACTATTATGGCTTTATTTCCTCGACATCAGTGCTTGATGGACGACGTTGCTGGCCTTCCAGGTCAAAATCTCCGCGTCTGAACCGACCAAACCACTCTTGCATCGTGATGTCCCCAACAGAACCCTTTCTGTAACTGGCACAAATCTTGTTTTTTGTTTTTTTTGAAATAAAAAAGCATAATATGGCGTAAATGCAAGTTATCGACCGACATTTTCAATGTGAATCAACATGATTAACTGAAGTTAATACGAATCTGAACGTAAACATTATAAATACAGCAGGGATTTAAAATACGTAAAAAATATTACTAATCTTACCCAGATTTTTATTTAAAAGCGTTAAGTGCTACGATATATCTTGATTAGAAATTGATTTGAAATAATACATTTTACATTAGACCGAAAACTTTTCCGACTATATCTAACATTTTTCACGTAGAAAAACAATTAGAGCCATCTAAACACGTTAATTAATAAAACAACTTAATATTATTTCCAAAACAATATTAATAAGGTCTATTAAATCCGGGCGAGTCGCATTAAATATCATAATGTCCAAAAAATTAAGATTGTTTTAAAAAAAACCTAAATAACAATAATCTACAAGAGTATTTATCTCATATTTTGCGTTATTAAACACCATAATTAGGCTGAAATACGTTTTGTGATGTATTGCATTTGAAGGTAGAAATCTAATAAGTTTATTATTATAAGTCTGCCTATAAGATAATTGCATTATTATTAATAACAGAAAAACGATTCTTATAAGGATAAGGAAAAAAAGATACGTATCAATATGTTTAATGAAAGACTAATTTCCCTTTAATTATATTTATATTTATTACAAATTGATCCGTTTCACTAACAATGTATTTCGGTTGTCTGGAAAATTCGCAAAGATTTTCCTTTTTAACGCTTATAAACAAAAATCTGTGTTGGATTAATAATGTTTATTTACATATTATTAATTTATGTGGTATTTACAATGTTTACGTTCAAATTCGTGTTGATTTGCCTTCACTTACTTATTTTGGTTCAAATTTAAAATGTCGGTCGAATAACTTACAAATGTAATATGCCAAACTATGCTTTTTATTTAAAAAAATAGGGAAAATACGCCACCCAAAAAAAAAACAAGATTTGTGACGGTTTACGGATAGGGCTCTGTTGGGGAGACCTCAGTACAAAAGAGGTTTGGTCGGTTCAGGGGCGATTCGACTGATATCGAAATACAGGCCATAACAGCTTATACGAGCTATGAACCTTGCTATTAAATAACAAGACTGACGCTGCTACAAAGGAATTACGCATGCGCCAAACACCAGCGACCAACAGCTGTTTAGCGTGAACCTTTCTCTATCGAATGCAGTACCTCTCGTTTATGTAAACAAATCTGTATAACCGTAGCGTTCGTTCGCATTTATTTGTTCGCAGAGTTATTTTTTTGTTCCGCCGGAAAAATGTTAAGTGTAACAATAGAGCAACGAATTGTTGTAAAATTTCAATTGAAACTTGGAAAAACCGCTATTGAAACTTATAATTTATTGAAAGAAGTGTATGGGAATGAATGTTTATCGCGTGCACGTGTTTTTGAGTGGTTTAAGCGTTTTCAAGATGGCCGAGAAGACGTTGAAAATGTTCAACGCCCGACTCGTCCTTCCACATCAAAAACGGATGACAATATCGAAAAAATCTGTAATCTGTTTCGATCTGACCGTCGGTTAAGTATTCGCGCGATTGCTGAAACTGTACGAATTAACAAAAAATGAGTACGGCAAATTTTACATAACAATTTTAACATGCAAAAAGTGTGTGCCAAAATGGTGCCTAAAATTCTCATGTTTGAACAACAACAAGCTCGCAAAAATGTTTGTACTGACACTTTGAATGCCATTGAAAATAACCCAAATTTATTGGTAAGGATAATGGGATGTGACGAATCGTGGTTTTTTACTTATGATACTGAAGCGAAGCGCCAGTCCATGCACTGAAAGAGAATTCACCGAGAGCCAAAAAAGCTCGAATGAGCAAATCAAAATTCAAAGCAATGATGATTGTTTTTTTCAATATTCATGGGATTGTGTACCTTCACTGAGTTCCCGACGATAAAACTATTAATCAACATTACTACCTTGCTGAACTCCGTGAAAGAATAACGACAAAGCGACCCGAATTGTGAAAGGACAAGTCATGGGTTCCCCACCAAGACAATGCGCCGGCTCATTCCGCATTGTATTTCTCCGCATTGTAGGTCTCAAGCCAAGTACAGCATCTCATGGTTAGACTTCTATCATGGTATGACTTCTATCTGTTTTCTAAGGTGAAATCTGCATTAAAAGGGATAATATTTAAGTCCGTCAAAGCTGTGAAAGAGAAACGCCACCCGTTCTGAAGGAGCTGGCAGCAGAAGACTTCCAGCACTGTTTCGAACAACGGAAGATTCGCATGGAGCGGTGTATGGATAAAGGAGGGATCTATATTGAAGGCGATAATAAGTAAATATGTATGAAATCAAAATAAATGTTTTACAGCGGCAGTCTCGTTATTTAATAGTCATCTCTCGTATCTACGCACTACGGTCCGTTTTTAGACCACCTAGAAAAAATGGGTACGTCTTCCGATACGATGTGGGCACCTCACGAATTTAATGAACGAAATTTGATGGACTGAATCTCTTCGTGCGATCTTTTATATAAAAAAAATGTGATGCTTAATTTTTGAAGCTGGTGGTAAACTGGTGATGAAAAGCGGATTGTGTACAACAACGTGCAATGAAAAAATCATAGGGTTTGCAAGGGTCAGCGGTTTTAAGTACGGCGAAGGACGGCCTTTATTCGAAGAAAATTATACACTACAATTATGCACAAAAACCCATACGAACTTTTTGGACAACCCGATAGCTTCGTCGGATTGTTAACAAAAAAAGAAAAAAATGTGATTCGATCATTTCGACGAATCTACAGTGTTAACGAAACGCATCAATTTGTAGCAAATATAAATATAATAAAGTGGAAATTAGGCAAGAAAAGTCTTTTGTTAAACACTTGTATCTATTTTTCTACATAATTTCCATTTTTGTTCCAACATTTGTCATATCGCTCAACAAGTTTTTAAGTTCCGACGTCAAAGAAATCTGCCGCCTATGAAGAAACCTAATCCATGATTGCAGTTTTAACTTCTTTTTAAGTTCTTTTTAAGTACCGAAACAAGTGAAAATCACTGGGTGCAAGGTCTGAACTGTAAGGTCGATGATCCAGTTCTTCCCCTCCAAAAGACTTGATTAGACCTTGTGTGTGTGCAGAAATATGTGGGCTTGCATTTTCATAGAGTAACATCGCACCGGAAGACAGTAGACCATGTCGCTTGTTTTGTATGGCATGTCGAAGTTTTCTCAAGGTGACACAATACACATCAGAATTGATTGTTGTGCCTCTCGGTATAAAATTCACTAACAAAATCCATTTCCTGTCCCAAAAGACAGTTACTATAATCTTTCGTGCTGAAATTGTCTGCTTGGCTTTCACTCTGGTTAGCGACGATATGTGTCGCCATTCCATTGACTGTTGTTTGGACTCAGGAGTCATGTGAGTCACCCAAGTCTCATCTCCTGTAACGATGTGGTCTAACAATTCATCTCCTTCCGGATTTTATCAAGTCAAAAATGATAAAGCACAGCCCAATCTCTTTATTTTATGATCGCCAGAAAGGAGTCTTGGAATCCACCGAGAACACAATTTTCGATAATTCAGTTTCTTCGAAACAATGGTGTACAAAACTGATCGTGAAGCATGTAGAAATCCACTTGATAACTTTGAAATCGTGAATCGTCGAAGAGAAGAATCGTCGCCAGAAAAGGTTGACCAGGGCGTGACTCATCATGCACATTAACCCGCCGTCCTTGAACATTCTCAGTAATATTCAGTAACATTCTCAATAACATTATCACCGTAAACCTCACAAATCTGACGGTGTATTTCCCTTGTTGCCAAGTTTTTTGCACTCGAGAATCGAATTACAGATCGTATCTCACAGCCAATTTCTTAAACATTATAAACTTCTACAGCTCAGCACACAGACGGACGATACGGCTGCAAATGGCACCTAAACGCGAGCAAATCATGCTGGGAGCGATTACGCGTGATTCTCACTCTCATTCACAAACGGGCCTTATTTAAAAAATACCCCTCGTATTTAAAACAGATAAATCTTTGATCGTTTCCAAGACATTACTAATATATAATATTGCTTTATAATAAACTAATAATTATTATTCCTTGTGACGTACTGCTTATTCAGCCTTGATTATATTTTGCTATATATTGCCATACTTAAGATAAAATGGATTTCAGATAAGTTTTTATTTCTATGAATAAATATTTCTATAGGAAATTTAAGCTTTAATACATAAGGCCTTATTTATTGAAGGCAACATAAGGCAGTTTGATAGTACTATGATAAAGCTAGAATGTGTGGGGAATATTGTGGGTGTAACAGTAAATTTAATATATGTATGTATATGGCCTAGAGCTTTCATACTGGAAGTTATCAACACGGTTCTCAATATACTATAAACAAATTCATTAAAACCATTGGTGGATATAATCACTCATAGTAACTCAGCGTATTATTTGTAAAATATAATTTGGAGAAAACAGCCAATAAAATAGAAATAATAATCTTTGAATTTCATAAAGAAAAAACCTGAAATTCCTCGCTGAAAAACTTAATATTAAAAAGAAATGATAAACCTTTTTTATTTGATGAAATATCAGGCATTCAACAGTTTTTTTTTAATTATGAAGTATAATTAAATGCACCATGGGAACCTCCAAGAGAATCAACTACCACGCATAATTACTTTCATAGTTTGGAGAAGACATATCCATTTAAAGCCCAACACAATGGAAATAAGTCGCCAAACGACTATGTTAACCCCACTGTTGTTACTACATGTTAAATTGTTATATACTAAACACTGTTCATTTGCCACTCTTTTTTCTGACATTTTGCATTTATATACAACTATACTTTCGGTATAACCACTTCGTGAACTTTATTACAGAAATATTATGGATTAAATTTGTAAGCTAATTTATATAAGTAAATAAAGTCTTGTCCTTAACCTTAATATATCATTCTATGCCAAAACATATTTGCCTATGTGATAGGGTACAGAGTGAAGGGATAAATTTCAATATTAGTAATAGAGTTTATAACATAAAGATCTAAATTTACATAGTAAACAACTACAAAGGATGTCTGAAACAGCTATCACCTTCCACCTATATAGAACTGATTTATGCATATGTACTGTTTTAGACAGACCTAAATCGTGTTATAACGAAAATGGAAACATCTAGGAAAATGTAAATTTTGGCAAAATATCAAGTGTATTTAAGTAAACATCACTAATATTCCAAATTAAAGATGAATCCCTTATAATTTGTAATATAACTTATATCAACAATTATATCAACAAATAATTTCGCACTCTTTACGTTTCAAATATTATAAATATATTAAAAATTAAATTTAAAAATTTTCGGCTCTTTTATAATTTGGATAAGCACATCATTGAAATCTCAAACCAATATATGCTTTGGAAAATAGAACTACACAAATTCCTTGTAGTCTTCATTATTCATGACTCAAGGAACAATCAGAACTAAAATCTTTATATGGACAACCTAACAATAATATATATTTAGGGGAAATAAAATCAAACTAATTTTTGTAGTTTTTCCGAACTTCCGAACTGTGAGTTTGCGCGTTAGTCTCATTAGTCTGGGAAATCACCATGGAACATTAGAGCAACGCTTGCAAATTGTCGAAATTTATTATCAAAATCGGTGTTCTGTGCGCCAAACTTATAAAGCACTTTGTGAATTTTATACTGCACATAATCGTCCAACCGAGCGATGTATTCGCCGAATTATTAATAAATTCCCAACGCATTTCACGCTACTCGAACAAAAACAATTAAAACAACAATAAACAAAAGACAACAATGTGTGACAGAAAGATGTGCATATGGATCAGAGATGAAAGAAATCATATCCATATAAATCTTCTTTCAGAAGAAGCAGAAACCTCATAACATTATCAATTATATTGGACTTGGATGGCCGAGTAAAGCTCAAGACCGCGCGAGTCGGAGAAATGCTAAATTAAAAGAGAAAATAATAATTAAAATATATATATATATATATATATATATATATATATATATATATATATATATATATATATATATATATATATATATATATATATATATACGGTCTCGTACAGTCGCTGACTTTTGCGGCCGTTTACCTCAGGGTTGTATGAGCTGCATGTGATTGCAGCCACCATTCGACATGGCCTATTTATATGGTCAAGGTTTTAGTCGTTCCTCCATCCGCTCTCCAAGCGTTCAGCTCGAGCCCAACTAATGACGGCTTAAGGCCAGAAACCGATCTTGGGAGACGCTTGCTGGCGCTTTGGGTGTCGGAAGATTTTATTCAAAGTTATATGAGGATCAGAACCAGTCAAGAACAGTAATGTCCACTGAAGAACAAATGCTGGATATCCTGGTAGAGGAAGTGATAAAGGCTGTAAACTTGATGAAAAATTACAAGGCTCCAAGAAAGGATAGTATAACTGTTGAGATGTTAAAAGCTGGTGGGCGGACTTTACATAAAATATTATTAAAACAACTTATGGAAAAATGCATAAGTTATTCTTTTATCTAAAAAAGGAGCATAGAAAGATTTAAAGAACTACCATCCAATAAGTCTCCTAGTGATGTACAAAGTTTTCACTAAGATAATATCTAAAAAAATATTAAGAAAATTTAATGACGCACAAACAAAGCAAGCAGGATTCAGAAGAGGACTCAGTATAATGGATCACATCCAGGATCCACAGCAGGCCATAGAAAGACACAACGATTACACTATGCCCAATGTCCTTGGCTTTTATCGATTATGAATCACCATTTGGCTTGAAAACATACTTTTGAAATGTTGCGAGCGTCGTTTCGCGTATTTAGCTCACCCCTTTCTTCTATTTCAAGGGCTTCTCTGATTGTTCGGACCTTGTAGTTTTCAATTTTTCTTTAGAATCTTTGCGACAGTTTTGTGCAGGCTTGTAGGCTGTTCTGATCTTATGTTTCCTTAGTAGTCTGCCTATTCTATCTGTGATTCCTTTTACGTATGGTAGCAGGACCTTTGGTGTATTTAGTTAATGATAATCTATTTTTCTTCGCGTTTGGGTTTCCTGACGGCGAATGACCTTCCTGATACAATTTTCTGAATATCCAATTTGTCTAAGGGCTGTGGAAATGTTTGGTAGTTCTTCGCTTCGTGTATCTGGTATTGTCAGTCAGAGGGATCTGGAAATCAAGGTGTTCACTATTCTGAGAATCTGAGGATCTGAGAAGTCGAACAGGATAGAAAACTGCCGTTTTGTACCCTCGAATACACAGTGTATAGAAAACCAACTCACATCGATCGATACCTCAACGCTAAATCCCATCACCATCCTTCTTAGATCCAAGCAGTAGCTAACACCTTGAATTCCAGATCCTTTCGATTGACACTACCAGCGAAGAACTACCAACAATTTCCACCAACTGTCCTGCTACCATACGTAAAAGGAATCACAGATAGGATAGGCAACTACTAAGAAAACATAAGATCAGAACAGCCTACAAGTCGCACAAAACAGTCGCAAACATTCTAAAAAACCCCAAGGACAAAGTTAGACTCGAAAATCATGGGGTGTATAGTATATCTTGTTCCGATTGCAATAGAACATACATAAGACAAACAAACAGACGAATATCGGCCAGAATACAGGAACATAAAAACAACTTAAAAAACAAACAAACCACTTCCGCTCTGTTCCAGTACCATCTACAAAAAGGACATAAAATCAATTTTGAAGGAGCCAAAGAAATGGCGAATATTGAAAATCACAAGGTCCGAACAATCAGAGAAGCCCTTGAAATAGAAAAAAGGGGTGAGATAAATACGGGAAACGAAAAAAGAAGAAACGTGGCGGCGAGGTAGAAAAATCAATAAACGGACGCCCGACAGCGTTGCCGAGCGCCGGGAATAGCCCCGAACTACCCCGATATAATCTGCGCAGTCGCCGGCCGGCTATAAAAGCGAGCACAACGACCCGTGCACGTCAATTGGACTCTTCAGTGGAAGCGGACAACACTTGAAAATGCCAAATGAGATTTTGGCGAAACGTCGTGACTCTTCACAGAACCAACGGATATACACCTGGAATGATTTGGAAACATTATATACCATCCGTGAAAATATTTTGGACAGAGGATTTCAATGGACAAGGATACCGTCCGAGAGGTGAACGTATTAAATGTGGCCTGCAGGCATTTGACAGACTCAACATAGTGTTTAAGAGCAAATTCCCACTTTGCCTGAAAAGAAAAGAGTTTGATCAATGTGTCCTGCCCGTTATGACATACGGAAGTGAAACCTGGACACTCACATCGCAGTCAGTTCAAAAACTCCGGATAACCCAGAGGGGAATGCACATGGATCAGAGAACAAACGAAAGTGAGTGACATCATTGGAAGAATCAAGGAATTGAAATAGAAGTGGGCAGGCCATGTAGCGAGGCGATGGGACGAAAGATGGACCAAGGCGATCTTGGACTAGATACCTCTTGATCGCAAACGTCCACGGAGAAGGCCGAAAACACATTATTAATTACACATTATATTATATATCTAAAATGATTCAAAAATACTGTTGTTCTTATTTTTATTATGAAACAGAATTAGTTAGAATTATTATGGAATAAAATGACACGAATATTCAAACATAAAAGGTAAAAAAAGTAATTGTTATGTGTACTGATAAAACAACATTTCTAAAAATATCGTTTAAAATGTCAAGCTTGCAACAAAACATCCTTAAACTTCCTCCAAATAGTCTAAATTGACTTGAAATGGCACACTCAATTTATTTTTCGAATTTCAATGAAGATTTTACTTTCACCCACATATACCATGCTCCTTTATTTGCATACGAATGGTTAGTTAAATCACATATTTAAGAGCTGCTGAGGTTTTATCAAGATTAAAATTCAGGATATGTGCTTTGTAATATGGTTGTTCATTTATAAACTTGTTTACATCCAGTTATCCACATGTATGATATTAACATATTGGTAAATATAATTATAATATTCAATGCTCTTCGCCAGATATGGTCCCATATGACTTATTATTTCCAAAACTTAAATTACCACTTCGTGTAAGACCTTTAAATCCATTATTGCCATTAAGAGCATTATATTCATTGAAGCTATGAAATAAAATCAACAGAAGGTAAAGACTACATCGAAATAAACATATAAGAAATATTTGGACGAATGACTTTGGACGACATCTTTTGACGGGGGTAAGCGTTGGAAAGGTGCATCCTTCACTGACGTTCTGATAAAATTTTATGGCATTCGGATCATTAGAGGCTAAGTTACCACGCTTAAATAAAAAAATTAACATTGAACAAAGAGCGAATATTAAGTTTTATTTTAAATTTGATAAAACATTCACCGAAACGTTTCAATTAATGAAACAAGTGTATGGTGAAGATTGTTTATCCCGTGGCAGAGTCCACGAGTGGTTTAAACGATTCAAAGAAGGCCGTGAGGACATCAAGGATCACGAACATCCTGGTCCGAAAAATTCCGTAGTTATTCTAAGTAACATTGACATTGTGGTTGAATTTATAAAAAATCAGCCAAAATCTGTGCTGCGATACATGGAAATGGAATTACACATGTCCAAAGAATCAATTCATCGCATTTTAACTGATCATTTGGGATTTCTGAAGGTTTGTGCATGCTTTGTTCCACACAAATTGACTGACGACCAAAAATTGCTCCGAAACCAACACTGCAAGAACTTGATTAAAGAGTAGAAAAAGGACGAAAACTTCAAGTACAGTATTAGTGTTGATGAGACATGGTGTTTTCAATATGACCCATAAACCAAGTGTCAAATTGCCGAATTATTCACTAGGGTCGTATATTACAATTCGATTTGAAGATGAAAGATGGCGCTTTAAACTACGACAGGAAACATTCTGATTTGAATAGGTTCTGCCGTCGATGAAACGTAGGTGCTAAGAATTAAACGGAGGACCTAATATGATCGTTTAACTCATATTTACTGAACCTCAATGAAAACTTGATCGAGTCTGATAACGGTTATATCAGGATCTTTAAAGAAAGACAAACGTTGATTTAATGTCAAAAAGTAAAATATAATAAATTTAACAAATAGTTCTTCATTTTCGACAAACTAGCTCATTTAATGCCTCCACGACAATCAACATTAATCAAGCTACACGTAATGCATAGCAGCCCATACATTAATGTTTGCATTTTTCTTAACAAAATTTTCATGTGTTCCTTTTATTTGTTATATTGAATCTGCCACTTATATTTTAAAAAATATTAAATATACTTATCCTCAAACTTCATCGCTCTACTTCATCCAGACAAAGCACACTACAATTTATTTACATTAATATGGAGATTCTCTTACTTTATTTGCATGTACACCTTTAGTTAAATCAAACATTAGTTTTTATTATATTTTGAGTATTTTATAAAGCGGTGTTAACGCACCGCTGAATGATTGATTAAGTTTGTGGTAGTGTTGTTTCCTTTCCGGAGCTTGTTTACTATGACTGCTTTAACAAATACGATTAACATATTGGCCTATGTAAGCAGGATGAGCTTATCCGCATCCAGAAAACCCGTGTTGGATCGATCCAATTGGAATAATCCAAAGGAAAAATAGAGAGAGGAAGGAAAAACATTTTCCCGATTTTCTCAGATCCCAGCTTGTTCAAATTCCTGGAAGCTACATACTTAATTTGTTTATTTTTTTATGACAAAATGATGAAGTTTTGTTTTGAATATTCGGTTGTAACACGATTCTTATTATTTGAACTATACCTTAACATGAGTTAAGATATAATTTCCTTTGTCGCAATTAATTCTGAATAAAAGAATGCACATCTAATCAAAATATTATATCAAATGAAATTTTAAGCACAACATTATACAAAAATAAAATACGATTCAATGTTAGTTAATACACAGAATTTCACCGAGTTCAGTCTTGTCGAGTTTGTGCATATACCGAAATACTTCTTATGCTGATGAAATGAAGATATTTTGGGTATTTAAAATATTCTAAAGGAATTATAAATGGAGATATGAGACAAGCTAACTGTGTATTTTATCCAATTTACCAAAAAAAAATATTTTTTTTAACTAGAAAATTCTGCACTAAATATAATTTATGTAACATAATAAAAGAAAAACTTCTTTAACAATCTTAATATCTTTCTTAAATCTTTTTGTCATAAAAATTAGAACAATTTACATTAGGTACGGGGATGGTTCAAAACGTTCTCGACATGACAAAAAAGCGTTTTGAAAATTTTTTGAAACATTTTCAACGTAGTCACCTTGTAATTTAATAAATTTAAATCAAATATGTTTAACTTTTTAATACTTCTATTATAATGGGGTAGTTAGCAATTGTCCAGTTGCGGCATTCTCTTATTTTGGCGAGTTCTCCAAAATAAGAGGTTGTCTCAAATTTGACCTCATTATTTGAAGTAAATGTTCATCAAGCAAGGCATTTCTTCAGGTTTGGGAAGAGAAAGTCGATGGGAGCTAATTCCGGGGAATACGGTGCATGCGGAAGCACTTTGAAGCGTACGCCATGGAGTTTTGTAGCAAAAACTTGAGACGTGTGTACAGGCACATTAACATAGTAAGAGAACACTTTCTTTTTGTTCAGATGTGAATATTTGGACTGAATAGTACCCTTCGATTAGTCCAGTAGTGAAGCATAATATACCCCGGTGATGGTGTTGTCGTTTGCCAGATCATCAATGAGCACCACACCATGACAACCCTTTAAAACCGTAACCATATCTTTACCTGCAGATGGAACCCGTTTCGCTTTCTTTAGCGCACTTAAACCTGCTCCTATTCACTTTTGGATTGCTGCTTCTTCTCTGGCATTTAATGATGAAAGAAACTCTCTATTTTACTATCTGTTTCTTTGTGTTATGTCTCTATCCTTCCAGATCTTCTGTACATTTCGCATTATATTTCATGCCATTTCGCATCGTCTTCTGATCTCATGAGTGTAACCGCCTTTGTGAGTCATTAAAGCCCTAACATAGACGAATTGGCTCACTACTTTAAATTGCCCTATTTGACTGATTGGGATGGTTGGACCGGTTGGACACGTTTTGACGGTCGGTAATCATTATTTTCGTTTTCTCCTCGTTCATTTCTAGTCCATAAAGATGGCTTTCATCCTTTATTTTTTTGATAATTAAATATCTTAAGTTAGATATTTTAATGCCCCCAATACTGACACCACTCATCCAAGGCACGAGAGCTCTGCGCATGATATATTCACCATAAATATTGAATAGAATTAGCGATAGAATGATTCCTTGTCTGGTCTCTTTATTAACGCAAAACTCTTCGGATTCGGATTTTTGTCAGATATGAAACATGTCTACTTCTACTTCTCCCATTGCTTTAATTACTTCTGAGATGACTGTATCAATCTTGGGGCTTTTTCACTTCTTTGACTGCGTATAGCATTTAGAATTTCTGTTTCTAAAAAAGTATGTTTACGTGTTTCGAAATTAAGTATGGTGTGATTATACCCATCTTGGAAGAGTATGGTGCAATAGTGTTTCTATTCAGTTAAAATGCCATCGATATCTTTTCGCCTTGTGCATTCTATATTATCCATTTACGTGGTGTATATTTTCTTGTTGTTTTCTTCACAGCTTTGTAAAGGTCTTTGGTGTTGTTTGAATTAGCATATGACTGGAGTTTTCAACAACTTTTCTTGATGTGATTATTTTTTTCTGCAGGTTCTTATCTTTTTTGCAGGCTCTCTAGATTTCTCGATTTACCGAAGATTATTTTAGACGATGTTCCTCTGACCATATACCCATTTTTCTATATTAGAAAATTTTATTTAGAATTATATTTAGAAAATAATAATAAAAATTTAAAAACTACTTATTATAACATATACCAAAAGGCGATAATTTTTTCACCAATTAAATACAATTAACAAAGAGTTTCTTATTTCAAAAAGTCAAATTATAGAACAAAATATCATCTATCATTCTATAAAAAATTTGATAAAGTGTACATTTTATAATTCGAAGATATACCAGTAAGATAATAAATTAATTTGGCAGCAGCTGTAATGAGTGCTGAACTAATGAGCTCCGACTTGAAACCCTAATAATAGAGTATAAAGAATCTAAACTAAGCGGCTCATAATCAATTACTCGTGCTGCATATTATTTTCCAATAATTTTATCTCGTAGTTAACATTTTAGTTGAAAATTAATTATAGAAAAAGTAAACCAAAAACTAAATTCAAAATGTCTTTAATTACTTTATTCGTTTTGGCTAAATATGAACAAAGGATGAAACGGAAGAAATATTAATTAGATTCTAAGTGGGAGCAATAAAATTCGTCCAAGCTTGATAATCTCTTTTTTCAACAATACCCCGTTTATCAATTTTACTTTTCCTAAACCAAGTTTTATTGATTAAACCCTTGTTTAAATTTATTTTCAGCTTATTACAGTAAAAGTACAAAGTCAACTTTTATAAAAACCTTTTTTTTGGCTCTGCATTCTCGGTATAATTAAGTCTTAGACAAATTAGCTTGTTAGAACATTTTTGCTCACAAACGAAAGACAAATTTTGTTATTTCAATAACTCATAGTTATAATTTTGTAAGACTTTTAAAATTAAATACTTTGGTTACCAGATATTTTCCTTGTGGTCACGTTTTAGTTTTACTGAATAAACTTTCAGAAACTACATGTCAGCTGATTATTCTCAATATTTGTAAATTATTTTTACAATCTTTAGTTGAACAGGAATATTTAAAAACTATTTATAAAAAATACAAATAAAACTTTTCCAATAAGAGTGTCTGAACTTTGAAACCTAATAACGGCAACGCTATTTGAAATCTAAATGTTACTCATAGACTGAATACAAGCAATATTTTCTTTCAAGAAGACGGTCCGAATTGTTACATATCTCGCTAGACAATCGATTTATTGCAAGAAAAGTTTGCTGAGTGCGTTATTTCGAGAAATGGTAAAGACAATTGGCCCCAAAAATCATACGATCTTACTCCCTTGGATTATTTTTTGTGGGGTTATATTAACTCTCTGCTTTACAAATATAAAGCCGAACAATTCTTGATCTTAAACGAAACATTTAGACCACCATTGAAAATATACGAGGGTTATTCAATAAGTCCTTAGAAAATCCAAGAGATGCTCGTAGCATCGGAAATGGTTTGTTTTTAGTAAGCATCATTATTCACCAGATAGCTGTCAAAGTCTCAGTTATATTCATTACATGGTTTCATTTTTAATGTCAATTGAAGCAAGAAACTTTTGTTTATTTAGAAAAGTGGAAAAAGGTCAGTTTCCAGTTGTGATTAAACACTTATATTTAAAAGGCTTAACACCGAAAGAGATCAAAGCTGAGTTGGATGAAATTCATGGCACGTTTGCTCCTATATTTGCAACCGTTTATATTTTGGTAAATGAGTTTAAATGTGGCCGTACATCCACAAAAGATCGAACATCGTTCGGGACATCCAGTGGAAGTGACTACTCCCGAAATGATTGACAAAATCGAATTGATCGACGAATCAAAGTGCGTGAAATAGTTGAAGCCACAGACTTATCGCAAAATACAGTGTTTTCAATTGTGCACGAAACATTGGATGTGAATATAAATTCGGCAAGATGGGTGCAGCGTTTGCTTTCAGTGGAGAATAAACGCAATCGTGTGGTCGATCCTGAGGTTGTTTTGGCGCTTTTTTGTCGCAATCCTGATAGGTTTCTGCGTCGATACATAATTGTGGGTGAAACATGGATATATTACTACACTCCAGAGATAAAGGAACAATCAAAACAGTGGGTTTTTAAGACGAATGGGTTCCGAAGAAGCCGAAGACGGTGAAATCGGCCGGCAAGGTTATGACCACAGTTTTTTGGATGCACGCGGACTCATCTACACCGATTACTTGGAAAAAGGAAAAACAATAACAGGATAGTATTATGCGTTGTTATTACACCAGTTAAGTGAAGAAATCGAGAAAAATCGTCCTCATTTGAAAAAGAAAATTTACTTAAAATAATTTGTTTTTCTATCTTTTTCTAAGGATTTATTGAACAAACCTCGTATCACCCGATATGTGTGAGAGAATAAACAAAAATTAGTCTCCAAAATGCATTCGATTATTTGTTCCTTAAGATAAAATAAAAATTATCGGATTATCGTTTGTAGTTATCATGGTCAATCATTTTATAGTTCTGACACAAAACCCTTACAGGGGTTAATAGTGTATCTGGAATAACTTTCCATTATGTACTCCTACGTAGAGAACTTGTTTATCATTAAAAATTAAGCAAATAATACACAATACATGTGTAAATAACTTGTCAATCAACCAACACACAAAGAGAAAATTTATGATAAAAAATGAAATAAATTGGGGAGAACGGAATATTTATACAGAAAATAAGAAGGAAACATTAGAAAAATCTGGGTATATACGCAGAGAAATAATGGATTTTATATATCTAAATAAATTGATGTATTTGTTAAGTAGATTTTTTCAAATTAAAAATGTATATCTCTATATATTCCCATCAGTGTTGGGATCATTGTTCTTTATTGTATATACATCTGATGTTTTGCGTTCTGTTCAAAACATGGAAGTACGGGCTTATGCTGACAACACACAATTACATTTCAGTTTTCCTCCATGTGAATACTCTAGAGCCAATAATATAATTAATAATCAGTTAAACAAGCTTAAAAGGCTCTCATTAGCACATAATCTGAAATTAACTCTTCTAAATCTAAAATTTTGCTATTTTGTACTAAATCTAACCATATTTTTTTTTAAAAACGAACGTTTCCATATCTGTTGACAGTGAGAAGCTTGTTTTTGTAGATTGCGCGCTAAACTAGTAGCCACATTTAAACCAAGCTTTAAGAAAGCTATTATCAGAGTCATTGGTACTTTCTCTGTTTACTTACTGTGATTTCATTTATTTTCCAGGCATAATATAGTACAACGGGTACAGAATACTTGTTGTCTTATCCTTGGACTTCGAAAACGGGATCATATCTCTCAAAAGATTAATCAGCTTAAGTGGCTTACTATGGATTACAGATGGCAACTTCATATGGTTAATTTCACATATAAGGTTATCAATGCTGACAATAATTCTGAAGCCCTTAAAAGTATATTTGTAGCTCGTTCAGCCAGTCATTCTGTGAATATTAGATTTAAAAGCAAATTTACAATACCACATTATAAAACATGTCACATGTATGTCACATGAACATGTGTGATGTCACACACTTTCGTTTGTTTCCTGATCCATGTGCAGGGCTTTCTGTCCTGTTTTGCAATTCCAAGCATACATCTTTCCGTTCCCCTCTGTGCTACCCGGAGTTTTTGAATTGATGTGAGTGTACAGGTTTCACTTATGTATCTCATAATGGATAGGACGCACTGAGAGAAGACGTTTTTTCAAAGAGGGAGTTTGCTCTTAAATTCAACAAGTTCAATTACAAAGTCAAGAAATTTCTATTATTTCAACAGCTATAAGAAAATTTGCTGATAAATTTTAAGATTGTCGTTTAATGGACATTTGAAGTTCTGGCGGTGACCGGATGGATATGTAATAATATTTAATAGAATATATGTGTGAGACATGGGAAGAAATATTTGCAATTTTATAGGTGGGTTGTTTTTTTGTATGCTATGATCTAGAGATTAAAATAGGTAGGCTGGTCGAGTAGAATAGCAATTTATTCTAGAGGTCACCAACTTGCAAATTAACAAATAGAGAAACGTCATTTGTTTTGTTTGTTTATTTTAATTTTTTCTTTTGTTTTGTCATTCATGTGATTCAATAAAGGCCATTTATTATTATTATTATATGCATATATGAAAGAAAAATCAGAGCCAAAGACCGTATATATCGTTGTTTTCGGAAGGCAGAGGTAATCACAACACGCCTGGCTTCATCCTACGGTTTGCGTTCTCAATATAGACGTCACGAAACACCGTACCCTCTAGCCTTGGGTAGGTTACCAGATATGTCAAAAATTCCAAGGTAGGGTCGTGATCGATTTCACTCATTCTCCTTGTAGATGCTCTCATAGATGTTTATGCTGGGTGAATGTTTATATTAATTTATACATATATAAAATACAAACAGGCTCGAGCTCAAATTGCAAAACGATTTATTATATTTCTAACTCGTGATATGGTTGATAACTAGATATATAATTAAAGAAGTAGAACCCAGCATTTTGTCTAAAATATCGACATTAGTAGATTAGGTTACATTACGCATATTTAAAACAACTAAAATGTTATATTAAAAAAAATCTGAAAAATCACCACCGTAATATTCAGAATTCTCGTTTTCAGTTTGTTGATTTAAACAAAAACCCTACCAAAGCTCCAGTTCTTAGTTTCTAATCAGTATTCATGGAGCAGTTAAATGAAAATTTAGCGACGAAACTAATATCAAATCTCTTAATCGCAGTTAAAATGGATACCGTTATTGTTTTGAATTATAATGGACCAGACCATTGTGAACGATGACAACTGTTATATCATCATTATTTTAATATCAATTTAAGCCTGCTCGCTCTTAAAACCTGGGGCGACAACATAAACAGACTGTTGCTGGTTTGAAATTAGTGGTTAATTACAAAGCAAAATTACCTATTTTGCATTTCACTTAAAATATTAGGTTCATCCAAAAACAGACCCATTTTTTTGCTAATAAATGGAAGCTACCTAAATGTATTAAAATGAAACAATTGAACATGAAATGAAACAAAACAACAATTTCCCATTCAAAAGATTTAGTGTTTCAGCTCAGTTTCACTTCGATGTTTTAATCTAACTAAACAACTACCAGGTCTGTAAATATGAAATCGGAATTCGCCCATAGATGGCCCTAGCGGTCAATGTAGTTACCGTAAAAATGCGTCATTAGCACCATTTCCTTGTTGACATCTGACAAAAATTTTCAACTCACAACAATACAAGTTTTATACAACAGAATAGTTTGTAATAGCGTTGAATATGTCGTCTTTTGTGCCTGGAAACTACGATTTGCGGACAGCATTGATTTTCTGTTACCATTTGAAGAAAACTGCTGCAAAATCGTATCGAATAACTGGCGATTTTCACTTGAGAAACGAAGAATGTGGAAGGCCATCGAAAAAGTTTGAAGACAGCGAATAGCAAGCATTGTTGGATGAGGATGACGCTCAAACGCAATAACTCGTGGGTCAATTAACTATCACACGAAAATCGCCAGGTACAAAAGAAAGTAATTTCTTTTCATTTCAAGTATTTTGAGAATTCTAAGCGTAAAAGATCATGGGATCATGGATCAACTCCATGATCTCATGACCGTTAATACTGAGCGCTACCGACAACAAATGATTGCTTTGAATCAAGCTTTGCGTGAGAAACGACCAGAATATCAAAAAAGGTAACACAAAGTGATTTTGGTTTTTTGCAGTAAAGCTGGTCAAGGAAACGATTGAGGCGTTTAATTGGGAAATACTTTCGCATGCACTAACTCACCAGACTTGGCTCTGACCAATTACTACTTATTTGCATCGATGGGACACGCACTTACAGAGCAGCGCTTCACTTCTTACACGAAAATGTACCAAAATGGCTCGATGACTGGTTTGCCTCTAAAGAGCAACAGTTTTTTTGGCGTGGCATCCACAAATCAGAGAGATGGGATGTCAGAGTGGTGGGAAAAATGTATAGCTAGCAATGGACAATACTTCGAATAAAATATTTTTGATCATTTTCATACAATACACATGTATTTTCTATACAAAAATTCCGGTTTTATATTTACACATCTGGTAAAAGAGTAACGTCTAAAACCGAGAGTGTTTGGAAAGACGGTAGAGGAGGCAAAACCAGTGACTAAATGTGTATTCAGTTTTACTTAATCTTTGTATAACGTCAATGTATTTTTCTATTTTTTACTTTACTTTACTTTTTTTTACTCATAAAACTAAACTCGAAGAGATTTACTACTATGCATCAAATCGCTTTAACTGAAGATTGAATAATTTGATGATACTAACCTGATGATACTAACATGGTTAGCTTAGTGAAATGTTAGCAAGTTAGAAAGGTTAGCTTTGTTGTTTAGTGGTACATCTCTTTGAATATAGTATTTCATATTTGCAATAGAAAGTTGCAATAGAATAATTAATAACTGAGAAGTGTATTCTATATATCGTAGCGAAAAGTATATCTAAATTACACAAATGGTTCGGAAAAGGGTTGCATCTCTGTGGATTAGGGTTTGGGGTAATTTGCATTTTAATTGGTAAATTGTAGTTTGCATGAACCTTGCAATTTCATGCATTTAGACCAACGATGTTTTTTTAACACTCTCAATATAATGCGATTTGTCCGATTCTGTAAAATAAGCGGTTGCCTCAGCTTAATCTCAGTATTTGAAGTGATTCTTCATCCAGCAAGCTATTTGTTCCGGTTGAGAAAGAGGGAGTAAAGCACTGGGAGCTAAATCAAGTAAATACGGCATATGTAGAAACACTTTGAAGAGTAGATAATGGAGTTTTGCAGCAACAATATTGGAGTTTTGCAGCAACGTGTGCAGGCGCATTATCGCAGGTGAAGAAGCGATACTCATTGAGCCGAAAACTGTTTCATACCTAAAATGTATAAAATGTATTGGATACGGTCTAACGAAATGTTTACAATGTCAGCAAGCTCGCATATTTTCAGTAAATTTAGCAGCCTAATTTTTTACCGTTGAAAGCCAACGGGAATAAAAATAGAGTCTTCGTCGGAGACCTCTCCTTCGAATTTCAATTTTATCCATTTTTCAGAAAATGTTAAAATTTCATTACTGGTTTGCCACAACATCAACAAAATATATGTATCTGAAACTTCGCAGAATTATACCTTGAATCATATTTGACAAATAACATAGTCTATTTCAGGGCGAGTAATTTCGAATAACCCTCGAATATGATATCGAAACATAGGAAATTCGGCAAACTGTTTGAAAACGTTGTGTCTCTGTTTGCTGGTAACCCTACATAAGCTATTTTGTATTTTAATTGAATTATAGTTTACTTCTAAAGGTAGTCCTGTACAAGAAACTTCATTTCAAAAGCTGAATCATTCAATTTAATATTTTGAATTTTTTTAAATTTAGTTTTCTTTAAACTCTTCATTATTATATAATACAATTTTTAATCACCTAACATTTCTTTTGTTCTATAAAAAATTTGTATTTGACTCTTTAATGGTAAACTTCACGCTGATTGATTAATGTAAATGTCAGTCTCGCCAAACTGTTTTTCAAAGTCGTAGTGTTAGACATACACGCCCAGCGCCAGCAAGCGTCTCCCAGGACCGGGTTTCTAGCCTTAAGCCATCATGGCTTAAGGCGCTTTGGATGGCGGATGAGGGAACGACAAAGCACCAACGTGAAGTGTGGGTGTATTTTCTTTGTTTTTAATATATTTCTCCATGAGCCCACTTCATGGAGAATATCCACAAATGGAGAAATTTCATTTATTTTGTTTGTTTACAATAAAAGCCTCTTATTATTATTATTATTATCATTATAAAATCTGGTTACAGTTAATGCTATTGATTAATCTGACTAAATGCTTAAGTCCTTTGTTTGCTTCACATCATTTTAAAGAAAAAAGGTTTTTATAACAAAGGTCAAAAGCCGAACCCTTAGGCGTAAACAAATTCAAATTGATTAAATCAGTCGAAAAGCTATTATAAGAATTAACATGTTAAACAAATATTATTTGATTATTACTTAACGAATCAACTACAAATAAACTAATAAACATGGTTAAAACATTTTTTTTTAAATTAAGAATCTTATCAACCCCTACATCAGTCAAGATCGATGTGATAACGTGGCATGAATTTCAAAATTGCGACAAACATTTCAGTGTAGGCCAGTGTGTGTGTTTAAGTTCCATTTAAAACCAAAAATGTATGCTGTATGCGAATATCACGATATCCTTCTTATTTATGAAGAAGCTCTCAAACATTCCAAAGAGGTTAGGCCTATTTACAAACAATAATATCTAGAAGTTCCGCTTTTAGCTCGACAAACATATGGCCAAGTTTCTCAAAGACTTGAATACGAATTCCAAAATTTCTAGAACGTGGGCGCAGCGAGAGAGATATCGTTTCTGAAGTCGAAGAACAAATTTTACATCTTGTTGTAGAGAATTTTAACAAAAGTACTCGAAATTTGCGTGACAATTTGGCGCCACTGAATTGTAAAAAGAACACTAAAATAGGCAATTACTCTACCCTTATTACGTAGAAAGGCTATAAACACTTTTTTTCCGCTGATTTTTCGCCCAGGCAAAAATATTGTGACTTGTTTACTGGCCAAAACCAAAGGAATCCAATTTTTTTGTTCAATATTTCATCAACCGAAGCTTCTTTCATGAGGAATGGGATTTGAAATTTACATAATTTCCACAACTGGGCAGATAAAAATCCCCACGTAGTTACTGAAAAAATCCCAACATGAATTTTCGATTAATCTATGGGCTGGACTAGTGGGAGGGAGACCAGCTTATTAATTAAATGGCAGAAAATTATTAAATGGGCAGAAATATTTAACATTTTTAAAAAATGAAAAGAACATCTGGTTTATACATCTGAAATAAGTGCTGGAAATGATTTTCAACGACGTATTATTTCTGCTGATAGAAAATGCTTAGAAATATTTGAGAACTTTTTCAATGTGTTTGGAAAAACTCGTTAAAACGGTGCCAGGCTTGCATGTTCTCAAATGGTGGATATTTTGAACATGTAATATAATAAAACAATTACTCATGTGGTTCTGTGAAAAATTAGTGCCAGTAATTCCAACTTTGATATTAAATAAAAAGAGTGTAAGTTTTCATTTTTTGTTGTAACAAAACAAACCAAATTTACGTTGAAACGTATGGAATAAATGTCTATAAGAATATTACATTTTATGAATTCTGTCCGACCTGAAATTGACTATCTGAATACATACGACGATGTAACGTATACAATTTTTAGAAAATAGTAATTAGTAAAATAGTAATAATTTTTAGTAATGGTTGCATTTTGGATATATGTTAAGGAAATGTTTTGTGCAAAATTATGTAAAGAAGCGTTGATTAAATGTATGAAAGTTACTTCCCTTCTTTCACCCTGTATAACAAATAATCCATATTAAAAATTAACTTAAAAAATATATAAAATAACTTCCTAAAACCTGATGGATAACAAGAGGATCAACTGTTGTGGTTTAAAATTAATTAATAATTAATTACGCAAATAAAAGGGTTTTTTGCATATCACGTAAAATATTGGACTAGTTTGAAAATAATGTTCTCTTTCTGCTAATAAATCAGTGTAGCATATATGTCCTAAATTGTAGTTACGTTCTTTTCAAACCAAACATTAATTACTACCCAAATTAAAAAGTGTCAGTTGCTTTTCATTTAAATAATTCATTAATTATGCCGAAAAATGTTTGGATTGTGTAGATTATTCGAACAGTTAGTTGATTTTTGATTATAAATAAAGGCTTATGATACAAGGTGCGTCTTACGGAAAACAGGACTTTTAAAAAATAGCTATTTCTAGTGGTGGCATTTTTTGAGGGGTGCGTTGTAAAGGTGCATCCTTCGCTGCCGTTCTGACAAAATATCATGACATTGGGATCATTAGAAGCCAAGTTATCGCGCTTAAAGTGTCAGTGTGTTTATACCATCGATCGAAAAATGAACATCGAACAAAGAGCGAATATTAAGTTTCGTTTTAAACTAGGTAAAACATTCACACCAACGTTTCAATTAATGAAACAAGTGTATGGTGAGGATTGTTTATCCTCATTCAAAGAAGGTCGTGAGGACAAGGACGACGAACATACTGGTCCGAAAACTTCCATGGTTACTCAAAGTAACATTGAAATTGTGCGTGAATATATAAAAAATCAGCCAAAATCTTCGTTGCGACAGATGGAAATTGAACATGCCCAAAGATTCAATTGCAAAGGAATATTTGTGCGCGCTTTGTTCTAGACAAATTGACTGGCGACCATAAATTCCTCCGATTAAAGAGTCGAGAAAGGACGAAAACTTCAAGTACAGCATTTTTACTAGTGATGAGACGTGGTGAATCAAGAAATCAAGCATCAAACTGCCGAATAGAAGCACCCAAGCCAGCCAAATCCGAAAAAAAAACCGTCTCGAGAAGTTAAAAATCAAAACAATGTTGATCTGTTTCTACAATTTCTAGGGAGTTGTCCACAAGGAGTTCGTCCCACCTGATCAAAAGATCAATGCTGTGTTTTATCTTGTGCGGCCACAATACCGTCAAAAAGGCAGCTGGCGCTTGTTGCCCGATAATGTACCGTCCCATCACTCGATGCTCTTCACTGATTATTTGCCCAAAAATGACATTTTTACAATCAATCATTTACCATACTCGCCGGATTTGGATCCCTGAGACGTCTACCTCTTCGAAAAACTTAATTTGGCGAGCGGGCAAAGTGCAGCGTTATGCCGACATTGCAACCATTCAAGAGGTGTTGACAGCCAACCTGAAGGACATATATTTCATATATATAATACTACTATATTGCTAATATCTGTAAGTGGAGGTGTCACGGACTAAGTGAGATAGCAAATGTCTACTTCTGTCTTGTTTTACTACTCGGGCCGTTCTGCGCAAATATCGCGATAAATAAACGTGACACGAAAACATAAAAATATGTACACTGACACAAGTCTATAAGCATATATGTCTGCACCGTAATAATTTCGCCGATCTTCAGATCTTGCTAGCAATATAGTTGTATTATATATATATGATATCTTTGACCGAGCACAAAAATTCATTCATCAGCCTAACTGACCGTGCAAAATGTAGTATTGACGCGCAAGGAGACTATTTTGTATAAAAATAATAATTTTTGGCGAAAAAATAAATATTTGTAGGTTTTTTTAAAGCTCTGTTTTTCGTGAAACACACCTTGTAGTTTTTATCCTGGTATGGGTATTGGATTTGTTATGGTAGATTAAAAATAATCTACATATTAGCTACATATTCGCGCCCAGCGGCTATTTTGTGCTCTGTAAATTTTAAATTTCAATGAAAGGGACATATTCCCGATATTGACACGTCATAGCTTAAAGAGGTGCAAAAACTGAACCTGAATCTGTTTTTCGAAATGTGTATTAAGCAAAAAAACATATTTATTTGCTGTTTTTCTGTTTTAGACTGCCAAAAATTAATTTTCGTTTTATATAACCTGTGTAAAATTTAATTTACATATAGAATAGTATTCTTAGGCATTTTTTCTTTCATAATTCATGTTTATTAATGCTATAAGTAACTTTAATAAAGCGTTCCTAAGTTATTAAATCGTGGTTATTCCCTTCCTAAAATGTCTGTAAGCACAACACGAATTTTCATAAATCAAAATGCCCGGTAATTAAATTAGCGGAGTTGAAGTGAAATTCCGAATGCATAGCTTGCATAATAAATAAATAATCGCAAACTGGCAACTTTGGACGATATTTGCCAAAAAAATATGTAGATGTAATTAGTTTGGTTGCTAAAACGTAGAAGAATATAAAACTATATTATTTAAGTGAATTGTTAAATTATATATTATTGATAGGGAGAAAAGCGCAATTTGAAATTATTTATTGCATACAATAAGTTGTAAACGTTGTAGGAATAGATTATGAGGTGGCAACCCGGCGAATTTGGTGAATAAGTCGTGACTTATTAATGAGCATTATGACGTGTCTATTAAGTTTTTTTTTACTCCAATTGAGATTTATTATAAAAAAGTAACACAATCTTCAAAGTAATCTCCCTTACTTTCTATAACCGTCCAGATCCTTTCAGGCAAGTGTCAAACCGCAGATCGAAGAAACTTGGTGGTTTTTATGTAATGAAGTCATTGAGGCTTTTTTCGGCTTCCTCCAGAGATATGAAGCGACTATCAACTAGGTATTGTTTGCATGGATCGGAAAGGTGTAAATCCGCAGGCGCCAAGTATGGAGAATACGGCGGGTGCTATAAAATCTCCCAGCCCAACTCGGTGATCGTTTCCAGAGTTTTTTTTGCTGCATGTGTGCGTTGTCCTGAAGCAAAATGACTTCCCTTCTTCTCTTGGCAGTATAGGGCTTTTTTTCTTTTAGACTGTGACTAACACGAATATGTTGATACTGATCACTTTGGCCAAATTGCAGCAATTCATAGTGTATGACGTGCAGCTGATCGCTGTAACACCTTTTGGGTATGAATATTTGGTATTATGGTACTGGTTGATGACTCACCAGGATTCACTTACGATTCTCTCCTCTTTGGATTGTCGTAAAGAATCCACTTTTAGTCACATACTATTTCTAATACAGAAAGTTCTTTTCTTGAATATGGAGAACAATGATACAATATCAAAGCGTCTACTCTTATTCACGGCTGCAAGTTCATAGAGAACCCAACGACTCGTCATTTGAATTTTTCCAAGTTTGAGTAAATAGTGGAATGGGGTTTGCGGGGTTACTCCGAATTCCTGTGCCTCAAATGTTGTTTTTCGAACGACATCGCACTTATAACTGATTTTTCAGGAGAGCTTAAGATGTAGCATTTACTGGAACTCATTTCCACAACTAAGAAGACACATCCAAACAAAAATAATATTGTTCGACAATAACGCGATAAGGAGGTGTCTCATTGAATTCCCTGGCCTGGCAGAAATCAATAGAGGCAGAGAAACGATACAAATATAGTAATCTTCTCGACGAGTTTTCTAATATGTAACTAGCGTTCTCTATAGAGTTAGGTGTACTGGGAAGGTACTTTGGGAACTGTGAAATTTGTATTTTTGAAGAAGTTGAATGTTATTCCAGCTTGCACGCCAGTATACACAATATTGGTTTGAAAATTAAACAGGAGGCCTTTCTGTTGGATCCATGAAGACACCGGGTTGGCGCATCATAATTGTTTGGGGTGCGATAGAAATAGCAACTAGTTTTGAATATCAGGAAAAAGCTGCTAGCGGAGGTCGTGTGATAATATTGATAATTCTTCAAAAAATGGATACATTTCAAAGAATTAATCATATCATCTTATGTTATCATATTCTTTTAATTATTAACTACTTTAGAGCTAAATAATTAGCTCTAAATATGCAATTAACGCTTTATTTAAATTATAAGTCATTACGCTATAAATATATATGGCAAAATACACGAGCAAAAAGTTTTATTATAAACTACATTCGATATTTCACGTGATATGCAAATTAAACTTTGAGCTTAGTAATTAACGACAAATTAATTTAAAGCATACACGGATTTGTTTATATTTCACACAAATATTAAAAGCAAATAGATGAAATTATTATTAAAGTATTGAGGGTGTGATATGTTTCAACCGCAATAATTTCCAATTGCATTTTTAAATTTATTCTAAATATTAGGCCCTCAATTTAATTCTTGGCTCCTAAACTTAATCGACTGTAAAACCTATTCAAATCAAAACATTTTCCTGCCATGTTATTTTAAAGCGCTATCTTTCAGCTTCAAAACGAGGTATATTATACGAGCCTACTATGAATATAACCTGAACAATCAGTTGTAGACGGAATGTTGTCAGAAAAATAACATTTGAGACAATGTCCTCTTTTCGCCTTTCAATTGAAAAGAAGTAACTCAGGGCATTTTTGCGGTTTTGGGAGATAATACTGTTTAGAAGAGTACTTGTAAGAAGTGGTTCCAGCAATTTCGAACGGGAAATTTTGACTTAAATGATGCAGAACAACCGAGGCAGCTACAAAAATAGATGATAAAGAATTGGAAACAGTATTGGAAGAAAATTCTTGTCGTACACTGCTAGGGTTCGGACAGGAGTAACACTGAAAGCCATTTCTAAACACCTAAACAAGCTAGAGAAAATTCAAAATGAGAGTCGTTGTGTCCACTATGAACTCGCAATTGAAAAATGCTTTAATGTGCTTGTCACATTGTGCTTCAGATTCAAAAAAAAGCATTTCCTGTCAACGGTATGTCAAACGATCACCGCTGACCATTATCAGCAGCAACTGATTCGTATTGGTGGCGCACTGAAGGAAAGAATCATTATACTGGCAGAGGAAGAAGAAAAGTCATTTAGCCTCAGGAAACACACGGTCACATATAGTAAAAAGTCCAACTCAATCACCGAGTTAGCCTTAAAGATTTTATCGCACTCCGATTTAAAAAGCTAAAGCTAGTTACTATTTCAAAGTACGATAATTATTACCCTACCCTGTACAATCTGAGTTTATCCATTATTCACAGACTGAAATTCACCAGAGATTTAGATTAAACTTAAGTGGCAGATCTGAATATGATAAAACTTGAACAATATATTTTGCTTATGATAGTTTAGTACATAATCGACCAAATCCCTTGATTAAATCCTTTGTGAATGAAATATTCTTTCGAAAATTAACAGGTCTGATTTCTGTAGATATAAAAAATCTTAGAAATTATCCTTAATTGAAAACATTTCCGACGGCATATCACTCGACTATAATATCTCAAATGGAATTATAATATATTTCAGTTTATTTTTAACCAACGGTATTTGAATAACATAATTATGTAAATAGTGATTGTGTTGTAGATGTAAGGGGCGTGAATCAACAAAATATATCGATTTCCGTAATAGCAGTTTTATGTATGTGACGATCGATTTGTTATAAAAATATTATTAACATACAAATTTATAAATATTAAGACAATTCCGAACTGTAAAATAATGTTTTAGAAATAGAAATTCTTAGAATGTTATGAAATTTACTGACAGAATTTTTTTTGTGATAAGTCATTCAATTAATTTACTTTCAAGCTTGTATTATATATCATACGAGGTATGTAAATAAATTAAGGTATGTAATACGAGGTATGTAATGTAATTAAGATTTTGATTCTGATTTTTTGTCTAATTCAAAGTAGTTGTCTTGGAACTACTTGATACACACTACTTGGTACAATCAGCGTTGGAGACGGTTTATCCACTTTTCATAGCAGTGCTGAAATTCAGATACTAGAATCGCCGTCAGTTGGTCAGTTATGGCATTTTCAATGTTCTTTAATGTCCCAAAATGTCCCAAAGTGTCCTTTGAAATGAATTTTCAATATTGGTAAAAGAAAAACGTCACCAGAACTTAAGTCTGATGAATAAGGAGGCTGCGGAGCCACAGTGATGTTTATACTTGGCGCATTGTCGTGATGCAGCACCCAGATGTTGTTGATGTTTGGTATCATACGAATGACCCTTTTTCGAAGTATTTCAAGATCTCGGAAAAAATTCTTATGAACATCCTTATTGGCGACCACCCGGCAATCAAAAAAGCAAATCAGCATACTTTTGATCTTTTATTTGCTCATTCTGGCTTTTTTGGCTGTGGTAAGGTTGGAGTATGTCATTCCCGGCACTGATGCTTCGTTTCCGGGTCGTATTCAAAAATCCAGGACTCGTTACTAGTAATGACACATTCCAGAAAATAAGAGTCATTTTCAATCCACTACAAAAAATCAAAACATGCTTCCCTCTTGTTGTCCCTGTAAACCTGAGCCTTTGATAAAACATTGTTTTCATTGACCTGTTGAAGTTTTACAAAAGTTTTCGTCGCACTGTGCCCAAGTATTTTCAAAACGCACCAGAAAAATCTGGTTTAGGAAAATAATTGCTCACCACGAAGTTCAAACTTCTACTGATGGCACATCAGATATTGGCAGGTCTCTCCTCCAACATTGTTGCCAGATCAAACGCTACTCCACCAGTCTCATTACTTTCTTTACACACCTCGTATGTTTAAAATGAATTACAAATGCACGATATTTTTCAAATTACACTTATGCGCAAGAGATAAAACTTATGCCAGGGCTACGTATATAAGAGTTCCTTATATAGTGTACGCGGTCTCTTATAGCAGAGGTAATATAGATTTTTTAGAGACCCTCAAAATCAACTTTTTGGCCATTTAAAATACTTACGGGCAATTTTCCATAAGCTCCTTCAAACGGTGGAAAATCAAAAACATGAAGTTTAAGTAACTAGGAATGAGACACCCCAAGGCCAAATGGACTATCTCATTAAATCAATGTCTAGAGTTAATGAGAATACTACGAATCAAGTGGAACCAACATACTGTTAATCATGATTGGCTAATTAATTGAACTGTCTGAAACTTTGGCCGTTTATTATGATTTCATGTACATATATTTATAATAAAAATGGATATAAATAAATAACTAATTTATGGTTACTCGCTATGGAAAGCGACCAAATCCTTGAACAGGCCAAAGAACCATGGCCCGCCAATCCGCAAAAGCGATGGTAACTGGGCGCGCCGAGATGAAAAAAGCAGAAATATTCGCTGAATATCTAGATAATACTTTCCAGCCTCATCTCATGGCTTGGAAGAAATCCCACATATTAGCAATAAAGATAGCATGACAATTAAGCCATTCACCACAGCAGAGATTGTCACAACCATTGACAAACATCTCAATCTATCGAAAGCCCCAGAATATGACCTATAAACAGTGCAAATGCTCATGGAGTTACCACGTAAAGTCATCATGAAACTGAATCATTTTTTCAACGCTGTACTACGGATCAGATAGGTGCCAATGCAATGGACGATGGACGATGCAATTCGACCGAGTGTGGCACCAGGGCCTGGAATACAAGCTAGAAAAATATCTATCACAACAAATGAGCCAAATTCTTCAATCATACATTACTGACCGTCACTTTAGAGTCAAAGCATGGTGAGGAATATTCAGATCTTAAAAAGGTATGTACTAGAGTGCCGCAAGGCAGAGTTCTCGGACCTGCCCTTTACTTGCCAATGTACACCAGGGATATCCCGCAGAACGGTGAAGTGGTGACGGCAACATTAGCCGATGATACTGTTTCATCCGCTACGGGGAAAGAAATTCAGTCAGCTACAAAGAAACTCCGTTAAAATGTCATCAATTGGATCAAGAAATGGCGCATCAAATTAAATGATACGAATTCGACCCACGTCAATTTCACCAACAGGAAATATAACGATATACCAGTAACAGTAAATCAGAAAAGAATCCCACATGCCAACAAAGCAAAGCTTAAATGGAAAACGCATGTGAAGAAGTATTGACTACTAGGGCGCCACTCTGTGTTATCAATACACAGTAAACTGCCGGTTGGATGGTATCGAACTCTAGGAATGCATCAAGAAATCTAATGTAAAAGCCATTCAGACGTTCTAAAATAAAATATTTCGCAATATTGTTAATTCCCCTTGGTACATCCGAAATGAAGACATCCATCAAGACCTGAAAGTACCTGTTGTCGAAGATGAGATCAAGGGGTTTGCAAGAAAACACCAGAAGAGGCTGGAAAGCCATGAAAATGTCGAAGTGATCTCGTAACTTAACAACAACAGACTTATTCGGCGGCTGAAGAGACTGAAACCGTTCGAATTAGTGTAATGGCAATAAAGGGTACCTGGAATTTATTTTGTACGTATGTCAATCACATTAAAAGAGTGATTAAGATACTGTGGAGGACGTCACTGGATATGTATCTATCAAAAAGGCTAAGATAAATTTTTAGTTCAGATAGTAGAAAAATATTGTTAGATAGATTTAATCTAATCACAATTTGTAATGTCTATATGACAGAATTAGAGAATAAAAAAAAATATGGTTATCACACATTTATATGTCAGCAGCATATAATTTAATATATAGTACAACTAAATTCCAATCAATTACATACTGATCTAATCTACGATCTATTGTCATACTTCTACACATTTCATTTTACCCCGTTCGTAAAATATTTGAGCTTTATCGACGAAAAACCGGCCCGTTAAAAGACACCTTTTAACACTTCTGCACATTTTATGGGTATTACTTGGTCCAATTTCGTTACTGCGAGTCGGATACTATTGAATCAATCGTCTTGCCTTATTATCCCATCAGAGGGAGAGCAATTCTATCTGCCAGATTTTTTTCGCCGACTGTGCCCTCATGATCATTTATGCTCTACGTAGTTTATGTTGTCGTAGACATTTTTTTTTCATTTCCCGTGGCTGTATAATTTAGAAATAAGTAGTTTTCTTGACATTTTTACTGGACTTATAAATTTGCAAGAAAAATATTAAGTACTCTAGTAATTCTCATGGGGATATTTTTATCAACGATTTATTTCAATCCTTGCAAATATTTTAAGCAATTGGGGTAGGTAGTAGTAGTGTGGGTCTACTTCAGAACGCAACATACGTCAAAACGAAATTTAGCACCAAATACTTCAGGTATGTGCATTTTGTCAAAATATCATTCCGCGAAAAAGTACAGTACATTAGTTTTAAGTACATTAAGTACAATGACCCAGAGGGTTATACATCCACCAACATACTGCTACAATTAAAAAGCAAAGAAACTTTTTATATAAAGTATATAGTATTTATTTATTCATCTAAATGTATTTTGTATCATTCAAAGTAATGTCATCTCGCTGCAATATCTCACTTATTCCAACATTTTTTCCAGTCTTCGAAATAGTTTTTATACGAGAGTAGCCCCAGAAATACCTGACCTAACAAAGACAACACAATAAATTTGGAAAAAAAATCTTTATTTCTCCACATAGTCTCCTTTTAGCTCGATGCACTTTTCCCAGCGTTCTTCAATAGCTTCGATTCCCTGTTTATAGTGAGAATCATCGAGCTCCCCAAAATAACCATCAACCGTAGACTCCGCATTGTTGGCAATTTTTTTACCACCAAGCCATTTTTTCAAGTTTGAAAACAGAAAATAATCCGAGGAGGCTAATTTGGCAGATTTTAAATTTGGCAGACGGTCTGTCTTCGCCGTCTTTAAAGCTGATTCTCCCCTTTCAGTCCATTGTTTTGACTGTTCCTTCGTCTCAGGTGTGAAGTAATGGACCCATGTTTCATCCATGGTTATAAATCGACGCCAAAACCCAGCTGTATTCCTGTGAAACTTCGCCAAACACTCGATTGAAATATCCTAACGAAACTGTTTTTGTTCCATGTTTAGCACGGTAATCGCTTAATTGTTGCGTAATTTTTGACTCATAAGCTATATCCAACTCTCATCGCTAGTAATTATATATTTCAGAAAGTCATCATCCAAAGAAAGCATCTCATCAGCAAATTCAACACGACGATGTTTTTCAAATAATTCAGTACTTTCGGAACAAAACGAAACAAGACATCTAAATTGTTCTTCAAAATTGATTAAATAGACCTAAATGATATTCCAGTAATATCTGCAAGGTTTCTAATACTTAATCGGGATTACTCATTACAAGATCTTTGATTTTGATAATGTTTTATTCATTGGTTGGCCTGGAAGGTTTTCCTGAACTAAGTTCATCTTCAACCTAATGTCCTCGTACCACTTTCAAACATTTTCTTTAATACAGCTTTAACATATGATGATGTTGCATCACTACAACACTTTGTTAAAATTTTAAAAAATCGCCGATAAAAAGTTTTAATAATTACAAAAAAGCTATAATTTCTAACTTAACAAACGAAATTATATGAAACTTCTGTCAGATATCGAGGACAGTCACACAACTTAAAAATAAATGGTTGTATTGATACGAAAAGCAAGCAAATTTTTAAAGCAAAAGTCATTTAACTTTTCAATCTTTGTAGTATATATGTTTAAGGTATATTCTAAGGTTTTAAGCCTGTAGAGCACAATCAACAACCCATTACAAATTTATCAGGAGTTAAACTAAAATTTTCTATCTAAGTTTTTTGGGGTTAAAAATACGTCTGTCAAACAATCTGGTATACCAACAAGGGTAGTCCAGCCTCAACACGACGATGGCGTTACTCGTCAAAAATATTCTGTTGTTGTTTAACAGTCATTTAGTCGATGTTAGTGTTTCTGTAAAGATGAAAAAAATCGAATATTTAGCCGTCATTAAATTCTTGCTTTTGAGAAGCAATAAGCCTAAGCAAACTCGTAATTTGCGTAGGCGTATTGGCTTTTAATTTTTTATATTAAAATTTTTTAAATAAAATTTCTTGCGCTATTATATCACCAGAATATTTTTAACGAGTACCGCCATATTATGTTGAGGCTGGAAACTTTTCACACTACACTTGTACATTTCTCAATCAATTTTGTCTATACAGTAATTGTTAAAGCAGTTTTGCCTTAATTTTTGCAGGGAAAAGACTCAGCATATATGTTTTGCTTCCGTTTGAGTAAGGAAGAGATAAGAGTATCCAACTTGTTTTATAATACTGGTAACACAATTTAATCCCACATTTGCATATCTATTAGGGTATTTGAAGTAGAGATAATGCATTCACTGGTATCTATGTTGAGATATTTTGATCGCAGAAAAAGAATGGAAAAAGGACAGAATTTCAAAGAATGTTCTATAGCGGTATGAGAAAAAGGAGATGAATATTCACGATAGTATATATGGTTTATTTAAATATTATAATAAAGTATCCTATCATCTAATTTAATTCTGCTAGGAACAAAAAATCTGCACGGTTTAATAATGACTATGAATTTATTTAATATAAAAACATTTAATTACTTACTGTTCCTTGTTTGCTTCATTGATTAAAGTGATCTTACCTGAAATAAAAAATATATATCAAAATATAATAATGACATAAAATATAGCCCACAATCATATGGAATATTAAATTGAAGTTAAAAAATAAGTTTTGTAACAAATTACCCTTTTAAAAACTCGAACAATATTAAAAATCAAGAAAAATTCATCCATGCTCCACGTAATAATTCTTCATTTCTTCAGCCAAAAGTCAGCAAGTATCCTCCGAGACCGGTTTCTAGCCTTACGCCGTCATCAGTCTGGTTAGAGCTGAAGCATTCACCTCGTAGAAAGATTCAAGGGTATGACCATATACATCCACCTCGTCCGATGTAGGCTGCAATACAATGAAGCGCGCGCCATCCTGAGGTAAACGTTCACAATAGTCAGACGGTGCGAAATCGTCCGTGACCCGCCCAGGTCCTGTCTATGCAACTTTCCTTGCAAACTCGAAAAAACTACATGTTTTCAATTTAATACTATTCTATTCGACACAATTACATTTTAAAAACAAAAGTAATTAAACAATAATTGTGCTTTAAAAAATGGTTATCCTGTTCATACAAATCCCAACTCAACATCAATTATCATCTTCTTTGTGTTGGATTAACTAGATCTAACAATCAGTAAGCTAAGTGTTAGATCAGATATGAGGATATTCATCAAGCATGTAGAGTTACTACAGAGCCTAAACCCCTAACTAGTCTAAGTTTATTGCCGATCTTTCGACGGATCCTCAAAATCTTCTCCGAGCATAAAATTACCTCGTGAGAATGGGCAGACAATTCCAGCGACATTCCGAGAATAAATGCCGTGTGAATCTGGGAGGCATAGAAGCCAGAGTAAATATGACATCATACAGAGAAGTGAGATATCCTTCTTCGTTCTGTAGGCATTTGAAACTGTTTAACAGGGAAATCATTTATGGCCATTCCACCTTAAAGCCGTAAAATGGACCAACTGTCATCATAAATCTCAACAAAGTGGAACTTCTGGTAAAACCACTCGGACCTAAAATAGATGAGTAAAGCCAGACACGCAATGGCCCGCCTGGCGGTCGCCAAGGTTTAGAAAAACATCGCATCTTCGTTTTCTGCTGAAACACCTCGTAACTCTGCTAGTCAATCCAGGTCTGCGAAGTCAACTCTCCTAACTCCGAAGTTCAATATCTCATTAAAAATATCGCTCCAAGAAAAACCCTAAGGTACGACAACATTATTTCCAGGTAACTATAATAACTTCCGATAAAGCAGATCACAAATATCACGAAACATTCTGAAATGAGGAGTTTCGATTCGGGATATTAAAGCGGGATATTAAATTAAAAAAAACCGCCCTTTAAAAAAAAATAAAAGTGCGCCTTAAAGGCATCTCAGGTTGTTAGCAATAACCATATTCAGCGGGAAGCCGAAGTTCTCCCAGGTTTATAGGATTTGGAATTAACTTCCGTGAATTTCCATCAGAGTTCTTCGGTGACCGATAATCTCCTCGTACACAAAATATCGGACCTCCAATTCGTCTCGGGTGGGACTCGATTGAAGATGAATCTCGCAACGGGAGGCCATCCACTGCAATAAGTTGCTTGTTGTAATCTGGTATCTTCTCCGTTCTGATCGTTAGTTGATGGCCAGAACGATCAGAAAAGAGTTGAATTTGCCTCACAGAACCGTTCGCCAGATTTTGATCAATCAACTGGGAATCTGCGCAAAAATGGGTGCGAAAAACCTTTCGCACGATCAAAAGCACAACAGGGGGGAAATGTCTGGTTTGATACAAAACTTGAGAAGGCAACGTTGCTCCAAAATGTTATCGCTCGTTTTTAGAACGCACTATAAAATCAGGTTTACGAAAAGAAGTGCTACGGACCATCAAGTGACTCTAGGGAGTTCAAACTCTTACTAAAGACGCATCTGATGTTGGCCTGCCTCCCGTCCAACGGGGAAGTCAACAATTTTGTCAAGTCTTCAAAGTTTGTACCATACGTTTTGGTGGTATGATCAAACAGCAATAGATGATACGGTTAATACTGAAAAACCGGCGGTCACAATACCATCATTGTTTTAGTAATATGGTTTAATGGGGAATGCATATTGTGTACCTTATAATGCTATAACACTGCTAATACAGTGAATATAATCGCTTTGTCGAAAGAGGCATTTGATATTACATAAAAATCGTAAAATATCAAAAACTTGACTTGATGTGAAATAAAAATTAGTTGAAAACCGGCATGACTAAAACAACAATATACTATATTCGTGCGTCTGAAATATTAAAATTAAGCAGTAAAAAAGTATTTTATTAGAAATTCAGTAGCATTCGTTATATTCAGCCTGTCGGTTAAGGCATTAAAACTTCCATATTTTTATTATTGTTCGAATAATAACTGAATGAAATAAAGACGCAAGCGGTGGAAATAATTTCTTTATATTCAAAACTTCCAATTTCCGCATTTCCTCGAACAGTCAGACTTGGTCGAGCACCTTTATTGCACAAATTAGAAAATATTCTTGAGCACAAAAAGTTTCTTATATTTATACCGGATTCTTTTTAATAAGGTTTTCTTTAAAATAAAAATACAGTGTGTTCTGGAGTTTAAATGCGATACTTTATTATTCATATTTTCAACCAAAGTTTTCCAAAGTTATTATCTTACTTTTCGAAGATCTGGGACGTAGCATCTTTTGTAACCCGACAACTCGAAGGCCGAAATGCAGCATCACTTAATGCGATTAGTACCTGTTTCGGAGGCCGAAAAAAGGACAGGCCGTTATACTGCATTTCACTAGGCAAGAGTGTAAAATCAGACAAGAAATTACCCCTCAGTCACGCCAGTGATCAGACTGGGTGAAGCCGTTTGGCTCTGAGAGGTATTTTACGTTGGTCATTCGCCAGTCGGTCCGTTTTTCAAGAGACTAAAGGTTAAGTACAGACCAGGAGTTGATAGCCCTAGGGGGATACTGACCGCAGTTAACCGATAGTAGATGACCGTAGTTCAAAGCCCACGTTAAACTGCTGGTCCAGTCGTTAAATAACTGCAGTAAGCTGATGCTCAATTTCCTCTAATCCTAAATCCGCTACCTTTTTTACTTTACTTGTCATTGCTCAAATATTTTAGTCAATAAGTAAGTGAAACTTTTAAGCGTAAAAGGTTTATTATAATCAAGTGGTCAGCAGTTTTCAGAATGTTTGGGACCCCTTGAGGGTATCTAAAGCCAAAAAAAGAAAATTAACGATTGTTTGTTCACTTTTTACAGGGTGACGCAAAGAAAGTTTCCCCGTTTTAAATTAAGATATCATATTTCTAGTATAATAATTTTTAGAAAACCTTTTTTTTTTCTTTGGAATAAGCTAAAAACACAGGAGGATTGAAAATGGAGTGGTATTTAATTGTAGAACGAATCAGAATTGTGACCATTTACCTTGATAGTGGGAGAAGTATTATTTGAACACAGCGTCAATTCGGACGTATATTTAAAGTCAAATATGCTCCTTCCAAGCACGTAATACGCAAATCGGTAGGCAGTTTTTTGGAGACTGGATCTGTGGGTGGGGACAAAAGATAAGACAGACCACGAACAGCAAGATAAGCTGAAAACATCCAATGGCATTCCAAACTACGCACACCAATGTTCGGGCAACCGTTTTGCTTTATCTCTTTTGGTTTTCTAGATATTCAAAAGATTAGATTATTCAAAAATTTTTGAAAACCGTTCCAGATATTAAATCGCAATTTTCGCCGTTCTATTCTGCAAGATTCGCCGTTTGGAAATTTTTCACACAAAAGTGCAAAACTTCAAAAAATAAATTAAAAAATTCACTCATTTTCGGATATTTGACATTCTAAATCACACCCTTCTATATTCTAGCGGTCGTATTGCTTTATCTCTTCTTGACTTCGAGACATAATGATTCGAAACTTACAAATTTTGCTAAAATTGCAATCCGTTGATTAGTTTTTCGTAGATATCTTGAAAACCGTTTATTATATGTACCACACTTGTCGCCATTCAGTTCGCCATTATTTTCTCAATCCGGTAATATTTTATTTTTATGGCTTATGAATTGGGCGACTTTCGGTTTTTAACATTTTCTGGCCAGTGCAAAACTTCAAAAAAAATGTATTGCCTCATTTTCAGATATTTGACACTCGTTTTCGAGATATGATTATTCTAAAATTGGAAATTTGGCAAGTATTGTATTCCCTCGATCAGTTTTTCGCGGATATCCCCAAACACCGCCGAGATATTGAACCGCGTTTCTCAACTCCGCAATATTTTCTCGATCTGACAACATATTTTTATGGAAATCAGGAAACATTCGGTTTCTAAAAAATGTTCTAGAATCCACCCTTTGAAAATGTTTCGCACAAAAATGCAAAATTAAAAAAAATAGAATTGACTCCCTTTCGGATATTTTACACTCCAAACTACAAGTATCAGTATTCTGGCGGCCATTTTGCTTCATCTATTTTAGTTTTCGTAATATAACACACTACCCCAATTTGATGTCCTGAATTCAAATATGGCATTAACTTTTGCCTAGAAGATCAAATTTCTAAGATATAACATTTTAGTGAAATACACATTACACTATTCTAAGTTAAATCCATGGATCAAATAAAACTAAACACGGAATTTTTATTATTATATAATTCAAAAATTATTATATACAAAGATTATTGAGATCGGCACTTCCTCTGAGTGAAGGACAGGGTGTCTTGCAGAGACTAAATCAAGATAAGTCCAGTTGCTACGGTTCTTTCGATTGATTTCAGTAATGTTTAGTAAGCAGAAATAACAGTCATCGAAGTGGTTTTTAGGTTCTCGCCAAACCATCGGTACGCCGAATTTTAGACTTTTTCTTTTCCCAGTAGTCCATTGTCGTAAATGTTATGTACAAGTTTTACAGACCAGATGCGGTGCCCAGGTCCTGATCACTAAACCTAACACCAAAGTATCCAAGATAAACTCTCTTTACACAGTTATTAACGGGTTTTCTGTTTTCTTTTAACGTGTATTCTTCACATATGTAGCAAAGCACATCAGGATGATTTACACAACTGCTTCTACTTGAACTCACTTTATTTCTATTCAACAACACAAATACAACAATATACAATATAGTAAGTTTTAGGTTAACGTTATAACAACTCTTTCCTAAACACAAATATCACGCGAGGCCAACTTCGATCTGCCATGCGCAGCCAGAACTCACAAACTAACCACAACTCTGATTCATGAGTTGAAGGTCATTTCGGTTACCGGAAACGCAATTCTTATGCCATCTAGTGGATTTCACTGGAACTAATTCAACGGCAAACCGACAATAAGCCAAATATACACCCATACTTAAACGTATTAAATTGAAAAAAAACATTGATAGATAAGTGTATGTACCTAAAAATGTAGAACAGATAGAAAAAAACTGATTTCATATTTAGATTTAGCACCCCAAATATATCTAAAAGCAGTTTTAAAATCCTAGGCAGCAATTTTTTTTTCTTGTAGGCCTGTTTAATTATTCGAAAATTTGAAATTACGTCAATTTTATATTTGGTCAATTAAAGATTTCCAAAAATGTATTATTATATTTTCTATCTTATATCTCTTCTCAGAAAACAAAACTCTCCGTTTAGATTTTCTTTTATATGCATTTATACAAGTGCTAAAATAAAATCAATCTAAACGTATAAAATTTAGTTGGCGAAGATGACTTTCGACTTTAGAGCAACAAACTTCGTAATTTTATTCAAGTTTGAATAGAAATGGAATCAAACAAATATATAAGCTAAGGAAATAACATTCTTTATATTCAAAAGTTCCAATCTCCGGATATCCTCAAATTCTCAAGCTTAACAGTGCACTTTCAACAGAGGAATTAGATGGCATTTTGGGATACACAAAAGTTCTAAAGATTTTTGGAATAGGAAGGGCTTCGTAATCTGAAAATTTAATTTTCAGATTACATTCGATATATTATTCGAAATAAAATATGGTTTAATTTTGATATGATGTTCTTCTTCCCGTCATGAATCCCATCAGTGAGCCGTGACCTCCTTCAACCATGGCATCCAACCGGATCGACCTCTAATAGCGCCTTGCCAGTTTTTGATAAGCAGTAGTTCTTCAGGATCTCCTCTTACATTGTCATGCCACAGTGTCTGTCTTGTTACAGTGTCGATCTCCTGCCAGTTTTTATATATGTTATGTATAAACACAATAAAAGAATTTATGATTTTTTTCTCCAAATTGAGTGATAATAAAATTACACTCAACAACAACGTATTAATATAACTTTAATATAATATATTATAAAAGCAGAAACATTTTTTACCTATACAAAATTTTAATAACATCAAATTCAAATTTCAAATACTGCCAAGTGGTAGATTTTTCATTTCGTTTAGGAGAATAACAAGATTAACCTCTGACAAATATAAAAAAACGTAAACTGCGAAGGCTATGTACTCTTGGGAAAGAAGGAAATAATGGTGAATAAATTTAATCTAACTTCCTTTGACATTCACTTTACCTGAGTGTTTTCCAAAAACACGAGTCTGTTTTAGAAAAATATTAATTTAGATTTTTCAAACAAAAGCTTCTTAAATAAAACATGAATGCAAGAATAAATATAAATAAAACAAAAAAACTTACATAACTACATCATATAAAGAAAGCACTTTTAATGTCAAGGTAAAGTGGAAGTAGTCCTACACTTTCTATTTAAAAACCAAGAAAATTTAAGCTCATTACAGCTAAGCCCACGTTTTCGTATAATAGAATTAAACTTTTGAGCTGCGCATCTTTTCTTAATTTATGCACAACAAAAGAGCCTTTAAAGTACACCGTAATATGTTCTAAATTAAAATATATCTTAGCTGACATAGGCAGCGTTCCTTTCCTCTTTGACAAACTCTGCTGCTTTAAATTTGAAAATAGATAAAGTAAATATAAAAATTCCAATATATTCACTTGGCGTTCTTTTGCACACATGCTATTTTTAGCAACTTAAAGGTAACTTCAGAATCAATGCTTACTTTTTGTCATATCTAAAAAAATTATATTTGATTTTTTCTTGTTGATTGTAAATTTGGAGACATATTGTATTGTTAAGTTCTCTTATAGTTTGACATCAATTTTCACTAAACAATATCGCAATATACGCAAGCCAAACTAGAAGCCATTTTTAGATTAAATATCATTGCCAAGAGCAAAACATATTATTGAAGATACTTTAGCAGGGTTTGATGGAATTAGAAATGAACTCCTTAACAAATAAATTTGTATATTCAAAATTTTAAGCCAAACTTAACTGGTTTATGCAATAATATGTAGGATTATAGTGTGACGTGAAAAATGGATTTGGACATCCCCTTTTATACATCTAATCTTCCCAATGATTCTAATTTGATTCTAATCAAATGCAACTCACATTGTGAAATACAAATTGATGCTATCAGATTGTTCCGCAAGTTGGTAGGGATTTTTTTAAGAGACAGAGAAATGCAGACAGTATTTAGTCTATTATGCAATTTCCATTATTATTTATAACTTTATGCCAACGTAGTAGTGGGTTCATAATACTTTTTGCCGAAAATTTCCATTACTGATTATTAAATACAGTAATACCTCGAGCTTACTCGATAGGTGGGACCGAACGACAACCATGTAAGTGGAATTCGCGTAAGCCGGGGTAGAATTTCGTATATAAATGCATACAAATTTTGTTGTATGCACAAAACTGGGACAAAGGACTAAAGAAAACAATAATTTAGAAGAAAATTGTGTATTCAAATCTTAGATAATTAAACAAACTATAATATTCTTTTAACGCAAAAACATAAACCGAAGTTATTTTGATGTAGAGGGAGGACTTCATAAAGTCAAACAAAGTCATCTGACCGGTCAAAGATTTTTTCTTCTCAAACAAAATGTCTTCATAGTGTGTTAATATTTTTTTTACTCCTTGTTTTGTAACTGAAACGCGCTCTTCTTTGACTCTATATTTTCTAAAAATTTTAACACTCATTTAATTAAACTGAAAGCTTCCGTCCAGTTTGCAAACGTCATTTGATCTTCTGATTGAACTGGATTAAAAGAATCAGGTTCTTCGATATTTTGCTCATATGAGCTCATCAACTGTCAACTCCTGATTATGTGAATATAGCAGTTCTTATTCGTCCTTCTAAATTTATCATTTTTTAAATTTATCATCAAATGATTCATAATCTTCTAAATTTAATTGTTTTAGCAAGATCAACAACGTCTTCAATGTGGTAACATGATCAATTTGATCGGGCTCTGGTGCTGATTCCGTTAGAGTTTCACTAGTGAAAGAAATGAATGCCATTTAAAGTTTTTCTGTGAAATTTCATCCCAAGATTTTCCAATAATATTTATAACATCTAAAACAGTAAATTGTTTCCAAATGTCTATGATAGAGAGCTCTTTATTTTGCCTAATAGCTTCATGGATATGTACAAATGATCGTCTCGTGTAATAAGCTTTAAACCTCTTGATGACACCCTGGTCTATCGGTTGACGCAAGCTGATTGAATTTGCCCAGCTTTTGATTAAATTTTTAAAGCTCTTGAATTTTCCGAGAGATAATCACCAGCTGAGTTCCCGCCCACCATCACTGTCAATCGATCTTAGAGGCCTTAAAACCTGGAAACCCAGTTATAGCGACTTTTGAATCGGCTGAACCATTCGGTACTAGCTTTAAAGATTTCATCTTTGGTTGTCTTCCCAGCTTCTTCTTTTAATCTCTCAAGAATCAGCTTAGCTTAGAGCACAGTTACATCCGTTACTTGACTATCACACCATAATTTCAGTATTGTTTTCATCACAACGTTAATGCCATTACGTTTAAGAATGATGCTTGAATTCCGAAGATTGAGAATTTTTCACAGCTTCGATAATTTTTTCTTTATTTTATATAACTGTTCTGACTGTCGATTCTGGTAGATCAAACTTCTTTACCAATTCACAAACTTTTAGTTTACCTTTTAGTTAACTTTTAGTTAACTTTTTGTTTAGTTTACATTCCAAAGGTAATGTCGTTCTTTTCTAATTTGATACAGAACAATTAGTTTTACTTCGTTTAGATGACATAGTTGTTTTTAAATGATATAATAAACAAAACAATGTGTAAACGAGCGTCGAGTCCACGCCAAACATGTCCGTAAATGTCGTAATGCAAGTTGCTGTGCATAATACACTTTTCATCGCCAGTTACTTTCCGCCTTAGAAATGGAGCCTCAATGTATTTTTCAGCAAAAAATCATACGAAGAGATTCGGAGTAGCAGATTTCGTTAACTAAGTTCGTGAGGAACCTACACACTTTTTTTTTCAGGTGGTCAAAAGGACCGCACACGGACCGTAGTGGGTGAATCTTTGGCTATTATGGCCTTTTATTTCTTTAATAATAGTGCTTGAAGGACAACCAGAGCAATGCCGGTCTTCCAGGCCAAAGTCTCCGCTCCTGAATTGAGCAAACCACTTTTGTACCGTAAATCTCCCCAACAGTACCGTCTCCGTAAACGGCACAAATCTTGTTTTTTGTTTGAATAGTGGCCTTATCCTTTTTGAAATAAAAAAGCATAATGTCGCGTAAATGCAAGTCATGCATAAATGCATTTTCAATTTGAATCAACTTGACTAATTGAAAGTAAATCAAAGCAAATCTAAACGTAAACTTTGTAAATACCACAAGAATTAATATGTAAATAAACATTAAAAATCCAAGACAGATTTTTGTTTACAAACTTTAAAAGAGCAACTAGTGGAAAATCCCTACAAACTTTCCCGACAACCCAATGCATAATGAAAACGAATTAATTATTTTCAATTTATTCACAGACATCGATATTAAGAATTTGCAAAATTGTTGTGTTGTTTTGCATAGCAATATAAAATTTAATGTTGCTAGGACAATCGTATAGTAATGGTAACCAAAAAGGTAAATAAGAATTTTGAATCTTATGAATTGTGATCTGAAAATTATCATTTTAATTTTTCTTAATGCGACAATTTCTTATATGAGAGTCAACAGTACAAGATTTTTGAGAATTTCAATTAACCTTGCAAGTCAATACATTTAGACCAACGACGTTCCAACTTTTTAATATCCTCAGTGTAATGCAATGTATAAATTAAGCGTTTAAGTAAATTAAACTCTGTAAATTAAGCGGTTGTCTCTGCTTTAATCGTTTTTAATCATCATTTGAAATTAATCTTTTTTGAACGAATCGTTTTTTCAGATTTGCGAAGAGAAAGTACTCCCTGAGAGCCAAACACGGCGAATAGGGTGCATGAGGAAACACTTCGAAGCGTAGGTCATGGCGTGATGTAACGTTCCAGATGTACCATGACCAGATGTACCATGACCAGATGTAACGTTCAGTCTGAATAGCGCCATTCAATTTGTCCAGGAGCGAAGAGTAATATCCAAAACATCGGGGAAAATATAGTGGACAAGATTTATCGAGATATTTACAATGTCAGCATGCTCAAATACCTATAGTCGGCCATCATTTAATACGATATTGCGGATTTTTGTTACTATTTTGTACACGAAAGTATGAGCATCCCGAGGGTTCATCATCACCACGTTTAAATTTAGGAACCCATTTTTTACAGTCAAATACAAAAGGGAATAAAGTACATTATTACAGCTCGCACTTCAATTTAATCCATTTTTTAGAAAATGTCAAAACTTGTTTGTTTTATTCGATCGCCACAGACAAACAACTAAACGCACGCAATTTCATCGATTTGTAAGACTGTAGTACAAATTAAAAATATTGTAAGATAAGTATGCATCGTGAACATTATGCTAAACGTTTTTCATTCATATATAACAATAAATTATTGCTAATATTTCTGATTATTGTTCTTCGTTAACATTTTGGAGTTTTGTTTATATTGTAACGTACTCACCTTACCGGGCTAACTTTTTATGTCGCGACTGGGTACGTAGGTGAGAGCTTTAGGTGGTACACAGAAACAACGTTGAAATAAAATTATATCTATATATTAACTAATGAACTAATTATAATTACGTGTAAAAAAATAAGAAAAGGGAAAAGAGATGCTTGGCAATAACTACGAGAAAATTAAAAGTTGGGCGCCAGTGGAGGCCTATGCCAACCACGATAAGGAAATGCTTATTCTCTAAGTACTTATCAACCGGTACTACAGCTTTCAGGTATCGGATGTTCGGTTCGGCTAATAAGGCAACGGTAATGATGTAATGCAACCGGTACTACAGCTTTCAGGTATCGGATGTTCGGTTCGGCTAATAAGGCAACGGTAATGATATAATGCAACCGGTACTACAGCTTTCAGGTATCGGATGTTCGGTTCGGCTAATGCGGCAACGGTAATGATGTAATGATGTAATGATGGAAAGATGTATAACTGGTGACGTAACTGGTAACGCACGGAGTCAGTACGGTATGCTTAGTGGTATGTCGTGGTTGCAATGGAGGTTGTAGTAGACACTAAATATAATGACAGAAGGAATAACAAAAGTGCCTTGAGACTCAGAAAACTCACCGTGGTAGTCGATACTAAGGGCTAGGAGAACACGCTACGCTGAAGGTCGACGGCAGACAGATTCGCAAATGCCGGGTTAATTCACGGAAGCAGAGCTGGTCGTACCAAGCGGGACGGTAATACATGGGACTTTAGATGGGATAGGGATGGCGGAATCTGCACCATGGACGGCGTGTTTGCGGAGACAGACGTTTGCGCGTCCATACGGATGTAAGCAGAAAATCTGTGATGCCCGCCGGAGATCGGGGTTGGATAAACATGAAGGAGGATGAGGGCACATATGTAACGGGAGGAAAATCCAAACGTTACAATATTGTAATATAAATGTACTGGTATAATTAAATGCTTATAATTAAAAATTTATAATTAAATGCAGTAAAACCTCAGGAAACCACATACAATTTACTTATTTAGTTAATAAGGGCAAGTGGTAAGAGGTTAAGAAAAACAGTACAAACAATATTTACAAGTTAGTACAAACTGTATTTGCGAAAAAACGTCAATACCATATACATTGATGAAATTTGCAACATATGCAAAATGAATGAAAACAGGATAAAAAAGAAAACCAAAAATATTTCCGTCTAAAAAATTACCACAACAAGAAACTTGTCACAACAATAAAGAAAATAGAAGTTGACGGTTTTTCTGCCTTCAGAAAACGCTTCGCCCACAAACAGAAACAAATACGTCAAAAGATAAATATTGAATGTGAAATACGTAGATAAAATTTGTTGTATTTTTACACCAACTTTTTTCTGCAAAATATTTTTAGGGCTTATCCTTAAGATTTAAAAGTGCATCTGTAGCTTTCTTACCATTGCGAAAAGAAAAATTGAATGATATTTAGCGTTAAACCCTTTTGAAGTGACCAAATGAACACAACCCAATTAATCAACACAATGTTTTTACTGAATGACAATTAACACATCGGTCAAGAAGTCCCCGGTCTGACAAACAAAACACGCTTTTTTTGCAAATTTCGACTTTATTCATCAATACATTCTCCTTGAAGATAAATACAATCATTCCAACGCTTTTCTAACATTTCTTACCTTTTTTATAGAACGATTTATCTTTGCCTTCAAAATATCCTTTAGTTTCGGAAATTACCCCTTCATTGGAACGAAATTTCTTTCCATCGAGCATTTTTTTGAGATCTGAGAACTAGAAATAGCCGCTGGGGCCAGATTTGGAGAATATGGTGGATGAGAAAGTAATTCGAAGTGCAATTCATGCCCTTTAGCCATTGTTGCCAACGATTTGTTTTGGCACTTTTTTTTGTTCATTTGGAGCCTTTTTTTGTGATCTCGTCCCATAAGCATCGAAAAATACAGAAACCATAACCTTGCCCTCCTATGGTTGTGTTTTTGGTCGTTTTGGATGGGTTTCACCGACTACTGTCTACTCAGCTAACTGTCGATTTAACTCTGGAGTGTAGTAATGGATCTATTTTTCATCCATTGTCACATACCACATGAAAATAATTATTTTTATTTCGCTTAAACAGCTCCAAATGAATAAACGCGGTACCCATTTCGATAACAATTCACGTATTTCGAAATGTTCATGCAAAATGGTGTAAACATTTGCATGAATAAACAAAAGTAGCACAACAACTCAGAAACTAGTAGACAGACTGTCATGAAATTTTGACAGGTGGCGTTCGAAGGTTGGCACAATCGACCATTGGTAAGGATTTTCGTAAGTGACAGAACGGGGACTTATTGACCGAGTGTTAAAGCACTAACTACCAAAAACCAACACACTTAAAAAACCAACACATACATACAAACGTAAATAAAGTAATTTACGAGAGTCATTCGAAAAATTCTCGACTTGACACAAATATGGTGGAAGTATCACTAAACAACTATGATATCTGACATGAATGATTTGTTATATGTGTGCTGCGAGGTTTCAGACGCGTGAATTTAGTTTTTAGCAGATAAAATTTAGCAGATAAAAATTTTTTTCTTTCTAAAAAATGTGTAAAATTGAAGATCGAGCTCTTGTAAAGTGCTTTGTTTTAAAGGCTATCACCGACAAACATACAAAAAGTGTTAGCAAAATCGTCAAAAAAATCCACAATGTAAGCATCTCAACAGACCGTGTTCACTACATTTTACATGATATTCTGGCTATAAAAAAGCTCCTTGGCTTTCGACTCGGAGGTTGAGTTTGTTGACGACAGTCGAATAAAGATGCATTCAAATGAATACGACTCAAGAAAGTTTAGATGTATTTAGATGAAGTAGCTAGTTCGCCATTGCAAATCAAAGACGAAGGAGCAGTTCAAACAGTGGGTGGGAGTATATGAAAGTGAGCCAAAGAAAGCGAAAAAGGATTTTTCAAAGTCATGGGTACGTTTTTTTGGAATTACTTTGATATAGTGCTAATAGATTACCTGGCAAAAGGCAGAACAATCACGAGAAACACTAAAGAAATCCGGTTCACAAAAATAATTGCTACGGACTACCAAGTGATTTTAGGGGGTTCCAACTCGTACTGAATGCGCATCATGTTGGCCTAACTCCCCTCTAAAGGCAGATCTCGTATATGCAGTTGGACTGTTCACTAGTTTTTTTTCAGAATTATTAAAGTTTTTATTTAAATTGGTTACTTTCTAATATTCCAGCATTCTAAGTTCTAATATTCTCCACGAGCCTACTATGCAACTTTGCATGCATACCTGGTACTTAGATGGGGCCTGGAAGGGTCAGTAACGGTTTGACACAGTAATGCTGTTGCGAACCACAGGATGACGTGAGCTGCATTTGATCACAGCTTACATCCAACATGACCAATGTATATGGTCGTACCCTTGGTCATTCTTTCTGTTGCTTCCGAACGTTCACCTCGAGTCCGATTAATGACGGCATAAAGTCAGAAACCGGTCTCAGAAGTGGTTAGAAATTTCTTTGTTTTTCGAATATCTTTAACATTCTCCACGAGCCTACTAGGCAACTTTTCATGGTTACTTTCCAGTTCTCTAGATTTATCAAATCTGATTTATCAAAAATCTGATGGCCCATTTGTATAGAAAAGTTGCTGAAATATATGACATTTACTATTAATAATGCTATATTACGTATTTTCTATACTATATAAGATGTAATATTCTAAACCACACCAAATTCTAGTTATGCTGTTTCACTAGACGCCCACAATTAAATCATTATATAATATAAGGTACATTTTCATCATATAATAATTATATAACTTCTTAAATTAATTTTCCTAATTTTCTTAGCTTTTATAAAATAACCTTCACTTAATGGTATGCGGTTAAGCTTATAATGGATTTATTAATGAAAATTGATTGATCCCTATTTATAATTAAAAACAGCAAAACTGCAAAGTTCCATAAAAGCATTTTAAGCAGAAAATTCGTAAGAATTTGAAAGAAGGTTTGAGAAGAGCATTTATATTCTTTTTCTTTTTAGGATGTATCATTCAAATGTTAAGAAAACGAATGGCAAGCCTATACGTCAGTGAGAAAAAATGTGGATAGCTTTTTTAGTTCAGTTGGTCAACTGTGGTTTATTCACTATACATACAATCGTAAACACTATAAATAATTTCAGTGAGCAGGAGTTCAAGCCTAAATTTTGAGAAACCATAGTAAGGACGACAATTTCTCAAAGAAAATCCTTCCCAAGCAAACAAAGTGGTCTTAAACCGTGAGTTTAACAACACTAATACCATAACATTTATAATTTAGTATTACTGCGATTAATAACAGTGAAATGAAAAGTAAACTAAAATACATCGCATAGAGCGAGATACGGAGCGGAATCCTTCTTTAAGACAGGCTAAGGCGATATTACGGCACCCTGCCGTACACCCTATTGACATCAGAGGAAAGCCCAGGACCATGAAAGTTGGAAGCATGCTGAAGAGGCCTTCATCCTGCAGTGAATGGACACGGGCTAATGATGATGATGATGATGTTGATATATATATATATATATATATATATATATATATATATATATATATATATATATATATATATATATATATATATCAAAATTACAGGAGTATTCATGCTGATTTTTTCCGTATACACTCGTTGTATTTCTTTTAAGTACCGAAAAGTACTTCGATTTTCATGACGTTTCGACGAGATCGCCTTCTTCAATTTCAAATAATTATATTGCAGGCTCGAGGAAGACTGGAATGAGGTTCGTTCGGAACCTCCAAATCACCCGGAATTATTTTCTAAAAGAATCCTGCCACATTCTGGTAGATGGACAAAGATTTGCATGACTGTTGTCAATTTAAAACCTTTATTTATTTTTCTTGGTATTTCCAGTGCTTAAACGCCAATGGAGAGGACCATTCCTTCGCATCATTTCTCCTCCGTAGGATATGTAAACAGAGAGTGATGTGTCTTTGGTGTGAAGTGCATTGACGAAACTGGAAAAGTAGCAAACGTGAATAAAATTATCGTGTTAGTTTATAAAAACTTAATCTAATATGTGATTACTTAGATTGATCCTCACCATCATAAAAGTGAATATGTGGAATATTCGATATGAAAATTATTAATAAATTATTAATTATTAAAGACAAAGACAATTATTAAAGACAACTAATTTTGTTAGCTAAATGTGAACCTTTGAACAATTCGTAATTTATTTCAAAATTGTAGGTTACTGATGAGACACTCTTTACAATTGTTTAAGCATATGCAGAAGATGCTACAAACGAAACTGAATGGGCTTATACAAACACCAATTATGTTATAAAACCACCATACGTGAAAGGACACGAAGACAGTAGAATTATATAACACGTAAAAAAAATACTACAATCTGATATGTGTTTGTATTGGATAGAAACGGATCTAATCCAAACAAAACAATATTTACGGAACGAAAGCAAATATTGAAGCGTGAATATCAGTTTGAATTTTTCCAGGTGGTGCACATCAAATTAATTTTTTGTCTGTAAATGATAAAGACGAAAGCGATTTGATATTTGATCAGCGAATTTAATTAAAAATGATTTTCTTTTGGGGTTTATCTGTAAAGATGATTAATATTAGTCTTTAATCTTTTACATATCGACACAATTCAAATATCTTTTCAACAAAATCTTATTAATTATTGTGAAACAGTTATGTGAAACAGTTATGAGAAACAGTTGTGTGACTGTAGAACACAAAGAACATTGGGTTCTACATTGAACCACAGAAATCAAGGTCAAAACTTTAAATATATTAAAAAAAAACAGGGAAATTTCTTTCGTGCTCCACGCAAACATTTACCCATTCCTTCAGTCGCCATCAAACGTCAGCAATCGTCTCTTGAGACCGGTTTCTGCCATTAAGCCATCATCGGTCGGACTCGAGCTGAACGTTCGAAAGCAACTGAGGGAATGACCAAGGCCACGACCATATTAATCGGCCACGTCGGATATAGGTTGTAATCAAATACAGCTCACGCCATCCTGAGGTTCGCAATATTACAACTGTGTGAAACCTTTCGCAACTCCCCCAGGCCCCATTTCGGTGCCAGATATGCATAGTAGGCTCGTGGTAAATATTAAAAACATTCCGAAATCGCCTAATATGGAATCAGTTTATTTTTTTAGTTCTTTGCAATTGTTCTATTAGTGGATATAAAAGAAACAAAACTACTAAATAAATTGAAAGAAATGGTAGACATTACAGATTAAAAATTATTATATTTAATTGAGGTAGCCGATATTAATGGAAAATCATTCCTAATAAAAGAACTGAGACGTATGAATCTCATCCTTCTTCTCTTCCAACATAAGCCTCAGTTCTTTTATTTAAAAATTATTAGATGAAAACAAAACCAATTTTAAAGTAAATATTAGATAATATTGCGATTAAAGCCTTTTTATATATTCACCAACATATTAAGCATTTTATTTCGCACTTTCGGATATATTCATTAGTGTATGCTCATAAAATTTGTATTTTATATTGCCATAATACTTATGGCATAATATTAAAATATATGACATAATACATAATATGAACATAATATCAAAATTAGTTTTTTATAACTTTATTTGTGACGAAATTTATTTACTTTTGTGAATCACCATTATTGAATGCTGACAGAACAACTAAATTATGTCATATTGATAGCTATTCCCGTTAAAAGTGTTAAACTGTTAAGAACATATAATTAGAATAGTTATTTTCATGGGTCTTTAGAAAAACAGCTTTTTATAAAAATAACATTATACAGTACATAATTCACAGTAAACTGTATAATTTTCTAAACTGGTCAACATTTTCGTTCTCTTGCAAACCATTACGATCTTTCGTAATAATTTACACAAATTTTTATTTATGTAAACCGCTTCCTTCAAAAATCCCCGTAAAAAATAATCCTAAGCGATCAAATCAATTTTGCTTGAAAATTGTCAATTTGAGAGAAGTGACTTATGATGGCATCACAGTATTCTAATGACTTATTATTGTATGTAGGCAACAAGTTTTGAACAATTTGAATCTTATGGGGAAACATGTGCACGTCAGTGCTTTGAGAAATACCCAGTTGTACACCACGTCGTCGAATAGTCGAAGTTTCTGAAGTCTCCTCCACATTTTACTCCACACGTGCAATATTTTCAGCGCTTTCCACTGTTCTTGGATCTCTGATACGGGGCCTATCCCCAACTGTTATAAATTCGTAAAATTGCTTGAATAAACGATATATTGTAGTTTTGAAGCGCCGGACGATCAGGATATTTTCGCCCAAATTCACAATGAGTTGCAAGAATCAAATTGTTATTTCTAATATAAATTACAATAATTTTATCGCGTTCATTTAGCGTGTATTTATCCATATTGAAATTTCCACAATACCCGTCTCGCCCTTTAATATATGGTTCCTACAGAATACTACTTTCATTACCTTACAATATAACACATTAGAGTACTTTCTTTTAAGCTCTATCAAAAAAAAGAGGTAATATGAAAATAATCCCCAAATGATCACAATTTGGAGAAACGTGATTAATTCGTATAATAATAATTTCATGCTTGCTTGCTTACAAGAAATGCTTGCCCTATAAAAAACACGCATCACAGATGAGGACACGGTGGACTACGGGAACTGTCGCATATTTCAAAGCAGGACAGATAAACGAGTCGCCAGGGGTGCTCCGTTCCTCCGTGGTACACAAAGGGATATTTCACTCTATTTAGGAAATCACTCCCATAAACAATAGACTAATGACAATGCGCATACAGTACGCCAATAAAAAATACACCATTATCAACGTACGGCATGTACGTCGATCATGGTGTATGTCCCACAAACGGCATCCCATATATGTCCCACAAACGGGGACAACAAAAAAACCCCAAGTTTAGAGAGAAATTCTTTCAACACTTGAAAAGATAATGGCAAAAGTCCCAAAGGATGACATCAAAATTTTACTGGGCGACTTTAAATCACAAATTGGTAGGGAAAAAATCCACCAGAAAACCGTAGGCAAATTCCCCGGTCACAAATTCACCAATAAGAATGGCATACGACTCATCGAACTATGCCAACAGAATAACCTGAATATCATGTCAACATCCCTCAGAAAATCTCCACGAAAACAGAAGATACGGAAGTCGCTTATATAACAGATTGGTGAATTCCAGATAGACCACGTTGCGATCTCATACCCACAACAAAGAGAGATCTATGATGTTCAAGTCCACAGCGCAAACATCGACTCAAACAACTACCTAATACGAATCAAAGTCAAGTTCACCCCAAGGAGAATTCATCAGAAGAAAGCACACCTACAGAAATTCGACACAAAAAAGATCAAGGAATCCAGCATAACAGAGGAATAGGAAAAGGAACAGGCAGATACATGGGAAAAATTACACAAAAAGCTCAGGAACTGATCTTATTGAAAAAGAACACAAAACACCCTTGGTGGGACTCAGAATGCGAAAGTGCATTGCAGCGACGCAAACGAGCATTTCAGGAGTACAACAATAAAAAATCCCCAGAAAGCCAAGAACTTTTTAACGAGACTAGAAAACAGACCGCTAAAGTTATCAGGCAAACTAAGAGGAAGTACATGAAGGAACAACTAGATTCTATAGAGAACTTCCGCAATTATAACACGAAATACTTTTATAGGACTTTCGCAAGACAAATCTGTGGGTACAAACCATAAAATCTTTGCTTCAGAAAGTGGAATGGGAGATTAGCGCTAACCAATAACGAGAATTGTCAGGAGCTGGCACACTATTTCCCTGATCTCCTCAATTGTCCCGAACGCGACACAAGATTCCCCAAGGAAAATTGTATCTATACCCTCTATCTATATGTTGTAGAAGAAGGAGGTTGTAGAGAGTATTCCCAAAGAAAGTTGGATAAATTCGATTAACCATGTTATTAAAATAGAAAATTCCTATGTATTATTTACTAATAATATAGAACCACCTATTATTAATGTAGATCAAACTGACAGTGAGAGCGAAACCGAATTAAATGTATAATTAAATTTAAATTATAATTTTTATTGTACTAATAGATTAATGAATTTATTTATTTGTTTTTATTGTACTAATAAATTTAAAATACACAATAATAATAATAATAATAATAATTTGCCGTGCTCTTGCAGACGTGCCGTGCTCTTGAAGACGTGTCACATTGTTCGTAAGATATTATGCTAGGGTGAGAGGAGCTGAATTGCTTTTTCATCTTGGCATTGGAATATCGGCCAGCATGAGCTGAGATTCTACAGTAAGGATGAGCAGAATAATAATTTAATCATAATTTAACAATATTTTATTTTTCCCAAAATTATTCAGAATTTAAACCACTCCGACTCTGTCACCTTTTGAGAAACTAGAAATATTTTTATTGAAATTTATTGGGGCAATTAACATTTTGCCGAAGGGCAACGAAATATTTTGAAACAGACTATACAAGCTCCTTGATTTTGTTGATTAATATTTTATTCTTTGATTGGCGTGGAAGGTCTTCCTAAACGACGTTCATTTTCAACTATTTCTCTACCATTACTACAATCCTTTTACCATTTGTAAACCATCATTTTTAACATAACTTCATCGCTGTAACGTTTTTAATACGTCAGCACAAGAAATTTCGTTTTATAGACAAAAATATTGCAAATTCTTTGCTCGATAAATTTATCCATTTCCAAAATCGCCGACAAAAGATTTAATAACACGCTATAATTTCTAACTCAATAATTGAAATTATATGATACTTCAGGTGTCAGGGACAGTCAAACCATCAAGGAAACAAATGGTTCTGTCGATATGTAAAGCGCGCTAATTGTTGAAACAATTCCCAACTATATATATATATATATATATATATATATATATATATATATATATATATATATATATATATATATATATATATATATATATATATATCTTATTCCTTTGTAGTCACTTCATTCGTCGTAGGCAGGCATTTTCTATATTAAGTTCTCCGTCCACTCCGAACAATAGAGTTGTTACAATTTTTGTTAATTCAAGTGGAATGGTTCTTTCACTTGACAGTTAATAGCACACCAAATTATCTTATTTTGTCTCGGTTGTGTTCCAGCTTGACCTTTATTAATTTTTTTTTTATATTTTCTATTATCCTTTTGACCAGAAACACTTCGTCTTTTGAAAACAAACTACGCACCAAAAACATCTAAAAGAAACCTTAGCCACTTACGAAAAACATGAATCTCATTATCCTTCGTTAGATATTCCTATTTCATTTTCCTTTCCTATCAAATTACGACGCAAATTGCCAGTAACAACCAATAATGTATTAGTTATTACGTGTAGGAAAATATTTCTGTAGTTCTTATATTTAAAACAAAACAATATTAAAAATTGTTATTCTTATAATTACATTTATAAAACAGTATTCATTATGAAATGTATACTGCTTGTATCAAAATGATCATGTACGAGAATAGTTATACAAACAGGTACATTATACTGAAAATCGATTGAAACTATATTGCAACAAATTTTCCAACATATTTATTAGAGCTTTCGAATAAGAGCGTCACAACTTCGAAACGTAATATAGGCAACACTGTTTCAAATGCAAATATAACTCATAGACAACTTTGTTCAATACATTGTGTAAAATCATCATGGAAAGTTACACAATACACGAACTGGGCTCTAAAGCAGTTGGAAGGCGACACCCACCTTGAGGAAAAAATAATCTTTTCCGACAAGCACAGTTCTGGCTTAATGGGTTTATGAACAAGCATAACTACCGGATTTTGGGTCGCAGAAAACCCTCAAGTGATTCAAGAGTTACCACGTTATCCTCAAAAAGTCACTGTTTGGTGCCGTTTATTGACCGAAAGAGTGATAAGACCTTATTTTTTTGAAGACGATAATGGAAATCGGGTTACTGTTAATTGTAAACGCTAAGAATATGTTAAGAGGATATCTTTGGCTTGGAGTGATAAATGTGGATATAATCAATGTTTTCTTTCAACATGATGGTGCGACTTGTCACATATCTCTCCAGACTATGGACTTATTGCAAGAAAAGTTTCCTGGACACGTTATTTCGTGAAATAGTAATGTCATCTGGAATTATCACTTATAGTTATCATTGTGTCTTATTTTAAAATTCTGACATTCTTATTAGACGATCCTGTATAACAATTATTTTACTATATTGATATGTTGCTCATATATTAATGTCCCTGACACTTCTTCTATTGGAACCTTTGGTGTGAAACACTAAACTTGAAGAGATTTACTCTAAACACCAAATCACTTTTTTTGAACTTCTCGACGCACATTTCGCTAACCATGTTAGCATCATCAGGAGATGATTTAATCTTAAGGAAATCAGCTGGGCATCGTGCATTACGAGTTGCTCCAATCTGGTCAAATCATCACTACTGACCATTATCGGCAACAAGTAATTTGTGTTAATGGCGCTCTGGAGGAAAACAGGCTTGGCAAGGAAAGAAAGGAAGTAGTTTTGTTTCAGGGCAACACATGACTACATATAACACAGATGACCTGGACACGATCACCAAGGTAGACTGGGAAATACGCACCCGGCGTATTCTTTCGACTTGATGCCTATGGATTTTCATCTCATCCAATCCCTGAAACATCACCTAGTTGATAACCGCTGACTCTTGAGGGGGTTGAATGAAGCATCATAGACTTTATAATAGCAAAACCATCATATTGTTTTTAATCAGGTATTCGGCAGTTATCTGAAAAGTATATAGAGAGTGAGGGATATTATTTTTTCATAAATAAATGTCAATAATATTTGAGATATAAGTATAAAAATAACAGCAAAATTATTCAACTGCAAAAATAAAGATAATTTTAAAGAAGGGGCAAAAAGGATTCCATAAAGTATTGCTGAAAATGTCAATATGTCAATTATCAAATCTATTTAATCAATGATAATAATTAAAACACTTGGTATTTGTTTCACAATATATTCAACATATTCTCTAACATGTTACGGCCTCGCGACCATTCTCAAAGAGAGTTATGTATAAACTAAACTAAAGTTTCAAAGTGCTGTCTAATGGAAGTCCGTTTTTTCATCTCGTTAAATTTATTACACTATCAATAATTGGAGTATTTCCGAAGTCTAGCTGGGTGTTTGTTAGGTTTTTGCCGTCGTATATGGCTTTTTTAATTTCGAAAATTTCCAGGTAATTTAACAGCCTGCTTTTATTGCAGCTATGTATTAATTTGGTATTATTAATGTTAAAAAATGGTTCTGGTCTATACAATGTTCGGCAAAGCCCGTCTTTCTCTGATTGTGTAAAATTGAATATTTATGTTCTTTTAGCCTATCATTGAGCGATCGGCCCGTTTGGCCTATATAAATAGCGTCACACATATTACATTTAATTTCGTATACTCCAGATTTGTCACAAAATTTTGCTCTTTCTTTGTTATTGTTTAACATCGATGCAAGATTATTCTTATTAATGTTAGTTCTATTCTTATTAATGTAGTTAATACATGTTAGAGAATATCTTGAATATATTGTGAAACAAATACCAAGTGTTTTAATTATTATCATTGTTACTATGTTTCACCAAGAGCCAACCGCGCAATCAATCAATCTATTTAATATATTCCTAAATGCAAATGATTGTCAGTTTCAATTCATAAATGAAAAAAATTAAACGTACGTAACTCCCCACAGACTGTTTTCTACTAGCTCCCAAAATATGACGATAATTAATCAAAAGTTGAGGAGCGCTTACATTCCAAATACGATAACGTTCTTAATCAACCGGAAATCCAGCTGAATTCTGGAATACAAATTCGAATAAATTAAGGTTAACAAGGTTTCTCGTTCTTTTTTTTCCATCCCCTATCTTCTTCTCTTTCCGCTTTTCATTCCTACTACGAAAAGTAAATCGATATTGGACATGAATAAGATAAATGTTACGACACATGTCAAAAATATCTTTTTTGGAATCTCCCCAACTGATTGTTTTTATTTATGTATAGGTTGTTGATTTAGACACATTTACAGAGTTAATAAATATTTTCTGATAAAAAAAATTGTTCATTTGGTAAGATTTAAGGAAGCTGCAAATTTCATTTGATAGGTTGTTTTTTATTTGCATTATATAGTATATGCCCCCAAATTAAAATATTTTCTACCGTCATTCTTCATTATTAGCGAATTCAAATAATTACAGTAGCGCTCAAAAGTATTTTGACAAAATAATATAATATTCGTTGATATTTCGATTAATATGAAAATATATAGCATTTTCGAAAACAATATTACTGTCGTTATTTATAAGTATCAGGTTGCTACAAAACATGCCAGTTACGTGGTATTTTCAGTAAGATGACGACCCTAAAGACAAATATAAACAAATTAGTGATATCCTTAAACGTAAAAAAGTCAAGATTCTGGAGTGGCCAAGTCAAAGTCAAAGTTAAAGTCCAGATTTAAACCCTATACAGCATATGTGGGAGGAATTAGATTACGTTACTTTTTGATCGTTGTAGTAGATTATCTTTTTTGTAAAAAAATTCTTTTATATATGTGTAAAATATGCACATGCTAACAATTCCAATCACAAAACAAAAAATAAATGTATTTATAAATATAATAGAATATCAAAAATGATACATTTGATAAATAGGTTTTATGTATTTTGATCATCGCTCATGCATTTCAAATGCAACTATAGAAATCGCCATCTGAAAAGAGACCCTCTATTTTATAACTCCACCCACAAAAATACGGAGAAATATGTTGTGAAATATAAATAGAGCTTAAACCCCAAGGAAACGGACTATAAAATGCTTCAACCACGCGTTCTCGTTTCGATACATTTATAAACGGTTCAATATCTTTTGCACCAAAAATATTCCTTTTCAAATAAAGTATAACATTGCAATATTCTTGTAGTATAAATAAAATACACAAACGTTCGAATAAAATATTTATAACAGCACTAACGAATTCCATACAATTTTTCAACGTATTTGATGCAGTTATTATACATATATATATATAGATATATATATATATATATATATATATATATATATATATATATATATATATATATATATATTTTACGAATATAAATAAAATAATATAAATATATATAAAACAAATTTTATATCAAGCGGCAGTCTTTTTTATATCAATTTCATAAAACTGTGTTCGATTCAACGTGAAAAGAAAAGTAAAACGATTTTTGAATGTTATCGCCATATGGAGCTAAGTATAGATTTTCTTTAATGTTTTTCTGGTGGAAAACCTTTGAAATGCAATAAATCAAAGCTGCCTAAATTTCATGACACAACTTATATAGCATTAGATGATTTTGATATATCGTATGCATTTACCAAAAGAGGTATAAAATGGCATAGTGATAAAAGCAATACAATATACCATGTTATAACTCTTTTGGTAGATTTATACGAATTATTTTTTATCTTTATTATAATTTTTTTTGTAATTTTTTAAAAATTTTCGATTTTTTTTAATATCATTATTATATTATATTATAATAGTTTAAAAATCAAAAGAAGCAACAATTAAAAAGTAAACGAGATTTTTGGATGGACCTATTACGAATTCTGAAGCCTTGCGCGAAGCCATTAAAGCTAATAACATTTCACAACAATCAATGCTACAGCACCGTCATAATCTTGGACTTAATCTACTTTGAGCTGATACCAAACTTACCGTCAGCAGACACCACCACTATGTGCAGCGTCTTATTCCTTGATCAATAGAGTATCGCGTTTTTGCTGCCGAACCAATATTAAATAACAAACTTCCAGACAAAGGAAGAAAAGCTTCAAAATACAACTGAACTCTGCCACAACGAACAAACGCATTAAGTTACGGATCATCTTAATATGCCTGTCTTGTCAACGTTGTAAATATGATTAGCATTAAAGTGGTACTTTCTTTGTAATACTTCCAAATTGTCGAAGAACATTTTCACCTCAGTTTCATTAAAAGCTGTTATTCTACTGATAGACTTAGGTTTTTTAGTGAAATCTTTGGGTGTCGTTTTTTGAAACCGTAGAACCAGTCTTTTCTTGGGGATATTTTGTCAAAATTATGCTTTAAATTATTTACTTCGCCAAATTTGAAAGCTAGTTTCCGTACCATCTCTATGGTCAACCCATAAAAAAAGTTTACTGCATTTGATTATATGATCTTTCAATTCTTTTTCTTGATCTTCAGAAAAAAATAGCTTTCCTACCACATTTTGGTTCCATTATAAGTTCTTTCTTGAGATGGTGTATAGTACTTTTCGGTACAGAATAAGTTGAAGCTGCTTTTCCCAATGAAGTGTCTCGTTTTTGACATCTATAATAGATTTTTCTAAGTCTTCTAATTTATATTTGGTCTCCGTTTTTCTTTGGTGCTTTCTTGGCATCTGAAATATATTTGAAAACGTAAATACACATTTTTTTTAACAAAACAAGTTTTCAACAAGCAGAAGCAAGTTTAAAACTTTACAAGCTCTTCAAATGTTAGAAAGGTTGCAGTTTTGCTGTAAGAAATCGCTGAGTAGTGATAAGCTCGCCCTTTGTCTCGCAATAAATAAAATAATAATACAAAATTATAAAATATAAATTAAACTGATAATAATTTAAAGTTTGGGGTTAATTATGAACGTCCGAAATTGCCTCACTCGCTCGTCCGCCATCAGTCGATACAGACCTAAAGTAAAATATATATTTTTTGAGGTTAGAATCGCGTAATGCCCATTCCATAATTTTGAAAATATTGTTTAATTAGGTGTTAATTAAGCAAAATAATTCCAAATGTCATAGCTAGAATATTTTACACCAATACAAGTTTACTCAAAAATTAGATGAAATTGTAAAACAAAAATCAATTTGACTTATCTTGTACAGCAAGTACAATCTCACGTTACCACTGACACTAGTTTCGGGCTCGACTCTCGATCGCGTCATAGAAAATATCTCCCATCTTTTTCTAGCATACCTAAAGAGGCGCGTTGCCCATTATCCGCCGTCCGTGATTCCCCCTGTCTCTCCAAATAGAAGCTCTTTGATTTTGGTAATATTTTCTTCATTGTTTACCTTGGAAGATCTTCCTGGACGAGGTTAATTTTCAGCTGCTTCTCTACCATCATTACTTGTATTTTTTTTTTAACATAGAAAGTTTCGCGGCGATGATTTTCTTAATATTCTTAATGTGATACAAAAAAATTCGTTTTTAGAAAAAAAAATTATTTAAATTCTTCGATCGATATATATATATATATATATATATATATATATATATATATATATATATATATATATATATATATATATATATATATATATATATATATATTATTAGTCACGTATGAGCCCTGGTGCACCCGAAGCACAGTTAGAGGCGTTTGTTGCTGTTGGCCTTTCTTTGCGCTTATAATGATTTCATTCTTTCGCTATGATACCAAATTGTTCCAGTCTTCCTACATTTTTCTCTCTGGCCAACCTCCCAAGCGTTAACCTTATGTCTGAAACAGCCTCTATCCTGAATTTCACTTTGTGTAATATTTGCTAATCTTAGGTCCTCTTTTATTGCTGCTTTAAATACTCCTATGTTACTTGGACTCATCCATTTTATGTGTCCGTAAAATGTAAGTCTTCTTTTTCTCATATCGCTGTGTATATCTGTGTATTGTTTAATTTCTTGGTTTTCTCGAAGTGGGTATGTTGTGCTATTTATTTGTTTGGGGCCTAAGATTTTTCTTATGCTTTTTCTCATCTGATGTTACGATATTTTGTTTTTAGAAACGGCGTTCTTAGTCTGTTGCAGGTCATGTATTATGTATTTTCAAAGGAAATTTGGAGTCCTACCTTTTCTGCTGTTTCTTTTAGAATTTCAATCTGTTTTTGTACCGTTAATATATCTTGAGCAACAATTGCTTGATCATCAGCAAACGCCAGACAATCAATTTTGATATGGGTTCTATGACTAGTCACATGTTGTTGCCAAAAATTCCTCAAAATAGATCTGTATAAAGCTGATATTTGATTAATTTTTGAAAATTAGGGAAATCTCTATATCGCCTTCCATTAGGGTAAAATTAGAACCACATTAAATTGAATGTTATCTCTCATCATGTCATCATTACTGACTCTCTAGATCACTGCTTAACGGTTGAATAAGTTTAGTATTTGGTCCCGTTCGAATTAAATGTACTGTTAAATTAATGGAATGTTTCTTATTTGAATGTTAATGAAAAGAACCACCTACGGTTTCTAATAAGTAATTATTGCTAAAAATTAATCATCATTAACGAGATAATTACATTATATGTTTAATATAATAATTAAAGCCAACAAACTCGAATAAATAGCTATTTGCGGTTTTATGGGTAATTTCAGAAGTCATTCACGTGGCTTTATCGATTTGGGATACGTATAAGATTAAATTAGTATTTGGACTTGGGATTTCGTTAAATTTCATATGGCAAAAAACTGAAAAATCACATTATATGGCAATTAAAATAGTCTAATTAATTTTCTGTTTATTTTATATTAACCATGCAAAACTTATGAATTATCTTTGATATTTTTTAAATATTTTGCGAATGAGGAAAAACACTGAGTGGCACTAGTATTCAGGATACTCCTCTGCATCTTAGTTTCCTGCAGAAACATCTGGTAACTCAGAAATCAGTTCTGATTATCACAACTCCATAAAATATCGCAAGCAAGCCGATCGCGGAGATAACAAATATCGTGAACTGCATATTCAAATTTCAATATTTTGGCTCATGGCCTTACCGATGTAATAAGCACGCCCTTATCGATGTAATTCCTAAGAAGTGTAAGTTCCCAATAGATTCCCTTCAGATTACAAGCGACGCACTGACACCGAAAAGATCATTGCAGTCCGTAACAGACTCGTTCGGATTCGGTGGCTAGATTCACCGGTGAGGTTTATCAGGCTTTCCAGAGAAAACAACAACTTGATATTGTTTTTTTTTTGACTGACTTGATCATATTTATGGGTTCCTTTCTAGAAGGCATATTCTTCCAAGTAAAATTGAAGTTGACAATTTCCAGTGTTCTTCCTTTGCTCCGACCATGTTCGGCCTCTGTATGGATGATATCCAAACAATCTAGAATATTCAACATATCATTTTATATCACGTCATATTGTGTTTCAATAATCCGGAACACTCCAGAGCCTGCTCAATGTTGCAATCAGTTGGCTGAAATACTGGCCCCTGTAGATCAACTCTATGAAGATCCATGTCATAATCGTCAACAAAAAAACCTGTTTTAGCAAAACCAAATTACTGATATTTCCAAAACCTCGGTTACAGAAAGCGCTCTATCTTCGCCTGCAACTCAATTGCGCTTAAATGCGAGTCATTTTGAGTAATGCAAGTCGAGTAATTTCTATATAGGAAAATGATATTCTCCCACTTAGTTCTGTTTTATTAAGTATTATTTTGTATCTATTTTGTGTTCTATTTTCCCTTTTTTTTACAGTTGTCCCTAAATATATGAACTGCTTAACTTGCTCTATTATTTCGAATTCTAGTATTACTTGTATTTTCTCATGATTTCTAGCCATGACCATTAGATTAGTTTTCTTACAATTTATTTCCAACTAGCTGTACCCAGCCACGCGTTGCTGTGGCTCAGTCTGGTTAAACAATTAAATCAAAATGAAAATTAATCGAAATCTATGAAAATTCAATTTAACAATGCAATCGGAAACATTAGAAATGCTAAGTGACAGCAGCTATCAAGACGCACGTTGTCCGGCATGAGCAATGTTAAGTATTGCGCGTGTTGCTGTTACGTTCAACAGATGGTGCTCCCATTGCCGTAAAATATTTAGTATAGTGTGTGTTGCTTTTCAAAAAATGGCGCTGTTTTTCAAAAAAAAGCATGTTTTTACCTATAGCAGGTGCTAAATCTATATAATAAGTATATAAAAACAGGCGCGTATTCGAATGCAACGTTGTGTGAAAATTACGAAGCAATCGGTGAAGAACTTTCGGAGATTTAAAATTTTTAACAAACGAACATTTACATTCTTATTTGTATAGATTGGCGTTTTTTTAAGTCTTCGTATCAAATATGCAAATTAAATTGTATATCCTCCCTTTTTATGATTAAAACTATGTGGTCCATAAATACTGAATGATTCACTACCACTTTTTCCAAATTGTAATATCACTAGGATGTATTTTTTACTTTGTTGTTACATTATTTCTTGACCTTATATTATTTAATACAGATTTAAAATTGCATTTGCAATTGCAATAATTGTTAATCCCACCTAACAGCACTTGTAAAGCTGACTTTATCTCAAGTAGTAAAACCATATTCAAATTCAAAAATGAAACATCACGTCTCTTCCTTACCAATACTGGATACTGACAAGTAACCCTTGTTGTCGACAACAGTTTTTAATCTAGTACTAGATATTAATAGAAGAGGTACAATAATGAACAAAAGCATACAACTCTTAGCGTTCGCAGATAATATGATTATTATAACTAAAGCTAAAAGAGACATGACATATATACATTCCTTTCACTTGAAGAGACTGCGAGACAGATGGGGCCCCTGGGACAACTTCAGGAGTACTGAAAGACTGCGCATTGACACACACAAAATTAAATCCGTGAATGGGTTTGTGTAGCTAGGCTCTCAAGTTATAAACAACAACGATACAAATGCAGAAATAAAGAGAAAAACATATCTGGCAATCAAGACCTACTTCGTAACCCGAGTAGCTTGACTAGTCTCAAACATTGAAAATCGGACTTTTTTTCAAAAATCACCTATGCTAACTTATGGGTAGTAGCAGAACTTGGGTAGTAGCAGAACTTGGGTAGTAACACAAAACGATGAAAAAACCGTTAGGCACATTCTAGAGAAAGGTACTCGGACATATTTACGGAGGAATCCAGGAAAACAGAAAGTGACGTAGACGATACAAGTATGAGCTATACAGAGAATATCAGGGTACTAATATAGTAACCTTTATCAAAGTTGAAAGGCTTAGATGGATAGGCAATGATTGAAAGATCTAGTGACAGTAATTCCACAATAACTAGTCAAGTTCCAGTAGGCAAAAGACCCAAAAGAAAATCTAGAATACGCTTTATGGGTCAAATATTAGGCGACTTGAAAACATTTAAAAATATCGAATTGAAAAACAACCACAGATGATGAATTGTTAATTATTGTAATATGATATTTAATGATAATTAATAGAATACAATATTGGCCTTAATAATAAATGCAATTAATACACATGCAATTATGAGAAAATGTTTAAATTAAAAAGACTGGACGTCAACGTACAGTTGGCATTATTTCAATTAATTAAAAAGTTTCGCTAATCTCGTCAAATAAAATTGTGCTCGATCTTGCGGAAAGTTGGTTAAATCAAATGAAATATCTCATCGGGTGACATGGAAAAAATTGAAAGATCTTAACTGCCTCTTCCCAAAAAACGGAAAATACAGGTTTTTTTTACTGGCGCACAAAGGAAAAACCTTAGAAAAGAACAAAAAAGCTTCCACGTCGGCACGATTTGGGAGATCTGACAAACACCATTTTTCTGATGAAAAATTATTCTTTAGAACCTTCCAACTCGCAAAACAATCGTTTATATCATTTGATTTGAAAGCTGTTGTTGCTTTTGAAATAAAAGCAAAGTCATATGTTTTCAAATTAAAATATGAGTTAGTAGTTAGTTCGCCACAATTGCTGTTGAGTTCTGTTTATTGATTGTTTTGATGAGAAATATTGAAATTGATCGTGAATATTACAAATATTATATAAGGGAAATTCTACAAATGTTTCTTATTAAAAGGAGGAATGCGTTGTATTCTAATGAAAATTGAATATTCTAGATTCCTGGTAATTTGATGAAATTTACTTAGGGCTGTTGCAAAATGAATTGCCCTAGTTGCTCTACACAATGTATGCATTATAGCCGCCTGCTTTGTCAGACTATAATTCTATAAATTGCTTTGTGTGAATTGAGATGAAAGATTTATTAAACAGTAACAAAAGCAGAAATTCAAGTGTATAAATTCACAAAAATCATTTTAAAAGGGCGAGCATAAAAACAACTGAAAGGAATTTCGTAACAATATTTTAGGGCAGGTGTATTACGTTGGAAGAAACATCTTTTTCTTCTCCGTATTCTCTCCACTGAAGTTGTTGTTTACTTATAATACTTTTTTCTTCTATTGTTACTGTATCATTGATAGAATTTATAACCATATAAAATATTAATCATGGTTTACACTGATTTTATCACTATTATCAGCATAATGTTGTCTGCATAGAGGCACTCTCGGTGGTGCCAGCTTCCTATATCCTATTGTTAGTTGTTCTATATTTCCTTCAGTACTTTCAATTTGTTTATCATCACAATAATGAACATTAATGTCCTTAGACTGTGCCCTGGTTTTGCTCCCATTTTCAATTCAAACTCCTCTCTCTTTTAAAATAAAATTAAATCTGTTGCTTTTATCAAATGCAACTTTCAGGTCATTAAATACTACTATGATCAGAAAGCAAGGTAACTTTTTTTTAAATCGCGCACTTTACGTACCAGCATTGGTTTTTAAGTTGGTATGACAGTCCTTGACATTGGCAGAAGTCTTTTGTAATTGTTTAAAAAATTGTGGGCGATTTTTGAAATGGGTTAGCATGTCTAAAAACACGACATTTTTTGTGCTAACGCATTAAGAATGTTAAGAAAGTGTTACGGTAATAAAGCTATGTAAAAAAAAATGTTTACAAGCGATACTTTAGTGATGGTAGAGAAGCAGTTGAAGATGAAGCTCGCTCAAGACGTTCCACGTCAACCAATGAAGAAAACATTACCAAACTAAAGCATCTTGTACTGCGTAATCGTCAATTAAGTATTAGAGACAAAACGTCCAGATTTGTGACAAAACAATTTATGATTTTTGCATCGCACCGCAATAAAAAAAATGATATTATTATGAGATTGTTCTACGAGCTTTTAAGTATTACGCGAATTCTCATACTTGTATATAATACGAGGGTTGTATGATAAGTACCTGGCCTCGACAAGAAAAAACAGGTTTATGTGTAAAATTTATTTTATTTTTCAACGTAATCACCTTTCAGTTCGATACACTTAGTCCAACGTTTTTCTATCTTTTGTATCCCATCTAAAAAATACCATTGCTCCTACCCTTCAAAATAAATGTTCGTTGACTGTTCGTAATTGTTCTTTGGACGCCAAAAATCATTCCGATTACATTTTAACATCGTTAAATATTCTTTTAAAGTTGACACACGTGTGGGTTTATTGTCAATTGTGAGCAATCGCGCCAGCCATCTTGTGGAAAGTTTTTTCATATCTAAATGAGTTGTTAAAATATTCTGCAATAATTTTTCTTATCAATCATTTCTGAAACGGTAACCTCATTTGGACGACCCGGACGATCTTCATCAAAAATGCTTGTACGGCCACGTTTGAATTCAGCTGTCCATTTTTTATGGTTGATAACGAAGATGCAGAGTCCCCATAAACTTCGCTGAGCTCCGTTTTAATCTCATCATTTGCTTAATTTTTCACTGCTCGATATTCAATTTTTTCCATTGTTATAAAATCATAAAAGTTAAAATTTTTTAATGGCTATCATTCACAAACTAAACCACGCAGCGACTTGACAGTTTGAGAGTATTGTTGTAAAAGGTTATATTCACGAAAAATGTCACTAGCAGCGCCATGTCTGGCCTAGGTCATGTACTTAAAATTCAGCCCTCGTACATCTTGGCATATAATATGTAACCATTTTTGATCCTCTTCGCTGAACCATTTTATCACTTCAGGCTCAATTTTAACTTCCCATCCTGCTTTTCCTATTTTGATTTTTCTTAGTGGTTTTTCTGTTTCTTTTAGATATTCAATTAGTTCTAGGTTGATATCTGCTTCTTTTGTTTCGCATGTGTTTTCTATGACTATGATTCTCCTTGCTGGTTAAAAGAAACGTCTAAGAATACAAAAAAGAAAACAGTGAATAATGTTATACAGTTCTCTTTTAAGAAATACGTTATGCGAATAACATTTTCTTAGTTACAAAGACAGTTATTTCTGAAAATATCTCATCTTCCATAATCTCAGCTTGAGACCGTATTTAAAATATTTTAGTAAGTTTAGACAGCTTTGTGACAAATTTATGTATTTACTGAATGAATTCCAACGACTGTCAATATAGATTTTTTCATTGTAATCCTTCAAATTTCACAAATTTGCATACCGCTGAATAATTTACATCAACCCTTTTAGCGTACAGCGCTAAAGAAAATTTTGCTTGCAAATCAAACTTATTCCGTTTATTGTTTGAAGAAATTGTTTTAACACTACTCTAATTATTTCTAATAAGGCAGGCTTAACTGTTATCTTCTTCTAGTAACAAATTAAAAGATATTAGACATTACATAAATGTTAATATAAACGTTAAAATTGTATCAATAATGAATAATTATAACATCAAAGCCAATTAAAAGTTCATCTGCTTTAACTTCACTTAATTACTATCAAAGAGCCTTGTTTTCCTGAAGGCTCTATTAACTACCATACGAAATTTCCACCGGCCCTTAATCGACGGCAGCTAGACATCCGTATTGATCTGCTTTTAGCTTGTCGTTTATGGAGGCTTTTAGCATTTCAGCGTTATTTCTATGGTATGGGTTCAATGATAAAAATTATTACAGAGTTTGTACATATATGATGGCGGAAATATATTATATATTAAAAATAATGATACATAGTTTCGATATATTGATTTCAAGCAACCAGTCATCTGTAGCTCTCCTGGAAACATGTCTCAAAATTTCCATTTTCAAAAATCAAAATGTCACTTTTAGTTATTGAGCAATAGGATAGGCTGGCGCCACTTTGTTAAAATCATATTTTTATAAGTAAAATTATTCATTATGTGAATCGAGATTATTATATATTATATTATATTACGCCCTCAGCTTCTTTTTGACTACCATATGACCAAAAATTGACCGAAACTGGTTAAAAGACATTTTTTTGCGATTTTAATACAAATATTTATTATCGCCTTTAAAATAGGCTCCATTTGATTTGATATAAACATGCAAACGCTTGATCTAGTCCATCCATGCACTTGGAATATGCCTAGGTCGGAATGTTAATCTAGCCCTCGTGTTAAATGAGCATCAAACGGTATTATCATGAACTTTAGTCAGCAGATTTCTTTAGTCAGTTAGATTTTAATATTTATAGAAAAAACACCACCACTTCGAGATACATTCCTAACGATTCGAATCATAGCTTCCAAAATAAGATGGCTGGTTTAAATTTTATGGTAAATAGATCCATCAATTTTCCTTTAAACAAAGATAATTATAACAAAGAATTAAAATTAATTAGGGAGGTATCCGAAATGAACGGTTATAATAAAAACATTGTAGATAAATTAATTAGAAAACATAAGTTTAGAAAATTATTGAAAGAAGGTCTAGACAAAATTTTGAAAAACGTGAACATTACGGTTGTGTACAAACCATATAATAAATTAAGAAAAGTCCTGGGCAATCCAAAGGATAAAGTAGATCAACATGAAAAGTCGGGGATTTGCGAAATTAAATGTCAAGATTGTGATCGAAGGTATATTGGGCCAACAAAAAGATCCATATTAACGAGATATAAAGAACACAATGCCCACATTAGATGTGGAAGAGATGAAAAATCTTGTGTTGCCCAACATGCAATCGAACAGGACCAGAATATTGATATTAGTAATTTAAAACTGGTTAAAAGTGTAAATAAAAATAGGGCTTAGGATGCACATGAAAGCATTCAAATAGAAAAATGTAAGAAAATCATGAACCGGGATGCAGGACATATTCCATTCAGTCAACTTTTTCACAGTTCATGATTTTTACACTCTTCATTAGGTAGGGTTATAAAATAACTGATATAGTTTAGTTTTAGACATAGATTAAATCATCTCCTGATGATGCTAACATGGTTAGGGAAACGTTCGTCGAGAAGTTTAATAAAGTGATCTGGTGTTTTGTTGTAATTCTTTTCGAGTTTAGTGTTTCACGCCTAAGGTTCCAATAGAAAAATAGATCCTCAATCGAGTCAAAACGTATTCAACGAAGCAGATATTTGACTGTGGAGAAGAGAAAAAGTCGCACGGAGCCATATCCGCTTGAGCGATCATTTATATCATATGTTTGGGCAAAAAATCACTCATAATTAGAGCCGTATGAGATGGCGCGTTTCATGCCCAGAATATCAACCAAAATATATTGTCCATAAGAGATACCAAGTATTAGAGCATTACCACAGATAAAAAGCATTTGCGGCACCTACTGCTTTTCTTGTCCAGTCAAGAGAAAAACCCGAGTGAAAGCCATCGTATACTTGTGGAAACTTAGGATTACAATGTCCCAACGCAAGATGCTTGTGGCCGTTGGTTTAGTTTAGTTGATTTAAAGTGGTGATCTCGACATGAAAAACAAAGAACACTCAGATAACCGAAAAAATTGAAGATGTCCAATTGCAACATTGCTGGAAGAAGACGATATGCTAATTCAACAACAAATTGTGGAGAGGTTAAATGTTGGTCGCTAAACCATTTGTGATCATCTGTCTACCATGGGAAAGATCCAGAAGGCAGGAGAATCGGCACCACATCAACTGAATGATAGATAGATGGAAAAGCGAAAAACGGTGTGCGAAGTTTTGCTTTCTTGGCATGAAAGCATATAGGATATATTTTGAGAATTCAAAACACAGAAAATCATGGGTTGACTCAGAACAATCATCAACATCGACCACAAGACCGAATCGCTTTGGAAAAAAGACAATGCCGAGCATTTGGTGGGATCAGAAGGTTATCGTGTACCATGAGATTCTGAAACCAGGTGAAACAGTTAATACCATTCGCTACCGTCAACAAATGATCGATTTGAATTATGTATTGATCGAAAAACAACCAGAATGGGTTAGAAGACAAGGAAAAGTGATAGGAAAACCGGTCAGAGAAACCATTTCTGCACTTGGCTGGGAACTCTTACCCCACCCGCCCTACTCACCAGACTTTGCTCCTTCCGATTACCACTTGTTTTCATTGATGTTTCACGCAGTTGATGCACCACAAATGGCTTGATGACTAGACCACCTCAAAATATGTACGGTTTTTTGGGAGGACGTCCACAAATTGCCCGAGATGGGAAAAATGTGAAGCCAGCGATGGTACGTATTTTGAATAAACCACTTTTTACCTTTCTCCCAAATTAAATGTGTTCTTTTTAAGAAAAAAATCAGAATTATTAACCGCCACACTCGCTAGATTTTCACGAGTACTCTTATTGCTTCACAATTTACATTCTTACTAGGCTAGGCATTCTTACTATTAGATCACTTACTTAATCTAATTTTTAATCTACTTACAACGATGAAGCCTTTTCACAAGTTCCATAGTTACGCAGTAGACAAAACCATCATATCCTGACAGGAAACTAATGTATTAAAAAATGGCGGCCTAATTAAAATTCGTAAGTTGAATGAATCCCAACATGAATTTATGAATATTCCACACGAATGACCCTGCAAATTGTAATATCCAATATCAAGGGTAGTCTCTATCTTTTGGTAAATATAACCGTCTGATAAAATGTTTGTTTGTACACCGTTGATTAAATGTCGTAGGTCCTATTCCGGGTATGTCAATAAATGTTTGCCAAAAGTGACTGTACGAGGGTTGCTATTTATGTATCCGGACTTGGTAACAATGGTATTGCCAGACGCTATATGACATATACATCGCAAACTTTGACATAGTTGACTGTATACGTACTTAGAACGTTTTGTCACACAGACGCTATTTCTGTTGTTTAGTGACTTCAAATTTCAAGTCAAGTAAGGAATTTTCATGCGATGATTTACTACGACTTTCGACGTGGATTATCCCAACAACAGTGCATCGACCAACGACTTTTGGCGATGAAGCACCATCTTAAACGATTGTATATTATTGGTTTAGTGAATTCAATCGTAGCCGTGGTCCAAAATCGGTTGTTTTGCCAAACAATACCCAACATCAATACTTTGCCCAACATCAATACTGTGCGCGAACTGATTAAGCAAGATCGTCATGTGACATACCGTGAGATTGAGGCATCCCTGGACATTAATTTGATAAGTAATGTCTGAATGATTGTGGCGTATTCATATATTTTTTCCTTTTTTTGGGGTTTTCGCCACATCAATAAATATAACATAAGATCGACATTAAAACAAAAAATACTCTTAGATTTATATAAATAAAAACTAAACCAAACAACACACAACAGAATACCAAAAATGTGGTTTAAAAAATTCCCTGCGAATGTGGAAAATTTCATATAGGTGATACATATAGACCGTTAGATGATAGAATAAAAGAATATAAAAACCTTCTTAGAAAGGGCGATTTTAATAAATCTAGAATTTGTCAACACGCATGGGAATCGGGACATAAAATCAATTGGAATAATTCTAAAACGGGATTAAAAAAATTGGGAACAAAATACAGAAGATAAGAAACCGCTATAATTTATTTAAATAAAAATAACTGTATTGCTATGCCTTCGGTAGATTTAAATTCAATATGGGTCCCGAATCTAAAGAATACAATTAAAAACATTTAAATATTTCAATACACAATCAGTATAGTAAACAATCACACAGTAAACCTCACCTATATATTTTTTAGTGTAGTATGTCACTGTCATTAAAAACTGTTATTGTCAATGTAAATATCATTGACATACACAAAAAATATATCTACTTCCTTTCTCGAAACGTAAACGTTCAAAAGTTTGAATTTATTTAAAAATATTTTTATATTTTTAAAATTTTGTTCGTTAGGCAAATTTATTACAGAAAAGAATCCCTGATTGAGGAAGAGGTTCATGCATTCAAAATGAATGTTTTCGTATGCAAAAGTGCGATCATAGCGGAGAATATTTTGAAAAACAATAAATTCATTTTCAATGATAAATATTTGTTTATTTATTATTCCGGATACATAAATAGCAACCCTCGTAACCGTAAATATTAAATGTATAATAAATATTGTATGACGATAATGCTTTATTGAGCGCAGCACCGCAAGATGGAGCATCAATCTTAGTTTTTATAAACATTTCAAAAAATAACTGGCTGAAAATCTTCATGAACGGAGAGTTATAATTACAAAAAAAAGTTAATGAAGGGTTCTTTGAACATTTCTATTTTTATATACGGAGGTAAAATGCAAAACCAAATAATTTTTAAATGATATATTGCTTATTTTTAATCCGAAAATTGATTTATTTTTTAACGTAGTCTGCTTTATTTGACTCTTTATTTGATATAAATGTCTTTCCAATCATCAACTTTGATAAGAGATCGGAGGGACTCAAATTCGGAGAATATAGTGGAAGAGGATTAATTCGTAACTGAAATTGACCAATTTCTCTATTTCAATGACGTATAAATGTGGGGTACATGGTCGTGGTAAACCAGCACTTTTTTATAGCTAATAAGGGCGTTGTTTTATCAGATTTTCGCGAAAATTAACTAATAATGCAGAATTATACTCTTCTGTGATCATATTTCTCTTTTCCAAATAATCAATGAAGATAATGCCTTGCGAATCCTCGAAAAAAGAACTAAAACTATATGATCAACTACATTTTGACGTTTCATTCTTCATATAAACATATGTGAAGTTTCAAGTCGTTCTGGCGATTCATTCGTACAAAAACAGCAGCTTAAAGTAACCATATCAGTGTTATTTTTTAAAATGAAAAATATTGAAAATTGCGCAGTGATGATATCCTTTCTAAAAAAAAGTTTATATGCAATGAAAATTCATACTGAAATAGTAAATGTATTAGGGGTGTCTGGTCCTTAAAAAAAATGGTTTGTAAGTAGGCAGGTGAGTTTCAACGTGGTCGTATAAGCCTGGATGATGATCCTCGTTCTAGACGCCCAATAAGTACAACTACTAAGAAATAATTAATTCTATACATGATATGGTTATGGATGACACACAATTGACTTTGAGTGAAATTGCTAAGGCACTGGACATCTCAACTGAATGAGTGTTTCATATCTAGAATTCATCTTCTAGAAAATCACTCCAGAGATGAAATAAATGAATTGGAGGACCACTGGAAAAAAATGTATCGAACTTAAGGGAGAATATACGGAAGAATAAACCTATTTTTTTAACTATAAACTTGTATTATCATTTCCGTTCAGCGAAGTTTTCAAATAGCCTACTACTTATGAGTCCAAGCTTTATCAGCAGTCACCAATCCGTGTCCCCATAATGCTTTTTCAACTCTTTTTCGGATTACCCGATGATTTTTCCAAGAAAAACTGTCGAAATATCGAACTTATCTGCTTTCAAAGTCTGTCAATACAAAACTAAATGTCATATTGGCTTGAAATTCATATAACATTACTAACAAGGAAGCTATTTTTCAAAAACGTGATCACTATCAGCGCAGCGCTCTCTATCGGAAAAGTATCTAACTTTTCACTTTATCCTCCTAATTTCTGTATAATTTAACGCATTTGTTTTATATGCAAGGTTAGTCCAATAAATATCGGGATTGATTTATTCCTTTCAAGAGGAAGGGATGGACGATGGTTTTTATAAGTGATATCGATGGTGGCTGATGTCAGCTAACCTAGGAAACCTAGTTCAATTGTCTCCGAAACTTTGGAGTGAGTAGATCGTGCAAAAAGTGAACGTGTGTTTTAAGTTCGCGTCAAGAGTCAAGAGTCAAGCCATGTGCTTTCAAATTTCGCGTGAAATTGAACAAATCCGCTACGGAGACTTCTCACAAGTTCCGTGAGGCTTACAAAGACGAAGTTCAAGATAAGAACCATGTTCAGAATACGTGTTTTTAAGTGGCATGAAGGATTCTTCTGAACTCTGATAGTCGATCAACTGTTCGTTTGATGGCGCAAGATTTGCAAATGCGAAAGGTGTGCGCTAACCCGCCGAAGGTTTGGTCAGACGAGCAGAAGGAACACCGTGTGGCGATTTGCCGTGAACTGTTGGGATATTTGGAGACCGATCCAAATGTTCTGAACAGAGTGATAACCGATGACAAAACTTGGATCTTCGAGTACGATCCGGAAACCGAAAGGCACAGAAACGCATCTCTTCGACCAAAAAAAAGCTCGCATGAGCAACTCAAAAGGGAAAACGATGTTAATTGTCTTCTTTGATGCAAAAGGTGTGGCCCACAAGGAGTTTTTACCCACTGGCGAAACAGTAAAAGGCAAATTTTACGCAGAAGTGCTCGAATGTTTCAGGATGTGGGTCCGCCGCGTCCGTACCAAGATTGCCGATACATGGATGCTTCATCATGACAACGCGCCCAGTTACACGTCGCTAATTGTGAGGGAGACACTGGCCAAACACAACGTGACAACGCTGCCCCAATCACATTATAGATGTGGCTCCCCCGGACTTTTTTTTGTCCCCTCGGATCAAGAGGAGCCTGAAAGGACATCGTTTCGGGACGACTGAGGTACACCAAAAGGATTCGACGGAGTGTTTGAATAGCCTTGCAGTTGTGAACTTCCAGGGAGCGTATGAAGACTGGAAAAACCGCTGTCATATTTTAAAAATTATTAAGTTACTCTTCAATAAACGCTGTTTATGACCTCAGTCTCGATTCTTATTGGGCAAACCCTGTATATTTCATGTTTCATATAATATATTTTCATTTATACATTTCTTTTACATGTTATGTTTGAAATTACAGAGAATAATTGACTACTAATAGAATAGTTACAGAAAATGTATAAGTAATTTTATAGTTACAGAAACGAAACTAAATATGATAAAAATTGTTATTGAATATATAAAGTTAATAAAACTTTTTTCTGGTCGGTTACAACACGAAACGGAGGCATAAAATAAAAACAAAAATCTGGCCTAAATAATTCTGTAGTTTCAGCAACATACTGGGGTTTTTGCTCTTGGTATTTTATCTCGAACGACGAAAAACACTTATATCCACTTAAACGTCGAAGAAAATGTCGATGTGAAAGACAAAAACATTTTTGACGGATTCTAATCCTGAAGTTGCATTGATCCGTGTCTAAGGACTCAATTTTTGTTAACCAGCAGCATTTAGATGTTCTATACATATATTTGATGGATGAAAAACAGTTATACATTGTATTTATTTTAATTAATTGCCCGGAGAAACATTTTGTTAGGTTGTTCTTTTGATGTAACATGTTATTTTATCTTCTACTTTATCAATCTATATAATCTATTGCAATAACATGGTGATATTTCCTGCTAATGCCTCTTAATACTATTAATGTCAACAGATCGTTTAGTTAAACTAAAAATGTAAGATGCATAAAATATCGGATAGTCCGGAAAGTTCGTAGGGATTTTTTTAAGAGAAAGAGAAACGCAAATAGTTTGTGTAAATATTTATTTAGTGTATTATTAACAACTTTTTGTCAACATGGTAGTAGGTCCATAATATATTTTTGCTAAAAAATAACCTCTTTATTGCCAAAAAATATAAACAAGTTGTTTTTCACCTCAATTTCCGTTTTGAAAGATTTTCCATTTAAACAATTTTGGAGGGAGAAGAATAGATGGTAATCCGAGGGTGGAATATCCGGTGAGTAGGGTGGATGGGATAAAACATCCCAATTGAAGCTCACAATTTTGCCAGATCCTGATTGAAACGTGTGGTCGTGCATTGTCATGATGAAACACGACGCCTTTCTTGTTTGCTTATCATGCTGGTTTTCTTCAATTGCTGCCTTCAGCCGATCTAATTGTAAACCGTAGAGGTCGGTGTTGATGGTATGATTGCGTGGAAGAAGCTCAAATTGTATGGGTCTCTTCCAATCCCATCAAAAGCAAAACATAATTTTCTTCGAGTGAAGGCCGCCTTTCGCCGTTCTTAATACCGCTGACCCTAACAGGCGCATGTTTTTTCGTTATACGTTATTGTACACAATTCACTTTTCACCAATAGTTATCATCAGTTTCAGAAATGACGCCTCAGATTATTTTTTCGCCAAAAGATTGTAGGAAAATATTCAGTCCAGCAGATATAGCTTACTAAATTCGTGAGGGACCGACATATCGTATCATATTCAATTGCCTGAATTATCTATTTGCCAATATTTAACTTATCTGATCTCTCGCGGACCGTGATGTGTATGTTTTCGGATATTATATCAATGCTTGAAGGGCGACCAGAGCGACGCCGATCTTCCAGGTGAAAAATCACCGCCCCTGAACCGACCAAATCACTTTTGCATTGTGGTCTCCCCAACTGAACCCACTCCATAAACAGAACAAATATTGTTTTGTTTGGACGGCGTTCTTGCTCTTTTTGAAACTTAAACTAAAGGCAAATCAAAGCGAATCTAAACTTAAACATTGTCAATACCACAGAAATAGTCATATGTTAATAAACATTACTAATCCAACACATATTTTTGTTTTCAAGCTTTAAAAGAGCAACAAATGGAAAATCCCTACGAACTATACGGACAACCCGATATTAATAGGATAAGTCCGAGGGAGATGGCCGTAAGGCCGTATGGCCAACTCAAAAAAAAAATTCTACAAACACTCGCTAAGTGTCGCTAGCTATCACTTCGCTTCAAGTCGTGCGTGAGAACACCTGCGAGCAAAAATATTTGCGAATAAAATACCAAAAGTAAGTAAAATCCACCTGTTTTCTTTTGCCTAGTGTGAAAATCAGTTAAAGTGTTCATATTAGTTGTGGTTGTGTAGTTTTTGAAAAATGATGTGTTTTTAAGTAATTTCAAAATAGTTTATGAGTAGTGCTTCAACATAACCACATAACCTGAAAATAATCACAAGGGCTCATAAATTTTGCCACGTTGCTGGTGTGGCCATCTCTCCCGGAAAATTAAGAAAGATTGCCACATTCGGTCAGAGTGTGATGGCCATAGTATTACTAGTTATGTTTTCATGTTTTTTGAACTAAGGCAAACATGTTTGTTCTAATTTCAGATGCCAAATAAATACCAAAGAAAAGCATTAGCAATCCGAGGAAATTGGAACGAAGAATCATTAAAGACCGCAATAGCCGTTTTGAAAAATGGTAAAATGTCAGTTTATGCAGCTGCTAAAGCCTATCAGATTCCAAAGAAAACCAAATAAAGGAGTTTCAAAAACAATAATAACAAAAATGGACCTATGGAACCAACTTCCTTTGTTGGCGAAGAAAATGAAAAGAAGCTTGTAAAACAAATTAGTCATGCAAGCGAATGGTTTTCCTTCAACGATTGATGATATCAGAAAGTTCGCTTATCTGCTGGCTGAACAATTAAATTTAAAACACAGATTCGATAAAAAAACTGAAAAAGCAGGCTATTTAAATAGGAACCATAATATTGCAATCAAAAAGTCAGGTGTTTCCTTAGCGCGATCGACTGCTGTAAACAAATCGGAGATAGATGCTTATTTTAAACTTCTGGAAAATGTCTTGATAGTCGACAACGTGATATTAGAACCAAGTCACATGTCGGTCTTCAATATGGACGAGATGGGACTCCAATTGAATAACCGCCTTGAATATGTACTTGCTAAGAAGAGGTGAACTGTTATAGCCTGTTATAATGCTGAAAGTACATTTTTACCCCCTGCTTGGATCATGAAGGGTAAAAATAAAAAAGCTGAGTTTGAGAATGGAATGCCTCCTGGATCGAAGATTTTTATGTCTGAGAAGTCTGCATACATAACTTCAACCATATTTTTGGAATGGTTGAAAACACACTTCGTCCCAAAGAAGCCTGCAGGGAAAGTTCTTCTGTTGTTGGATGACCATTCGACTAACTGTAATTCTGTTGAAATGTTGGAATACGCAGAACAAAATAACATAGTTTTGGTAAAAAGTATTCCTAAGAAGAACGTAAAAAAAGAAAACAAGACTGAGAAAAATAAAACACGACTGAGAAAGACAAAGAAAAACAGTAGTGCCACACGAAAGAAAAAATCCTTAAGAATGATATCTGACAGTAGCGACGATGATGAATAGCCAGTTTTATGCGATGCATCAGATTAAGAGGGTGAAGGGAGAGAAGAAGATAACTGTGTGGGCTGTGGAGGGAATTATTTCGAAACACGTCTTCTCGAAGACTGGCTTCAGTGTATCATTTGCCAATATGGGTGCACAAAAAATGCACTGAATTTGACATGTGTTCAAAATGTGGCCAAAGGAAAAAAACTAACACTCAAAAAATGCACGCTGAAAAAAGAAAAACAGTAGAATTAAGTACTGGCCAATTCTCCCAGACACTGAGAGATGGCCTATTGTGATTTTTAAATTTTATTATGTTTAAGGTTGATCCTGTTAGAAGTGATTATATTTTTGTTAATTAACCTGTAGTATGACATTCAAAGTTTAATTACAAATAATAATTATAATCTACATACATGTAGTTTTATTTTAAGTGGACCTTGAAAAAACCATGGCCAACTACCCCGGACTTACCCTAATGTATATAATACAGGAATGGAAACTAACAGATAAAACTGATAAATAACTAAACAATCATCGACAAAACTGTATAAAGATAAAATTAGTTAGATGTTCCAGAACACACCTGAGGCAATAATAATCATATTCAATGACCTGAAGGAAACATTACCCTCCTATCGGGTACGCAGCACTCCAAAACATTCCTACGATTGTTCTATGAACCGTAAAAAGACTCTCTCAAAGTATTTTTATCACAGATCAGTACCCTTAAGTTACCATGGTGATCATTTAAGCATCAGTGCACAAAAGGTTTACAGAAGTCAACGACTTCAAGCTTTAACTTTAAACAACTTTCGTTGAAACTATGTCAAAATAAATAAAATAAATGGAAATTCTAAAATATAATAAAAACACTTAAATTTATATGTTTAAGATAAATAGGTGTTTAAAATAAATTTTGATCAGCTACTATATATTATACGAGAAAAACATTCATGATACTTTTAATATAAAACAACATTCAAGCAATAAAAAATGGTTAATGAAAATATCCATTCTTTTACGCATTTTCATTGCATTAATTTGCATACATTCGGCCAGTGATCATGTTTCATTACTATATAATATCTTTGGTCTTACTTTTTTTTACTACTTCTGTTTTCATATTCGTTGGTATTTATTTCTTGCATAAAAATGTGTTCCCAAAAATCATATTGAAAAATTTTCCTGCTTTCCCCATTCTCTTATCTATTTCTTTTTCTATTTTGCCATTACCTTGAATTATCGTTCCTAAATACTTATAATTTTTAAGATGTAGTATTTCTTTAACTTTCAATGTTATTTTATGAATTTTCTGTTATTTTTGATATGTCATGCTGTTTATTTTATTTACATTTATTTTCATATTTATTTTATCTAAGGGTTTATGTAATAGATTTTTTTCTAAATCAGTTATTATTACCATGTCGTCTGGAAACATCAATTATTTCCACTGTATTTCTTTCTTTTTCCAATATCCCAACTTTAAGGTTTTCATCTCTTTTTTCGGTTCTTTTAGGCTCCGTCTAAGCCAATTGAAAATAATACAGAGCTCAAAACACATCTTTGTTTCACTCCTATTTTCGTTATATATTCTTTTGATTCCCCATTGTTTATTATTATTTTGGTTATATTTATACATATTCTTTATTATTTCTATCATCTTTCCTACTATTCCTTTTTTTCCAGTTCTTTCCTACTATTGCTCTTTTTTCCAGTTCTTTCCAAATATCTTCCCTTATCTGGTCAAATGCCTTCTCTAGGTTTATAAAACAGTCATACATATCTCTATTCAGTTATTTAATAGTATAATTTTATTAATTACAACAATGTGCATCCAACATTATCTCTAATTATTCTTTTTTTTGCAGTCTGTTACCCAAATTCCAAGATTCAATAAACGAATTTATTATTCACTCATTAATGTCCAGTCTTATGACCATTCACAAGGTGAATATCTTAAATGATGTTATACCAAAAATATTTACTTTACAAGAACGTCACTTAAATATAGCCGAAATGATATAAAAAACTACCATAAACTTTTTAAGTATCCCTCGTAACTCGAGGCAAATAAGTAATAAAACTTTTAGGCAATAGAATAACAAATGGACAAAAATCAGATGCCTTCTAGTGTACATATATAACAAAATGAAATTTATTATTCTCACAGTTAAAGTTTACTGGCTTTTTTATTCGGTGAGTCACAAACAAAACAATAATATAATAAGTTATGCCCCCACAAGTTGTTATCGATCTGTTTTTAAAGATATCTTAGAATATATGAAACTGAGTTTCAGTAAAATAATAGCAAAAATAAAAATCGAAAAAGTACATGTCATATAATGTTTTAAAATGTCAATACAGAATATATTGAGTCTTTCCATATATAATAATAGTTTAAAAAAAAATTAAAATTCAACAAAATATGTAACATATATAGCGCTGAATATTGCCAACAGCTTCTATTTTCAACAAAACAAGGATCCAAAACATACAGCTTATGTAGTAAAATAGTGGCTAGCTTATAACGTGGTATATCAGTTAAACACCTCACTCACCTGACCTAAATCCTATAGAAAATTTGTGGAATGAACTAGAGCGGATCAGGAGCGAATCAGAAAACATTACATTTCAAGCAAAAGTCAATTGAAGAATTCACTTGAATTGAAAATTCTTCTACGAGAATGGACGTTCTTAGGGCAAGAAATTACGCAAAAACTAGTTCACTCCATGCCAAACCGTATAAGAGAAGTTACCAAGAGAAAAGGACTTCCTACAAAATATTAATTTTGTATATGGTTCTTTCATTAGGTGACTGTGTTAATTCTTTTGACCATTCAAGTTTTGACATTATATTAATTTTAAATTTATTTTATCTGTTTAACAAAGTTTAACAAATTTTTTTTTGCATAAAATTTAGATTTTGGTGGGAGTTATAAAATAAACAACTAATTACATTTTTTACGTTTGCATGTTGAAAAAATATATTTTTATTTAAAACATGTGCCAGGCCAATACTTTTGTCTCCCACTGTATGTGTAGTTTCTGATCAAAAACGACTTCAAGTAAAACTTTCTAACCAACATTTGGACCTTTTTCGAAAGAATAAAATTGATTTTAAAGGTCGTTTTGTAACTATGGATGATACTTGGGTTTACCACTATTATCCTGAACTGCGACAACAAACCGCAGAGTGGACTAAGCCCGGTTGTTCAGCTCCGAAGCAGCCAAAGTGATTAAAATCGACCAAAAAGGTTATGGCATCAATTTTTTGGGATGCAAATGTATTTTGTTAATTGATTACTTTCAAACCGGTAAAACAATAATACGACACTATTACTTACCTTTTTACAAACCTTTTGGATTAATTGGATGCGACAATTCATGAGAAAAGACCTGATTTACCAAAGAAAAAAATTATTTTTCATCAAGACAATACACCGATTCACAGAGGTGTTTTTGCAATGGCCAAATTGAAGAAGTTACCCTACGAATTGTTGGACCCCTAGAGAAGTTACACCCCTCTGACTTTCATATGTTCCCAAACCTAAAAAAATACCTACGTGGCAAGCGTTTTTCATCAAATGAAGAAGTTATAGCAGCGGCAGGTGAGTATTTTGGAGAACTTCCAGAAAATCAGTTCAGAGATGAAATAAATGAATTGCAGAACCGCTATATATACATACTTCCCACCCTTTTATTTATGACTCTATCACTTTCTCTATCTCATATTGTGACTTTATCTCACCAATAACAGCGGTTGGATTTTATCTACGATGTCAATTCGTAGGATCTCTACGATTTGACAACAACTAAAAGATAATTTTTTAGTGTGTCCGAACGCAATGCTTGCAAATTGTCGATAGTTGTTATCAAAATCAGTGTTCTGTGCGTCAGACTTATAGAGCACTTCGTGATGTATTCACCAAATTATCGACAAATTCCGAACGCATTTCACACAGCTCGATATTAAAACAAAAGGAAGATAACTTCATCAGTGTTGATGAAGATCCATATTTATTAATTCGTCGTCGTTCGCAGGAAGTTCGATTTGCAAAAATAATTCGTTAGTTTTTTGCAAAAATAAACAAACACCATTCCACAACCACCATATTCGTCAGATATTGCACCGTGTATTTTTCCTATTTCTTCGATGGAAGAAGTGACTTTGGAGACGGCGTTTTGGCCCCATATCAGTCATTCAACAGAGTTTGCTGGCCGCTGGAAAAGAAATAAATACCAGAAGTCGAGTATAAAAACTGTATCCAAAACTGGAAAAAAACGTTGAAATAAGTATGTTACAGTGAGAGGAGATTACTTTGAAGGAAACAAAATAATTTTTTATAAATAAATATGATGGATGATCACAGTAGAATTTCATTAATGTCTTAAATGAAAAGAAACACAATCTTCCAATTTACCACATAAAAACCGTATGATTTGTTTGATGCAAAAAGTATTTACCTGTCTTCATATTTTATGAATTGTAGCCTCAGCCAAATAAGCCGAACAAGTGGGATTGTCGAGCAAGACAAAATTTTCATTAAAATGAAATGTACAGTGGATTTAGTATATGGTCGGGGTCTGCTACCCTCTCTCTTCCACTTTTTGCGAATAATTTTAAAATGTTTTCACGGGTCATTGTCGCGGTCTTCTACCGTAAACAATCTGAATCATTTCAAAAGTTTCTGACACTTTTATCAAACTTAAAACAAAACTTAATGTTAGCGCGCGTTGCTTCATTGTTGTGTTTTCGACCGAGGCTCCAAAGGTATTGTTTTGTTTTATGTCATTACAAATGAACAACAGATACTAGGGCCCTAAAATTTCTTGCGGTAAAAGCTTAATGCGCTATTATACACGGGTCGTTCGAAAAGTTCTCGGTCTGACAAAGGAAATGTAAGATGTTTGAAAAGTTTTTAAAACACTTTTAACATTTCAACATAATGCTCATCTTGCAATTCAATACATTTGGACGAATGATGTTCCAACTTTGATATGTGAGTATTTAGTCTAAAAAACCCTTATTGCTCAGAAGTGAAACATAATACTTCCGGGTATTATGAAATAATTCTGTTTCACACCACGAATCAGAATCACACCACGAGAATCCCAAAAAAATCGAGCTATGATTTTTCTTGTCAATAAAACGTTTTCATTTTCTTTGGTGCACTTTCACTTACTTCTACCCACTTTTAAGATTGCTACTTCATCTTTGTCATATAATACTGAATTCATGTTGGTTCCACTATTACAAAACGCTGAAGAAACTCCACAAAATCATATTCAAATAAGTCTATGTTCCATCGAGTGGGAAGCTTTTTCAAACCATTGTAAAATATAGTTGACACGGTTTATGTGTTTACAACGTCACCAAACTAGAGTACCTTCTGTCGCCGATTACACAGGTCGACATGATTTTTGTAATATTGATGAGAATGCTCTTTTTACATTTCATTAAAACAACTTTTCACAAAAATGGCCTAGCACTTCCCATTTTCAAGTACTTGCTTCTCCTTTATATCATGGGGTATTTGAAATTATATTTACCTGATTTTGGAGTACAAATGTAAGAAGTACTTTGGTACAAACTATTGCTCTTTTTTGTGTCTGTGGGACAGTAGGACAAAAAAGAACAGTACAGTAAAAAAGATTGGCCTCATAGACCATTGGCCTTCTTTTGAACCTGGTACTTCAGACATAAAATATTATCCCCTTATTAACGCAAAAAAGGTGCTTCTTCCGCCTCTCCATATTAATCTTAGACTAATGAAAAACTTTGTCAAAGCCATGGACAAAGAAGGTAATGGTTTCAACAACCTAAATGAAATATTTCCTCAATTAAGTGATGCAAAACTAAAAGAAGGCATATTTATTGGACCTCAAATAAAGAAGCTTCTAATTGATTTCCGTTTTCAATAATAATTAAATGAAAAGGAATGGCAGGTTGGAAGTGTTTTGTAAGTGTAATGAAAGGATTTATGGGCAACAAGAAAGATGAAAACTATAAAAACCTCATAGATGAACTCTTGAAAGCCTATGAAATACTAAGGTGTCGCATGTCCTTAAAAATGCATTTTTTACACCCCCATTTGGTTTTTTTCCGGAAAATTTGGGTGCAGTAAGCGACAAACAAGGACCCGCCATCGACCCCCTGTAACAAAACAATTGTACCTGTTAAAGTAAGTAGCTTATAATTTTCGGATCTAGGACTACAAAATACTACATATACATCTATTTTCATAAATGTTACCTCAAAAAAGTTTAAATTTATTGACCTGTGTTATTTGATGACTTTCGATGCTATGGAAATGAATCACCCTGGGGGAAAACGTGAGTAAGGGTTATGCAAGAATAGTGTTCATGGGTATCTGGTGAAATATAAGAAATTTGGTGCCTTACATGTTGCTAAATTATAAGTAAACTATTATTGCAAAGATATATCAACAAGAACTTATACTAGCGGCAGAAGCAGTAATTTTGCTGCAGAACGGTAAATCCAATATCGAAAAAGTAATAATATCAAATATCGATTAATGTCCTCTGTGGATTGGACCCACTCCCCAGTTGTTGCTCATGTGCTCTTTTCCCAATATATATATATATATATATATATATATATATATATATATATATATATATATATATATATATATATATATATATATATATATATATATATATATATATATTTATACATTGGGGTGTCGATCAGTTCGTTCTGTGAAGAGTCACGATGTTTCGCCAAAATCTCATTTGGCATTTTCAAATGATGTCTGCTTCGAGTAAAGAGTCCAACTGGCAGTTGAAAGTTCACTCGAAGCAGACCACACTTGAAAATGCCGAATGAGATTTTGGTCGAATGTCGTGACTCTTCACAGAACGATCAGATCAACACCAGGAATGACCAAAAAGCGTCTCCCAAGACACTTCCATACTTTGCAATGCGCGGTCCATACGTGCAATATTTTCAGCACTATTTTTGAACCTCTTTTGTTTTGAACCTCTAATTATTGAAATTGCTTGAATAAACGATAAATTGTCTTTTTATGAGACACTGGACGATTAGAATATTTTCGTCTAAATTCATGTTGCGTTCCAATAATTGAATTATTGTTTTCAATATAAATTAAAACAATTTCACTGCGTTTTTTAGCGTATATTAATCCGTAATAAAACTTGCACATCTGCACTACACAATACCCAACCTAAGGTGTGACAAATACCATATTTCGAAAAAAGGAATGGCGCCAAAACAAAATGATGCGTGATATTTACCCCACCCTTTCGTAGAGTTCACGAAATACAAAATTTAAAATATCAAAAAAAATATATCATGATTATTCCAAATATATAGGTTTCATAATATTTTCCCTAAAAAATATAACATTTAGTTTTTGTAATATACTATTTTATACGTGCAGGAAATCATTGAGTCAATTATTATAGAGTCGCAATCCTATTTGTTCATTTTCATCCATATTTTATATATTCCAGGATGAGAACAATAATCCTGCTTTTCGCATTGCAGCTTTTATTCAGTACAAAACACAATTGGAACATGCCGTTTGAATTAAAAAAAATTTATTCCACTGGAAAAGGTAGACTGTAGTAAATTAAATGCGCATGAATATTTATAAAGCTTATTTTTATTATTTCAGTTATGTAACGTTATCAGCATTGATTATTTAAGTATCCAAATTTATTTATAATATAAACATCATATCTTTGTGATATAAACATCACATTATTGCAACATTAATATTAACAAAAATAGATTTGAAGTCAGAGCAGTCAGATAGTCAGAGAAAGCGACCACAGATTTTTGAATGCTTGGGAAAAGTCTAATATAAACATATATAAATGATAAATTACACAGGTCTACAAAATAAAAAAAAAAAGAATTTGAGAGAGAGAACTTTTTATTGGGTGAACAAAGCGGCTACACGAAATTTCCATGTTTTCTCAGTTTGTGAGATAGCAGAGCTAATAGCGAGCATTGTATTAAAACAAACTGGCCTGAAAGAAAAGACTTGATAGTTGAGAAACAAAATGTCATAAATACAGCGTTAGTTACTAGAGCAAAATTAATTTTGCCTTCATTTCAATTTGCTTCATATAAAATTGGGACTAATGAAACAGTATGTCAAATCACTGGATACAAATGGTTCCTGTTTTAATTATATATCGAGGAAATTTCCTGGTTTGAGCAAGGAGAAACTTTGACATTTTCGATGGATCGCAAATTAGGCCTTTGATGAAAGATAACAATTTCGTGCATTCAATGAATGATGGAGGATCATTACCCTGGTTTTCTTGCGACAATGTTATAAAAAAATTCCTAGGGTATTATAAGTCCGAAAATTATCGCGAATTAATGCAAAACATGCTGGAAAATTTCAAAAAGCTTAGATGTAACATGAGCCTCAAAGTTCTCTACCTCTACAAGGATAGCGATTTCATCAGGACCTAAAAAATTTGGAAGAAAGGTACCAGGGTCAACGGGATAAACACGTGATGGCTGATTACTGTTGGATTACCATGCGTGAGTGCCTGAAAAGTGCCTGGAAAAAACTCACTCGAAAAAATCACGAAAAGAAGCTTTCTCCTTGTTCAATGATGTAACAAAAGGTAAAAAAATATAAAATAATCGTGTTTTTTTGACACCTACCATATCTCGAAAACTACACGTACATTTCAAAAATATATGTACCGTTAGAACCAGCATAACAAGCATATTCTAAACCAGTTTTAGTCTTTCCGGTATCAAATCCGCTGTAAACATGTGCTATAATATTAAACAGAGAAAAAATAGAATGGTAAAAATAAAAATAAATAATAAAGGAGACGAAAAAACTACACTAAAGGTTGCCTCAAGAGATTCACTTGCAATCTGACATTTGTTGGTATCGCCAATCACATTTATGCAGCCCCATATGATATTTATGAACACCCATTCCGAAAATGGATAAAAATGTACTAATTCATCGAAAAATACGGAAATGTTTTAGTACACAGACCTGTCCATCTCGTAATGCAATTGGTCATTTTATCAACCGATTAAAATGGATTGAATCTCTTATGAATATGCAAATGCCAACACGTAGTCGATCAATGGAAAATATTGCAACAATGAGCGAACGCGTTGTGTGTAAAGCAGTTTCGTCACCATTCGCAATAATTGAACCTTTTCAGGACTCAAAACGTTTTTAAAAAATATATACTCCACACGGTAGAAAAACTCGAATAGTACCTCAGACTTCCAAACTATATGCATAATCTTACAATACAACATTAGAATTACTATGGTATAACAAAAGTTTTTGAGATACTCAGTTCTTCACTGTTTAAAAAAATTATACTTAGAGGTTATTCCTGGAAGTAGAGACCGTTGTTTTCGATTACCTCAACCCATCTTTGAACAAGTAACTCTATTCATCGTCGGTACCACGATGAGTCTTTGGAGGCGAAAAACTCGTCGCAGCCCGTTTTTACCTCTTCTTCAGTCCTGAATTTTTTTTCCGCACAAATGATCATCCTACGGAACGGATTGGGGCTGAATGTTGGATACGGGAGATATGAAATGGATATGAATGGAGATGTGAAATATGTGCTCTTGCGTTATCTTGCTGCAGAAGGACTTTTTTACGGTTGACGAAAGCTGAATATTTTTCAGCCAGAACAGCGTATACTCGCTCAAGTTGAACTGTGTAGAGTTCTGAATTTATCACCCTACCATCAGGAACCAACTCAAAGTAAATTATTCCTTCAAAATTCCATCAAAACTTTCAGCAATACCTTTGATGAATTGAAAATCAGTAGGGTTTTTGAGGATAGGTTTTCACACTTCAACCTGCCGCGTGGCTTGTTGCGAGGGATGCTTCTATCGCTCTGTAGCACCTTTAGCCTCGCATATACCACTTAAAGATAGTATGGAATACTCCTGATACCACTGAACATTTCCTAATAGCTATTCTAGGATTTACAGATACATCTGCTCTTAAAACGTCGGCATCGAGAGACTCAGGTATACTATTATACTACTATTATATTACTATTATACTACTATTATACTCAGTATACTATCTGAGTCAGGCGCTTTGAAGCGTTTTTTAAAATAATGTCTTAAAATTGCCTTAGTTTTGCGATTTATTTCAATAATTTTAACCTCATTTGTTAAAAACGGTCGACAGAATATTTCGTAGTAAAAATAGTTTAATACTGATTACTTTTATAATATCTTAGTAATATTCGACAAAATGTTAAACATTCGTTTAGAGTGCCTTAGATCAGAAACAATTAACGCTGATTAAATGAATGACTTGGAATTCATTCTACATATTGGAAGAAAAGTTGTTTAATGCAACTGTAATCATCACGTACTTTTCTGCTTACCTAATATTTTGATAATCAATAAATCATGCAAATTTACTTATTACTATAAGAAAAAAATTATATTGAAAATTCAACGAACATAGCTAAATAATATTTAATAACATTGTTTTCCTGTAGAATAACTTTGATATCGGTCCACGTTTCAGTGTGCACAACATATTGTGATCAATCAATCACAAATTTAATAAATTTCATCCCAAGCCGGTAGAGCGGCAAAAACATATTTATTATTTTTAAGGAAACTTTTTAATTAAAACCCATGAAAAGCAGAATCTAAATGATCTATTACAATTGATTTTTTTACGACGAAATTATTACAATATTAACAATTAAGTTTAAAATATAAAAAATTATTATTTTTGTTTATCGTTTGGATATTCCAAAATGAGCCAAAACCAGGTAAAGTTATTACCATCCTTTATCATTTTTCATTTTCATCATTTTTCCTAGTCATGTGACTAGTGTGGTTTCCAAGAATCGAAAGACTTTTATGATGCTAATTAGTATACAACAATTAGTTTATCGGTAGTCATGATTTGTAAACCTGAAAGAAATATTCCAATCAGACTTGGAATATACTTTCTATACAATATACTTTTTGAAGGGAAATATCATCAACTTGATGAATCATCTGGTTTCGGCGAAATAGTTCAGATGAAAATACTTTTAAATTCGACAATGAATTGTTGGAACAAAAGAAATGTAATACGATTTCAAAATAGTGCCTCAATTATAGTTTATGCAGAAGTCAGATTCAATAAAAATTTCGGCTAGATACCATATCATTTTTTTCTAGAGTCCCCATTTTTTTTCTAGGTCCACAAAATAAAAATGGTACCGTTGAAATTTAAACGTAATTTTATTTAAAAGATAGGCAACTTGTACGGGCGAAGAAAGTGATACTTTTGAAGCTACGTCATCAAAACCCCTACATTTTACTCAAGACGTTTTAAACAACTTATCAAAGACCTCGACCTTTCAATCGTAAGATCAGAACTGATGGCATCCAGACTTAAACAGAGGAATTTACTTTCTCCGGGTACTAAAATTACATGTTATCGTACTCGAGAAAAAGAACTGCTTCCGTTTTTTTGCTCAAAAAAATGTTGTTTCTTGTAATGATGTCAGTGGTATTTTATCAAAAATAGGTTTCTTGAACTAATAACCAAATGAATGGAGACTTTTTATAGACAGTTCCAAGCGGAGTTTGAAATGAGTTTTACTACATAACGGCAATAAACATGGGCGGTTCCCATTGCTCATTTCACTAAATTAAAGAAGGAGTATGAAACCATATCTCTTGTATTGGCAAAACTCAAGTACCATGATCATAAGTGGGTTATTTGCGTTGATTTAAAAATGGTAAACTTTCTATTGGTCCAACAAAGCGGCTACACGTAATTTCCATGTTTTCTCTGCTTGTGGTATAGCAGAGCTAAAACCGAGCATTGGATTAAAATAAACAAAAAAATATCATAATTACAACGTTAGTTGCTAGAGAGAAAATAGCTTTGCCTCCATTGCACATAAAATTGAATGCATATAAAAATGAAACAGTATGTCAAAGCATTGTATAAAAATGGTTCCTGTTTTAATTATATTTCGAGGAAATTTCCTAGTTTGAGCAAGGAGAAACTTAAGGCTGGCATTTTCGATGGACCGCAAATTAAGCTTTTAATGAAAGATAACAATTTTGTGCATTCGATGAATGATATAGAATCATTATCCTGGTTTTCTTTCGTCAATGTTATAAATAGTAGTAATAATAGTAGAAATAGTATACAGTATTTCCTAAGGAAATAAAATAAGTCAGAAAATTATTGCGAATTGGTGCAAAACATGCTGGAAAATTTCAGAAAGCTTGGATGTAACATGAGCATTAAAGTTCACTATCTCCACAATCATTTGGACAAATTTCCGGACAACCTTGGCTCTTTCAGTGAGGAACAAGGAGAGCGATTTCATCAGGACCTAAAAAATATGGAAGAGAGATACCAGGGTCGATGTTCAATGATGTAACAAAAGGTAAAAAATATGAAATAATCGTTAGAATCAGCAAAACGAGCATATTCAAAAACAGTTTTAATCTTTCCGGCACCAAATCCACTGAAGGCCTGTGTTAATAATGAAAATGGCATATTTCGGCAAGATTCTGCTCGTTAATCATTTATACTAAACTCAAAAAGATTTACCTTTAAAAACCAAATCCTTTTGCTTCAGTTTTTAGACGCGTGTTTCGCTAACCATGTTATCACCATAGGGAATCATTTAAATTGATTTGATGAAAATCATTAGATTGAATAATCTTCCGACTATGTCAATATGGTTAGCGAAACGCGTATCAAGACATTAAAAAAAAGTAATTTCAAATTTAGTGGTAAATGTCTTTGAGTATAATGTTTCGCACCAAAGGTTCCAATAAAATAATTGATATATCCTTTATACTTTATGCAAAGTGTGATAGAGCATTTAAAGTTTACTGTGAGGCAGTGAATATATGTCTATCCCTATGCAAGTGACGCATGCAGGTAGAAATATTATTATTAAAATAAATACTAGGAAAAGTATATAAAACCAAAGATAGGCCAGCTACTTCGATTTTAAAAAATGGCGTTGTATGGAATTGCTGTGCTCCTATGATCTTTAATGCATTACGTTATCTGATCAGCTGATCTATTTTTCATTTCTCGTCACTATCTGCTTCAGGAATGGGCAATTTTCTTAACGTCGTCATCACTGCAACATATCACTTATAGATTAGGTAATTTATTCAGCACCTAATCATTACACTAATAAATATAACCCACGGGAATAATTTTACCATTGAACAGAGTATATTAAATATTGTATACCATTTCCAGTACAGGTTTGGATGAACTTTGTCAACGGCAATCTTAAAAACACTTTAATCAATCCCGGTTAGACGACAACAATGGGGTTCTCATTACAGAATTGAATTTAGTAGGCTACTTCTGGCACACTTAACCTTTTTTATGATTCTTAGCATCTCGTCTCCCTTTTTTCCTTTCAGTTTTTACATATAGACAATTTTATATACTATGTTAGTCAAAAATACAGTCAAAGAAATGTTATGTGAAATCCATCTCCTCGGATACGTAATTGAGTTACATAATATATTGTAATGAATATGAAAGAGAACCTAGTCAAAAAAATATGGTGAAGTACTGGTGAACACATATATTTGCAAATTAACATTTTTCATAAACATTTAACATTGTAAATAAAAAACGAAAATTTTCAATAAAATGCGCAGTTTGAAACAATATATCTGTAAATTCCGATGTTATAGTCTGTTAGTTTATGCGGTAAGAATGTTTTATAGATGTCAATCTACCTGTATTTAAGATTTTCATCTCATAGATTGATAGTCTGCCAATAAGCTTATTACGCTTATCTGATTTCGCTCTTCTGATCCTTCAACTATTGGAATACGATCCTCATCTGCTTTTCGGGACCACTCGCACTTTCCATTGGCAGAATGTTACAACTATCAATAATTGGGAGTAAGAATACCACAAAATTGAAGAGATGAGAAATGAGAGATAAGCAGTCTGTCAGAGAATGAGACTGAATGGAGTATGATGGAGTAAGATGGCGTTACTCGTCAAACTCGTGGACTTTTTTGCTCGTCATACAAGGCAATACACCTACGCAAATTACGAATTTGCGTAGGCGTATTGTCTTTCCAATGCAAGAATTTTTAATTCATCTTTACGGAAACACTAACATCGACTCACATAAATGATTGTTAAACAATTACTGAGCATCTGATATGGTATATGGCATATGATATTTTCAAGGTTATCTTTCAACACATGCGCGTTGAAGCAGTAAGGACATCAAGAAAGCGATGAACGAGGGATACCTACCAGATAATCAGTGGAAGGAGGCGGAGTGTGAAGAAAGGAAAAATGCCTTCAATATATATATATATATATATATATATATATATATATATATATATATATATATATATATATATAATATGTAATATTAGATTTCTTTGGACAGCTTCCAATGAGACAACAGTAGTTGAATGTCAAGTACATTCAACCGCTGGGTTCCACAATCTCATGTGGAACACACAGCAACCTGCGTCTCCGCCCAAATGAACATTTTTGTTTTGTTTTTGTGATGGGAAGTCGGCAAGAGTATAGGTTGCTGACAGTGGATGGGGTCTCTCTATTCTTGACGGGAGAGCATGTGTCGGTACCCTGACGAGCCTGAACATCTAGAGGCGAAACATGTGCCCTCCAATTGCAGGGATGGGTGGGGCTCATTCCCGGTTAAGCACCTAACAGGATAGCATCTATATATATATATATATATATATATATATATATATATATATATATATATATATATATATATATATATATATATATATATATATATATATATATATATATATATATATATATATATATATATATATATATATATATATATATATATATATATATATATATATATATATATATATATATATATATATATATATATATATATATATATATATATATATATATATATATATATATATATATATATATATATATATATATATATATATATATATATATAAACAATATATAATATATATATTGAAACACCATGTTGAAGGTATGGACCGTAATCTGCCACGCTGGTCCAAAGCGGGTTGGCATATTTTGGATCATGTTAGTCTAAGGCCTCTGCTTTGACCTGTCCGCCAGGAGTGACCCTCCCAGGAGCATAGACTCCAGACGGCATAGCTCAAAGCTTCAATGCCCTACTCAAACACCTTTACCACGTCAAGGTCTGATCCACAAAGGGAATATATATATATATATATATATATATATATATATATATATATATATATATATATATATATATATATATATATATATATATCCTTTACTAAATTAGTTTTATTAAATAAGTGATCATAAGATTTGAAGTAGAGATTTAATATTATTAATTGTTGTTCAAACGTAGATAACTATTACATATTATAAATAATTTACATCATACATATATATATATATATATATATATATATATATATATATATATATATATATATATATATATATATATATATATATATATAATTACTATAACGAGACCATTAGTAATGTTATAATAAAAGATAAAAATAATCTTTAAATACATTTGCTTATTTACTGATTTCCCCACATATTAACAATGTTTCACGTGCACGCGATTGATGAAAAATATTCAATATAATAATATTGCGATTGGCATTTCAATTAAAGCCATTTATATCAAACGGAAAATAAATTTATTATTTTTACAATTCGGCTGTACCAATTTTTTTTCTACTGAAAATCCAAATATTTCCATATAACTCCATTCTACATTATTACATTTTTTATTTTAATGCGTCATCTTTCAGTTTCAAAAAGAGCTATAATATAAGAGCTTACTGTAAACTGTTTTACTAACACTGTTTTCTTTTAGCCTTTCAGCCGCTGCGGAATGTCAGGACACGTGTCTATTGCTTTAGGAGATAATGCCGTTTCGTACAGTACTTCTAAGAAAAACTTCCAACAATTCTGTACCGAAAATGATACAGATTGAAGGAAACGAACTACCCGTATAAGATATGTGAGATATGTGCTAAGATATGTGAATAAGATCTGTAACGAGAAGTGCATCCTGTACGCTAATTTAAAGAGGCGAAAACCGTAGGTTAATCCTGGTGAGCCTACAAATAGTACCGTAAAATCAAATATCAACTCCAAAAAAGTGTTGCTGAGTAGGATCAGCTGAGCGTCGTACATTATGAGTTTCTTCAATCTGGTCAAATGGTCACTGCTAACCGTTATCAGCAGGAACTAATTCGTGTTAATGACGCTCTGGAGAAAAAGCATTATACCGGCAAGAGAGAAAGGAAAATCATTTTGCTTCAGGACAATGAAAAAAGGAACCCTAAAAATGATTCACCGAACTCCTTGGCATTTTCATCTCTTCCGATCCCTGCCACATCACCTGATTGACAGCCGCTTCATATCTCTTGACGAAATTGAAACGAGCCCCAAAGGAGCTAATTTTTTTCGATCTAGGATTCGACAGCTGCCTCGAAGTTAGCGAAATTATATAAAAGTTTTGTATTTCATTACTTTTTTCGTAAATAAATATCAAAAATAGTCAAAAAAGGCCGGTAATTAAGTGGAGAACCTAATACATTATTACTCCTTCGCTATTATCAATAAATAATATAGCTTTAAAAGCTAATACTGTAATCCTCTCATCATAAATCCTTTTAATTAGCCAGGTTTTCAAGTTAGCCCTTGGGTCATTACTTATATTAATTGAATTTATACTAGAAACGGGGCTGGGAATTGGAAGTATTGAGAGTTCTCTAACTGACCTCAATCTCATCGTACACTCTAGTTTGATGCTTTATATAATTTTTTTGTGACAAATATTCTGTTCTCACAGCTGAATTGCATTTTGAGATCCAAAATATGTATCTTAAAATTCTGCTTCAGATATTGTTTCTAATATATAAGGTCATGTATTTCGTTTGAAGGTTCTGTAATTTTAATGTACAAAGTTCTTGTAAAGTTACAGCCCCACGATATTATATTTTAAAATTGATTTAAATGTAGATTTAAATAGAATGATTGAGATAAGTTCATCGTAATGCAGACCTTCTAGAACAACTGTCTTTCCTAAAAAGTTGAAACTTATCAACATATAACTTTTGGCTCTGGAAACTTTGTTTATCTCAATTACAAACAGATTTCCAATAAGAGTGTCAGAAGTTTGAAACGTAATAGCGGCAACACTGTTTGAAATGTAAATGTCACTCATAGACTAGGAAAGTTACACTATTCAACAACGCGTAGAATTAGGAAGGCGACCTCCACCTTGAGGACAAAATATTTTTTTCCGACGAAGCGCGGCTTAATAGGTTTGTGAACAAACATAACCCTAGGATTTGGCCCGATGAAAATCTTCCAGTGATTAGGAGTTATCTCTTCATCATCAAAAATTCATTGATGTAATTATTGGACTGAAGAAGTGATAGGACCATATTTTTTTTAAAATAATGATGGAAATCGTGTTAGTGTTAATGGTGAATAATATATTTGGTTTGAACATATAAATGTGAATATAAACAATGTTTTATTTCACACATCTCGCGAGACAGCCGATTTATTGCAAGGAAAGTTTCCTGGACACGTTATCTGTCGAATGACACGTTATCTGTCGGCAATGTCAACTGACCAAGATCATGCGATCTTGGACTTGGACTATTTTAACTTGTGACATTATGTTTAATCTCAGCTTTATCCAAATAAAACCTGAACAATTCTTGACCATAAACAAAACATTCAGGCCGTCATTGAAAATATACCACTCCATATGTGTGAAAGTGTAAATGAAAAATTAGGTCTCTAGAATCCATTTGACTAGACGAAGTCGAGAGGGACATTTGAACAACATTATTTTCCAAATACAATGCCATTATTTGTTTTTTTAAATAAAATAAAAATTACCGGTTTATTACTTGTAGTTATTATCGTACCGCATTTTAAACTTCTGACACTCTTATTGGACAACCATATATAATGATGTAGTCTCATCTAAATTATTTTCTAATTACGATAAAAACAACATTTTACTTCAAATTTTAAAATGTAAACTAAAATTTATCAAAAAAACGAAATCGATATTAACAAAATATAAATTGAAAAACAACTCAAAATGATGTTAACACGAGTGTAAACGTAAAAACGCGTAAACAGAAAAAGCAATTATAACGTCAATTTGATTTACTCATCTGTTTCAAAAATGAAGTTTCGAACGCACAAAGTCAATCAAATCAAACATTAGTACTGCTTGATATTTATGTTTCGAAAATAAGAATTATGGAGCGAACACGTAGAGAAAATTTCATGTAAAATAAATCAGTTGTATCAATATTCTATGACAACCTTTATCAAACCTGGAAATTACAACTCTGTATCACGTTCCACTCACCTGTTATGTGGTTATTTCATTGACAGTTAATTTTTTTCAAAATCGTTTGAATAATCTAGTTGGAAAAAAGCAGTTGCGAGTAACAATCAGTGGATTCCTCAGGAATATTCACAAGAAACGGCAAATCACTTGTTGGTAGCGTGATCGGGGGATAATTACAACTAATTCTCTCAATACTTACATTCTTAGTTAAATATCAAATTGGACTAGTGTAAAAGGTAACTCTATCTACGATTTTCCTATAATATACTATTTTTATACATTTATTTGTATTTAAATCATTATGGTTATTTCGTTCAATTTTGTTAATATGTTACACATTATTCATTTAAGATTAATTAGAAATGTATTAAACAATAGGTTTTACAGATACCATAAACACGTAAATCAGTGCTTCATGGTAAATATCCTTGAGTTACTTGCGCGTTTCTATTCCTAATCTATTCCTAATAGGATTATTGATAATTTAACTATTTTTGGTAAAATCATATCCACTATTAAAATATGACACCGAATTTGAATAAACTGTTTTGTGCTTTATGGTTCTTTGAAACAGTTATTTATCATGCTATATTTATTTGTGCTCCATGATATTTAGTTCATTCAAAATCTAAAAATGTTTTGTTCCATTATTTAATGAGATTTTGTGACGATAAATTGTTCAGCATGCATATTCATTCCGGTTATTTTTAAAGCAAAAATTGTCTAAATAAAGCTTTTTCACTTATTAATCTTTATTTGCAGCTGAAATGCACTTTTAACCTTTAAATATAAAACTGCAAAAATATACGAACTATGTCAGTTAGTTTTCTATTTATTGAAAATAATTTTGTTATACAGGGTGCGCCAGTGAAACGAAAGATTATAAAAACTCAACTAATTGAAATACTTGTTTTAATAGAAATATACCACGTATGACCTTCTTTATCTTCGCCTCCATCCAGATCCACCTCTAGCAGCCCCTTACCAGCTTTTGATGTACATTAATAATTCAGCACCTCTTCTTACATTGTCCTGCCACGATATCTTCAGTCTACCTCTCTTTATTACCCTTCATAATAAGATTTCTGATATTTCATGTGATGTTGTTGTATGCTTGCCAGGTGAATAAATTAATTCACAACTTCAATGTTATAATGGTCGATTATCCAGTCTGTTCTCTTCTTCGATTAGTTCTCTTTTACATCGTCTTTCATTTATTTCTAGACCAGCTCTTTCGGCTTTCACCTTTATTCCATCATAGGTCTCTCTTTTAGTAATCTTTCCGATCGGGTTAAAATATTTAACTCATCTGCAGACATTACTTCTGTTTTTCTTTATTTATCACTGTTGGTGGGTATATGAAAGATTTAGTGCAATACAAATTTTAAGCACAGAAGAGGAATTATCGGAGCCTATTTAGCAGGCTGCCCAATAATTACGAGAAGACAAGTGTGAAATAACAACTATCATTTCATCATATACGAGCAGCTTCAGGACAAGTATTCAGCAAAAATTCGTGAAATAATATAAGATAAGTTTTTAATATTTAAGTTAATATATATATATATATATATATATATATATATATATATATATATATATATATATATATATATATATATATATATATATATATATATATATATATAAACTACATTCAAATATAAAAACTATCATCAAATTGTAAATGAACAAGATACATAATAATTATTCCAAAATACTTTATTTATGAAATTACGAACAAAACACAATTATTTAATATGAATTATTTGTATTTAATACATCAAACTTTTAAGTGAACAAAGGCTGGAAACATAAGCAAATCTCAATAATTAATATCTTGTTATACTGAAATAAATGAGCAATATGCTGTTAATATTTGCATACCCCACCTTTTGCGTACGTTTAGTTACGCTATCGATTTATTAACTATAAATGTCGTTAAATATAATAGGCCGTTAAATATAATATGCCGTTAAATATAAAATTCGCGTACTTTACGTGTAGATACAATCTTTTGTTTTTTAAGTTAGTATGAATTAACATCTGACAGAAGTTTCATATAATTTCACTTGTTAGAAATTATAGCGTCTTATTTAATTGTTAACCAATTTTAACGCCGATTTTTAAAATTAAGTTAATTTGATCAATTTCGAGCAAAGAATTTGTATTAAATGATGTCTAAATTAAAAATAAACCGAGATTTCTTGTTTTGATACATTAAAACTGTTGAAAGTGGCTATGAAGCTGTCAAAAAATTATAAGTGGTAAAAGGACTTTAGTGATGGTAGAAAAGTAGTTGAAGATTAATCTTGTTCTAGAGGCCCTTCAATGTCAGCCAGTGAAGAATACATTATCAAAATTAAGGATCTTGTACTGAATAATCATTGATTTAGTATTAGAAACATTGTAGACATAACTGAAATCTAACTAGATCAATTCAATCAATTTTGAAGAAAAATTTAAACGTCGTGTAAAAAATAAGCCAAAGACGTAAAAGTCAGTTAAACTTGATGGTTTTACATCACGAAAATGTACTATCGCACACCGCAATAATTACTTGTGCAAAAATCAAACAAGTGCCTTTTAGGAAGATATAGCATCGTGTGACTTTTTTCTGTTCCTTCGATTGAAGAAATCGCTTAGTAGATGCCGTTTTGAGTCCATAAACGACATTCAAGAGATTTTGCTGGCCGCTTTGATGGAAATACCACAAGCCAAATATAAAAACTGTTTCAACAACTGAATAAACATTGGAATAAGTGTATTGCAGTGGATAAAAAAATACTATGTGTTTTTTAGGTAGAATATTGAATTGAAGAAGAGTATTGAAAGGGCGAAAAATATGTTGGGTCAAAATTGCATTGGATTCCATTTTACAACCACCTAATTTACTATATACATGATTGTGTGACCATTTACAGTTGCATCCAGTTACATTATCACTTGGATGATAGCGAACTCTGGCATAGTCGGAAAGAGAACATTGAAGCAAACTAATAAATAAATTCATAGTTCGGACTTCATTAAAAAAATAAAGATCAATACTTACTATCGTTAAGTATATTTTATTAATAATATACATATATCTAGTTTAGAACAAGGGTAATAGGGTCAAAAATAATTTTTACAGAAACTGTTTAAATCAATAGTAATATATTTTCAGATTACTCTATTAAAATTTTAGATCGAATTTCAAAGAACTCTTGAATTAGAGTCTGTAGAAAGTAAGCCTCCAACTGGACAATACAAGTATAAAAACTATATATTTACATTATTTTAAAGACAATAAAAGTTATATATTTTTTAATATATTTTCTGATAGACTAAATTGATAGATAAAATAATTTGCAGTGCGGACACCGTTTTATCTCCTTTAATTTTTATTAATTTATTAGGGGTATACTCCTTTCAAAAGCAAGCGATATAATCAATCATATTGATATATTTCAACAATAAATCTTCGTATTCATGGTTTCCATCACCATAATTTCTGGCTGTTTATTATTGATTTTCCTTTTTTGTTCTTTAATGTATATTTTCACGTGTTCAGATATCGACGAGATGAACAATAGACTGTATCAAAAGCCGCAACAAATTAATTAATTGGTTATACAAAAACTGCTCTGAAGGCATTGTTTCCAATTATATTTTTTTTCACCACATAATATTAAATATTAACGAGTACGGCAACGCCGCAAGACCACAGACAAGAATCTGGGTTAGCTGATACAAACCCTAAAATGCCTACTAAAGGGTGGGGTATACGTCAGATCGTAAGGCTAGACTGAATCGATAGCACAAATGTGAAGTCTACATTTCGTTCCAGATAAGTCGCAGGAAGCTGATAATAGAGGGCAGAAGGTGCAAAAATTCAGTCAGGAAATTTATTTTTCCAAGAAGAGAAAAATGACTCCAACGTTTTTAGTAACGTAAACCTAACATTTTTGTTTTTTTCCCGTAGTAAAATCATAACAAAGAATGTTTTTATTTTTTTTTTCCCGACCATGTTTTCGCTTTCAGGAAAATTCTTTAAATAATTTTAAAAAATATTTTTGTTTAATTAAAATGCTATAAACAAACGAAAAAAAAAATTTTTCAAAGCTGATTTCAATTTGGATTAAATCATATTTTTAACGTTGATAAGAAAACGGAACTCATAATATTATGAGTTATAAAAAACATAAAAAGTTGTTTTGTAAAATAATTTTTGAATAAAATTTGGGTCAAATAAGATCAAAATAAAGTCGGCTTGATTTGATTTTAAATAAAGTTATTAATGTTTTTTGTTATCAGATGTGTAATTAAAAATGGGAGGAGTAGTTTGGCGCGACTAAAATTTAAACATGCTCTAGTTGTACAAGTACCTTTCGGAATTGTGGGACATGGAGTAAGGTCTTGGGCCGGGGAACAATGTCCGTCGGCCACGGTCTGCTTGTCCTCCTGTCCATTGCAGGGACTGGGACTGGCAGCCTCCTGGGGCTGAGTCTCGTTGCCGCTGGACATCCGGCACCGGAAGGAGGTTAGGGATTCCGAGCGATGTTTTTGATCGGCCTGGACCAACAATCCCGCGTCACGCGGACTACAGACTGATGGCGATTCTCGGCTGATGCCGTAGAGATGAGATCCGCGAGAGCGGCGCAGCCTCCAACATAAGGCAGAGTGTTCGAATCCGCCTGTCGCCAGGATCAACCCCGTACGCGGAACAACGGATCCCGGGAGCCCGAAATTTCCTATTAACCCCACGCAGGGCCGAACCCGTACACCCATTTTCCTAATACCGCCCCCAATTTTAAACTTGCAACTTTTTCACATTCAAAACTCATTATGTTAAAATGTCCTCTTAATTTTCAATTTCTTAGCGAACAATAATTGTCTTGGTAATAAAAAAAATAATTTTATCTTAAAATTTATAAAATGATAAATTACAGTAATATTAAAATAATTTTAATCCAGGAACTTAAAAAAAATGTTTTCTTTACTGCGAATGTTTAAATAATTCTAATTAAAAGTAATATTTATTAATTATAGGGGCATTTTATGAAGTAAGAGATGTAGTTTGAAACTACTAAAAATCTACGTCGTACTTCCATCCAATTATAAATTGTCAATTGAAATAGTCTTATAATTGAATTGCAATGTTAAATTTCCACAATGATTTTCCATTTGCCACAATTTCCATTTGCCACAATGATTTTCAGTGAAGAGTTATTCAAGTTCGATGTTGGCGATTTTTTGTGACTTAAATGGTCCCGATACAAAAGACACGAATCTCTGTCTTAAAACCACCTATTCTGTATTGCATTTTCTTCAGCAAAATTCTTCTGAAAATGTGGAAAGGATGCAACATGGCAATGCCAATATTCACTAACGTTGGCTTCAAGAAGCCAAAAAGCCGACCAGGCAGATCCTGCCCTCATGACAGGACATCCTAAGGCATCAAAAATTCTACAATAAAAATCTCGTCTGTATATTACTGGATTTCAAAAAAACATATGATTCTATTGACCGCGAATCTTTATTCCAAATCTTGAACAAGGACTAGATCTGAAAACGCTGGCAATTATTAAAACAACACTATAAATGAAACAGAACTATAAAGCACAAAATATATAGGCACCTAATTAGTCTAATTTTTAAATCTTTTTTTTTATAATTTTTAATTTTACTCGTATTTAATTAAAAGTTTCGTCCAAATTAAAAGTGATAAATGAAATACAGCAAAATTTTGTTCGAAGTTCCAGTTCAAGAATTCATAAATTATGATTATTAAAATATCACCAGCAATTCGCAGAAGCTTACGTTTCTTTTTAATTCATTTACGTTCGTGACCTTTACAAACTGACTGGATTAATAATAAATATTAGAAAAAATTAATATGAATAAGAAATATTCAGGTAAAGGGGTAGGTAAAAACAATAACAGCAATTATAAAAATCAAAACCATTTAGTAACACAATAAAGACAATAAAGAAATAAAAAAACCCATTTTCATTTTCATTATATTTTCAATATTCATATATATATATATATATATATATATATATATATATATATATATATATATATATATATATATATATATTATGAAGACAGCCTTAAAGTTGGTCCCTTTACAAAAACGTAGAAAACATCCGTGATGGGATGAAGTTTGCGAGCAAGCAGTATTAAGCCGAAGTAAAGAATTCAAAGAATGTAACAGTCAAAAAACAGCAATAAACAATAACATTTTTGGAAGTAAGAAAAGAAATATCGAAGCTAATTAGACAAACTAAAAGAAAATATAAAGAGGATAATGAAATAAAAAAAGATTACCAAAAAAATAACACCCGAAACTTTTACAAAACATTTAAAACTAAATTAACAGGCTATCAACCCTAAAGTATTTGCTTCCAAAAGGAAAACGGACAATTAGCTCTAAATAACCAGGACAATTGCAAAGAAATTGCGAAATATTTTGAACAACTACTAAACTGTCCTGAGCCCTTAAATAGATTACCAACACTAAACCATAAACAAACAAACCCAGATTCATTACCACCGAATGAAGATGAAACAATTAGGCAAAACAAGCGACTTAAAAATACCAAAGCTTCTGGGGAAGATGGAATCACTGCTGAACTTTTAAAATCCGTTGGTCCAGGTACAATCAAGGAAATAACCAAAATTCTACAAGAAGTTTGGCGAACCTAACGGATTCCGGAAGATTGGAAAGATGCTCTAATCCATCCACTACATAAGAAAGGAGATAGAACGGATGTAAATAACTACAGAGAGATATCTCTTCTCCCAGTTTGTTACAAGATTCTATCTCAATGTCTACTAAACAGAGCACAGGGATAGTTAGAACCTAAAATTGGTGAATATCAAGCAGGTTTTCGACCGGGCAGATCCTGCCCTCACGACAGGACATCCTAAGGCATCAAAAATTGTACAATAAAAATCTCGTCTGTACATTACTGGATTTCAAAAAAACATATGATTCTATTGACCGCGAATCTTTATTCCAAATCTTGAACAAGGACTAGATCTCAAAACGCTGGCAATTATTAAAGCAATGCTCACTTACAGAAGATCAAAAGTTAAATTTATGAAAAAGTTAAATCAGACAAATAGTCGAATTTTATGAAAATAAGAGTAGAGCTAAAGTAGAAATAATTAAATGGATTGCTGCAATTAAAGAAGATCTAAGATCAGCAAATATTACACCAAGTATAATTCAGGATAGAGGCTGCTTCAGATACAAGGTTAATGTTTGGGAGGTTGGCCAGAGAGAAAAATGTTGGAAAACTGGAACAACTTGGTCTGACGAGAGCAAAAAAGCTGGAAGAAAGGAAAGGTCGCTGTCGATCGAACTCGAGTTTGCGTGTAGATCTGTATCTCAATAGTCTGACAAATCATCAGTGTTCTGTGTGCCAAACTGATAGAGCACTTCGTGAATTTGAGCTTCGTGATTTATTCGTATAATTATTGACAATTTCCGAATGCATTTAGCGCTGCTCCATATTAAAATAAAAACTGTGTTCCGAAGAAAATATCGCCGCTCTTGATGGCATTATTGGTGACGATCCAACTGTATCAATTCGTCGCCGTTCGCAGGAAGTTGGGCTTTGTTAAAGATAAAAAATATCCCTCCAGCATTTATCACAGTAAGAATTTTTCAGAACAACCATATTTTATTTTCGTTCAGTTTCTTTCCTTTAACTCATTTTATTTAGAAAAAAAACAGAAATATTTAATTTTTTTGGCAAAAATCCTAATTTCTATTCAAAATGCTCTCCGTGTGCGTCAATACAACGTCTTGCACGGCGAATTAGGTTGACGAATGATTTTTTGAGCTCGACCAAAGATATGTTCTTCAGGATGGCGGTCGACGCCTTTTTAATGGCTTCAGTGCCGGCATAACACTGTCCTTTCATCGGTAAATGAAGTATTCCGAAGAGTAGAAGTTGCGTGAGATCAAATCGGGCGAGTACGGTGAATGATTAATTGATAAAATGACAGTTTTGGTGAAAAAATCAGTGATGAGCGTCGAGCGAGCAACAACCACCAACAACTGCCTTGTTGACGGTATTCGTGTCGCATATACGACGAATGTGCGAACACAGACGCTTCATAACACCAAGATAAAATACAACATTGATCGTTTGACCAGGTGGAACAAACTCCTTGTGCACAATTTCCTCCGAATCGTATAAACAAATCAATATATTTTTGATTGTTGACTTCTCGAGACAGTTTTTATTCGGATTTGGCTCGTTCGGATGCTTTCATTTGGTACTTTGACGCTTGGTTTCTGGATCATATTGACAACACCATGTCTCATCACCAGTAAAAATGCTGTGCTTGAAGTTCTCGTCGTTTTTAATTAAGATATTGAATTGGGAGCAATTTTTGTCCCCAGTCAATTTGTGTAGAACAAAGCGTGCACAAACCTTCCGAAGTTCCAAATGATCGGTTAAAATGCGATGAATTGAATCATGTACATGTTCAATTCCATTTCCATATATAGCAACTAAGATTTTGGCTAATTTTTTATAAATTCACGCTAAATTTTAATGTTACCTTGAGTAACCACGGAATTTTTGGAATCAGGATGTTCTCGCGACCTTCTTTGAATCGTTTGAACCACTCGTAGACCCTGTCACGGAATAAACAATCCTCACCATAAACTTGTTTCATTAATTGAAACGTTTCGATGAATATTTTACAAAGTTTAAAACAAAATTTAATATTAGCTCTTTGTTCGATGTTCATATTTCGAGCGATGGTATAAACACACTGACACTTAAAATGCGATAACTTGGCTTCAAATTAGTCGAATATCAATTTCTTCAGAATGTGAGACAAGGATGCACCTTTCCAACGCTTACCCCGTAAAAATAGTTATATTTAAAAGGCCCTGTTTTCCGTGCGCCCACTTGTATGGGCGCACCTATCCATAGGGTCCTAATATAATGATGTACTTCAAGATGTATTTGATACATAAAGATACATAATAGCACACTCAAGAGCGTTATCTCCCTGAAGTTCTGGCACTCCTTTTTACTGCCTTTTTATAGGCAGGTATGAGGAATCTCTTTTCCTAATATCTTGATATATGTTCAACATCTCAGATCGTCATAATACATTTTGTTTATATATTTATTTATTTTGCTTATTTTGTTACGGTTTCATTTGATCTTCATTTACTATGAAGTTCTTGATTTACTATGATCTTCATTTATTATTTTATTTTAGTTAATATTAAGAAGTCATACTTTTTATCTCTAATAGAGTATAATTAATATTCTTATGTTAAAGTCGTGGGCAAAATAAAAGAGGTGAGCAAAATGTTGAATTTAATTTTCTATATAAAATTATCAGACTATTCCCATTATGATTTCAAACAGTTTTTTCAAGATGTCTGAATATTTCTTATGTTCTAATTTCTAACCCCCACGCGGGCGTTCGTATTTGTTGTTATAAATATTCTTCCATACTGTTTTCGAATTTGACATTTTATTTTAGATTTTGTCTTTGATCTGCTTTTCACTAGGTCTATGTGGGATAATTATATATATATATATATATATATATATATATATATATATATATATATATATATATATATATATATATATATATATATATATATATATAGGGTTTTCTTCAACAAAATCTTTTTGGTTTGGGCGATGTTTTGGAGTGAGAAAGGTTCAACAGCACATGCTTCATGAATGTCTTCGCCGAAAATACCGTCGATGAAACATTCGACGAGGTTTGAAGAAGCATCAATAAATTTATCCCCAAGATATGGAAAATATTTTTTTATATTTAATAAGGTTTTCTTTCGTATGAATACATTTTGAATTTAATTCAAATAACGCAGATGCAAACATTAATCTTATTTAATATAAATTAATAGTGTACAAAATTATTGTAAAGGATAAAAATTGGTAATAAGTGCACTAAAAGTGATAAAGGCTTCATTAATCCCCAAAAACATGTCTGGCCAAATTATGGTACAAGAAACATCATATATCAGTAGAAATTACATTGATAACAAATATATCAATAGATAAAAACTACTAGTCATAGGCGGCACGCTATGGGTTAGTTTAAAAAAAATTAAACAAAACATATTGAAATAGGTATTAATGCTTCTGAAAACTCTATTTGGATGGAGTACATTGATAAGCTTCTCCCTGAGGACAATCGGGCAATATTAATAAAAGTAACATCGGAGTATCTAACTTTTTTATTATTAAAAAAGTCGATATATATATATATATATATATATATATATATATATATATATATATATATATATATATATATATATATATATATATATATCCACTCCAGTGGTATCCAGTGCAGTGGATACCGCTTGATCCCAAACGTCCGCGAAGAAGACCGAAAGCACGATGGATTGATGACATCGTTAAGTATATTGGACCAAAGTGGCAGACGAAAGCCCAGGACCACTGCAGTGGATCGACACGGTCTGATGATGATGATGATGATGATTTTCAGATTTTCCAACAAGCCATAGAAAAGCGCAATGAATACACAAGTCCACTGTGCTTTGCTTTTATTGACTATAAAAATGCATTTGACTCAATCTCAAAGCAAGCTCATAATCGATGCATTGCTTAACCAAGGGCTTACGTAAACCTACGGGGATGAAATGATGACTGCAAAAGTACTGCCTACAAGAAATCGTCCTGTTGTAAACATCTCACAATCCTATTCAATTTAATTATATTTCTTTACCATTTGGTCCATTTTTCTTCCACATAACAAATTTTCAATTTTATTCATAATTAATGAAGACATTTATGAAGCATGTGTTATTGAACCTTTCTCACTCCAAAACATCGCTCAAACCAAAAAGATTTTGTTGATGAAAGCTCTCCAATATTAATTTGAACAAATAACAACAGAACAATTGTCATTGACTAAGTGAATAAAATATCTGCTTTTTAATAACATAATTTTTTTCATGATTTCATAGAGAGTACTTTGACGCAAATCAACTTCTTGGAAAATATAATTTACTGCTATCAATAATAACAAAAGAAATAAAACATATTGACTTAATTTATTGAGAGTTAATTAAAATTTTCACCCAAGGGGATCATTTTACCTTATTTCAGTTTTAAGCGATCTCACAACTTTAAGTTAAACTTACCATAAAGACAATGAAAAATTAATCCCAAAAGTTCCTAAAGTTATATGAAAAATAAAGGAACAAATAACTCTGTAAATATTTCAAAATAAAAATAGATATTATCCAAGTTACTTCACAGAAATATTTCAGGTTAGTTAATTATTTGGGACTGTTCGCAATTAGCTACAACTACTTAATCCTACAAACAAAAAAAAACATCCTTTCAGCCAACATCACATATCACGAAATTCTCATTAGCAGTAAGCAGGGACGTATCCCCATTGTCCATTTTCTTAATGTAACGAAAATATCATGATTCTACTTTTTTCAGTTCTACTTTTAATAATTTTTAGAATAAATAAATATACTATATACTTCATAATTTTTGCAATTGTTTATGTAGCGCACAAACAGGTTATTATTTATCTTTAACAGTGGTTATGTATATATATATATATATATATATATATATATATATATATATATATATATATATATATTATATATATATATATATAAATATATATATATATATATATATATATATATATATATATATATATATATATATATATATTATATATATATATATATATATATATATATATATATATATATATATATATATATATATATGTATATATATATATATATATATATATATATATATATATATATATATATATATATACATATATAATACATATATAATACATACATAATACATGCGTGAGGATGGTACAGTGTGCAGGTCGCGTATGCAAATGTTAGAGGTTGTCAGAAAATTTTATTCACAGTTATATGAAGATCTGAACCAATTAAAGACAACAATACCCACGGAAGAACAAATGCCAGATATCCTAGTGGAGAAAGTAACAAATGCTATAGAATCGATAAAAAACGGCAAGGCTCCAAGAAAGGACAGTGTAACTGTCCTTTTTGCTAAAAGCTGGTGGTCAGACATTACATAAAACACTGGCAATATTATATTCCAAAGGCCTCAAAGAACAAAAAGTACCTGACTTATGGAAAAATTAAGAAGTGGTCCTTTTACATAAAAAAGGAGTACAGGAAGATTTAAATAACTACCGTCCAATAAGCCTCCTATCAGTAATAAATATATATAGTTATAAGTATGAAGTTTTCACTAAGATAATATCTAAAAGAATATTAAGAAAACTGAATGATGCACAACCAAAAGAACAAGCAGGATTCAGAAGTAGATTCAGTACAATGGATCACCATCTCAAAGCATGCCATAATGGATGCACTGCTTAGCCAGGGGCTAGACAAAGCAAATGTAAACCTATTAGGATTGATATATGATGGAGCTACAGCGAAAATTCACCTTGATGATCATGAAGTGAAAATTAATGTAGAATGAGGTGTACGGTAGGGTGACGCAATATCGCCTATTATTTTCTCGGCTGGCCTTGAAGAAGTATTCCGTAAACTGGATTGGGAACAGGATGGTGTAAAAGTCAACGGTGCAAACTTAAACCATCTTAGATTTGCAGATGATATCGTTCTCCTTTCACAAGACCCAGAGGAGCTGCAAAGACGCATACAAGAGCTGCAAAGGGCTGGTGAACTATTTGGCTTAGAAATAAACCTGAAAAAGAGTCAAAAGAGTTATGTTCAATAAAGTCGCTGAGGACAGGAGAATTTCAGTTTTAGGAACGGATTTGGAGATTGTGGACCATTTTCTATATCTTCGACGGATAATTTCAATGGAGGAGGATACCGCCCGGGAGGTGGCAAGGCGTGTTAAACGTGGCTGGCAGGCGTTTGGCAGGCTCAACATGGTCTTTAAGAGCAGACTCCCAGTTTTCCTGAAAAGAAAAGTCTTCGATCAGTGCGTTCTACCCGTTATGACATATGAAAGTGAAACCTGGACACTCACATCGCAATCAATTCAAAAACTTCGGGTAGCACTGAGGGGAATAGAAAGATGTATGCTTGGATTACAAGACAAGACAAAAAAACCTGCGCATGAATCAGGGAACAAGCGAAACTGTGTGATATAATTAGAAGAGTAAAGCAATTCAAATGGAGATGGGTAGGCCATATAGCGAGGCGATGGGACGACTGATTGACCAGGGCAATCCTGGAGTGGAAACGGCTTGATCACAAATGTCCGCGAAGATGATCGAGAGCACGATGGACTGATGACCCAAGTATGACCCAAGTATCATCTTATTTTTATCTTATATTATTATTATCTTATTACATCTTATTTTGTATACTCCCGATTTGTCACAAAATATTGTTTTTTCTTTATTATTTAGCATCGATGCAAGATTATTGCTTATTACATGCAAGATTATTCTTATTAACAGAGGTAATACTAAAATTTTCTTTTTTTTTGTGATTTGTGATGCTGGAACTTAATTTATGAATATAGTTTATAACATACCAATTTTTTGAATCTTTTTTGGACACTCTCTATCAGTAAAGCAATTTCCTGTTCTGACAAATATGTAGAATGAGGTAAAACGACATAAAACACTCTTGATTTTCCAGTTATTTTTTTATTTTCAATAATTATTGGCTTTAAAACTAGTCACTTATTTGATTGTATTGTAATGAGAGTGATCAAGTTGGCATCCGCCATTTTTAAACATTGATCACTGACTGGGAGGATTGTTTTCAATGACTTCCTTGATATCGCTTTAATATATGCAGAGTATACGGAGAGCAGAATAACATTTGACAAGATTAACTATTTAATTAATTATAAGAATTTTACCTTTTTGTAAACTTCCGCAGATCGTTTATCTTTTACAAAATATTAAAGCAAAATATGTTAATACTGCAAATTATTTTCACTACATTTTCACTACTTCACAAAACACGCAAAACTGATGTCAGCCAAACATGTAATAACAGAAACATTATTTGAAACCCAGCCTTTCAACAATGAAACCACAGAGACATACAAAAGCGAATCGAAATAAACCTAGACTGAAAATTAAATATTCTTGTCATTTCAATACGTTAAACACCATTTCAAGGGGCAGTCTCTAATGTTTAATACTATACAAATTTTTTTTCCTGCAAATAAAAAAAATTTATCATCACAGCGAAAATTTAACAGATGAAAAAAACATTAGCAATGCGCAAAATAAATATTAAGTTATTTAATAATGAATTAAATGACACGAAAAATTTATTTAAAATATACTTATATAAAAATAGATATTTAATTAAAAAGTTTGGAAAATTGATTGAGATATCATTAACCATAAGGTATATAATTCAGACTTCCGAATATCATATATTTCGAAAGATAAACAGATAGGATCTCAATGCTGTCTAAATATAACCCATATCAGCTTTGAGATACCCTCAAATTAAACATTCTTCATGCCATGTTCTTAATTTATAAATAATTAATTAATTATTTAATCAAACATCCTTGAAAATATTCGACAAAACATGCGTCGCGACTTTACGTATCGATACAATCACTTGTTTTTTAAATTGGTATGACTGTCCTTGACAACTAACAGAAGGTTCGTAAAATTTCAATGGTTAAATTAGAAATTATACCATCTTTTGTAATTGTTAAACAATTTGGTGTTAAACATCGGTGATTTCTTAAAATGGATATAGAATAAAGAATTTACGTTAAATTGTATCTAAACATGAAATGTCTTGCATTAAATATGTTAAGGAATTATGTAAAAAAAATATAAATGCACAAGGAATTTAGTTGGCGTAGAAGTAAATGAAGATAAACAGCGTTCAGGAAGAGTTTCGAAGTCAAACAATGAAGAAAACATTACCAAAATCAAGTATATTCTAATGAATAATGTTTTATTTGTGGCAAAAAAAATTTATTGGTGGCAAAACAATTCAGGGAAGCACCATCGCACAAGCCAATAACTATTCGCCAATTTTTTGCTAAAAATCAAATAAATACCATTCCATCAGTATCATATTCACCAGATATGGCACCTTGTGACTTTTTCCTATTCCTTGGATTGAAGAAACCATTTCGTGGGTGCCGTTTTGAGTACAAAATAGCCATTTGAGAGAGTTGATCGCATTGATGGAAATATCAGTATAAAAACGAAGGACTATAAAAACTATTTCAATGACCGGAAAAAAACGTTAGAATAAGGATATTGCAGTATGAGAGGATTACTTTGAAGGAGACAATACAAATTTGGATAAATAAATACACTCTACTGAGCAAATCCTGAACAGATCAAAGTTAATTGGCACGTGAATAGGCAACAAGTTTGATTCCTAACTAGGATCTAGGTAATTGTATTTGGTTATCTGATCAATGAAGCAATTATATTTGTCAGTACTAGAACTAATCCTAAGAAGATTAGGCAAGACTCTGCAGTACGACAAGAAGTCTCCCAGTGCCCTCGGTTAAATTAAATTAGTTTTTTATTAGACTTATTTAAAATACATTCAATCAATTAAACTTTTATTTAGCTAAAACTATTAACTGAAAAAATTACAGTTCGATTAATATTTATTGAATTGAATGTACAAGTTTTGATTTTAACAATAAAGTCATGATTATAACAACATGATTTTTATGACCTCAAACATAAAACAGAATTACGCTAAGTGGTAATAAAATATGTTATTATTGATATTGGCATTTTCTTCCTAGCTGAAATATTATCTATGGAAAGTATTCAATAATTAAACATTAGTACAACTTCTTTGTACTTCTTCGTTTCTGATGCATTGCTTTTTTTATTATCTAAAATACGTATAATAGTTTAATACGCCTTAAGTAGATTCAGGATTATACAACTATTACAATATCATTAACATTTTAATAGCTTTGTATGAGAAATTATTATGTATGTGCAAAGTGCTTTTATAGAATGCTTTTAGACCTATTTTAAATTCAGAAATTATAAAGCCGTTATATTTTAAAGTTAATAGCAAATTCTACAAAACGCAAATGTGAAAAAATATCGCATGATTTTAGAAAAAAATAACGAGTAGATTTCTATTAAATAGAGCATTTGGTAGATTTGACCATCTTTTCAGCTAATGCTCAAGACACTTCAGAATTAAATAGGAGAATGCTTACTCCAATTTTAGAGAAATTACAGCTAGAATCTGGTTCTCTATATGCTCCATCTTCTAGAATTAGAATATAATACAGTACCATCTTCGCTGATCATACCACTATTATAGTCGTAGGAACAGAGGGCGAAGACACAAAATACAATAAATTGCAAGTAGCCATCAATGAATTTCAGAACTGTGCGAGAAAATGGAAAATAAAATTGAATGAAGCCTGATCAGTTCATATTGGCTTCACAAATAAACTGATATGACATATCCCTGCAACTCTGAATAGACATAGAATAACATAGGCCAATACAGCGAAATATTTTTCCTAACATTTAACATTTAGCTTCGTTGAAAAGGTCATATGAAAAAGGAAAAATTTATGAGTTTTTAGGACGAAGTTCTGCTCTATCAGTTCATAAGAAGCTATTACTACATAAGTTAATATTAAACCCAGTTTGGACTTATGGAATACAGCTCTGGGTTTGTTCCAAAAAAGATAAGGATTATTCAAAGTTTTCAAAACAAATATTAAGTAAGATCGTAAGTGCATCCTGGTATATGAGAAACGACGATCTTCATAGGGACGTGAAAATGGTATTCGTTCTCCTTGAGAAGATTTAAGAGAAAAAAGTGTTTTTAATTAATATTGCAGTGTTAGTGATAAAGGCAGAACCAGTGTTTAAATTAGCCTTACCTCAACTGGAGTGACCTACATTTTAAGTTTCTAAGTATTTTAGTAATAGAATTAGTTTAGCTACTTATTAGTATTTGACTACATCCTAACATCATTAAATAAGAAAATGTATATTGATAGATCATTGGGAATAAAATATATGTATAACTTAGCGTTGTAGAATATAATAGCAATACAATAGACTCGATATAAGATAATTTCTAACACTCAGGACTCCGGGATCCTTGTAACGGGTGGGGCAAGTATCACGCTACCATTTTAACTATTTATAACTTTTAAACGAAACAACACAGAATATTTTTCTACAATATATTTATTTTGAGTTAATTAATTTTTGAAAATTGATCATCATAATCTATTCCCGCTTACCGGCCATTGCCAGCGTTGAGTTAAGGTTTCTTAATCGCCTCTCACTCTCTTTCTTCATTCTCTTCTATCTCTCGTAAGTTCTTCGGCCCTTTCTCCAGTCCAGTTCCACTTCCTTAAGATACTTGTCAATCTCATCGTTCTACTTCTTTCATGGTCTACCTCTTGTGTTCCTTTCAGTTTTTCCCATTTTTCACACTCTCTTGGTCAGTCTCGTGTAAGGCATCGCAGTGCATTTTCCCTTTCATCCTTTCTTCTACAGATTTTACCCCTAATCTCTTCCTAATTTCCTTGTTTGATACTCGGTACCTCAGAGTTACTACTATAATTTTTGAAAATGTCAATCAAGTGTTAACCATTAACAGCAATGTAACTTTGCGGAATTTTTAATACATTTTCATAACTTTTCTCAATATAGCATTTTATTAGTGTTTTTTTAGTTTTCAGCTCTCACATTTCCTAGGAAATTGGTAAAAATTTGCACCGTGGATTTCCAAGCCTTACTATCTATTTTATTTAATTTGGTCTTAAAGGAATCGTCCTCATCAACTCTCGCATTTGAGGCCCTATAAAAATCCCTTCTTTTAACTTTGCATCTGTAATTTTTGAGGACTTTTCTTTAAGATATTGAAAGGCTTCACCATCGCGGTTAAGAGATTTCGCAAAGTTTTTCATTATTCTAAATTTTAGGTGCAAAGGCACAATAATGGTTTATTGTTGAACTGAATGAAGTATGTTTTCTGATCCTGGAGTGAAACTTTTCCTAGGTGGCCACACTTTTCTGATGTAATGATTTTCTCTCTATCGCGACTATTCCAAAGGCAAAAAACAACAATATTTACTGTAAGCCTGTTGCATCCCTAAAATTACAGCAATAACTTTAAAACCGGCGCAGATCTTCCAAGAATATTTCTCATATTTGATTTTTTGAAGTTAAATCTTCAGGTTGTAATAGGTTTCTTTCATGGAAACGGCATGATCCAGGGGAATTAAGGGATATTTATTACCATTGTGTAACAATACTGTTTGTCGACTAATTTTAGACTAATGTATGAATAATCTCCAAGCGTGTAGGTCGTGATACCGAAAGCTTCAAATAGTGCATCGATGTTATTACAATAAAGAAGGTCGCTATCAGCACTAAAAAACTGTAGAAGATCACTGACGGTTTCGAAAAAGGGTAACTTTTGTGCCTTTTGAGACAAGATTACATTGCTTCTGACAGGAGCCAAGAAGTTTTGCTTGTGCTTTTAATAGACCTAGGTCTCTAACCAAGTCATTTCGTTCAGGTTGAGTGACTAAATAAAGTTCAGATGAGTGGGTAATAACGAAGTGCTGATCTGTGGGGTCATCGTTTTCAGTATCATTGTCAGAACCGTCAAAAGACGATGTAGGAACTAGTGGTGTGGAGTAGTTGAGGTCTTTGAGCTGATATTGTACCAATGCAAAGATATTTTCTTTTTTTTTACGGGTATTGAGCTCTGCAGTAGTATTCATGCAAGAATGATAATCTTTAACATGGTTCTTTTGTTCTTTCCAGAACATTGGTGTTGCGAAAGGTAAACTTGATCGACGACTTGAAATTCTTACCACAACACATGCGGAATCCACGGTTTATCTTCATTTTTATCTGCGAAACCAAAGTAATATGCCCGACAAATTCGTGGAGTTAATTTTTCACTCTTTTCTTTCGTAGTAAAATTACCACACATATAAGTTGTTTGGATTACTTTTACAAATGCGAGGCATTATTATGATGACAATATTATGACTTAAATACAGAAATACTTAGAAATAAATCAATATAAATGAAGATAAAAATGTAAATGTATACTTAATATACTATTTAAATTATTTGTTGGCAAAATATATGACAATCTACGGGTTCAAGAGTGCTCTATTAATTTGTTCTTATATGTCACACTCGCTAGAGATAGCAATAATATTAAGTTCAACAATATACCCATTACATGTTTCAACCTTCATGACTCGATAAAATCGAGCTAAGCCGGCTGTGAGACTTATGTCATTGATGAGTAGTTACCGCGTACTTCTTAACAATACAACTCATTATCGTTGCGCAAAAATCTTGTTGACCAGTGTAATCTGCTAAATTACTCATCCCTAGCTCTGGACATTATACTGACGCAGAAGTTTTTTTCGAGTAAATAAAAATATCTATTGTGGCACTTCTTCCTGACTGGCAATAATTCTGATTCTTTTTAAACAGCCTGCAGAGGTTAAGATGACAGGTAATCAGAGAAAATAACAATAATTATTGAAAAGTTATTCAGTCTTATGGCAGCTTGATTACGGTGTAGCTGCAAGGTTACTCGGACTTTACACTTTTGTTTCACGATCTCTGGGCACTCGACTCGTATCGATTCGACATTTTACCCACCTCTCCGTTAAAGTTTTTTTTTGAATGGGGAAACAAATAATGATTTATTTAAACTTTAATACTTAAAAGAAGATTCTCAATTCTAAATAATATTTTTCACTTCTATTGTTTATGTAGTACTTGAAGATAGATTTTGATGACTGAAACAAAATATGTAAAAATAAAACCGAAATTAAAAAAAGATTACATCGCAGTTCAAAACAATACATAACAGGATTGTAAATTCTGGAATGTTAGGCAGATACGCTGTCGAGGTTTTATAATCTTCGCATTCGAATTATTTGGTAAATCAAAAGCCGTTGTTCAGATTATTTTGCTTTTAGTAAGTGGATGTTTTTAGTAAATGGATTAGTTTTGTCATATTGAATCACAGATCTATGGAGAATAAATATTTACATTAAGTTTTGATCAAAAATATACGAAATACAATAACTTCTTTTATTAAATTGAATTTTTGCACATTAACCAATCACGGAATTAATTGATTGATTGAAGTATTAATTTTACCTATATATATATATATATATATATATATATATATATATATATATATATATATATATATATATATATATATATATATATATGTGTGTGTGTGTACGGGAGGGTGACGCAATATCGCCTATTCTTTTCTCGGCTGGCCTTGAAGAAGTGTTCCGTAAACTGGATTGGGAACAGGATGGTGTAAAGATCAATGGTGCAAACTTAAACCATCTTAGATTTGCAGAATATATTATTCTCATTTCACAAGACCCAGAGGACCTGCAAAGACGCATACAAGAACTGCAAAGGGCTGGCGAACCATTTGGCTTGAAAATAAACCTGAAAAAGAGTCAGGTTATGTTCAATAACTTCGCTCAGGACAGAAGAATTTCAGTTTTAGGAAGGGATTTAGAGATTGTGGACAGCTTTGTATATCTTGGGCAGAGGATTTCAATGGAAGGGAATACCGCCCGGGAAGTGGAACGGGGTGTTAAATGTGGCTGGCAGGCATTTGGTAGGCTCAACATAGTGTTTAAGAGCAGAGTCCCACTTTGCCTGAAAAGAAAAGTATTCGATCAGTGCGTTCTACCCGTTATGACATACGGAAGTGAAACCTGGACACTCACATCGCAATCAATTCAAAAACTTCGGGTGGCACAGAGGGGAATGGAAAGATGTATGCTTGGCATTACAACAGGAGACAGAAAGTCCTGCGCATGGATCAGGGAACAAACAAAAGTCTGTGACATCATTGGAAGAGTAAAACAATTGAAATGGAGATGGGCAGGCCATATAGCGAGGCGATGGGACGACAGATGGGCCAAGGCAATCCTGGAGTGGATACCGCTTGATCGCAAACGTCCGCGAAGAAGACCGAAAGCACGATGGATTGATGACATCGTTAAGTATATGGGACCCGAGTGGCAGAGGAAAGCCCAGGACCGTGAAGGTTGGAAGCATGCTGAAGAGGCCTTCATCCTGCAGTGGATCGATAGGGGCTGATGATATATATGTATATATGTATATATATATATATATATATATATATATATATATATATATATATATATATATATATTAAATGTATTAAAATTTATCTAAAAACCAAATTTCTTGTGCTGATGTATTAAACATGTTCAGAAAGTGTTATGGCGATGAAGTTATGTAAAAAAATGTTTACAAGTAGTAGAAGGCCTTTAGTGCTGGTAAAGAAGCAATTGAAGATGAACCTCATTCAGGAAGACCGTTTACATGATCCAATGAAGAAAACATTACCAACATAAAGAATCTCTCTCTAAAAATTACGACAAATATCATTCTACAAGAACTATATTTAGCAGATATGGCACCGTGTGACTTTTTCTTGCTCCCTCAATTAAAGAAACCACTTTGTAAAGAACGTTTTGAATTCATAGGAGCCATTGCAGTGAGATCGCTGGGCGCTTTGAACGAATATTTGAATATTTTGTAATAACTTTGATTTTTTGTATATTTTGTAATTAATTATTCTTGATATGTATTCATAGGACAGTTTTTGTATTATTTGTGTTTTAATATAGATCAGCATGAAATGCGTAGGGAATTTATCGATTATTCGGCGAATACATCGCTCGTTTTTTTCCACCGAGATCTTTTTTGAAGTCTAAGAACAGGAAAAAATCACCAGATTTGGAGAATATGGTGGATAAGGAAGCAATTCGAAATGCAATTCATTAAATTTAGCCATTTGTGACGCGGTGCATTGTCTTGCTGAAATAGCACATTTTTTGGTTATTTGGAGCCTTTTTTTGCGATCTCGTCATTCAAACGCACCAATAACGCTATGTAATATTCGGTATTGATGGTTTTACCTTCCTCTATATAATCAATGAACAATATCCCATGCGCATCCCAAAATACAGATGCCATAACCATGCCTGCCGATGGTAGTGTTTTTGCTCACTTTGTGCGGCTTTCACCGGCTGCCGTCCACTCAGCTGACTACCAATTTAACTTCTGAGTATAGTGATGGATCCATATTTCATCCATTGTCACATACGTATGAAAAAATCGTTCTTATCTGGGTTAAACAGCTCCAAACATTGCTCAGAATCATTAATACGTTGTTGTTTTTGGTCTGCTGTGAGCAAACACGGGAACCATTTCTTACATACAAGCTATAAATATTCTTGAAAAATGTAGTACATAATTTGCTTTATATTTTAATTTAATTTTACGTACAATATGTTTGAATGTCAGTGCTATACTATGTGTGATAAAGAAACACTATAATTTTATGCTTCTGATATATAATCCCAACTTTAATCACTTCTGGCCAATACATATTATGATGCTATTATGCTGTAATGATCGGTTGCCCGTTAAGCTTGTTTTCACCAAGCCGATACTGCAGAAAATTGCTGCTGTTGAAGTGAGTTAACCTTTATGAATGTTTCATCAACAATTAATATTCACGATACTTCGATAACCGTATTATAAGTCGATTAATTACATTACATTCTGCATTATATTCAATTACTTTTTGAACTCTAAAACATTTTCTGTCGGGGTATTAGAACGTAATTTATTGAGATGCTCCTGAATTATGATTTCCCTTAAATCATAGTAAATCATTCCTGAGAGAATGGATCTCCCTCTATTACGTAATGCATAATATTCACTAAATAATGCCTACTTCCCATATGGAGGCTGTTATTTTTAATAAGACATTGTTACCAACCCCATTATTGTAAGCCCTACAAAAACATTGTTTATATTTTGACGTAATAGCAACAAATCATCGTATTAACTTTTAGAGCACCATTATGTTTTTTATAGCAATTACCTCCATCATCTAAATCACCAAAAACTGTATTGAATACATTACCGTTCAATATATCGTTGTAACTAATTTATCTTCTGAGTGTATTACTTAATTCTCGCTCCCTAAATTTCATCCGACTGTAGAACCTATTCTAATAAAAATTTTGTTCCCGCCGTACAGTTGTTTTAAATCTTTTGGCTTAAAAACGAGGAAAAATATACGAGCCTACGTGAATATAACCTAAAAAATCTGTTCTAGACGCTATGTCATTCGTAAAGTAACATTTGGGGGATTGCCTTCCTTTCGCCTTTCAACTGAAAAAAATGTTACGGAAGCAATACATGATATTTGTGCGGCTTTGGGAGATTCGTATATTGTTTCATATAGTACTTCCGGGATGGGCAAAAAAGTGGAGGATGAGGAAATGGAAGCACTACTGGAAGAAAATTCTTGACGTATAATGCTAAAGAATTGCTATGAATTGACGGGTAGACATAATAAGGGTAGATACTGCAATTGTTGTAACATTGCACTCCAGATTAAAAAAAAAACTTTCTGCATAAGGTCGGGACTTGTTGCGGGAAGTGGACGCTCTACGATAAACCAAAGTTATTTTATAAAGCAAAAAGAGTGGTTTAATGCTGCTGAGCCATGAACCAATACCGCAAAACCAAAAATCTACGCCAAAAGAGTGTTGCAGTGGATATGATGGGATCAGCTAAGCTTCGTATATTATGAGATGCTCCAATCTGGTCAAACGATCACTGCTTACAGTTATCAGTAGCACCTGATTCGTATTAGTGACGCTCTAGAGGAAAAAGGCCTTATACTGGTAAACAAAAAAAGAAGACATTTTTTTTCAGGGCAAAGCACTACCTCATAGGAAAAAGGACTCTGGAAGTGATAACCTAATTAGTCTGGGGCCTTTTATCACACCCGACGTATTCTCCAAACTTGACCCCTTCGGATTTTCCGAATCTCTCTTCCGGTTCCTGCAACATCACCTGGTTGATAGACGCTTCACGTATCTTGAGAAAGTCGAAAAAAGCCTCAATGACTTTATCACTTCAAAACAAACAAGTTTTTTTTTCGATCTGGGATTCGGCAATTGTCTAAAAGATGGCGAAGGTGTTCAGAAAGTGAGGGAGATTACTTCCAAGATTAAGTTTGTATTACTTTTTTCAAAAACGAATGTCAAAAGTAGTCCAAAAAGGCCGAGAATTAAATTGAGGGCCTAATAGCTGAATGTTGGACTTTCTTCATTTGATAAGTCGTACCGATGTTTTGCTGATTGTAGCAATTCAGGGGTAAATATCACACATTCTACCACATGGTCAAATTAAAATTTCATAAAAATAGAAACGTTGAAATGGTTGCAAGCTTGGTATAGGTTGTCCAGAATTGAAACTTCGTGAAGCGATTTTTATGGTGTCAAAAGACACTAAACCTCTTCTTTTGATACTTTAACTTACGCTAACGGAAAGGGTTTCGTATATAGTCTTGTCGCTTGACTCAGTAGTTCAGTTTGTACCTCTGCTGCTGCTCGAAATACGGAGGTCATTCCTACTGTTAACAGATAAAAGTGTTATTTTATTTTTTTATAAACTTATTAATCCACATGTTTCAAGGTAAGTTTTGTACTCCATTGTTTCAGAGAAAATGAATTATCGATGGATTCCAAGACCACTTTCTGACGATCACAAAACAAAGAGATTGGACTGTGCTTTAACGTTTTTGACTCGATACAATCTGGAAGAAGATAAATTCTTAGACTACATCGTTACAGGAGATGAGACTTGGATGTTTCACATGACTTCGGAATTCCACAGAATGAAACCCAAACAGACAATTTGAGCACGACAGATCATAGCAACTGTCTTTTGGGACAGAAAAGGGATTTTGTTAGTGGATTTATGCCGAAAGGCACAACAATCAATTCTATATATTGTATAGTATATTGTGTCACCTTGGGAAAACTCCGGCGTGGCATACAAAACAAGCTGCGTGGTCTACTGTTTTCCGGTGTCATGAATTGGGCTTCTTCATAGGCGGCAGATTTCCTTGATGGCGGAATTTGAAAAGTTATTGGGCAGTATGACAAATATATGAACAAAAATGGAAATTATGTGAAAAAGTAGATAAAAGTACGTAGAATATGGAAAAAAATAGTTTAATGATATTTATAGTATTATTGTTCTTACTAAAAAAATGGACCTTATTTAAAAAATATACCTCGTATATCAGGTAGCATTACTATATATCTTTAAATATCAAATATAAAAACGTTAGAAACAAAAAAAAATCAGAACGCATAATAAAATTCATTAATAAAAAATAGTATTCACAAAAAAAGTAGTATCGAAAAACACTTACCATAATTGTTTCATCCCTGTATCATTACATATTTGTATTTTTCATCTATTATCATCACTTATTACAATCATTATATTAAATTTATATTACAGAAAGGAACATTTTTTCCGACATTCAGCGACCTTTGAGAAAATTTATTGTATATCTCAATAGCAAATATGTGAGTGATTTATTGTCGTATTGTAATCACTATTACGTAAACACGGTAAATATTCTTGGAAAACGTGTGGTTTGGTTTAAATTCTAATTTACTACTAAAGTAGGTATTGTTAGTGCTCAACAAAAGAATGGTTTATAGAAACAATTATTCAATTTTTAACTGAGATTTTCAGTTTCAATATATATATATATATATATATATATATATATATATATATATATATATATATATATATATATATATATATATATATATATGCAAAGACTTAATTCACAATCAATGCGTTAATTGAAATAATTTGATATTAGCCTTTGATCTATACCGAGAACTTCAATTACTGCTTGTGATCAATTAGTTAATTAAATATGTCCGAATTGCTAACAAGCTTACCCTTATCAAAAATAGAACTGAAATGGTCTATTTCGATATAACACAATTAACAAACAAATATAACACAATTACATTTTTAATGAAATAATCAAAAAATATTGGGCCTTAATATAGAAAGATCTCCCTGGACAAAAATGAATATTCATTTCTACACTGTATTAAAAAAATCCTAACTACATAATTTGAATTTTACCTAAATAAACTGCAAAACTGCAAATTAAACATTACTATTTTAAGGTGTCCATTATAAAACAAGCCACGACGACCATATTACTAAATAAAAAAATTATAAGCAAATGTATGTATACAATCCAGAATAGTATAACGTAACAGTTGCATGTTAAAGACATTCGTAGCATGCTAATCCTCAAATTATAGTAATTACGTTGGAATAACTGTTTTTATTCAAAACCTGATTCTTAAGCAAGGTTTTATTTGAATTAAATAAGTCTAACTTTTTAAAATAGATATAGACGAAGTTTGACTTCAAATATCAGTTTCATCCGTTCAAGTTCAGTTTTATCCGTTTTAACTTAAGAAATTTCTTATATAAAATACGGCTATAATTGTTCAATAAACTAAATTAAAATACATCGGGAGGAATTATGTCTATTGTGTATATACACTTAATTCACAATCAGCACGTTAATTGAAATAGTTTGCATTGGTATTTGATTAATATCTGGAACTAAAATTGCTCCTTGCGTCTAACTAGTCAATTCAATATCTCCGCGACTTAGATTTAAATTTAAACCTGAATAAATAACAATTAAAATTGCGAATCTATTTATACGCAACAATTCTATATTATATAATATATATGAATATAGATATATATATATATATATATATATATATATATATATATATATATATATATATATATATATATATATATATATCTTGGAATTTTTTATGAATTTTCCATACAGCACATTGGGAAACACCTACAATTTCCGCTATCTCACTTTGATTAAAACACTTTTGTAACAAAGCAATTACTCTTGATCCACCAACACCAAGATCTTGATCAAAAAACACCAAGAAAATCTGTAGTATATACAGAATATCTTAGTGAAGAAAGCAAAGGAAATTTTAAGGACATTCTGAATCGTATACATACTCAAAAAAAAACGATACCAAGAGATTGGGAAGTAGGAATACAGCACAATAATAATAGGACGAACGCCGCTTTTATAAAATAAATTAACATACCGAAAGAATAAGATAGATTTTAAACATAGTTTTGTAACTATGGATGAGACTTGGGGTTACCTCTATGTCCGTTCTCGTTACCTCAAGTCCGGTGTTAAGCTCCTAAGCAGCCAAAGTAGTCAAAATAGGCCAAAAAGATTATGGCATCAATTTTTTGTGAAAAGGCATTTTGTTAATTTATTACCTTTAAACCGATAAAACAATAACATGACAGTATTACTCAAACCTTTTGGATGAATTAGATGCAAACATTCATGAGAAAAAACCTGGATAAAAATTATTTTTCATCAAGACAATGCACCGGTTCACTGAGCTGTGCTTGCAATAGCCAAACTGAAGAAATTACCCTACGAACTGTTGGAGCATCCACCATCTTAACCAGATCGAGCCCCGTCTGGCTTTCATCTGTTCCCAAACCTCAAAAAATTCCTACGTGGCAAGCGTTTTTCATCAAATGAAGAAGTTATAGCAGCCGTAGATGAGTATTTTGAAGGGTTTCCAGAAAATCATTTCAGAGATGGAATAAATGAATTGGAGAAGCGTTAGAAAAAATGTATTGAGCTTAAGGGAGAATATATGGAAGAAAAAAGTAATTTTTTCAGCTATAAACTTGTTTTATCAATCCGCTCCGCGAACTTTTCAATTCGCCCAGTAAGTATATAAATTGATAAAAAATCAATATTAACTATATTATGTTAAAATTTGTAATAGTTTCCTTAAGAACAAAATTAGCATATACTAAAAAATAAAACTAAAATTATCTAATATATCCAACATACAATTACACAACATAATAGTAACATATCATAGGCATCCACATCCTATTAACCCCTAAACGGTACCTACATTGAAATAGTTTCTTTCAAAAAATTAATTATTTAATATTAAAACTCTTTTCATTACTTCAGTATTTTCTTATATAAATAATATGAAATAGAAAATATCTTCATTTAAAAATAATGAAATTTAATTTTTAAATCCCTCTTTTCTTAAAGAAAAAGTTTAAATTTTATTCGCCTCAAGTCTGTAGACTTCAAAATTTTCTTGTATAAATTATTATTGCATAACTTTTAAATTACTTAACAAACCAAATTAAAATACGTCTAGATAAATTATACATATGGTAGAAAGGCTTAATTTACAATCAACACGTTAATTGAAATAGGTTGATGTAGGTCTTTGATTAATACAGAAAACGAAAATTGTTTCTTGCGTAGATTTCAATCCGCCCGACCATTTAAAATGTATGTTATTCAAGCTTAGATCTGAATAAATAATAACAGAAAATTTACTAGGCTGATTCACGAGTTTGTGTTTCTGTTAACCGATAGATTGTGAAGATGTAATCGCTGTTGTGAATGAGTAGTTGATAAAACAAGAAAAGGAACTCTTCAATGGTATCGATACCGTTATCCATAGATATCCCAAATATTATAACGTTTTAGAAGATTGCATTAGAAGATTATGAAGTGTATAAATAAAGTAATGAGAATGAAGGCGTAACTTTCGATCTGTCAACACTGTTGACTTCCCTGTTGGAAGGGAGACGGGCCAACATATGATGCATCTTCAGTGCGAGTTTGAACTCCCTAGAGTCACTAGAGTCGCTTAGTGGTCCGTGGAAATTATTTTCGTGAACCGAGAATGATGAAAATGAGATGATGTAACATCCAGGTGTTCTTGATGCTCGGTCTTATACGAATGACCGTTTTTCGAAGTCTTTTAAGAACCCCTCCGTAAAAATGCCGGTTTATCGTTGTTTACTTTGAGGCATAAATTCCGTATGAATGATCCCCTGGCTATAAGAAAAGCAAATCGGCATGCCTTTGATCTTTGATTTGCTCCTTTTTGGCTTTTCTTGGTTGTCGTGAGTTTGAAATGTGCCATTTCTGGCATTGGCACTTCGTTTCCGGATCGCATCCAAAAATCCAAGACTCGCCTTAATCCTTACACTACCAACGGGACAATGCATCCCACAGATTATACAATCAGCTCCAGTGGGACAACAGTTGCTTTAAACTGGCTTCTTATTCGTCCCAATATCATTCTGATTTGATCATTTAGTTGTCAGATTTTACTATGTGCGTTTATAAACATCGTTTTTCTCATGAAAACTAGCTGTTTTCATTGTTTTTGTCAAAATTTTTGTGTTTTTTATTATCTCTTGAATAATATATTTATTATTAAATTAGTTTTTATTATGTTTTTACGGAAAGTTTCTTAACTTTCTTGTCAATCTCGCTGAACAGATGGTTTTGACTGGACAACAGACAGCCAAAGTAACGAGGAAGATTGGTGGATCAAGCGGTCCTCGATCAAAGAGAGAGCCAAGCTTTTACTAAATATTGGAGACCATATACCAGTCCCAGCGTCTGGCAGACGACGTTGCACAAAATATGCACTGGAAAAAAAAGCTAAAAGAACAAGATACCTCGTAACATTCTCGTAACATAATATCTCGTAACATTCCACTGTGCACTGATTGCTTTAGCCCGTACCATTCATAAATTTAATAATTATAATGTTTTGTAGCCTTTTTAACTTTTTATGACCAATTTTACACTATTTTTACACTATGTTTTATAAATAAATGACTTTTTGTATATGTATTTTGCATTTTTGTAATCTGAATACCAATGGGATGTATTATCCCAGTTGTAAATACAACTGGGGCAATACGTCCCACTACATTTTCCGCTTTTCCTCATTTTACGGTTCAATGGATCTTTTTTCATATTTTTCCAATTATCCAATTATATTTTGAACAAACAATGGTTTGGTCATGTAAGGGTTAAACTACTTGAAAACCTGGGTCCTTGACAAAACATTGTTTCCATAGGCCTAGTAAGGTTTTACAAAAGTTTCCATCGCCATGGACCCAAGTTTCAAATAAAACCTGATCGCGTACCGGTGTTCGAAATTGTTGTCACTCATTTTCAGAACGCACTAGAAAAAATCGGTTCACGAAAAGAAATGCTACGAACCATGGACTCTAGAGAGTCCAAAAACGTAATAAAGACGCACCAGATGTGGGTTTGTTGCCCCTTCAAATGGGAAGCCAACACTATTACCAGATCGTTATGCCACCAGTCCTATTAATTTATTTACACACCTTGTATATTGACATATGAAATTGATTCAAATATGCAAGTTGTTTTATGTTAGGGACAATAATTGCTGCACCCTTCTCTTATATTTAAACAGATATCAGTAGCTTTTTAAATCAAAATATCAGTAAAAAACTGTAAATACGGCAAAAGACAGCCTTCGTCCGAACAAAATGATGCATTGCAAACCATCAACATCGACATCTATTATGCACAGCGAGATCGTCTGAAGGCAGCAATTGAAGAAATCCGGCCAGAATTAGCAAACAGAAAACGCGTCGTGTTTTATCATGACAATGCACGACCATACGTTTCAGTCATGACCCAACAAACATTCTTGAGCTTCATTCGCCTTACTCACCAGTACCCTCGGACTACCGTCTATTCTGCTCACTCCAAAAATGGAAGAAAAGGTGATAACAACCCGTTAACATTTTTACAAAATGTTGACGAAAAGGCATTATGGACCTACCACTATATTAGCAGACGTACATAAAGTATTTGGGTTGTTTCTCTTTAAAAAATCCCTAGAAACTTTCCGAACGACCCATATATAATATACCAGTTTCGAACAATTATTGATGGACGATTATTGTTGTCCGCATAAAAGGATCGAGAATACATAAAATAGTAGAGAAATTTACATTCGTATCTTACTCTAGTGTGAGCCAAAAACACATCAGAGAATACGCTTTGGAATAAAATTTTGGCCTAGAATAGACTCTGGTAAATTATAACAACGGATCAACGATGAATTAAAGACTAATAATTTACAAATTATCATGTAAATATTGAATTAAAATTTATTCTGATAAAGAAGTATACATATTCATAATAAAAACTGAATAAATCAAAAGCTATTTGAAATATAAAGAACGTCTCTGCTTATGCATTTAATACGAATTCGCCGCAAAGAAAAAAGTGCAGCCAAAGCTTTTAAATCGATTTGTGCTATTCTCGGCTGCTATATCGAGTTATATGACATATGAATATATTGGTTTAAGAGATTTGGGAAACGAGGTGATTTTAATCAGGATGATCCGTGACTTTCAAGTTATTTTTAAAAATGAGAATGCTATACATTCTCATTTTTAATAATAATTAAGTCGTTATTTTCTTTTTAATCAACTTTTTGGATTTGGAATTTTTATAAATTGTAACTTAAAATCTAGTTGACAAATAGCACTTCCTTTTTGTCTTGTCACATAGTGGATGTTAATTAAACCAGTTGCAAGTTCATTTTGGTGGTATTTTAAACGTTCGATGTATTTCACACTAAAGTTCTTAGTTTCTGACTTCACAGTTTCCACATGAAGGTCACTATGTATGATTTCATCAGAAACAGTCCACAAGGCATCAACAATAGAATGAAGAACTTTGGACTACAACCTCTGTCTTATGGTAATGTTGGAATCACTTGCGCAACTCCGAGAGTTGCATGTCATACGTCAACTTGGGTTTTAAGACCCCGAGTCATGTTCCGAATCGCTGCGACCCTTAATAAAGTAGATGTGGGAGCCAAACAATATTCCCAATGATTGAAAAAGTACTAATAACTAAATTACCAAAAAGGGAGACCTACACATTGTAACCATTGACGTAGTATAACGTTACTAAACACAATCATCAAAGTAGCAGCATAAATCATTCTAACGAGATTAGTAGGACATATAGGACCAGAAATGCGTCCAAATCAAGCAGACTTTAGAGCAGGTCATTCGTGTATCATTCATATAAACACTGTTAGAATATTACTAGAACATTACTAGAACATAGCATTCAACACAGCTGAATAGAGATCGCCATTTTACTTATTATTTACAGACTTTGAGAAAACATTCGACAGCTTAGCTCATCCTGACATATGGCAAATTTAAAACAAAAAGGAATACATGAAAAAAGTATTTCCTTTATTCGGGAAATGTAGGAGAATGCTTAGTGTACATGGTGGATATAGAAGCGAGGAATTTGAAATTTTTACAGGTGTGAGGCATGGGTTGAGGCTGAAATTAGACTTAGAAATTAACAAAACAAAGACCAACTTGTTGAGAATCAGTACTAGAAATCTTACCCCTTTCATCCTAAGGAGATCACCCATAGAAGATGTATAGAGCATTACATACCTGGGTAGTATTTTTACAAATAATGGATGTGCATATCATGATGTAAGAAGTAGAATACAATAAGCTCAAGGAGCTTTTGGAGCGCCGAAGCTGGATGTGTGGAGATCAACATAATATTCCACGTAAACAAAATTTCCTATATATGTAACACCAAGGTTTGGTCCATCTTGTCGTATGGGTGTGAAACGTGAAAAATAACGAAGATAATAACCAATAAACTTCAGGTCTTCAAAAATAAATACTTGCGGCAAATACTCCGCATATTCTGGCCAAACAAGATTCGAAACCTTCAAATCTCAAATGTCACAAATCAAAAGAAAATTATACCCAATTATCACACCCAACATTTTATTTTCCTTCAGACATTCAAAAAATGTAATTTTGAAAAAGCACTAGGAATATGGCTTGAGTTTTCCCAATGCGTATTAACTAAACAACAGAGAAACAACTCTATTTTATCTTGTGTCTTGATTATACTCCAATGGGATAATCCAGAAGGATTGTAAGGGCTTAGATATGTTCATTTTGCAAATTTAAAGTTGATTATTTCATTAATTAATTAAATTGTTTAATGACTATTAAACTTTAAATCCAAATAAATTTTTAATTAAATTAAATGAAAACAAAAAGCGATGATTTTCGTTCGCGTAGTATCCAGTCAATTAAGCGGTCGTTGTTCTCTTAAATAATCAATCAAAGGGGATATACCAGGTATGTAAATATGAAACCGGAAATTTTGTATATAAAATACACGCTTATTGTATGAAAATGATAAAAATTATTTTATTTGAGCTAATACTCATCGCTAACTAAACATTTTTCCCACCTGTTTGACAATTTGTGGATGTCACGCCAAAAAAACTGCTGATATTTTGAGGCAAACTAGTCATCGAGCCATTTTCGTAAGAAGTGAAGCGCTGCTCAGCAAGTGCGTGTCCCATCGATGCAAATAAATAGTAATCGAATGGAACCAGTCTGGTGAGTAAGCCGCATGCGAAAGTATTTCCCGACTAAACGCCAGAATCGTTCCATTGACCAATTTAGCTGTGTGTGATGGTACATTTTGTGTGTGCGATGAAGCAAAATCACTTTGTGTTGCCTTTTTTTATATTCTGGTCGTTTTTCACGAAAAAGCTTGATTCAAATCGACCATTTGTCGATTTGAATTGTCGGTAGCGTTCAGTATTAACGATTTCGCCAGGTTTTAGCAGCTCATAATAGATCACACCATTCTGATGCCACCAAACACAGAACATTGTCTTCTGTCCATAACGATTTGGCCTTGCAGTCGATGTCGATGGTTCGTCTGAAGTTACCCATGATCTTTTACGCTTAGGATTCTCAATATATATCCACTTTTAATCGTCAGTCACAATTCGATGGAGAAATGACTTTCTTTTGACCTGACAGGCAGCATTTCGCAAGTGGTTTTTCGGTTTTCCTGCTGTCTTTCATTCAGTTCATGTGGAACCCATTTTCCCATCTTCTGGATCTTTCCCATGGCTAGCAAACGGCTTGTCGTGTCACATTTAATTGATCGTCGAGTTGTTGCAGCATTTGAGCGTCATCCTCATCCAACAATGCTTGCAATTGGCTGTCTTTAAACGTTCTTCGTTTCTCACTTCAAAATCGCCACTTTTGATTTTTGTAAACCACTCGAAGCACTGTGATTTACCAAAAGTGTGCTCACCATAAGCTTCGACAAGCATTCGGTGCAATTCTGCAGCAGTTTTCTTCAAATGGTAGCAGAAAATCAATACTGTCCGCAAATCGTAGTTTCCAGTCACAAAATTCGACATGTTCAACGCTATTACAATCTATGCTGTTGTATGAAAGTAGTATTATAGTGAGTTGAAAATATTTGTCAGATGTCAACAGCTAGGGCCATCGATGGGCAAATTCCGGTTTCATATTTACTGACCTGTTAAAGTCACACATCATTAATATCAAGTAAAAAAGTCGTATGATTTTAAATGTTATTACTAAACTAATCATATTGGGTTGATGCAAAAGTTTGTCCCATTTTTTTTGAGAAAAATTGAAAAAAAAATAGCAATAGTATGTGGCGTTCTCTTCTATGGCCATTCCTCATCTCTCCCAGAAGTGCATAAACCCGCTCTCAAAGAAATTTTGAGGTTTCTGGCTAAAGCACTGTTTCAGGTGATTTTCCAAGGAAGTGAAGATTTTACCATCTCAGATGTTTTGAAGCGATCTAAATAAATGGTAGTCAAAGGGCGCAACGTCGAGAAAGCACTGTGGATGGACCAGAAAATCCCAGTCAATTTGTAAAAGTGTGTCGGGTAGCCAAAGACATGTGTGCTTTAGTATTGTATCGAAATGCTCTTTCTGTTGGCATATTCAAGCCGCCTCTGGTCGATTGGTTGCTTTAATCCGCTTAGTTGTGAACACTATTTTTCCGACATTAATGATCTGGTTTTCAGGTAACAGTTCATAATAAACTATTCCTTTCCAGTCCCACCAAATCCACAGCATAACCTTCTTGGGATGTAAGCTGGCTTTTACACTGGTTGAAGGGGCATCTCCGCGCTTACACCATGATCTATTACGCTTAATATTATTATACACTATCGATTGATAATCACCTGTAACCATGTAGCGCCTTGTAACCATCGATTTCGTTGCGTTTCAATAGAGAATCGCAAACAGAAATTCGGTCTATTAATTTTTCGTCCGTTAACTCAAACGACACCCAAACATCGGCCTTGCTAATAATTTCAAGTTGACGTAATCGTCTTGACAATGTTAACTGGCTGATTCTAAGTATTTATCCGATCTCTCGAGCTATTGTATGCCGATCCCTTTCAATTAGCGTCAATATTTCGTTGCCTTCAGCCTCGGTCGTCCATCAGGCGGCCGTCCAGAACCTGCTGCATCGCTAATATTAAAATAGTTTTCACGAAACTTTCTGAACTACTTACGGCACGTGGAATCGTCAACGGTATCCTTACCGAACACATCACAGATCTTCTTTTGCGTCTGCGAAGCATTCTTGCTTTTTGGAAAAATAAAAGCAAAATATGACGAAAATGCTCCTTATTTCCTGTCATTTTTAATGCTTAACAAAATAATATAATGCTTAACAAAATAATATAATGCTTAACAAAATAATAAAAAAAAAATATGAAATTCCTTCTGTCAGAAAACATCACAACTTTACATACGTGAAGTAGACAACAATTCGGTTTTACGATGCAATGGCATCCAACGCCAAAAACAGGACGAAATTTTACAGCAATCTAATAATTATGATTTAAATTCAAAAAAATATAAAAACAATATAAAGAACACCTAAAACAAATTATTGACCAATATAAAAATTGAACAAATAAAAATATATAAGAAATAAAATTATAAAAAAAATGTCATACATCAAAAATCACCCCGTCTCAAGAAATCCACTCTTCCACTGACAAACCTCAGTCATTCTTACAGCTCTCAATTGCGGTTCAGACTTTCTTCAAACCACAAACTGAACAACTACACGTTAGTAACCCATGTTACAAGTTAAGGCCACCTTACTGCTCGAAAAACAGTGGGCATCTCACGTCTAGTCACCCAGATATCCGATTTAACAGCCCCAATAAACCAACAGACAGATGAACAGTTAAAAATTAGCTTTAGGAAGTCATTCAACACATTGTTTGTCATTAAACAACAGATTGTTTAATCAAACAATATAAATAGTTTTCCAGTAAGAGTTTCAGAAACGTCATAGCCGCGACACTGAAATGCAAATGTCACTCACAGTGCTGTCTTTAGTACATTGTGCCAATTCACCATGGAAAGATATACGATACACAAATCGGGCTCTAGAGGAGTTGGAAGGCGATTTCCACTTTGGGGCAAAAATAATCTTTTCCGACAAGGCGCACTTCTAGCCTAATGGGTTTCTGACCGAACATAACTGCAGGATTTAGACCGAGTGACTCAAGTGATTTAGAAGTTACCTCTTCATCCTCAGAAAGTCATTGGTTGGCTTGATTTGAGCTGAAGGAGTGATAGGACCTTATTTTTTAAAGACGATGATGGAATTCGTTTTACTGTTAATGGTGAATGCTACTGAAATAGGCTAACAGAATATATTTAGCCTGAACTAATAAATGTGGATACAAAAAATATTTTATTTCAAGAAGACGGTGCGAATTATCACACATCTCGCCAGACAATTGCAATTTACTGCAAGAAAAGTTTCCTGGACGCGTTATTTCGCTAAATGATAATGTCAACTGGCCACCAAGATCATGAGATATCACACTCTTGGATTATTTTTTGAGAGGATATCTTAAATATCTGGTTTACAACCCGGACAATTCTTGAACTGAAACGAAATATTTCAGCCACCATTAAAAATATACTACGCGATATATGTGAAAGAGTAATGGAATCGATTTGTTTTTTAAGATAAAATAAAAACTACCAAATTCTCACTTGTAGTTATCATTTTGCCTCATTTTAAAATTCTGACACTCTTACTGGACAACCCTTTATTACAAGTAAGGAAAATATCAAAAAAGCTTGTGGACATTTATTGTAACATGTTGAAATTATAAACAATTAATATTCTTTTCGGCGTTCACAGTCTGTGGGCTTGTCTTACAACACATTATGGAGTATTTTGCATTTGGACTTGCATCTTCATCCTTACAAAGTATAACTCACGCAAAAATTGAAGTCCGCTGACTATGGAATGCACCGAGCATACGCTAATTGGTTTTTTTTTTATTTTACTTTCCGAAGCACAAAATTGATAACCCTTTACTACTAGGTTGTTAAGAAAATTATTGCGGTTTTTAACTTAAAGAAAACTATATTAATCGAAATAAAAACCATTACAATCAACACACTTTTACGAAAGAGAAACAAGTTTATTTATGCCGGTTGCGTAAAATTCCGGAGTCCTGGAGGCGACGAAGTCGTTCAAGGCAGTTTTTACATCTTCTTGATTTTTAAAAGCATTTCTCGCGCAGGAAGTTTGTCGAGATGGTTGAAAAAGTGGTAATCAGTAGGCGAGTGGTCGGGGGTGAGTATGTCGGATGGTCGAGAGGTTCGTAGTCCAACTTATACAGCTTTTGTCACGTGATCATTGAGACTTCGTTGCCGCCCAACCATACAACCGATCGTCACCGATTATCGTAAAGAATCCTTGTCATGTCACAATACATTCGAGGAACGGATCGTTTATATTGGGCAAACGAAAGGCAAACGACACTTCAAACCTACGATTTTTTAAATTTTATTTCAATTAGCGCGTCACCCATTTACCGAGCTTTTTTAACTTTTCGATCTCCTGCATATGGTTAGAAATTGTCACATGCATTACGCCTAATTCAGAGGCAAGCTTCCAAACAGTTGAACGCAGATTGGCTTCGACTAAGGTCCTCAATTGGTCATTGTCAAGATCCGATGACCGACCACTACCCTCATCATCTTCAAGGCTCTCATCACCGATACTATATTTTGTAAACCACCATTGCGCAGTACGTTCATTAATGGTTTCTGGTCCAAATACACCGTTGATATCACAAGCTGTTTCGGCAACTTTTCGGCCTAGTTTGAAATGGAACAAGAAAATTATGCGAATTTGCTTTTTGTCTATGTTGCATTTAACACTCAATATTTACTGATAACCACACTTAGATAGAGCGAAAATGCGCTTTAAAATGATATATAATATCAAAGCAATTTAATACAAATGTATTTTAAAATAGAGCATTTAAAATTAAAATAACAAAAAGGCGCAATAATTTTCTTAACAACCTAATAATAGCAGCGGATGTTTGTCAATTGGGGAGCACATTATTATTCGATTAAAATTAAAATAAACTCAGCACCAGTTAAATAATGTAAAAAAACTTTAAGCGATTTCTAAAATGAATCATTTCCTTAGACTTAAAATAACCATAGTGCATGTTGGTTAAATTTTAGGTAGCAAGATCAATTACTGTTCCCCTAAATTACAGAAGCTACTTTGCCCTCTTTATAATAGATCATATCAAAGAACAAACTTTAAACATAAAATGAATTGAAGTTTACCTCGAAAGCACTGGAATAATTCAAGTACAAAATTTGATTCAACATTATTTTTTTTAAATAAAACAAATTATAGTTATACAATTCGAAATGCAAGCAGCAACTGTTGGTAGTATGTAGAAAATTATATAGTCTAATAGCAAGAAAATTTGGTTTTCTTAGATTTCCTGTTAGAAAAAAGAAACACAAAAATGTTTACAAAGGCATAAAAAGGCTTACATAAGGAATATTGCTATATAAACCCCAATTTACACGTGAACTTGATAAAATATTTAAAGGAAGTAATATAAAATTAGCATTAAACTAAGACATCTGGTAACTGATGACTTGCAAATAAGCAGAAGAATAAAGCAAGGAGATTTCCTTAGCCTCTTCCTTTTCAACATTATTAGGGGCAGAATCATACATAACGTATCAAGAACTGTCGGATAAAAAATGGGAAGGAAAATGTATAATACAGTGACTTTTTCACACTTTTAGTACAGAACAACGCCCACAAAACCAAGTGTATGGTAACTTCTAAAGATCGAATAAGATACCAATTGAAAATTGGGGGAAAAGTAATCAAACAAGTCAATCAATTCACATACCAAGCAACTGAAATAATAAGCAATGGATACCTACAATGTGTAGTAAAAGCGCAAACAATGATAGCAGCACGGATCGCGGGATGCTTACGAGATATCGAATGTAGAAATAAATATCTTAGGACCGAAACTAAAGAAAGAATATTTAAATCCACAGTGTGAAAGACTTATTTAAACTTATGCAGCGGAAACAAGACCAGATGTTACTAAAACAATTGAAGCACAATGCGAACAATAAAAAGCATCCAAGGAAAAGCACTACATGACAGAACACGAAGCTAACAACTGAGCGATCCAAGTGAAATATAAGCCCAAATACATGAGACAGTGGAGAAAATACTAGAACGAATATATAGAAAGAATGGAAAACAATAGATCTGTAAAAAGCACAAAACACAAATAGATAAACAAGAGAAAAACCTCCTAAACGATGGAAGTAGTGTCGGACCTCAACATCGGAAGAGGCACAGTTTTGATGAACAGGCGTATGCCTACCTATATGGATCATTCCATAGAGGACGAAGAATATAAATTTAGTATATAATTCCAATAATAATTTACTGCAGTTATTGGGTAATCCTAAAGACGGTGTTCTAAAACGTGAAAGGTAAGATAATTATCGTAATTAAAAATATATTTCCATAATATAATAATAATTTCCATAATAATATAATAGATTTCCAACTAAAAATTAATAATCAATTTAAAATTACTTAAGATAGTAGATTATTAGATGCGTACGAAATTATCGAAATAGTTAAATGTAAAAAGAGTCTAAATAAAGACGGCCAATCTCATACAGTTCTTTGTTAACTTTAATTGCAGGTGAGTCATTTTATACGATTCAGCGAATTTAATAATCTTCACCGCACTAAGTTTAGGTATAAATTGTAAACAAGAACGGTTAAGTTTTAGTTTTAATCATGTCCTGATGATGCTAACCTGATTAGAGACAATTTATTATTAAGTTTTTAGTTAACCAGAGAAACAAGACTTAGAAGGCAAAAAAATATTAAAACTTTCTCTGATATATCGCAGGCATTTGATAAAATGTAAAACAATGGACTCCACTATAAACTAAAAAAGTATCACCGATACACACCAATAGACACTTCTTTATCTAACAATACAACGAATTGTCTGATATCGATCCCATCAAGTCTGATGCCTCCCAAGGGGGTGTTCTAGTACCTTTGCTGTATCTGTTATATACTGTGGATATATCCTAGAGTAACTTCTAGTTCACTAGTTCTCCTAGTTCACTTCTAGAGTAATAACTATCGCTATATTAGGAATAACAAATTCAAATCAAACGCAAGTCACATTTACATTGCGAAAAGAATAATGTCCACCAGTTGAAATCAGTCTCAATTTCCCCAAACAATCTTTAATATCCAAAATATATTTAATAAACGTAAGCAGTTGGGTTTTAAGGTCAATCAGATGTATTGGTTCATTGGACGTAGGTCGCAACTATCACTTCGCCAGCAATATCTATATTGAGATACCTCAACACTTTCATAATAAGGTTATGTAATGTACCCTATTATGTATCTAACAAAGCCATCCAACAAAATATCCCAATTGTCCCCATCAAGGAAAGGATTTCTGTAGTTTATGATAAATAACGTGATAAAATGTTAACACACCCTAATGTGTTCGCCAATGAACTGTTTGAACATAGTGATAAAACATGACTAAAGAGATGTGTACCCTCGGACATTATAGATTTTACTTATAGATTTTTTAGTGCGTCCGAACTTCCGATAGGGGTTACTGTCAAACGAACTGTGAGTTTGCACTCACGTCTGTAAATATGTGTCTCAATAGCCTGGCAAATCATCATGGAAAATTTAAGATCAGAGCAACGCTTGCAATTTATCGAAACTTATTATCAAAATCAGTGTTCTTTGCATCAAACATATAGAAACACTTCCTGTATTTGAACTTCGTAATGTATTCACCGAATTATCGACAAATTCCGAACGCATTTCACGCTGCTCGATATTAAAACAAAAACAAGACAAAAAATGTGCATTCCGAAGAAAATATCGCCGGTGTTACTGACAGTGTTGATGAAGATCCAAATTTATCAATTCGTGGCCGGTCGCAGGAAGTTGTGTTTTCTTACTCGTCTACGTGGATTATTTAATTCCGAATTTGAATGGTGATCTGGATGGAGATGTGGTTCCAACAGCATGGCTTCACATGCCATACAGCCAGCGCAACAATCAATATATTGTGGGAACAATTCGGTAAGAAAATTATTTCGTGGGGCGGACCTGTTACCTCGCCACCAAGCTTATGTAATCAATGGCTTTAAATTATTTTCTTTGGGGTTATATGCCAATAAACCAGCAACTATTGACGCCTTGGAAGCCAACATAACTCGAACAATTGTGAATTTAAGACCCCCATTGCTTGATAAAGAAGTCGAAAATTGAATTAACAGAATGCGTGTTGTAGTAGCCGCGACATTTGTCCGAAATAGTTTTCAAACATTAATGCTATTGAATGTTATTTCACATAAAATAAATCATTTCAAGGTATCTAATTTGGTTATTGTTTTATTTGAATTTAAAGTTCTAACCCAGTAAAAAAATCACTCTCTATTAGTTTATATACAGAAAACTTATCGACTTATGTTATATTACATAGATAGATCATTGGAACTTTTCTATACATGTCTAATTGTATCATTCCTATAGCTTATTACCTTATATGGGCCGATAGTTAAATAAATAAGAGATTAAAAAATGTTTTTAGTTAACACCAAAGACAGGTTCCCAAATCAGAATTATCAAAAACGTATTGGCTCAACCACATCAAATTATATAAGTACAAATATCCACACAACCCCGGACAGGAAATAAACACGAAACCGAGAGAACATAGCTAATATCAACTTAAAGCTAGATTTTTTTTTTAATTCTCATAAGAATAGATAATTTTTACTTATAAATATGTTTCAAGGTTATGAGTTAACCAGAAAGGATTTTAATGTAATTTCTATTAATAAAAACAGTCGTAATAAAAGTCTGATTGAAACTTGCCGACCCGTTAATAAACGTTATCTGGATTCCAGTACAAATATTGCAATAAAATCATCAATTATAATTTAAGCCTATGAGGTAAATCTCTGGCATAATACATATATGGTTTTCTACAATTCAATGATTACATTTTACTCACATTTCAGTGAATAAAATATAATGCTAGACTTCGCAAAATTGTAAAATAATTAAAAAAAAAACATGACTTCCATTGTCTTTGTTCTTGAATGTAGCAGTCATCAGTATAATCTCAAATCGTTATTAACCTGAAAGCAACTTAATTTAATAGGGATTTAACGGATCAAAACATCGCTATTATACTCAAAAATAAAGACAATAAAAACCGATTTTAAAATTGAATTCAAACTCACACCTTTTCAACAACCTTCACAGAAATGTTACCTTTTGAAATATATATATCTCTATTTTTTTTGTCAAAGAATACAGTTCTTTCTTACTTTCAGTTATACTACAGAGATCAAAAAGTAAGGTAATTTTTTTAACAAGACAAAGTATTTTTTTGGTATTTGTTTGATTTTTAGACAAAAATTAACGAATAACTATTGTGGTTTGTGATGGTGCGTTATCGTGATTCAAAAACCATGAATTGTTTTTCCACAAACCTGGACGTTTTACAGCGATGTTTACTGGTGATTAATCAGTACAAAATCCTTGATTTTGGTCATATTTTTTTCATTGGTTAAGATGGAAGGTCTTCCTGAACGAGATTCATGTTCTTTACCATCACTAAAGTCCTTGTACCACTTGTAAACATTTGTTTTAAGTAGGGGAAGGTGGGGGTAAGACGGAGCCTTTAAGGTTTATCGGTTAGAAAAACGACATGATGTAATTCTAGAAATTATAAAATTTTATTTAAATAATCAACACTTTTTACTCTTTCATAACCTAATCAAACAAAACAAAAAAAAAACTCTTAGCAAAATAAATCAATAAAGAAAAACATTCCGTTTCCCCGTCATGCTCCACCCTAAGGGCAAGATGAGGTACTAACAGTCTCCAATATTCAGTCTTCACAAGGACAGATGTGGACAGAATCCTTGTCCTTATCTTCTACGTCGTCACAACCACAGTGAGCCAATCTTCCGCAAACCTGGCAAGTAATCTATTCTTCCCGAGACTACGAATATAAGCCTTGGCATTAAAGACACTCCAGTATATCCAGGGTTACTATCCGATTATTCTTCTTCTTTTCTTTTTTTTTGTTTTATTTTCTTTTGATGCTCTTTTTACTGTTATCTACATTTTACATTTATTTTTATTTATTGTCTTTTTCTTCATACTGATCGATATTCTGATCGAACAAAAGCTTCTCTAAAGAGCTCTCCTTTTTAAAATTGTGTTACCACTTGTCCTGAATGCGATCTTAAGCACTCCATAACAGGCTGATCGTAAAAAGTGCTCACTAGTCGCATAAATCCCATGTCTCCAGGCTGCGGTTTGTGGAAGGAAGGAAGCATATTATTATCTCTCCGTTTTTACGAGCTTCATCTATTCCAAATTCAGTCTGTGTGTGACATGACCGCCTAAAAGAAACAACACAGGAAGCTTTTGTGAATTCAATGGGCTTTTTTAGCTAATTCAAGAAAATATCCGCAGTTATCCATCGAGAATCTGAACATTCAGCCCAAGCATTTGTCGGAGCACCTGTTAAAAGTTTAAGCTCAGACGACTCTCCATCTGCTTTAAATAGGCAAGGAGTTCTTCTTCTTCCTCTTGGGTGAAAGTAGTTTGAATGGGGCCTAAAGGAATTACCCCACCTTTCCCTATTTCATCGCCGTTTTCTTTACATTTATATATAATACACCAGCACAAAATTTTTTTAACAAAATATAATGCAAATCCATTTTAAAAAATCACCCACAATAGTTTTTAACAATTACAAAAGATTCCAAAATTTCTAACTTAATAAACAAAATGATGTGAAACTTCTCTTAGATTTTTCTCTCAAAAAAGAAATGGTTGTATCGATATGTAAAGCACGCGAATATTTTAAACAAAAGTAATTAGTTGATAAGACATTAGTAAACAAAAGTATATATAGGATAACAGAACTTAATTAAGAAGAATTTGAAAAATTGAAAGAAGGCTTTACATTTGACAAATACAATCGGCTAATTAGTACTATTGCCGATCAATTGCAAAAATTGCAATAGCCGGTACACCCGGTACACACAAATCTTAAACATTCTAGGTCAATTTTTCAAGAGTATATAACAAAATATGTACTGATTGAAAGATCAGGTTGGAAAAAACAATGTGTTGAAGAATATATATATATATATATATATATATATATATATATATATATATATATATATATATATATATATATATATATATATATATATATATATATATATATATATATATATATATATATATATATTATATTTTATATATTATGTATGAATGTATGTATGTATATATTGTAGCGTTTAAAAATTATCGGCCGCTACAGGTAGTATTGTTTTGCGCATATCTTGCTTCAAAGTGTACCTGTATACTCCAGGATGAACGCCGAGACAGTCGAAAACCTCGCCTCGTGCTGAACACTCGTCTCCATACCAAAAAGATAGCGACTTAGTAGTCGAAGCCGCAGCAGTCTCGGTTAAGTAATCCCTCCATTAGGGATATGTTTATTAGTTGGTGAAGCCCTGCACAGGCTTATTTTTTTGCATTTTTAGATCGTTTTAGGATCTGGACATTCTAGGATCCAGACATTTTAGGATCCAGACGTTTTAGTAACCAGACATTTTAGATTCCAGGCATTTTAGGATCCAGACATTTTAGAATCTGGACATTTTAGAACCCGAACATTTTTGATACTGGACATTTTAGCTATTAGACGTTTTTGATGCGGGGCCAATGATGATAGAAGGCCAGACATTATGTTATTATTATTTTCACTAATATTACCGAATTACTATTCAATCACTATTTGTCTATTATCATTTTGAGTTTCAAGAACGCTAGATGACAGTCGTTATACTTTAACACTGTTAGTTTAATACTGAACATTTTCATCTTTATTATGCCCATTTAAATGGCTTTATGGCCTAATAGCTTTTTCCCAGTTTAAAGATTTACTTTTTTGGGTGGCACCCTTATCTAAGTGCCGATGAGATACATCGGTGACCTACAACCCAACTGCGTCCGGCAAACAGCTGCCGTAGCTGTAATTTAAGTAATCAACAAAAAAAAAGTGCATTACACAATATATATATATATATATATATATATATATATATATATATATATATATATATATATATATATATATATATATAATACTTTATTTATCACAGCGATTCAATAAAAGAAATATACAATGATTGCAAGTCGTCCGAAATGTAAAAAAAGAATTCACTAAAGAGAAAAACCTGACAAATCGTCCGACGAAAACTAGAAAAACCAACTTTCAGTCGATGCAATTGAAAGAACTATAACGCTAAAAGGATGTTCTATTGTTCAATTTGCCTTTCAATGGTATCGATTCAATCTATTTGATGAATCAAATTCACTAGAGTACATAATATTGGTTTTTGTTCCAGAAAATATATATTCTGGGTTTATTTCATCAGAAAATGTCAATCGATATTTTAAGCGATATTGAACATAAAAATTCATGTGGACATGTCAAAGTTTTTCCGAATAATTTCAAAATTTAATAGCTGAAAAACGATATGAGAGGTTCTATGGGCGATTAATACGGGGATGGGAGAATAGTAGTGAATAAGAAGAGAACAAAACTGGATAATCGGCGATGGCTATATTGAAATTGTGAAGGAATTTACTTATCTGGGAAGCAAACTTGAGGAAAACAACACTATAGGAGACAGCAAAAATCGTATAATAAAGGGTAACAAAGTTAGTAATTCCGTGGATTATGTCCTAAGATCTAAACTTATTCAAAGGAACACGAAAGAATTTATAAAACACTCATTCATAAACACCTATGGATGCGAGACGTGGACCCTCACAAAGAAAACAGAAAAGATGCTTGCAGTATTTGAAAGACGAGTATTCAGAAGAATAGAAAGAATAGATTGAAATAGCACCACAGAAAGAATAAATCGGTCTTATGAACACAAGGAGTCAAGTGATCGTAAACAAGATGATTAGTTGCTTGACCGGGAGCGAGCTCCACCCATCCCTTACATTGGCGGACATATGTTTCGTCTGTTGGTGGTTAGACTCATCAGGGTACCGACATATGCTCTCTCGTCAAGAATAGGGAGACCCTATCCTAATATGTTGGAATGGATAGGGTCTCCACTCATTGGACGCAGTCCAAAGAAATCAAAGACTGCATATATACATGAAAATTATTCTGTTTCACAAAGTTGATATATAACAAGGTGGGAAATGTATTGGTTGGACTTAATAATACTTTAAATAAACTTTTTTTTTACTTTGTTATATTGATTTACGTGTAGGTCTAAGAATATTTTTTATATCAATGCTAGAATCATCAGGTTTATAATTTGTTAAGTAAATCATAGTTATAAATATAGAAGTAATGATAAAGAGTCATAATATTCTAAATTGGTTTCAATAATTCGATTAGTTCATCTAAATTTGTTGTATTTCAAATCAATTCAGCGAGTTAATAATTTAAAGCTTCCCACTTTACAGTTAAAGGGTAAGCCAAACGTCCAAATATAACCTTTACGGGTCATGTATATTCAAATTTAAATTCATTCAAAATACATTATACTTTAATAGAAGGTATTACAATTTTAATCATGAAAAAATGTGCATTACGGAAACGATTTACATTATTTAAACTTATTATAAGAAATGAGCGTTGTTTGAAAAACACTCATTGCAAAATTCGTGATTCATTGGTATAAATAATAGCCTAAACCAGTCTTTGACCCAAAGTTTATTGAAAAAATTAAAAGAAACCGGTTATGCTATTAATAAATCAAAAAATGGAAGATCAAAACTGTGCAAACAAATAAAAACGTTGCTGCTGTAAATGAGAGCGTTGAAGGTAAAACAAAACATCAATTTCATATCGTTCCAAGAATTGGGCATATTGGCACCGTGGGAATCGATAGTTCAGTTATTTTCAATTTAGATAAGCTAACATCAACTAGTTGGAGAAAAAATCGTAAAAAAAATATGCAAAGATCAGATGATTGCCAGATCTGGTGTATATGGTACATTATTAGCAATAAATTGACAAATAATTGCACAGGCCATCGATGAAAAAACTTTTTTAATAATCTTACCTAATTCCTATGTTTTTTGGTGTGCTGAGTCCGAATATAATAATAAAAAAGTCGTATCACCCACCAATTTTTCACATTTTAATATTCAAAATGGTTTATCATCCATTTAGCCAATGGTATATCATTTTTTTAGCATTCAAGTTTATATTTTATCATTCAAGTTTATTTTTTATCATTCAAATGTTATTAGGTTGGTAGTTCTGATAAATGGCACAGCTGTTTGTTTTCTTCCAGTTAATATAACGTTACATTGTAGTGTTTAACCCATGTGATTTAATTCACACTCTAAGTACTACTACACTCTAGTCTAAGTAGACACTCTAACTCTTCTAACACTTTTTGTTATATATGTGGTGAGTTTGTAGTTAAAACCCATCACAGAAAGATTACTGACTTTGTAAAAATAGTATACTTTGCATATTTTGGTGTAGAAATCGGTAATCAAGAAAAATGTTGGGCAAGTATGTTATGTTTGTGTCGAAGATCTTAGAAAATGGTATAAGAAAAAAGAAAGCTTTTAGATTTGCAGTACCCATGGTATGCAGAGAGCAAAAACATTATTCAAATGATTGTTATTTTTGCAGCGTTAATGGTTCTGGATATGACTCCAAAAATAAGAAAGTGTTGTCTATCCTAATTTTACTTCAGTTAATCGGACGGTAGGGCATGGACCGGGACTGTTCCTGAGCCATCTCAGTCTAGTGATAATGTTTTACAGAAGCCAAACTGAAAGAAGGGCTTTTCTTTGGGCCTGCTATTCGTAAAATGATGTTCAATTCCAACTTAGAAGCAAGGGTAATTACAAAGGAAAAGGAGACTTGGATATCATTTAAAGAATTTATTGACTAAGTTTTTGGGTAATATGAAATGCCCTAACTATGAACTCATCGTAGCTAATATCATATTGTCTATCAAGACAAGTTCAAACATCTGGGTTGTCTGATAAGCCTTAAAGTTCACTTCTTGCACAACTATCTTGACTTTTTTCCTAAAAACTTGGTACCAGGGTCGGAGGAACATGATAGGTGATTACTATTAGTCACTTCATAGAGAACAACAAAAGGCATCACATGGGAGAAAAAGCTATTCATGAAAGTTTACCGAGAAAAGGGAAACGAAATACAAACACATCAACATCTAAAATATTGGCATTGAAGTTAAATATGTTATCGTAAATAAAAATTATAGCCTAATCAAATAAAAGTACGGTTTAAGTTTTTATTTTTTATGTATCAAATTTTCCCTATTTTGATGCAAAAAACTGATACCAGATACGGTTTCAGACTCCAAAAATATATAAGATGTAGATGTATTGGTTTAAAAAATACGATAGTGCGTTATCATGATGAAAAAACTATGAGTTTTGTTATATTTTTTTGGCCAGTGCAGGTATTATAATAGCCTTTTCATACAGCAATGGGCAGACAAACACACCCTACACCTCCAAATATCCGTGCCTGACCAGGATTCGAACTCGGGACAATTTGATTGCCATGCGAGCGACTAACCCACCAGACCACCGCGGTCGGCAAAAACCATGAATTGTATTGCCACAAGTCTAGACTTTCTCTCGAACAGACTCGTAAGTGACGCATAACGCTTAAATAATATTTTTTATTTCTTGGTGGACCAGTTGGAAGGAACTTTTTGTAGACAAAAACCACGATAATCGAGAAAACAGTCAACATAACTTTAATTTTTGACCGGCCTTGACGTGTTTTTTTCGGTTTGCATTCATATTTAGCACTATACTCGCTTGAGTCTTGACCTGTTTCTGGATCGTAAGTATAGATCCACGTCTCATAACTAATACTTATGTATTTCAGAATGGCAACATTCAGAAGACACACAAGACAAGCCGAAATCCTTCTTCAAAATTGATTGAACTGATTTGAATGATATTCCGATAATACGTTCAATGTCTTCAATACATAATCGGCGATAGCTCAAAACAACATTACTTACTAAAGTCCTTGTATCACTTGATGATGATGTATCACTTGAGATATTACTACATGAACATAAGAAATTTTGTTTCTAAGACAAAATTTAATGCAAATACTTTGTTCGATAAATTTAACCATTTTAAAAAATCGCCGACAAAAATGTTTAAAAATAATAAAAGAACAAATTCTTGAATCAATAGGCAAAACGTGGTTAATTTTTAAAATAAAAGTTACATTACTTTTTGATCGTAGACGTATAAGTATCGTATAAGTATCGAACGATACTTATACGTCTACGACGTATAAGTACCGAACGATAAACCAAAACAAACTTATAAAATTACAATAGATAATAGTTTATATGTCTTAATATTTTTTGACTATGATAATATTTATTTGATATCCTACATTGGAAAACCCTATTTATTTACTAAAAATACAGAAAGATATTTATGTAATACAGGGTGTTTGGTGCATCGTTTGCCAAATTAAAATGGCCGATAAGAGGGGTATTTTGCTATCTCCTTAGCCTCCATAAAACATTATTGGGCCCACAGGTTTCTTTACGTTAATTATTTAATTCTTTATTTTAAAAATTCTAAAAGTCAGCATTGAAACTTGAATTCAAAAAAAGTTATTGGTATATCCTACAAATATTTTTTTTATTTCAATGTGTAATGTTGTAGGGTTCTATGAAAATCAAAATTACATGCAAGCGACATCTAATTTTTTCTATGAAATCGCAAAGTTTTTGGAAGAAATAAAAATAAATTTAAAGCCCAACTTTAAATTGCATATAAAAAAAACTAAAAGCTATCATGTTTCATTCTTTAAAAAGTCTCTGGTTTATCCAGGCAAATAATTAATTAAATAATTAACATAAAAAAACTTGTGGACCCAATAATGTTTTATGGAGGCTGAGGAGATAGCAAAAGACCCCTCCTATCGGCCATTTTAATTTGGCAAACGATGCACCAAACACCCTATATATCAATTAAAACCACTTTAAACATTACTCATATTTCCATAACATCATAAATTACAAACAGGTTCAAATTAAACATCCGTTTGGATAAAGAGCATTAAATAAAATCCTATAATATATCACTAGGATAACAAGAAAAACTGCACGTGACTAAACTCTAAAAAAAGGTAAACACGTCAACATTATTGAAAGTTAATTTTTAAAGACAATTTATGTGGATTTATGGCGCTGCGAAAACCTAATCCATATTTTTTATCTACTTAGAAGATAATTTTTTAGCAATTTATCAAACGGCTTTTCAACGATATATAGAGGCAATAGAAGTAGCAACAATTCATAAAAAATCTGACACAATATGCCAACATTTGGTTAAAATCGATTTAACTTGGACGCATTTACTTTTATTATTTTATATGTGCCGAAATTTTTTTTATTTTTATTTTGCTTCTTCGTTGTTTATAAAATGAATTTAATAAATTAATGAATTTTACATCAGAATAAAAATGTGTAAATGTGAGCATGATCTATGAAATTCTGAAGTTAATAAGGAAAAATCAGATTGGTGATTTCAACATTATTTTGTGAAATTTACATTATTATCAGTGACGGAAAATAAATTTTCTTGAATTTTCTTGTCTTGAATTTGGAAAAAGGTAGAAATCAATCAGATCTATATACATTCAAAGAAATTTACCACTAAACAGAAAATCAGTTGTTTTTAATTTCTCGATGCGCGTTTCGCTAACCATGTTAGCATCATCAAGCGATGGATCAATCAATTCTAAAACTAGAGTATACTATATATAACGACCGTACCTAATAATGCGTGTAAAAATCATGCTCCCTGAAGCTAATCAAGCGTTATATTAATAATTCTAAAAGGAATATGGAAAGAGGAATACAGAATATGGAATTATGGAATAAGGCCATTATCCCGGTTCATGATTTTCTTACATTTAGCTATTTGAATAGTTTTATATGCATCCAAAGCCCCATTATTATTCACACTTTTAACAAATCTGAAGTTATTATAGTGACGCTCGAGTGAATGTTGGACAACGTGAGATTTCTCATTTCTCCCAGATCTAATGTGGGCAATATGTTCTTTATATTTAGTTAATATCGATCTTTCAGTTTGCCTAACATACCTTCAATCACAGTTTTGAAAACAAATTTCATAAATATCCGATTTTTCATGTTGGTCTACTTTATCTTTTGGATTACCCAGGAGTTCTCTTAACTTATGACATGGTTATAGGACTACCTCCACTTTTTTAAAAATGTTGCCTAGCCCTCATGTTAATTGGACGTCAAACAGTACTGCCATGAATTTTTACTCTTCTTCTTCATTAAGTATGGTTGTCATATAATTAGAACATAGTTTAATTTTAGAATTATATTGAATCATATCCTGATGATTTAACATAATTAGCGAAACAAGCACATGATTTGGTGTTTAATGGTAAATATATTTTAGTTTAGTGTTTCACGCCAAAGATTCCAATAGAATAATTGATCAAAAGTATTTTTCTAATAAAATGCATTATACTAATATTTCTGTTTTATATTTTTTTGGAAAAGAACGGATGGGAAAGACGTACAAATAATCAATCAATATATAATCAGGCAATATATCAAGTATGAATGGAGAAACACTGCTCAAGGATATTGGGGATGAGATAGACCCAGAGGGAAGTAGAAAGAAATAGTCAGGGAATATATAGAGGAGAGGTAGATAATAGAGTGGAAATGAAGAACAGCAGTAAATCGGTCTGATGTTTTTAAATATTTCATCAACATCACTATCATTAAAGTTGGTTTCTTTTTACAGCAAATAGAAACAGTAAATCAAAAAGATTCCATTATTCCCTTGCGGGACGCAGGGTGATTGTGTTTTGCATACATATTGTGTTGTTTATAAAGACACTATATTTTTTGTCCTTCACGATCCTGTGCAGTATCCCTGAGTTCTGGGGGTCTACATTTTCTTCGTTTGTGTGAGTAGGTGGGTTCCATTCCTGAACCATAGACACTGGCGTAACGCATCTTCCTTAAAGTATGAACGAACCACACATATTTCTTTATTTTAATTTCTTTATTTACATCTTTTTGTCCAGTTATTTGCCATAATTCTATATCTGTCATTCTTTTAGGCTAGCAAATGTCCACTATATTTCTAAGACATCTATTGTTTGGAGTTTTTTTCTGATTGCTGCATGAACCATCCATGTTTCAGAACCATAAAACTGCACATATTTTACTGTCGGATTCTCTACTTTCTTTTTGGCCGATATGTTTAAATTTTTCTCATGTTGGACAATATTTTTCTGTCCTCAACTATTCTTTGTTGGATATACATACGTTGTTATTTCTCCGCTGTTTGAGATGGTCCTATCAAGTTCTATTACGTTTTCTAATGGTGTGTTCTATGTTTATGATTGCTGCCTCTACGATATTGATTGTTAATTAATTCTCTTAATAGATCGTTTATTTTATTCCCAATATTTAGAATTTCTGTAGACAATATACATATATCGTCTGCCATTTGTGCTCTTTATTTATACAAATTAAGTATATTAGGTTTATTACAGCTACAGCACTATAATGTACAGATAATATTACCAGACAGATCATGAATAACTAAAGTAAAAATCAATGAAACTAGAAGTTTTCTTTCAGCCATCTTATTCCCTTAATATAGTCTCTTCAAACTGGCATCTATTTCATTCCCTTCAAAAGCGCCTTAGTAAGCGTTTATTAGTAGTGATGAAGAATCCTTGTTATTTTAGCGGAATGAAATAACATCCAGAATTATTGGCAATGTCTTATGGACAATGTCAATATTTACCAGACCACATGATAGATTTCAATAATACAATATTGTAATATCATAAATTAACGGAAATAGAATTTATTTAATGAATAATTTAATGTTTACTATGCCTTTATAATAATTATTCAATTAAATCTGATATAATTTGTAATACGTAGTAAACCGGTTATATTCAAATCCACTTGAGAAATTTCAAAGCAAGACATTTCCAGTAAGAGAGGAAATCAATTGTGTAATACGTTGCTTTGGTGAATATTTTAGTCCGATTAAATATTCATTTCCGTTCTAGTTGACTAAAGAGCCTTTGAACCTCAGAAAGATTTAAAATGGGCAAAAAAAGTGAAAATAGAATTGTACGAAAATCACATAAATTCTAAATAAGTAAAGGAGACTTAAAAAGAAAAAAAATGTAATTATAACGGGTGAGCCATTAATTTTTACGCTGTTCAGTATTCGATTCAAATAAAACTATAAACCCAAAACGATAAAACTAAAAATAAATGTTGTATTAAAAGCAAAGAAATATGATGCGAATTAATCTTTCAAAATTTTCGCGTTTCTGGCACATTTCTAAATTGGACCTATATGCTGGTTAAAATAAGAAATATGGCTAGCATATGACTTCACGATTTCTTCAAGATGATATTGAGCAATCAACTACGAAAAAACTAGCGCTGACGTACTTCCATAAGTATTAATATCTCATACTATAATGCCTACTGTTCATTGCACATGTCGCTTAACATGAAACTGAGGTTAGCGTCTTCTTCGGCCAGCGTCCTCACCTAAAGAGAATGGTAGGACCTTAGACCATTCCATATTGTAATGGTGTCGTTCTCAACAAAAGTTCTCTGTTTTCTGTACAACTCTGTAACCGTCGTCGTGAATATTCAGCGATCAAGACTGGACTGAAACCATCGCAATCGAAATGATGTTCTATGGCGCCAAACTCTTCGGGCATTTAATAACAGAACTTATTCAATCACAGATTGAGTTATCGCAAATTACTTCCTGATTCCTGGTAATTTTTTGACGTCGATCTTGAAAGTCATTTCTGCGTCTTCGACAACAGGTGTCTAGCCTTCTTCACAGTATTCACAGATTTCTGCAAGTACGGATGGCGATTTGCTAAAATAAGAAACACCGCTTTCATAGAATAATAATTCGACCTCTTTCAAACTCATTCAGTTACCGAAAAATTTCGCTATTATAATGTATATATTTATATATTTATATATATTTATATATATATATATATATATATATATATATATTGAGTTTTTTTACTTCTTTGAACTGCTTCCAACGAAACAACAGTAATCAGGAGTTATACACCTCGACCCCCAACAGACGAAACATGTGCCTGGGGGATGAGTAGGGATGAGTAGGGCTTTCTCCCGCAAGCAACTAACCATATATATATATATATATATATATATATATATATATATATATATATATATATATATATATATATATATATATATATATATACAGCAGCTGTACAGCCCTTGATTTGACTTGATTCCACGCCATGTTTCTCTATTTATATTTTTCCTTTTACAGTCATTAATTTTCATTCTCTGTAGATCTCTCTCTGTCTCATCTCTCCATCTTGATATTCGCCTGCCTCTCCTCTAACCTCATACGCCTCTCTCCTGTATTTTTTTGTTTTGGCCATCTGCTCTATTTCTTCCCTTACGATTGCTTTCTTACAAAATACTGTGCCTAAATATGTGAAATGTTCCACATAGTTAAACTTACATGTGTCCTCTCTTTCTATTGTTATTGTTAAATATCCACATGTCCTAGATGCCTTGCTTCACCACGTTACAGTGTTGTTGTTTCAGTGGTTTCGTTTTTCTCTGGTTTTCTAGTAATCCATATTAACATTTACAGATTTGCATAAAGGATTCCACAGTGGACTCGTGGAGAATATTAAATAAATTCAAAAAACACGAGACATTTTTTCCCGCGTTCCATGTAAAATTTGCCCAATCCTTCAGTCCCCATCCAGTAGTGAGTGGGTCAATCTCTGAAATGGGTCAATCCGAACCCTGAAATGGGTCATGTTTCACACAGTTCTACTATTATGAATCACCGGATGGCATGAGCTGTATTTAATTACTGCTTTATGTATTTAATTGCTGTATTTAATTGCTGCTTGGTCAGTCCTTCAGTTGTTTTCCAACGTTCAACTCGAGCTGCACTGATGAAGGCTTAAGGCCAAAACCCGGTCTGGGAAAATGCTTGTTGACGTTTAATGGAGTCTGAAGGATTCGGCAATTTTTACATGGAGCACGGAAAAAATGTTTCCTTGCTTTTTGAATAACTTGTATAGATTGCTTGTAGCTCTACTTTACTTCTCGTTATAATTGTAGAGTCATCAGCAAATTCCAAACATTGGAGCCATCACCATTATACCATAGTAGTCCAGACCTGTTGATATACGCTTATCTTAAAACTTTCTCTAATACAAAGTTGAACAATATAGGTGAAAGTGGATCTTCTTGTCTAAGAGGTCAATTTTTTTTATAGGTTTCCTTCTATTGGGACACAATTTTCTGTTCTCTCCAGGGTAAGCTTTATCATGTTAATAATTTTTTAGGTAACATTTAACTCCTTTAGTAAAATTGAAGACTCCTTACTCCATAGTAAGCTTGTAAATTTCGCTATTATTAAAACAAAACACCAACCAAAAACCAAGTAACCATTTTAAAAGTTAAAAAAACTACAGAAAAACACCTGAAATAAAAAATTTTAAAATCACAAAGTATATATATATATATATATATATATATATATATATATATATATATATACGGGTTTTCAAAAATATATTAAAATTGAACACACCCGTCTAAATATTCGTAATTTTTATGTCAAATACAGACAACGCTCCTTATTCGCCGAGGATATGTTCCGTAAATATTCCGCCACTACAGAAACCGTGAATTCGGAATGGTAATTTGTACATGATTATAAGGGATATGTTCCAAGGTTACAAAATAGAAAGAACAAGTATATAATAAAAGCAATTTAATGAAATTTTTTAATATTAATAATTATTATAGGCTTGGGCAATGGTTTAAAGAATTTAGTAATATTTTTTTATTTTTGTCTTAATCACAAAGCTCATTCGCCATTCGTATAAATTTCGCTAGGTTTTTTTAAGTTTAATGTCACCTTTTGTTAGGAGGCAAAAAATCACCTTTATATTTGGATGTATAGCTCCAAGTTCACGAGGGTGACCTGGGGCATCCTGGACCTGGACGAGCGTCACCTGGTGCAGCTCCCAAATTAGAACTGCCTTGAAATCTTTTTTTTTAATAAGTTTCAGTTAGTTTTTAATAATTTCAGGAATAAAACAATCCCGAAACCAATCATAGAGAGTGACACTTGTAACCGACGCCTTCTTATTTGAACGCCAAAACAGTAGTAGGTTGTCCTTGTTTAGATTTTTCGAAACACGAGGATTTAGTGATGTGTAGAGCATAAGTAGCTTAATTAAACAATCTCTGATGCATTAGAACAGAACAGCAGCGTGACTCTATCTTTTGCTGCCTTCACTTTTGGATATAAAAGTTTTGTTTGGCATTCTTTTCCAAAACAGGGCAGTTTCGCCTGCATTAAACACTTGTTCAGGTTTGTATCCACCATCAGCAATTAACTTTGGAAATTCTTCTGGATATGTTGCGCTGCTGCTAAAGTTTTTGATGTTATGCATAACAACAATTTTGATGTTATGCAGTGATTGTCGCACCTTGAACTTCCATCCGTATGTTCATCATCAGGTTCTTTAAAATATGCGTAAAGACGCTCAGCTTTCTCACGGATTATAGCACCACTTAGAGGCACTCTCTTCTGGCTACAGTCTTCAATCCATAATGTTAATGCAGCTTCCCTTTTATAAATTGCTGGATCACGAACACGTTTTGCTGATAGTGAGATTGAAACTGTAGGATTCCTTATTTTGTCTTCTAATTTCATTGACATTAAAAAAATATAATTCGGATGCAAACGACTCGCCAAGGCGTAAACGGTCAAGCATTTCTATTTTTACCTTAAGCTGCAACACGACTTTATTCCGTATAGTCACAAATTTTTATTATCTTTTACTCGGTATCATAAATCGCGAACAAAGCAGAAGACATATGCTATTCACTTGAAATTATTGCGACAAATGACAAGTTGAAGCAATAAAAATAAAGATTCGGCACCGATCGTGCGAAGGCGGCGGCGTAGCATCACGCGTAACACGGCGGCAGTGACTTATTTATTAAAAAACTTTCGGCCAAACGGCAATAAGACTTGTTTTTATGTAAATACTTTTGTCGTTAGTTTTGGATCTGCGAATAAAGAATTTTTAGCCGCGAATACAAAAACCACACACAATTTTTTATTCCGCGAATACTGAAAACGCGAATAACGGAACCGTGAATAAGGACCTTTAACTGTAGTATAATCAATGCAGCTTATTAATTAACAAAATGTAACTTAATATATAATTTACATTTTTAGCTAATTAAATTTTACGTGTCGATACAATATCTTAAGGTAAAGCATGATTCAATCTGTTAAAGAAAATGAAACAATCCCTTTTTTATAGAGTACATCGAAGCACTTTATAAAACAAAAATAATAATGTCGATTAAAGAGAAAAATTGTTGTATAAAATTGTATTCGATAATCTAAGGGCTACCTTCACAAACTACCGCTCATGATATAAATAATTTATTTCTTCTAAACAGCAGCCCATAACAAAAGCTGTAACATTAGGTCAAGGAATTTATTCACCTTAGAATTCATAACTTATCACATAAATTTAACAATAAATTGAAACTTTTCTGTTCAAATTTATTGGTGTAATAAATAACAAATTGTTCATTTACAGGGTCTTTCAACAAGGGTTTTCTTAATTGCAATTTAGTTTTCAAAATATTAATACTCCAATGTCTGCCTCATGCACGGTTGGTTAATATCTTTAACATAACCAGTCAGTGTGTTCACAGTTCAAGGGAGTTTGTAGAATCTCGTTGGTACATCGTCATCGCCAATAAAGGAGAGAAAACGTTTAGGAAATTTGGTGTATAAGAAATCAATATTAATGATTCTACATATCATCCAGGTCTATAAGCTCCAATTGAGGCAACAAAAAGTTGGTTATTATGTCGCGATATTACAGTTTTTTGAACGTAGTCACGTTAGCAATCTTATCCAGAAAAATGTTGCTTCTAAGCCAAACCAAATATTACCATTTTAAAGATATAATGGTTGATCAATAATTTCTTTTTGGATTTTCTTCAACCCATACACGGTAATATTTGAAACTAAAACGTTTAAAAACAGAAATATACAAAAAAGTAATGAAAACTACCCTAATATATAGCAGCGAATTATGTACGAATTATTTCAATCAGATTAATTCTTCTATTGGAACCTTTGGTGTGAAACACTAAACTTCAAGAGATTTACCACTAAACACCAAAATACTTTTTTGAACTGCTCGACGCATGTTTCGCTAACCATGTTAGCATCATCAGGAGATGATTTAATCTCTGATCATCTCTTAAATCATCTTCTGATGATGGTAACATGGTTAGCGAAACGTGCGTCGAGCAGTTCAAAAAAGTGTTTTGGTGTTTAGTGGTAAATCTCTTCAAGTTTAATGTCAAACAGAAACAAAAGCAGAGTAACGGAATAGAAATGAGATGTCTTATAAAAATCCAAGGAAATACAAAATTAGACAATACCAGGAATGAGAGGCAAGGAAACATAAAACCTCCAAGATTCAAGAAAAATTCAGGCAAGGGTACGAAGCGAGATTGCAGGGCAAGAATAAAATAGGAAGACCACGTATAAGATGGGAAGAACAAATAAGACCAGCAGCAATTGAACGAGGATAGGAACGCTCGGAAAAGGAAATACAAGGAAAAAGCCGATGTACACCTTAAGTCGTTTACTAAAAACACCTCAAAAACTAAAATATTATTCATAGGGTTGCTTCCTACTCATTCTAATTCTAGCTTTATATGTTGAATACACAGTTACCTTATATGAAATTGCAATTTGCACTGACTTTAATTCATGCATTTATGCATTGCCCCTTGTTTGTATCATCATGTTGATTATTATGCATAAAACTATGAATATCTAATATATACAAAACATAAACAAATTATCAAAACATTCTGAACAAATGAAAATAAGTTTTTAATGAATTTTCAGAAAAATCCAATTCGTTTTTAATAAAACTTTTTCTAATAAACACTGATACTAAAAAATATAAAATTATGATTTAGAAAAGTCGTGTACAAAACTGGAAAAGTTAATCACAAATATTTAAAAAAAAACAGCAGCGTTCTATTATAACTTTTTCATATTCTCGACGACAAACTAAAATGTTATTTTATTATAAATTATGCTTTTGCAATTGCAATTTTCATAAAATTATTCATAATTTAGAACTATATTATTATATTTCTTCGTTATTCTGCGTATTAAAATAAACATAATGAAGTTAAATGAGAAAATGCTAAATAAAACCTCAAATTAAAGTGTACCTAACTTTGCGAAAACTTTCTATTTACTTTACCAAGATTTTCAAGAAATTTTAAACAATTAATATTGCCATTGCCAAGGTGAAATAAATTGCTTTCTTAATTAAATTAGAAAATTTCCGTAAATAAGTTTATTTCCAGAGATTTCTTGAAGCGTAATTGGAGAATATAAGAAATATGTTAAACTGTTCATAACATATTAAGGTGAACCATAAGTTCGTGCGTTTTTGTAAGGTTTGGTGTTTCAATGTTTGTAGTTAATTGTATTGTTCAATTTATTTGCATTAGGGGTACCCATAAGTGATGTCATTGTTTGATACTGTACCAAATTTTATTTTATTTAAGAATTAATATAGTTTTAATCTACAATATACAGTGCGTCCATAAATTATCAGTACTAGTCCGGGAAAATGTGATTATAACAAAATACCTGATATTTTTTATAAATTATTATTCGAGGTATGGTTCTCTCGCTCCGATACATTTCTTACATCGATTCAATAGTGACTGAAATACGTGCTCCAGTTCATTTTGTGGAATAGCCTCCAAAGCACGCGTCGAAGCTGTTTGGATCATCTGAATGTCTTCAAAAAAACACCGTTTCAACTTTGAGAACAAGGAGAAGTCACAAGAGGTCAAATCTGGTGAATAAGGTTGGTGGTTGATAGAACAGACTTGTTTGTTTCCGACCAAAAATTGACACACAATTAACGATGTGTAAGTTGGCGCATTATCGGGCAACAAACTCGGTGTCTGGATCGCGATATTCTGGCCGAATGCGATGAATTTTGTGCATCAATCGTTTCAGGGCTTCTAAGTAGTACTACCCAGTGACAATTTGACCAGTTCAAATGAACTCTTTGGGGATGATGCCTTTACTATCAAAGAAAACAATTAACATTGTCCTAATTTTTAAAGAAATTTTTCATGTTTATTTTTTGCCTATAGTAAGATTTTCGACGTCTATTCCACACATTGGCGCTTAGTTTCTGGATCGTATTGAACGCACCATGTTTCATCCCCCGTAACAATTGATTTCAGGAAGTTTTGATCATTTCTGGCGGCTGCGACGAACTCTCTGGGATGATTGACACGGACTGATTTCGGCTCCTCCTTTCAACGTGTGTGACACAAACTTTGCGCGCACCTTTGTTTTACCCAAATCCATGTGAAGAATGAGTCGAATCGTTTCTTTACCGATATTCAAAGCCTCTTCCATCATTTTTAGTGAAGCATTGCAGTTATTTGCTACAAAATCGCGAACTTTTTCGATTATTTCGGGAGTGCGATCTGAAATTGATCTCCCGTCACGTTTGTCATCCTCTAGCGACACTCTGCCATCCAAAAATCGTTTATGCCACAGAAAAACATTTGTTCTGCTTATATAATCATCGCCATACGCTTACTGAGTCAACCAGAATGTTTCCGACGCAGTTTTACTGAGTTTTGCATTAAATTTAATAACAGCTCTTTGCTCCACAATTTTTTTGTACATCAAACTTATTGGCTTGTAAACAAGACGTCATAAAATCAACAAATATCAACCGATCGTGGTAAAGTCAGTTGCGTTAAGTCCAGGAATGTTCAAACTCTAAAACGACGCCGCTCGTCAATAAATGGCATGATTGGTTGCTGAGATATATCTTAAGTATTGATATTTATTGGACGCACTATGTATAATCTCCTTTGTTATTCAATTCGTCTATTGAAACCTTCAGGGTTAAATACTAAACTTTCAACTCCTGATGATACTAACATGGTTAGCGAGACGCGCATCAAGAAGTAAAATAAGTGATTCGGTGATTAGTGGTAAATCTCTTGAAGTTTTGACAATTGTTATTGACAACATTGACCTCTCTGACAAACCTTATATTCCTTTTTGTAAAATGAGTATGATTTGAAAAATGAGTAATATATTCTTAGAGTGCAGTTCTGATATATATATATATATATATATATATATATATATATATATATATATATATATATATATATATATATCGTAGGAAATGTTTTCTCACGAAGAAAATGTAATATAGATCTCAAAACATGGAAATTTTACGATGCTGCATCAAGAGAATACGGTGGGTAAGGAACTAGTCTAACTCTTTGATTTTTACTTGGATAATTCTGGCACTATGAGGTCATGCTGCAGAATAACACCTTTTCGATTAATCAGTCTTGGACGTTTTTGTATCAAAACCATGTTAGACCTATCAAGCTGAGCACAATAATATGCAGCACTTATGGTTTCATTAGGACTACATATATCCTGTAAAATCCCACCATACTGGCAGTAATATTTTTTTAGAATGAAGACCTGCTCTTGGAGTGGGCAAAGGTGGTTGTCCTAGTGTTGACCATTGTTTTTTCTTATTTGGATTGCTGTACTAGGCTAATAAATTTTATTCTTGGGTATATTCTCCCTTAGTCCTTCAAAATACTCATCTACGGCGGATTTAACTTATTCATTTGATGAAAAACGCTTGCCACGTAGGAATTTTTTAAGGTATGCGAACAGATTAAAGTCAGAGGGGACCAGATCTGGTGAATATGGTGGATGCTTATACCAACCAAGTCTTTTCTCACGAAGTTTTGCATCCAACTGATCCAAAAGGTTTCAGTAATACTGCCTTGATATTGTTTTTGAAGGTAATCAATTAACAAAATGCCTATTGCATCCCAAAAAATTGATGCCATAACCTTTTTGGTCGATTTTCACCACTTTGGCTACTTCGGAGCTGAACAACCAATCTCAGTCCACTTTACGGTTTAATGTCACAGTCCAAGATCATAGTGGTAAACCCAAGTCTCATCCATAGTTACAAAACAACATTTATAATTTATTTTATTCTTTCTAAAAAGATCCAAATGTTAGTTAGAAAGTTTTACTCGAAGTTTTTGATTAGAATTTAAAAAATGCGGCACCCATTTATACATAACTTTCTCAAGCCTAATTCCTCTTTCGAAATATGAAATACCCATTCAGTTGAGATGTCCTTGGCCTTAGCAATTTCACTCAAAGTCAATCGTGTGTCATCCATAACTATGTCTCATGCTTCATGTATAGAATTAATTATTTGTCCAGTAGTTGCACTTATTGGACGTCCAGAACGAGGACAATCATCCAGGTTTGTACGACTGCGTTGAAAGTGGTCTTTTTTATAAAGAAATTAATCACTGCACAATTTTCAATATTTTCCATTTAAAAAAATATCACTGATACGTTTACTTTAAGCTGCTGTTTTTGTAAGAATGAATTGACAGATCGACTTGAAACTTCACGTATATTCATATGAAGAATAAAACTTCAAAATGTAGTAGATTATATAGTTCTTTCACTGCCCTATAGGTGACGCTCCGCGAACATTTCAATCAGCCTAGTATAAAATCAACTTTTCATCTCCAGTAGCAATTTGTTGAAGAATACGATGCACTACATGTGAGTACTTACTACATGTGAAGTCTTACTACATATGAAGTCTTAAAATATCTTCATTCTATTTCAAATTTTGATTTTAAATTGAAGTTATATTTCATGTCAGCTTAAATAAAAGGTGATGATATATTTTTATTAACAATATAAACGATTTGTTTTAAAATGTATGTTAGACATACGTACTTGTCAACCAGTAAAACAACCGACTAAAAGATGTTTTAGCTGATAAGAATCTACGAGGATAAAGTGAAAAGTCAGATACTTTTGCGACAGAAGCCGATATGCAAATAAGTCTTCGAAAGCAGATAAGTTCGATACTTTTGCAACATGAAAAAAATTGAATTTGGAGTGTTGATTAAAAGCTACTTTTTGTGTGGAAAATCCATCACACAAACAAAACAGTTGAAAAAGTATTATGGAAACTCTACTCGTTTGCATTTCATGGACCAGAAGTGGTTTGCTGAGTTTCGATTTGATGGAACCACCACGAGTAACGCCCCTCATTCACGATACCCCCCATCGTATTGGCCAATCGCAGGGTAAAGGTTGCAGAGACTGTTGAGATAATAAACATCTCGTACGAACGCGTATGGAACATCCTACATAAACAATTGGGCATGAGAAAGCTATCAGCGAGATGGGTGCCGCGTTTGTTCACTGCGGATCAAAAATGAATCCAGAAACTGAGAGACCACTTCGGTGTTTAAATATGTATAAGTGCAATTCAAAAGAGTTTTTGGAAATTCATGCCTGGCCTGTTGATGAAACTTTGATTCATCACTACACAATAGAAACAAAGGAACGGTTAAAACAGTGGGTTTTACCTGACGAACATGTCCAAAGAAGGAGAATGTGGCCGGAAAGTTTATGACCACTGTTTTCGGGGATTCGTAAAATATTATCTTTATCAACCACTTGGAGAACGTGAAGGCGATCACAGGAGAATATTATGGTAAAAAATCTAATACAAAGAGTTGATAAAAAAATGCCCTCGGTTGACGAGGAAAAAAGTGCTGTTTCAGCACTTTTTGTTGTATGTTCCGTACGCCTTCGTCCGACATGAGATACACACACACACACAGATGTGTGTGTTGGTGTGTGTGTGCCTGTATATATATATATATATATATATATATATATATATATATATATATATATATATATATATATATATATATATATATGCAGGGTTTTCCAACAGGGATATTCGAACTTTGACAGTGTGTGTATAGCAGCCATATTTTTGAAGGTCAACAATCATACAACAAAAGCTGCGGTCTGCAGAAAACATTGGTGTACTGAACGAGAGTGCGCAGGATAAGCCGAGGCAGTCCATTCCTTGTCACGCCTTGGCTTTTCGCAGATCTCAACTTGGCGAAGTTTGCTTCGGGACATGGGCGTGCACCCGTACAAAATACAGTTGACCCAGGAACTGAACGTAAACGACCATAGGCAGCGTCGATCATTCGCTAACTGGGCTCTGGGGGAGTCGGAAGTGGACCGTGATCATCATCTTCAACAATGTCAACAAGCAAAATTGTCACATTTCGGGAGATAACAATCCACATGAGACTCATCACTGGCAAATGCATCCAGAAAAAGTCATGTTTGGTGTAGATTTTGGTTTGGCGGAGTCATTGGCCCGTATTTCTTCCAAAATAAAGCTGGTGGCCCCATAATTGTCACCGGCGCGGTGTGTTTTTGTGGCCTAAAGTGGAAAATATCGATCTCAACGAGACATGGTTCCAAGAAGACGCGCTACGTGCCAATACGTGCAACAATGCATCTCCTGTACGACAAATTCGACGACATGGTTATCTGGCGTTTCGACGACGTCACCGAGATAGTGTGATTTAACGCCATTAGACTTTTTTGTGGGACTACGTTAAATCACGAGTCTATGCGAATGAGCAGCAGACGATTCATGCCTGAAAAGTCAACATAACCAATGCCATCAATAATATCGAGCCCGATTTATGCGCTTGAGCCATCGAAAATTAGACCTCTCGGATACGAAGCGAAGCCACGGCGGCCATTTGACCGATATCATATTCCATACATAATGTAATAATGGGTTATCATTAAAAAATAATAATAATATATCATACGCAACTTGTTTTATTTACATCAAAAGTTAAATTTCGAGCGCCTTAATGGAAAACCCTAAATTACATATAAACTATAATATTCCAGTTTTTTATTTTGCTAAAGATATTGACGAATTTATGAACAGACGTATCAGTTCGTATCCTTAGCAAAAAGCAATTATTGCTACAATGCCACCATAAAACGTGACTCTAAAAATCCTTGTGACGAAGAAATTGCCCGTATTGAAAATAGGAAATAGATTATCGAACGCGGAAAATTGGTTTTTCTCGAGTATTTACCTAAACTAAAAAGAAAATATGTTGCTTTAATTTTTTCAAAACATTTGACAGCAATGTAAAAAGGGACAAAGGAACGTTCTAAAAGTATATCTAACCAGCCGTTAAATAAAACAAATCCACTCCATTTCATTGTTTAAATAAAACAAATCCACTCCATTTCATTGTTTAAATAAAACAAAAACTGTCTTATAAAGTATGTATATTATTTCTCAAGTAGTTCATTCATTATTTATGGTGAAGTTTTTGAAAATTATTGTTTCTACTATACGGATATGTTAATAAACAAGAATTAAATTTGATTTGGAAAAAAACGTGGATCGTGTAAATCTACTGATAACTGAAAATTGATAAACATATTTTTTTATGTTAATAGAAACAATTTAAGTCACAACATTATATATTTTTTTACATAAATTCATAATTAACAGAGAAAATCTGCGGCAAAAATATGAATTACATACAAAAAACAAATATTTCTTCTATTTGAGATGATATACATATCGTATCATATAGACAAAATTTTGTCGATACGATATACAAATCGTATCACATAGATAAAGTATTTATGATAAATTATTTATGATGAAATTACTATTTTTTGTTTGTCATATTTTTTATGATTACAATTAAATGTAAACTATTAGAATCAAACCAAACTATGGTATTTGCAATTAATAACTGCATTAATAACTAAATGCTCCTAATTAAATATTACAAAAACGAGTCATAGGTTGGCTATTTTGCTGCAGTTTAATAATGCCAATCAACACAATAAAAAAAAATCAGTCAAAAAATGTAAGTACTGCAACTGGGAAACTTAACTGAACTTAACTGATTTTTCATACAGTGACAAAAATGTATTTCAGAGAATTCAAAAGTTTGGAAATAAATCTTAAAATTCTAAATAAAAAATGTTGTCACATTTCTTTATTGGAGTAGCCGTTTTAGAACCATTAGCAAAAACAAATAAAATAATCTGCAGTCGGCATCGAGCTAAAAGAAGACTACTTGAAAAATAAATCGATTTTCGATCAAGAAAATATTTTAATAAAAAAAAGTATCTGACTTTTCAATCAACCCTTGTAGATGTGTTGTAATAGAGAAGAAAAAGTAATAATAAATTTTTAATACGGAAATCATGGAAACTAATCCACCTTGAAGATAAGATATTTTTTGAGTTCCGATAAAGGAACATCTACAATTATTTAAGAGAAATATTGCTACAATTAAGATACTGACTTACCACTAATATAGGCTCACTGGCTATTCCAGTGCGCCTCTTTTACCCATTCATCTGCCTTGAAAAACCTCACCTCAATCAATTGGCTACCGATAATTTTAGTCCAGATTGTTTTTCTTCCTGGCCATTGTGTATGGCCTTCTCTCATCCATTATAGACTTAGTCTAATATGTATAATTATGTCGATTCATGTGACCATTAAAGACAAAAAATTGATTTATCAAAAAATAAGTATTCCTATCTAGTAGTTCTCATCCATAACTTAAGTCGACAGGATTACTCTCTGGATATTTCTTGGAGGATATGTTATCCACATAATCTAGAGAACAACCAAGGACTGATTTCTGGTATTCTTGAAACTGAGGATTAGCTAGTTAGGCTGAGTACAGATTGTACAGTAATCTTGATTACATAACAAAACTTGAATATTATCCTTCCGTTTCTCGTTGAATTTTTTATCAAAAATGTATCTCAGTTAATTGTAAGAGAAAGACAAAATTAAACAAAACCGTTGCTGGAAAACTTGAAACCTTATTAGTCAGTTGTTTGGTAACAAGGTTGTTTACAACATATAAAATGTTTTTGTCGAATGGCAAATAAAACATGTAATTAGTATTATCTTTTATTTACGGTATCTCGAGAAGATTTATAAATATAGAAGTAAAATTTGACTAAAAGGGTTTTAATTTTAAAAAAGTTGTCAACAATTAACAAACTAATTATCGAGATATCCGAGTGTTTTTTCGAGAAGTTTTTTACCGATTTGTGGTATGCTGAAGACTGACACTGTAATACTAATAAATACTTAAGTATCACTATAAAAGGTGCGCGAAATTTCCCGTATTGGAAATAAGAAATGTGTTATCGGACGTGGATTTTTTTCTCGGCTTCTTTTCACCCAATATACAGAAAATGTGTTGGTTTATCTATAATTTTAAATGAAGACTAGTTAAATTGAACTATTTATACACTCTTGCAGGACACCATTTTTATTAATAGCTACTATTCAGTTTCTCCAATATCAACGTAAAAATAAAACACAGTGTTTAATATATTGTAAATCTACAAAATTAATATATTGTAACGCTTTCAAAAAAATACCTTGTTGGAAGACCTATTATTTGAATTTTGAGAAAAGTTCAGTTGTGTGGGCCTACTTAAAATGAAATTAAAATGGTAATTTTCACAAAAAAGATATTTAAACTATCTTTTAATTATATATTCGTCGTAATAGTATACGGTGTGACACAACATAGTAAAAAAAACATTTTGATTTACATTTTTATAAACATGCGAAGTCACAACATCATTTAAATATTTTTGTTAACGTTACTTTTATCATCGTTTTGCTAACTTTATCAACATTGCTCCATTTTTTGTTATTACCAATAATCACACAAAAATCGTATGAGATGTTATATAACAAGACCAGTCTATATATTTGAAAACAGAAAGCTGCTAATCGAGGGAACAGAAAAAGCCACACGGTATCACACGGTGCCTGTGAAACAATATTTGCTTGATGCATGATGTCTAAAATACTGCAAAATTTCTTTTTGAATCAATACTCCCTCGTATAAAAATGTGAATTTAATATGTTTGGACTATCCAATGAATTATCAGTTTTAAAACTAACATTGTTGGATTCTAGCATCGAAATATAAACACTTTCAATTATCCCTAATGCTAAATTAATGTTTCATTTATATTTGAGAGATTATTAATCAATTAGTGCCAAAAACACTCGACCCAATTACAATAACGTTATTAAATTATTAATCCACAACCAAATAAAACTAATTTAGCTCTGTGATATTAAATCAGATAACTAAGATCAATAAGATTACAAAGTGATATTAAGAGAATCAATTATGGCATATTTTGAATCTAGATTATTTCATTAATACAGGAAATTATAATTATAAAAAACAGCAGGCATGGGAAAATAGATAATTTCATATCAATAAATCATACTCGTAATTTGAATATACCTGTAAAGCAAAGTTTTCACCTCTAAAGGAGATTTGAACCAATCATACCGCTTAGAATCAATGGATTAATATATTGCTAGTGTGTTAAAATGTATTGAAATATGATATAAGCTTCCAAACTAAACGAACTCTAAAAGATTTATAGTCTAGAAAGGGCCTAAGCAGAGCAGAGTGCTGAGACCAATACTGACTCCTGAGATAAGTAATACCAATTTAATTAGCGATATTTGGCACAAAACTTGTCAAGCTTATAACAATAAAGAAAAGGTACTCAGATATCTAACGTCAGCGACGTTACAACTAAAATTAGTCGATAATTTGTCCCGTACCCCGAATAGATCCAATATCAGAATGATCTTCACTGAAGTAAATGTTTTTAATCATGAATATTAAAAGACAATGTTAATACTAACAAAAACAGGTTTTAAAAAGTAAAATGAAGATTAAGGCAAGAATTATTAGAATCGGTCAACCAATCTTTAGCAGCGATTAACTCAGGGAAGTTGGCCTCCAAACAACGCTGTGTGGATCTTCCCTTGTGGGCTAATGCGAAATGATCTCCTCTTGCTAGATGATCCCATATTTTCCTGCAAACAAGGTGTTATTAAGCTTCTCCAAAACATCGCTTTTGACCTCTTGCTCGGAGAAATGCACTTGAATGACGCCGTCGTACACTCCCTACCAAGCCATCACTGAAGCTGGATGATGATCGTTTTCAACTTTCCCAATTTTTTCAGCAGATTCCTGAGATCTATGAACATAATCTCTGAAAACATTGCAAATAATTTTATCTGTAAAAAGAATTTTCCTGTGCACTCCGTTTTCATGCCACTCAAGAAGCACCTTCGCCCTCATGACTCTTATATTACACAGAGTTGTAATCAATCACTGTTCGGTGGATCGGCAGAATGCTCCAGCCATAGGCCATGAGTTATATCCCCAGATGTTTCTGCTATATTGACCAGTTCGCCTCTTAATGACGTCAACACTTTATTGCTAATATTCTTTTTAGTCCTGCTCATGTTTTCTGGTTAATAAACATTCAATAACGAATATCGACGACGCCTCTTGAAACGGTAGAAAATTAATATTTGAACAACACTTCATACCTCTACTTCGTAGAGTGATGACGTAGTTTCAGCTTTTGTAAAAATAAAGAGTTTTAAAGAATCGTCTTGTATCAATTAAGTTAACTCATGTTTAATGATGCGCAACATGGTTATCGACCATAGTAATTTACCATATCGACCATATCGACATGGTAATTTGTTTATATTACTGATTTATTTAGAAATCTAGTTAGCCCTATTAAAATTATTCTCTAGAAATGAAGACCAACAACCAATCAACTATATGATGTTAGTTTACTATATGCAAGCTGAGAAAACCGCGTGAAAAATTAAACCTATACAAAAGTATATTTATGATTAAATAACGATCAAATTATGACACAAATTGAAGCAAATCTGAAATCACCTACCATTGAAATGAAATTCCAAAATAATTTAAAACTAAGGATTGTTATTGAATATTTGTTTTTTAAGCTGAGTACACATATAACCATTTTTTTATGTGTTTATTTTTTTATGTGTTTATTTATTTATTTATTTATTTATTTATTTATTTATTTATTTATTTATTTATTTATTTATTTATTTATTTATTTATTTATTTATTTATTTATTTATTTATTTATTTATTTATTTATTTATTTATTTATTTATTTATTTATTTATTTATTTATTTATTTATTTATTTATTTATTCATTTAACTCAACTAAATTACGCAACTACTTACTTTAACTATTACTTTAACGATTACTTTAACTCAACTAAACTATCAATATTTTTACTTGACACATCCCTATTTTACTTTTCACTCTGAAAACACGCTAAATCTAAAGCATCGCTTACATCTGATACTAACAATAAAACTCTTCCGGCTTTATCGATCCGTATAATCGGACTTTTCCAGGTTTTCCCTGGCCAAATATATCAACCTTCTCTTGATCGTATTTGGTTAATTATGTGAAGCTTTCTATGTCACGAATTCAGGGCTTTACTGACAAATACGGCCTATATATTTTTTCATTAGGAAAAACTTTGTATTTAGTAGATCTTTGATAATGTTTTATTAGAAATTCCTTAAGTCCAAAAATATCGTTTTCGATAGTAAGAATATTTATATACACCACCAACCGTAATTATTGCCAAATAGTATATTTATTGAAAGAAAAAATATCATATCATAAAACGCGAGTCTGTTATAAAATTGTCATTAAACAGCAAATATTAACAAGTCATGACATTCTATAGATGTGGAAATAACTGTTTTAAAATTTAATTACTGGGAATTCCAATTTTAAAATTCAGGTAAAAGAATTTAATAAACATTTTTTATTAAGGTCAGATATGAATATGAACAATACAGATGTGTTTTTTTCTTCTTATTGCAGAAATTTTAATTTTCATTCTGCTTTTGCACTATTGTTAATGAGAGCTATTGATTGAAACGCCTGCTCTGACAGTGAGTAATAGTGAGACTTAAATTAAGATAAAATAATAGTTTATCAAATAAAAAACGATATGGACGCCTAAAAATTAAAACTTCTGTAGATGATTGGGTATTTATATTACTCAGTATGAATTAAAACAGCATCAGAAACTGACGCAGAAATTAATATTAGGTATACCCATAAGTAATGTCGTTTTTTTTTTATGCTTTACAAATTTTTATTTTATTTAAGAGTTAATAAATGTTTAATCTACAATATAATATTCATTGTTATTAACAATCTTCTCCCATCTCTCTGACAAACTTTTATTTCATTTTTGTAAAATGAGAATGATTTTTACTATTTCGACTTCTCGCTTACTTTTACGCAAAAGAGTCAAACGTTTTCAGGAAGAAACGCGAAATATACATTTCGCATTTAAACGGCAAACAAGTATCACTCCCTAAATTATGGAATAGGGACTATATGCTTGAAAAGCAGGTTGTCTTTAGTAAGCATTAGAGAAAGTTTAAAAGGGATCCGTTATGTAATCGAAATCTCGCAATCCGTCATTAGGTCACATCTGCAAGCTCGCCCAAATCTCATCTTTCAGCAAGATAACGCCAGACCACATACAATATCACGAAATAGTACAGTTTTTAGAAGGCTAAGAATGCGATATTAAACCAACCGGCGAGATCCTCAGATTTATCGCCGATAGAACATAGCACTGGTCGAACTATTGAGAAATTGCATTATGTATTGCAAGACGACAGATCATTTAATCCATACCTCCAGAATTAAATAGTTACTCATTATTCATTTTTTTAAATTAATATTTAGAATTATTACATTTTTTCAAATATAACTGGAATTACTTGATTTTGATATCATTACATAATACCGTGATGTACATATAAATAGAAAATCCATTAAAGTATATTTATCAAAGTATTTTTTTTATTCTTTATTACATATGTGTTAAATTAAAAAAAACCAAATTGGAAAGTTCTTTTTTATATCCACGCATAAAAACACCTTGAATAAAACTTCTGTTCGTTCATTTAATTAAATTGTTTTAAACAGAATATAAAAATACTTCAAAACCTATTTTGCTAGAGTATAATGCGACTTTGACAAAGCGGTAAGGAATTGTAGTCGGCCAAATGATATTTTAGTAGAAACAAAACCATAAATCAAGAATGTCAACCCTCAAAAAATAAAAGACAAAAGGAAAACGGCACTGGGACATTTTAACAAAAAGCAATTTTAAATTTCTCACTTACAATAAAAAAAAAACAATAAATACTAGATGGTTATTTTCACAAAATATAAATAAATAATATACAAACTACTTTATAGTATAGTTTGACCATTAACTTGATTTAAATTTTAGCGACAGATAATCTAATCTATCCATCTACATACAAAACAATTTAAAAGAGGAGGTGGCAATGAAAATAAACCCTACACCACTAAGTGAATCTAGTTTAAAGTTGTTCTGAAGACGCATTAGATGTTGACCTGCCTGCCACCCCCAAAGGAGAAGCCAATAGTATTGCCAAATCGAACGCTACGTCACCACTCGCATTGTTTTGTTTCCACGCGTTCACAGATTGGATTGATGCAATAAATCGATCCGGTTGGAAGCGAAGCTTGAGGGAGGTCAAGGCTCACTAACGAGCTGTAGCACCACAGGAACAAGAAGAAGGAGCTGGCGAGCAAAATTAACACGATATGTAATTAATTCTTCCAAATTCATTTCTCACTCAATTATTTCTTTTCAATTCATTTCTTTCCAAACGTCAGCAAAATGAATGATGCTAAAATACATTGATTCCATTAGAACAGAAGTTTGTGTCTAACAGTCTCATTACGTAGCATCTGACATTAATTTTAATATACTTTTCCATAATTATTGGCAGCACACAGATTAAACTGAATGATATTCAAACTATGGTTGATGCATTAACTTGAAAAGGTATGGCATATATTTATCCTATGGAAAGTATTTAAAGTGTATAGTAAATAGTAAAATGATTACTATTTTTCACTACTTGATTAATTAATCCTTGTCTGTTTCCTACTTTCTGTCTGCAGATTTCAATGTTTTTATTTTAAATAGAAAATATTGAAAATAGTGCAGTGAATAAATTCTTTGTAAAAAAAAGTTTAAAGGCAATGAAAATTCATAGAGAAATGGTAAATATATTAGGAGAGTCTGCTCCTTCAAAAACAATGGTCTGTAAGTGGGCAGGTGAGTTTCAACTTTGTTGTACAAGTCTGGATAATAATACTCGTTCTGGACGTCCTATAAATTCAACTACTGAACAAATAATTAATTCTATACATGATATGGTTATGGATGCCAGACAATTGACTTTGAGTGAAATTGCTAAGGCCATGGACATCTCATCTGAACGGATTTCATATTTTGAAAATACAATTGGGCTTGAGAACGCTAGGTGCAAGATGGGTGCCGCATTTGTTAAATTTTGATCAAAAACGACTTCGAGTAAAACTTTCTAACCAGCATTTGAATCTTTTTCGAAAGAATAACATATATTTTAAACGTTTCGTCGTTTTGTAACTACGAATGAGACTTCGGTTTAAAACTATGATCCTGAACTGCGACAACAAACCGCAGAGTGGACTGAGCCCTGTTGTTCAGCTCCGAAGCAGCCAAAATGGCCAAAATCGACCAAAAAGTATATGACATCATTTTTTTGGGATGCAAAAGGCATTTTGTTAATTTATTACCTTTAAACCGGTAAAACAATAACAGGACAGTATTATTCAAACCTTCTGGATCAATTGGGTGTACAAATTCTTGGAAAAGACCTGGTTTAGCGAAGAAAAAAAAATGTATCAAGACAATGCACCGGCGCACAGAGATGTTCCTGCAATGGCCACATTGAAGAAATTACACTACGAATTGTTGGAGCATCCACCATATCCACCAGATCTGGCCTCCTATGACATTAATCTGTTCCCAAACCTCAAAAAATTCCTTCGTGGAAAGCGTTTTTCATCAAATGAAGAAGTTATAGCAGCCGTAAATGAGTATTTTAAAGGACTTTCAGATAATCACTTCAGATGAAATAAATTCACTGAAAAACCGCTGCAAAAAAATGTATTAAGCTTAATTAATACATTTTTAACAATTAATTAAATGTATTAGCTAGTATATATTTTAGTTCTCTTTCGTGAAGAATCCACATTCATTCATTCATATGGCACCCTATCTGACAGCCTGTGACTTCTCCATGTAAAATCACCTCAAAGATAGGGTATACACACAAAAAATCAAAGCCAATTGAGTAGTTAAATATTAACATTCAGGAAGCCAAACACGAAATATCGCATGAAAGATGTCAAAAAGATGGAATAAGTTAAAAAAAACGCTATCGAAAGCAATCGCCTTTCTGGCGTATTCAAGGGTAGACATATGCTTATTATTATATTACACGCATAATTTATTTCCTTCAATAAAAGACTAACGCTAAAATAATTGTTATTTCTTTATAAACATTTTCGAAGTTAAAATTGCCTACCTTCTATTATAACGAAAATAATATTGAAATATAATAAAAATTTGTAGTTTTATCACCTTCGACATAATAGACCATTTTATTAAAAGCAATTTATGTCACACATTTATGTGCCCAATAAAACATGCATAAATGGGACGAATATTTTACTAAAGCATTATATTTATATAACAGAAGTGTGTTTACCTACGTGTTTAAAACTACTGGTAATCGCGAACATACCTGAAACAAAGTATTATAAATTAGTAAATAATTCGTATATTCATATTACAAAAAGACAATAAATTGTCAAGAATGTTCTAAAATTTCAAAACAGGAAAATAAAATATTACTATATCGTCTAAAAACTTTCATCTTAAAAAGATTATCTATTATTAATTCACCGATTCATTGTTCTGGCATCCAGTGATTGAAATCGGAGCAAGTGACGTCGTTTGCTACTACTAGGCTAATTGAAAAGTTCACGGAGCGGAAATGATAAAACCAGTTTACACTTGAAATTATTACTTTACTCTTATTTACTATAATTTACTTTATTCTTCAGTATATTCTCCCTTAAGCTTAATGCATTTCTTGCAGCGATTCTCCAATTAATTTATTCTATCTCTGAAGTGACTTTCTGTAAGTTCTTCAAAATACTCATCTACAGCTGCTATAATTTCTTCATTTGATGGAAAACGCTTGTCGCGTAGGAATTTTTTGAGCTTCAACAATTAGTAGTAACTCCTTCAGCTTGGCCATTGCAAGAACACTTCTGTGAGCCGGTATATTGTCTTAATGAAAAATGATTTTTTTCTTCGCTATACCAGCTCTGTTCTCGTGGTTTTTTGCATCCAATTGATCCAAAAGGTTTGTATAATACTGTCCTGTTATTATTTTACCGATCTGAAAGTAACCAATAAAAAAATGCCTTTTGCATCCGAAAAAAATGCTGCCAAAACCTTTTTGGTCGATTTTGACCACTTTGGCTGCTTCGTAGCTGAACAACCGGGTTCAATCCACTCTGCGGTTTATTATCGCAGTTCAGAATCATAGTGGTAAACCCAAGTCTCATTCATAGTTACAAAACGATGTTTAAAATTCAATTTGTTCTTTCGAAAAAGAAACAAATGTTGGTTAGAAAGTTTTACTCGAAGTCGTTCTTATAAACACATAGCTTCCTCGCTATGTGTTTATAAGAACACATCGCCTTAGCAATTTCACTCAAAGTCAATTGTCTGTCATCCATATCATGTATAAAATTAATTATTTGTTCAGAATTGGATGTCCAAAACGAAGATCATCATCCAGACTTGTACGATCTCGCTGAAATTCACCTGCCCATTTACAAACCATTGTTTTTGAAGAAGTAGACTCCCATAATACATTTACCATGTCACTATGAATTTTCATTGCATTTAAACCTTTTTTTACAAAGAATGTAATCACAGCACCATTGTCAATATCTTCCGTTTTAAAAAATAACATTGATACATTTACTTTAAGCTGCTATTTTTATACGAGTGAATTGACAGATCGACTTGAAACTTCATATATGGTCAAATGAAGAATGAAACTTCAAGATATAGTAGATTATATAGTTCTTTTACTGTGTACTTACTCTAGTACAACTTTATTATTAATTTGTTATGATCAATCATAAGTAATAAGTATAATATAAAGTTAAAATTAACAATTTCTAAAACCACTTAGATGTAACATCAGTTAGAAACTCAAATCCATTCAATTATTACAATATATTATCGAGATTCATAAGTTCGTGCATTTTTTACATTAAATAACCAAAAAAATCTATTAAACCGCCAAAACAACAGCTAAAAACAACCAATCAAAGACAACCTATCAAAGAACTCAAGAATAACAATATTTCCGGGAAAGTATCAATCATAGCTAAATCAATAAGCGACTTATCTAAAATTATATGTTTGGATTAAATAAGAATTTCCAGAAGAGTGAGTTACGGCTCTGGTCCTCAGCGTTCACAAGAAAGGAAATTGAGAGGACATAAACTTTAGACGCATTTCTTTACTCCCAGTGACATACAAAATCCTCTACTAAATACTAATCTCAATATTAGAAATGCAATTAGATTAATAAATAGGAGAATATCTATTTGTATAATATGTCCATACATATCAAGAAATAATATAGTATCTACGTCTTTATGTTTGTTGACTTTAAGAATGCTGTCTGACTAGAACAATGCTGCTATGACTTCATAAAACCAGGAACCTTATTATCAAGTTTACCCTAATTTACCAGAACGTTTTCACAACCTTTTAATATCAACTGGAGTTAGATAGGGAGATGCAAGAATAGAAAATAGTTCAAGCGGATATATGCTTCACAGTTATAAATAAAAAAAACTCAAAGTAAAAACCAAAGTGTATCGTTTGACTTTCGCGGATGATATAACAATTCTCACAGTCTTTTTGAATGCAACAATATTCCAAATAAAATCCAAGACTGACCTTCAGTTATCTTATGAGAAAAAAGTCTTCATAATAAGATACATATCAGCATGAGAATATAGTTTGTTAAATCACAAAATTCAAAAAGGCAGGGCAGGGTCAGGTAAATGTGTATAGTTTACAACCTAAGCATAAAGGTTATCAAAAAACGCTAAAGAAAGATATGGGCAAAAAATAAAGCTCTGCGGAACGCACTGGCGCTCCAACAACTCTTTTTGAATAACCTTTCAAGTTAATAGTTGCGTCATTCGAGGACGAAAGAAAACGATCTATATTGGATGTGACGAAAATTTAATGGTGATTGTTCTTGGAGCTTTTCCTTCGTATATCTGTCAATGTGGGATTTAATGTGATTCTGTGCATTCGGCCAAAGAATTTACAATAAAGTTTCATATTAACGGTTATACCAATAAGCAAAACACGACATATACATAAGATACGATTATTTAACAAATAAGTAATGCATAACACGGCACGAAAAGGTAATTCAAATACTGGAAAACTAGTTTTACCTTTCACTTTAGAATACTGAACTTGTTTACTAAAACAAATGTACTAAAACTCGTAAAATATAAAGTTTTAACTCGTTGATAAGTATTGAAAACAATAGAATACATTTTCTTTGTTTGTAAAATAGGTTAATTCAAAAATACTTTCTCATTTTATGCAAAAAAAAAATATTGAATCGTTTTAAACCATGAGAAAAATAGGTGAAGATTTATATCTTAACAAATATTTCTCTCTACAAGACATACCACACCTCGCAGGTTTTGTCCCTCACTCGGGGATAAGGCACAATTCATAAGATTAATCATGGAACGAACATTCCTATATATACATATATACAGTGCTTTCATTTCAAAAGTAGCCACCCTCATTATTTCTTTTAGCAATAAAAATTAGCTCTAGACAAAAACATGCCAATTTAGATATCGAGGGGGAAAAGAAATGATTAGATTAACCCAAACTTATTGAAAAGCGAAATCGATACACTCATAACACAGTACTTAGAAAACCAAATCGATGAAGAAAAAAACCCACTGTTGGATGAGCAAAATTTATACTTTCAACATAACGGTGCACCACCACAAGTTTACTGACAAATGGACAGGCAGAAGAAGCGCTGTGGAATGGCCGGCGAGATCGCCAAATATAACGCCACTGGATTTCGTTCTTTGGAGGTTATCTAAAGACAATTGTATACAAAACTCCGCCGCAGGATATTCCGGACCTAAGAAATAGACTTACGCATACATTTGGCAGCGACCCCCAATCCGAATTTCGGGCACACTAAATCACCTTTTAGATCTATTCTATAATGACCTAATTAGAATAAGCAATGTATTACTTATTTAGTAATAATTTTATTAGTAATAATATAACAAACAATAAATTTATGAAACGACTGTAGTCATTGTAATATTATTAATCAAAATCATTAGTAACAAATAACGATTATTAATTTATTATACATCATCAAATATGTGTATATACAGTAAAAAATTAGTAATTTTTTTTCTAGACTACGATATTTTTACATCATTATTTTCAGGACTATTCTTATTTACTCCATTATGATGTACTTTAAGCTCTTCTTTATTCCTGGAAAAGTTATATAAACACTTTGCGTCTTATCAATAGTTGCACCTTTCGCGATTCAACTCAAACACTTCATTGCTTAGTAAAATAAAATAAAATAAAATGTATGGTTTATCCTTAGGTTAGGTTTATTTACCTTAACCTTTTTAACGCTCATGACGTTATTTCCTGAATTGATCTACAGCTTAATGTGGACTCCGAACTGCGGTCATCAGCTTAACAGCGGTAAGCACCTCTCCCAAAGTCAATCAACTCTAGGATTGTGCTTAACTTTTAGTTTTGCTGAAAGCTTGCCGACTGACAAGTTACCAACGTAAAAGACCTCTCAAAAGTCATCTCCTTCCTACTGGTCAACCTGGTCATTCTTCGGAGCATTACCCATACAAATGCCAACAAGTGGCGCTGCATTTCAACCTTCGAGTTGCCGGATTACAGGAGATACCACCACCCATTCTGTTACATTATCAATTAATTATTTTATGCTGTTTTAGAAAAATGTATAATTATGCTTGTATAAAATCTATATTATGTAAATAATGCAACTTAATCTTCGAAATAATCTCCCTCAATTTATATACACATTCGCCACCATTCAGGTAATTCTCGAATTCCAGATCAAAAAACTGATCCCACTGAGAACAACTTTTTTGGGGAATGACTCACCAGAATTAACCCACGATTTTACCTCTTTGGATCCACTTTTCGTAACAGGTTAGAATCTTATGCAGAAAGTTCTATTTCGTGAATCTGGAAAGCAATGATACAATAACGTCAAAACTTCTACTCTTATTCTCAGCTGTGAATTCATAGACTCACATTGAATTACTCCGCATTCCTATCAAAGCTTTAGCAATGTACAAGGATTTTCGTCTAGTAGTAATTCAAATTATTCATCCTCCACATTTCTAGGTGTCCCGGGCGTTCTGGATCTTTTAAGTCCAAATTTTCAGTTCGGAATTGCTAAAACCACTTCTTACAAGTAGTATATGAAAGAGCATTATCTCCCAGAGTCACACAAATCACAAAATCTTTTTGTTGAAGTTTTTTAGTTGAAGTTCAGTTTTTTCAGTCAGTTGAGGTATTTTCACAGTATATTAGTGTTTTCTTCTTTTTGCCCAGCAATATAATATCTGGCATATTACAGTGCACGGTTTTGTCGGTTATTATTGTTCGGTCCTAATATAACCCGAAATTGGCTGAATCTCTATTATAAGGCTATTACAACTTGCAAGTTCTTGGTGGACTATACTGGCCACCTGATAATGACGGTGAAGATAATCCGTCTGGGAGAGTCTACCACATGCTCCTACAATATGTTGGATAGTCTCAGGCTTTTCGCGGCATTTCTGACATTTGTCATTTGATACTCGTGCATCCTTAATGATATATTTTTTGTAATTCTTAGTGTGCACGACTTGATCCTGAATTACACACATAAAGCCCTCAGCCTCCGGAAATAGACCTCCCCATGACAACCAGGCGTTCGACGCACTCTTCATGGAGGTGTCTACCGTGTAGAGGCATATTTTTCCACTCTAGTATAATTGTTCCAGTTGTCTGAACGGTCTCATTTTGTCGTTCCATTTGTTAAAGATGGCGTATAATTATCATCAGCTAAACACACCCTGGCATATAGCAGGCATTCGATCATTTTTTGATGGAAATGTGTTCTCAAACTGGATATTTGTTTTTCGTGTAGATTACATACATTTATAATTCCTATCCCTCCTTCAATTCTTGGTAATATAAGTCATTTTTTACTACTGTGCGGGTGGTGTTTCCTTTATTTTATTAGTGTAGTTCTAATTATTCGTTGTAACCTTTCGATATCTGTTTTTGATCAAGATATAATTCCAAACGATTATGTCAATAGCAAAAGTGTTTATAGCTTTTACTATATTCCTACTGTCTAGATCAGACCAACAACTCTAACTCATCAGGTTATTGTTATTAACATTATTATTGCACTGTCGCCTCAGCTAGCAGATCAGGCTTAAGCTTTCTAGTTATTACTAACTAATATCATCTAACTATATATTCCACATGGTATGTAATAAATACTATACTATTTTAAACAATTACAAACAAGCATACTCATTCATTTCTAAAATTTTAAAAAATATTTTGTGCAAGTTAAATATAGGACGTACTTTAAATGTTTATTACATATAAATAATGTAAATTCCAAAACATTGACATAAGGAAAATATTTTAATTAAAACTTAAAACTAAGCTTGAGCAAATTAAATTGCTTTCAAACTGTAGTACACAGCTTAATTTATGTGTAGGTTCAATTGCACATTAACCTTATGCGAAGCAATACTAAATATGGAATAATTCTATTTCAGTTTAACTGGAATGCATCCTACAGGATGCATCCATTAACTGTTTAGAAATTCATAAAGTAAAATTTCACTCAAATAACTAATTTCCCAGAAAATATGTTCCAAACATTACATATATAACTATGAGCAATAAATAATGTGTTAGTTTACCGTTCATGGAAATGTATAACAAACAAAACTAAATTCGCCTACATTGTTGCATAATATACACTACAGTATTTAGTACATATTTAAAAGTTTTTGGTTTTTTTTTAATATAAAAAAAATGTTATTTACAAGACAAAATTCTTAGTAACCCCTTTTCTTACTAAAGCCATAAATCACGCAATATTATTAAGTATTATAAAGTATTTTAAGTCTTTGATTATACCTCGAAATATTATATAAACACTTTAAATCATATCAATAATTTCATGTTTTCGGAGTTACGTGTTCAAACTATTTTTAATGCTTGGTAAAAATTTTTGTATTATACCTTTATGTCAATATGTTGTTTGAAATACAGCGTGGCTTGTTGCGGTTGGAACTTGGATATGTGACAATTCGATCTAAAATCCGACAGGGAATTTTCACCTCAGTCCCGTCTGTTCGAGACTGAGTAAGGCCGGATGCACTCTGAGAGGTATTCTATGTTGGTCACTCCCGGTATGGTTCTCGAGATACTTATGGTTAACAGAAACCCAGGATTGATCCCACCCGAAGGGATGCTAACCTGATGTCCATGGTTCGGAACCCACTTTAAGCTGTAGATCCAGTCGCTAAACAGCCTAAATTGATGATCCACCTTTAACCCTAAATAACATCGATTTTGTTAAGAGATGGCCTTACTAATACATTTATTGGTATAGACTAATGACGTCTATGGAATTTTGGAAAGTAAACATACACCATGAAAAGCCAATTTGATATTCATTGTCACTGGGCAAAAAACATAGTTTTTCATAATTTTGAACATGTCGAATTATGTACCAGAAAAATACGTTTTGCGGGGAAGTTAATAACCTTCCTTCATTTGAAGAAAACCGCTGCTGGAAGTTATCAATTGGTAGTTAAAGCTTATGGTGAACATGATCTAACCCAAAAAACTTGTGAACGATGGTTTAAACGCTTTAAAAGTGGTGATTTTGATATGAAAGACAAGAAGCGTTGACATAAAAGATAAAGATTTGCAAGCATTCTGTTGTTCAATCCACCATTTTCGAATGTTTACATGCATTGGGAAAGATCCGGAAAGAAGAAAAATGAGTTCCATATGAAGTGAAAAAAAGAGATATTGAAAGGGAAAAACTACTTTTGAAACTTTGCTGGCCAGACAAAACAGAAAAGATTTTTTGCATCGAATTGTGTCAGCTGATTTTTTGAAAACCCAAAGTGCAAAAAATCATGGGTAGGCCCAGGCCAGTCTTACAACATTAGAACCAGTGCGCAATATACGTGGAAAGAAGGCTTTGCTGTGTATTTGGTAGGATAGTAAGGGAGTTGTGTATTATGAACTGCTGAAACGATTAGTGGCGATCGATACCAGCAACAATTAATAAAACTGAACCGAGCATTGTATGGAAAAACGACCAGCATACACCCAAAGACACGATGAAGTAATTTTTCAACACGACAATTCTCGGTCCAATATTGCAAAATGTGTAAAAAAAACTATTTAGAAAACGTTAAATGGGACGTCCTACCCCACCCGCCGTATTAACCAGACTTGGCCTCTTCAAACTATTTCGATCGATGCAGCACGGACTTTCAGAGCAGCACTTGCATTCTTACGAAGAAGTGAACATTTGACTTGAAGAATGGTTGACCTCAAAAAAGAAAAAAATTCTTTTGGTGCGGAATCCATGGTTTGACAGAAAGATGGGAAAAAGTAATAGCTAACGATGGCCAATACATTGATTATTAAGGTAATTTATTTTGTTATGGAAATAAATGCATAAATTTTGCAAAAAATAGACATCAGCTCAGTAAAAAATATTTTAGTGAAAAAAATCCAAGAGAGATTATTGAACTACCACTACAACCTCAAAAACTCACTGCTTGCTGTGTATTACCGACCAAAGGAATGATGTTTGCAATGTGGCTATTATATTGCAAAATCATAATCAATATTTTGTTAAATTGAAACAACTTATTTGTTACGCATTAAAATTCTTGAGCGTTTTTTCTTCATAAATGTCAGTGATGATTGACCATGAAGATCATAAGATTTGACAACTTTAGATTGTTTTGATTTATGGCTCGATAAAACAATCTTCATTGGTCATAAAGAGTGTTATTCCATAAAATAAATGAAGATCTGTTTTGGAAGCTATAGATGGTTTTAGCATCTGTAAGGTTTGTATCTGATGGAGCTCTGTTCCATTCTCGGATTGCGTTTTCTATTATCAATATACAGTTGAATAGAATGAGTAGAGCCCATCTTCTTATGAAACTCTTCTGATATTTCCCACTAAACTTGACTTTAGAGTGGATGTTCGTTAGATTAGATAAAGATAAGTTAATATAAACATTTTATTTCATTCAAAGCTTAACAAAAAATCATTGTTGCATAATGATTGGAATTGGAGAAATCTATTACCACTCTTCTCATCAGTCTCATCAGTTCTCATCAGTCAATATTTTTCGGTTCATATAATTTTGCAGTGATGGAATAAGTGATAGCTAGCGGTAGCTAGATCGATTAAATATGGAGGATGACTTAAAACACCTCAGAGACTTAGCAATTTCCTACGCATATTAATAAATAGTGCATTTGTCCCACCGCCAAGGTTGTTTTTAACGGTTCGCAAATAATATTTTAAGCATTACTTGAAACATTAGACGAGATATATTTTTTAAAAAGGTCCGTTTTTTAGTAAGAAGAAAAATACTATAAATATCATTAAAATATATTTTTAAAAAACATTTTTCATACCGTTCAACAAGTTTTTAAATTCCGACGTCAAGGTCGGTCAGGGCGTGCCAGCAACGTTCTCACCCATTTTCGAAATTTACTGTCACTCATAGCATTATCACCGTAAACTTCACAAATGTGACGGTAAATTTACGCTGGTGCCAAGTTTCTTGCACTCAAGAATCGAATTACAAATCGTATCTCACACTCGGCGGGCGACTTAATTTTCTTAAACATTATAAACTTCTACAGCTCAGCACACGGACAGATGATACGGCTGCAAATGCAGACACGCAAGCGCACTGCGGCTCAACGAACCTCATTTAAACAATACCCCTCGTATCTAAATTAAATAATGACTAATATAAAATGAAAGGCAATATGTTATTAGTTGAAATCGTTAATAGTCAGTTGTCACACAGAGCTATATCGGGCCAATATGGAGAATCCATATTGGCCTACATAATCCTCCGCAGATCGTTTTGCCTTCTTTAAAATAACAGCATTCTGTTAAAAATACTTGGAATTTTATCAATAACTGTTTGACCCTGATTAGCCAAACTTATAGCAGTATCTGCTGACACAACACGAAGAATTTCATGATTGATCAAGATGTTCTTAATAATTTGTTCTAAGATATAATTCAAAATATTCCAGTCAGATTTATGCTATTAAAAACAACTCGATTTGATTCGCTTGCACGTGCCCAGTAGTACACTAATTTAATAAAATGTGATAAAGATAATATTACAGTCAGAACAAAAATTTATTAAAATAAGTGAAATTATTACAGCATAAAAGAAAAATTTAGTAAATAAGATCTTGAAATGTTTTATTTTTAATTTTACAAAAAAATATAGTATTTTTCCTTTATTTTAAAAATAATCAATTACAAAAATAAATTCGCAGAGATATTCATTTCTTTAAAAATAAGCTACCAATTACACGTGCCCCCAAATAAATAAATTACTATTCTAAACCTTCAAAAGCAAATGGATTCGCTTTCAAGTCAAAATCTTTTTATTTCAGTTAATGATTTTGTATTTTAATGTGCGTAAACGTGTACATGTTTAAATCCCGTACTTGACATTGGTTCAAGGAAAATAGTCCATTTAAAACGAAAACTAAGCTAAAACAAATTAAACCAGCTTTATATTACAGCTTAAGCTTAATTTATAAAAAAGTTTAAGTGCAATTGAATCAATTTAATTATATATCCTGATAATAAAGATTTGTCCAATAATAATCTCAGAACTTTAAAAGTGGTGATCTAGTAATTTCTGTTTTATCTTGAAGAATAAATAATGGCATTATATTTTGATAATAATGTAGTTTAAATGTGATAGGATCTTATTTTTTTCAAGACGATGATGGAAATCATGTTACTGTTAAAGGTGAATGCTATAGGAATATGTAAAAAGAATATATTTCGTCTAAACTGATAAATGTGAATATAAACAATGTTTTTTTTTTCCAACAAGTCGGTGTCTTGCCACACATCTCGTCAGACAATCGATTTATGGCAAGAAAAGTGTTCTGGATGCGTTATTTGGCGAAATGGTAAAGTCAACTGGGCACCAAGATCATTCGATCTCACACACTTGGATTATTTGTTGTGGGGTTATGATAAATCCCCGGTTTATAGAAATAAACTCGGAAAAATTATTGACCTAAAACAAAATACTCAGGACACTATTAAAGATATACCACGTGCTATAGAATCATAGAAAATAGGGTCTCCAGAATGTATTCCACCAGGCGAAGCCGAGGGGAGCATTGAATGGTATTTTTTTCAGATTATAATGCCATTGTTTGTTTTTCAAGATAAAATAAAAATTACCGGATTATCACTTGTAGTTATCGTTGTGACTCATTTTAAAGGTCTGGCACTCTAATTGGACAACCCTTTATACATAAAGTAATAAATAAAATTTACCTGCAACGTTGCACACCATTGAAATAGTCAATGTAACGCTTGTTTATGGATTTTTATCTGCCCTTTATATTACAGAATATCACACCGTGTTTAAAAAACACTTCTTAGTTATTACGTTCTTACTGAAGCCATATATTACGCTGTATCAATACCCATCACCATAATATTTATGTCGTAGTTAAAGTGTGTGTTTATACCCGAAATTGTTATATAAACAATTCGAATCTTATCAATAATTATACGTCTCCATAATTTAACCCAAACTATGTATATTGCTTGAAAAAACAATATGTTTTGATATTATATTGTTACATTACAACATTATTTTATTTCTCTTTAGCTAAAACAAATTGTTGGAATGTAAGGGTGTTAAACGCAAAGCTTGCGTTAGGTAAACCCAAGATTTTACCAGGAAAAACCTCCAAAATCATTGTTCGAAAAATTCCAGACCCTTTTGAAGTAGTCGGATTAACTAAATTAAATTTGCTGTACTAATTTAATGTCAAACTGTTTCAGAAAATAAAATACCGAATCTAGTAGAAAACTTTTGTACTAATTGGGTTAAATTTCATAATAATCACGACAATTAGGTAGCCATGACAGATATTAATTAAGAATAACGAAAATGAATAGTTTTTTAACTGAGGTAGCCGATACTTGATAAAAATTAATTTTAAATAAATAAGCAAAGATTGTCCACTTACATGTCCACTATTTTTATTATGTATAACAATTGTTTCAACACACAGTGCTTTTTTCAAATACAAACTATGTTAAACTAACAGTAAGAAAAGTAATTACTGTACATCGACCTAATAATACCATAGAACGTCTAGTAGGGCAATATAGGTTTAATATCGGTGAACCATTCAAGTCTAGCTGGTGATTAAGCAAAATATCCAAATTTTTCCTTTTATTAATTTCTAGGCTGTCTAAAATTCATTTTTAGATTTATTTTCGTTATGTAACATTTTAAAATTATCATTGAAAGTATGATTTTCTAACATTAAGTGGTTGTGTGGTTAAGTATTAAGTGGTTAAGTGGTTTAATGTTTAGTATAACTTCTTTTACGTCCATTGAACTTAGTAGAGAAAGACCTTCCTGTTTGTCCAACATAGACTTTTGGACACGACCCGCACTCTATTAAATAAATTCCTGATTTATAGATTTTATTTGTTTGACTTTTATCGTTTTAAACAGGCGTCCAAGATTGTTTGTTTTGAAAGTAATATTTATATCGTTTGTTTTGGATAAATGTTTAGACACTAATTTGATAACTTTTCCTGTATATGTAATTGTTCTGTACGCTGCATTGTTGATATTATTGATAGGATATATTAAATTAATGATTTTATTATAACTTTTTGTATTAATTATTTTATTTATAATGTTTTGATCGTATCCATTATTTACTGCGATCTATTTGATGGCATTCAGTTCTTTATTATAATTATCTATTAACATAGGGATATCTAATAATGTATAAATGAATTAACTGCTGCCATCTTATGTAAATAAGGATCACAAGATTTATCATGTATAACTAAATCTGTATGTGATGGTTTTTAGTAATTGTTAAGTCTAAAAAGTTAATACTATTATGTTGCTCTTCTTCAACTGTGATTTTAATGTTCGTGTGTAAAGAATTTATGTAAGCCAAAAAATAAGCTAAACATTGATTTAATTGTCCATCAGAACCCGTAAAACAAATTAGAATGTCATCAACATATCTGTACCAGTAAAGTGATGATTTAAATAACTGATGTTGATTTATTATATTTTCTAAGTTCTCCATAAAATTTTCCGCCAGTAAAGGATTTAAAGGGTTCCCCATTATCAAAGCGTTATTAGAAATAAAATGAACTATCAAATTAAAAATAATTCTGATCGAAAGTAAATGACAACAGCTCTAAAATTTCTTGTTTCATTATTAAATTAGCTTTATTTTAAGAATTAATTTGTCAACTAATTCTATTACTTCGTTTGGTGGTATACTCGGGAATAAATTTTGTACATCGAAAGAAATTAGTTTGGATTTTTTTGGGTAAATTAATATCTTTTATTTTATTGATAAGATCATAGGTATTTAGAATGCCATATTTTGGTTTAAAATTCGTATATTATATTATATTTATTATTCGTAAAATGATTTTAATAAACGTATTTGATAATTTGATTAAAGGACCTGTAACAAATAAAACTACTGGTCTAATTGGGTAATTATATTTGTGTAATTTTAATAATAATTTATCTTTGTGTAATAAATCCAAAAAATTATAACTTTTAGACAGTCTAGAAATTAATAAAAGGAAAAATTTGGATATTTTACTAAATGACCAGCTATACTTGAATGGTTCACCGTTATTAAACTTATATTGGCCTCCTAGGCGTTGAAAAAATGGATTTTCACACTATCATCTTTTATGGTATTTTTAGATCGATGGACAGTTTAGGTTGTAATTACTTTTCTTACTGCTAGTTTAACATAGTTTATATTTAAAAAAGGTACCGTGTGTCGAAACAATTCTTATACATACAATTTTAAATAAAGTGGAAATTTTAGATATTAATCTTTGCTTATTTATTTAACATTAATAGTGTTTAGAAACAGTATTAAATCGCAACGCTAGTTTTTGCATTTCCTGCTCAATTTAAGAATATAAGATTTTTTATACCATTTTTTCCTTTCTCTCTAGTAGTGTAAAGATTTTGAAGTGTAAACTAATCTTTTCAACATATTAAGAAAATATACATTTACTTATTAACTCCAAATTTGAAACCAAATAATAAATATTTATTTTTGCGACCAATGAACAACCTAATAAATATGGTTTTATATACGAAATAAAAAGTTGTATGGTGGGTGCGTGGAGAATGGAAAAATATCCAAAATAAGGAATTCATTCATAGGCCAAAATTGCCCAATCCTACATCATGCATGGCCGATGAATATGATCATACCTTTCAGCTACTTTCCAAATGTTCAGATCAAACTCGACTGATGATGGCTTAAAAACAGATGTCAGTCCAAAGGACTATGATATTTGTCAAGTACCAATAGTTAGATGATGTGCGCGAAGGTTCAGTCGCGTGCATTTATTTGCTTAATTGTGGCGATTGCGTAAAACAACTGGACAAAAATGGACAACACTGAAGTGCAAGATGTCATAAAGTCCTGTGTTTCAAAGCTTTTTATTTCTATTAAATGCCCAATTGTATTGGATGCCCAAAAACATTTACGGGTGACAAAATCATCCTAAAAATCTACAATGTCATATTACATGGTTGTCATATGAACGTACGGAAACTTGCTGATATTGCATTACGTCATTACAAATTCAACACTTTTCAGTGGGACAACACACGGGCACACACTAGCCATTTGGTCTAAAACTTGCTGTTGGATAACGTGAATATGTTTTAGTCCAAAGGGTTCTGGCCCCATAATACCGCAGATCCGAATAATCAGCCAAGTCGCAATTGAAACAATATTAAGGAATTTCAATAAGATCTTACAGATGGAGTACGGACACTTCGGAAAGAAAATTGACGTAGTGACGTAGGAGGATTTTATTGAATAAACTCTAGAGAGTTCCCAAAAAAAAATATTTTTGTTGTAATTTTAATTTTTCAACCAATAAAATTTTGTTTAAAAAAATTTTTCGTTATATTATTATAGAATTTTAGTGATCCATCATGTATATAATAACTTTAAACTTTTTAATTGAAAAAGTTCCTGTAAAATATAATACGTATAATAGATATGAACCTCACGTTCGTCGACTTGACAAGATATCGTCGACTTGACAATGGTGTAAGAAAAATATTTTTAATTAACTAAAACCGTGTTGGAACGAATTAAACATGTTCTAAAGTTTGGTACACGAAAATCTAATTTCGGAATCAATTCAATTACACATTAATATTACTTGAGGCAAGGCTAAATATAGAATGATTGAATCTCAATATAGCATGCATGCATTAAGTTTTTAAAATTATGAAAACTGCAGTTTCAGCTAAATAGCAAATTTATCAAATACAAGGTGTTCCAAAAATAAAGTTTCTTTTTGATATAGAGATATAAATTAAAGAGAGACGCCCATAAAAAAAACTTTATTAATTATGGAAATACACTTTTTAGGAAATTAGTTTCTCAAAATAATGTCATCCAAGTGTAAACATTCACGCTCACAGCACTCATCTTAACGAACCGCAAAATTCCTTAGTACGACTCGGCACATAAGCATCTGAAATGGCTGCCCTTTCGTGTCGGATTCTTTAACTGTACTGTTTTCTTTTAACTGTACCAAAGAACGCGCTTTATTGACGTAAAGTTTCGATTCTAGATAGCCCCACAAGAAAAAGTGCATAGGACTCAAATCCGGACTATGTGGAGGCCAATTTATGTCACCTCTCCTGGGGATCCTCGGATACCTCGCAATCCGCTAGTTCATTTCCTCTTATGCCTTTAAGACTCAGGACGCAAAGAAATCAAACAGATAAGCCACGTTCCTGGATAGAAGATAGATTTCCTTTCCAGGCTAGCCAAGGCACTAGCACAGCCGTAACATAGCAGCCAAGTTGAGAGGGGCGGGAGGGGATATAGTGGCGAGATCTTTTTGTCGTGGAGACTTCGGTTGAAAAACGCTGATGGAGTTTGGGAGGCTGTGCTTGGGAGTAAAAGAAGATCGATTGATTTTAAAGTGAATAAAAATAGCAACCTATATTACTATGGGATTTTGAGGTATCTGTAAAAATGTTATTTGATGGAGATAGTTTGTTGACAGAAAGAGCGCTAGAACTAGGGTACCCCGGGGTCGTCAAGCCCGTAATCTGGAAAAGTCCAGACCCCCTGAGGGGTCAAACAAGGAATCCCTTCTTATCGACGCCAGCAACCAGGCTGTAGTGAAACCGGATACCTTCTGAAAGGTCTTCTCTGTTGATCATTCCTTAATCGATAAACTTTCGAAAAACTAAACCTAAAACACAAACCAAAGAGTAATAACCCGAGGAGGTGTTGAGATTAATCGATAATTGATAAGTATAAGTGATCTAGCTAGTCGTTTATTTTACTTTATTTACCCTAGTTTTTAAGCTAACCTCGGGCCAAACTTATCTATGTAAATAAAAATAAAATGGTGTTCGTTGGTAAGCGCATCACTTGATACGGCTGGACCGATTTGGCTATTTTTTTAAAATTCGTAATAGTCCGAATAAGGTTTTTAGGGAAAGAAAAAATGGAAATGTTGCCAGGAAAATTGGAACATTCGGGTAAAACTGAAAGTGCTTTTTGCTATGGGATTTTTGCATGAACTCAAGACCATAACTCACGATTTGAACGATGGATATGCGTAATTGTTTTTTGTTTTACTCGTTATGGTCTGTCTCGTAACGTCTGTCGGGTCAGCTAGTACTAAATTAATAAAGCTCCGAGTAGAGGTTGAATTATTGAAAGGTCTCTAGTTGACCCGGTAGGATATTAGAACAAACACATGTGTAAAATAATATATGTGTAAATATCATCCCACCTAGAGAGCACTAACAAACATCCGTTTGGTCACCACAACAAATAACCCTAGATCTTTAGATACTTTATAGTACTGCACAAGATTTTTTAACGACTACTCTAGTAGTAATTTGGCAGCACCATATTTTTTTCATTTCGACAAGCGAGAAAATGAAACCTTGTCATTTATAAAAATAGTAATCTATCTTACGGAATAGTGTGTTCAAGTTTTCTACGAGAATGATCGTTTTGCGAAAAAAAAATTCATTTCATCAGTTAGAAAATACATTTTCATTTCAACGTATATGTAAACAAACAAAATCTCCATATATTGGATGAAAAAAAAATCCAATACTATTACATCTTCCAAATATCACCGTTTGGTGCGGTTTATTGTCCGGAAAAGTCATTGATCCCTAGTTTATCGAAAATGAGATTGGCAACGCGGTTGGTTACCCTCAAATTATTTTAAGACGACATTTCAGAGTTATTATTTTAATAACATACACACAAATATATATATATATATATATATATATATATATATATATATATATATATATATATATATATATATATATATATATATATATATATATATATATATATTTATATATATTTATATATATTTATATATATCTCCCGCCTTACGCTACCCCGTCTTACGCGATTTTTTAATCAGGTGGCACAACACCTGTTCCCCTCCCGCTTCGCCAACACTTGTGTTCGGCTTACGACATGCACAGATATGTTTCGCGTGCATTCAACGCAGATTTACAAATTGTTTTGTTTATTATATCATTTAAAACAACAATATCAATGTCATCTAAACTGATTCTTCTACATCAAACATTATCAAGAATTTCGATACAAAACTAAAAGTTTGTGAATTAACAAAGAAGTTTGATCTACCAGAATCGACAGAATTAAAGCATCATTCATAAACCTTATGGTATTATCGCTAAGATGGAAACGATACTGGAAATATGGTGTAATAATCAAGTAAGAGTGAAAAACTGTCCTGTTGATCAGAACACGGTGTGCTCTCAAGCTAAACTGATTTTTGAGATATTAAAAGAAGAATCTGGGGAGGCGGCAAAAGATGAAATCTTTAAAGCTAGTAACGGGAGGTTCAGCCGATTCAAAAGGCGCTGTAACTGACATAGCATCAGAAAGTCCAGAGGTAAAGAGGCTGCGTCTGTCTATCTAGAGAAACTTCTTAAGTCTATGATAGAAGAAGGAGTCTATATCAGCCAAACCGTATCCAACATGGATGAGACTGGATTGTTCTGGAAGAAGACGTCTTAAAGAATTTTTATCGCGCGTGAAGAAAAAATCTTGCCAGATTTTAAGGCATTCAAAGATCGACAGGCGATGACGGTTTGCCCGTGATTTGGAAATCAAATCCTAAAGCTTGGGTGATAGCCTCCGTTTTTCAGGATTGGTTTGGTCATCACTTCATATCCGAATTCGAAAGTTATTGCCAATCAAAACAAATACCGTTTAAAGTGATGTTATTAATCGACAATACACCAGGCCATCCTCCTGCTACTCTCACTAATTTCGTTACACCTATGAAAGCTGAATTTTTGCCACCAAATATAACCAGCTTGCTTTACCGGATCAGGGTGTCATCAAATAATTTAAGGCGTATTACACGGGACGTTCATTTGCACATCTCCATGAAGCTATGAGGCAAAATAATGAGCTCTCTGTTATAGACTTTTAGAAACAATTTAATATTTCAGATGCCGTGAACATCATTGGAAAATCTTGGGATGAAACTTTACAAAAAACTTTAAATGGCGTCTGGAAAAAACTGTTATTTTTTTTTCTCTAGTGAAACTCCGCCGGGATTAGCGCCAGAGCCTGATCAAATTGATCATGTTATTGAAGACGTTGTCGATCTTGCTAGTCAATTAAATTTAGAAATGGATGTTGAGGACGTACAAGAATTGCTAAATTCACATAATCACGAGCTGACTGTCCATGCTCATAAAGCTCATAAAAATGTGTGAGCAAAACATTGAAGAACCTGATTTTTTTGACCCAGTTCAATACGAAGATCAAATGACGGTCAACCTGACCGGACGGAAGCCCTTAGTTTAATTAAAAAAGGGTTAAAAATTTTAGAAAATTTATACTCCAATGAAAAGTGCGTTTAAGTTATAAAACATGGAGTAAAAAAAGTATTAATGTGCTATGAAGAAATTTTGTTTAAGAAGAAAAAATCTTTGACCAGTCAGATGACTTTGTTTGACTTTATGAAGCCCTCTACACCAAAATAACTTCGGTTAATGTTGTTGCATTAAAATAACATTATAATTTGTTTAATTATCTAAGATAGAGAATACACAATTTTCTTCTAAATTATTGTTTTCTTTAGCTCTTTGTCTTTAACTCAACTCACACTAATTTTTACATGTTAATATAATTATACTATATGGAATCAGACAAATTCCTAGAAGTTTTCATAATATATATTATGAAAACTTATAAATCTCTTTTAGTATTATTTTATAGCCTTAAAGTATGTATTTTGCATTTTATATATTTGCTCGTATAAATCGTTTTATTGATTTGTTGCAATATACTGCTATTGAGAATTATTTTGTATACATTATAATATCTAAAATACGGATAAACATTATTCTAAACATATCTTAAAAATATTAAATAAGATCTATTTAAGATTTAGTTTTCCATTCAGTGTCGATATACCACATTCTTTTGTTGTTAAAGACTTATTAAACAAAAATGCGATCAATAAGTTCGTGATTTTTTACGAAGTTATGAATCACTTTGATCAGTCCAGTTCGAAGCTGTTCCGTCACACGAAGATGTTAAAGTCTGTTCTTTGAATTCAAGATATTTCATCTTCACTGCATTCATATTATTAACGATGCATTTCTGTCAAAAGCGAACCAGAAAACTGAACAAATAAAAGTCGAATAGCGCAAAGTCTGAGGTATAAGAGTAGTTCGAAAAGTTCTCGACCTAACAATAAAAATACCAATAATGTCCCAACTTTTTAATACCCTCCATATAATGCGATTTGTTCAACTCTACACAATAAGCAAATATATCAGCTTTGACTTAATAATTTGAGTTGAATTTTCGTCCCGCGAGTCATTTCTTCAGGTTTGGGAAAAGGCTGGAAGGTAAATCCGGAAAAAACGACGAATTTTGCAGTAACAACCCGAGACGTCCATGCAGGCACATTATCATGGCGAAAGAGCACTTTCTTTTTTGATCAGATGTGGATGTTTAATACCCGAATAAAACCCTTCAATTGATCCAATAGTGAAGCGTAATAATCACTGCTGATGGCCCTTGCTTTTGCCCGACAGTTTATAAGAATCATATCATGAAAATCTCAGAAAACTGCAGCCATGACTTTTCCTGCAGATGGAACCGTTTTCGCTTTCTTTGGTGCACTTTCACCTGCCCCCATCCATTTGAACTGCTGGTTAATCTCTTGGCATATAATGGTGAAACCATATTTTATCTACTGTTATAAAAGATAGAAAAAACTCAAAAAGCTTGATTTTTTCATACCGAAGACATCATGTAAAATGTAGTGTACAGTTTTTCAAGATGTTTACATGTGAGTAAGCTCGCGTATCTTCAGTCTGCCATCATTTAATATGGCAATGTGGTTTTTTGAGATGATTTTGTCGGTCATAAAATTTTTTGGGCATCCTGAGAGTTCATTATCGTCAATGGATGTACGACCACGTTTAAATTCACCAGTCCACTTTTTACCGCTGGAAATGAAGAGGAAGAATGCTAAAGTAGAATCTAACTCTTTTTGCATGTCTGTCGAGGTAAAACCCTTTAAAACAAAGTACTTTATAGTGTCTCGAACTTAAATTGTATCTATTATTCAGAAAATATCAAAACTTGTTTGATTTACTCCATCGCCACAAAGAAGCAACGATAGGCAAGTTCTTAACATATATCAGATGCACATCAACACCTTTTTGGGGAACTTTCCTAATTTAGCTATAGGTGGTGCCACTTCGGATAGTGGCGCTATATCTTGTGACATCAAACAACATCTGTTAACTTTACCCAGAGAGTAAAGAAAACAAGAGCAAAATAACATACGGAAGAAGGACTCCAACTTCTACCAAATCCAGCATATAGTCCAGACATTGCGTCATTGAATTTTCACCTTTTTCGTTCATTAACATACAACTCGTGCTTCAGTGGACTGGATTGAACGAAACTTCAATATTATAAACACAAACGAAATGGATTGGTGTAAGATTTAACATGGCCAAAGGAAATTATATAAAATTTGTAAATCTTTATGTATACTAAAACGATATTTATAACGAATTCTAAACTAAACGACTTTGTTTATTTTTACTGGAAATACATTTCAAATATTATAATGATTTTAAATCTTCTTGATTCAACTCATAAACTATTTTTACTGCTTTAAAGAATATATTTTATTATCTTATTTTATATTTTTAGATTAATAAACCATTTTATTGCTTTAGAACAATATAAATGCCAGTTTGATCACTCTATAGCATGCAGCTATATTACACAAGGTTTTATCGAAAAGGTTCCCTAAAAATTTTATTCGCAATTTTTCGCATGGTTTTTTGCGGTGTAAGTTTTGACAAATTCAATTTGCTTTCTTAATTCAATAGCAAACGTATCTAGAAAATAAAATATCAAATTCTGTAATATACACGTGTTCAAAACTTCCTTTTGTCGTATTAATAATTTATAAATGTATATTCTCTACATCAATTGAGAAAATCCTGTAATTGATCGATGTAGAAGTTATATTATAAGGAATTTCAGAACATAGAAACATGTATTCATGTTTAGTGATTATTCTATTCCACTTATTCTACAATACTAATTAAGTACGGCACTTAAAGTTTAATCCCTTTGCTCTATATACAAATTACAAAATCCTCACAGGCTTATTAAGACAAAGAATAACTCCCTATCTTGAAGAAAACATAGGAGACTATCAGGGAGGATTTACAACCGGAAAATCTGCTATTGGTCAACGGTTTGTGATTTGACAAATGCTTTAACATAACACAAGGTCTTCAGCAAGGAGATGGAAATCGACGCAAAAAGTACCATTATAATAAAAGAACATTGGTAAAAGGCACTTATGAAACAATCAAAGAGAAAGCATTCGAAATTGACTTGGAAAATAAAACTAAAAAACGAATGGAATGATTACAGGAATGAGAGAGTTAAGACAAAACTGGACGGTTGGAGACGACAACGTCGAAATTTCGAACGATTTCACCTATTCAGACGCCAAAGTAAATAATACAAACGACATCGAACAAGAACTTAAGCACAGAATAAATAAAGGAAATAGAACCTTATATGCCCTACATAAAACATTCAAATTTAAACTTGTCAAAAAACAGACAAGAATAACAATATAAATATAAGACAATTATCAGACCAATAGGCACCTACGAAAGCGAAACTTGGACCTTAACTAAAAACCGAGGAAATGCTTACCGCGTTTGAAAAGAAAGGGTTAAGAAAAATATATGGGCCAGTTCAAGATGAGCCAGGATGGGACATGAGATATATCCACGAACTCTATCAGGTATATGGTGAATGAAGTATACTGGACTTCATTAAAATCCAAATGCAGGATGTTTCCAGCCCATAGAAAGAATGGAAGGACAAATCCTCCAAAAGGTTGCTGGAAGAACAAGTGATTGGAAACAGAGCTAGACGCAGACCAAGAACAAGACGGCAAGATAATGTCTAGAAAGATGCGTGAAAACTATTAAAGATAAGATGCTGGCAAACAGAAGCCAGAAACCGTTCTGGAAGGAGATGGAAATTAAGGAAGGACATGGTCCAGTAGGACTGGAGAACCACGGGAAGAGGAAGAGGACTTAGAGGTTAATAAGACTTGACTGCCTTATCAAAAAGAATACTCTTTTGTAAGTTAAATTATATAGTTCAATTACACACAGGGAATTTTAAAGCTAACGGCATTGTAACGATCGCGAGTTCAGCTATCGCTCGAAGAGTATTAATATTTTTGTTTGATTAATTCGAGCAAATATAACTTTCTAAGAGAATAAGCATTAATTAAAGATTGATAATACTTGGGAGTGAGTATTGACTGGGGCAGGTCCTGTCGCTTCATTGCCTTAAATACTAGGCTAATTGAGAAGTTCGCTCTACGACACCTATAGAGCTGTAACAGAACTATATAATCTACTACATTCTGAAGTTTCATCCTTCATATGAATATATGTGAAGCTTCAAGTTAATCTGTCAATTCATTCTTACAAAATTCATTCATTCGTACAAAAACAGCAGCTTAAAGTAAACGTATCAGTGTTATTTTTTAAAATGGAAAATATTGAAAATTATGCCGTGATTTAATTATTTGTTTAAAAGCAATAGAAATTCATAGTGAACTGGTAAATGTATTGAGTCTGCTCCTTCAAAAACAATGGTTTGTAAGTGGGCAGGTGAGTTTCAACGTGGTCGTACAAGCCTAGATAGTGATGGTCGTTCTGGACCTCCAATAAGTGCAACTACTGAACAAATAATGAATTATATACGTGATATAGTTATGGATGACAGACAAGTGATTTTGAGTGAAATTGCTAAAGCTATAGACATCTCAACTGAATAGCTGTTTCATATTTTGAAAAAGGAATTGGGTTTGAGAAAGCTATGTGCAAGATGGCTGCCGCATTTGTTAAATTCTGATCAAAAACGATTTCAAGTAAAACTTTCTAACCAACATTTGGATTTTTTCGAAAGAATAAAATTAAGACTTTAAACATCGTTTAGTAACTATGGATGAGACTTGAGTCTACCACTATGATCCTAAAACGCAACAACAAAAAGCAAAGTGGACTGAGCCCGGTTGTTCACGATGCAAAAATTCCTAAGAAAAGACCTGGTTTAGCGAAGAAAAAAATTATTTTTCATCAAGACTATGCATCGGCACACAGAGGTGTTCTTGCAATGGCCAAATTGAAGGAATTACTCTACGAATTGTTGTAGCATTCACCGTATACACCAGATCCCCTCTGAATTTCATCTGTTCCCAAAACTGAAAAAATTTCTAGATGACAAGCGTTTTTCATTAAATGAAGAAGTTATAGCAGCCGTAGATGAGTATTTTGAAGGACTTCCAGAAAATCACTTCAGAGATGGAATAAATGAATTGGAGAACCGCTGGAAAAAAATGTATTGAGCCTAAGGGAGAATATATAGAAGTATAAAGTCATTATTTCAACTATAAACTTATTTTATCATTTCCGCTCCGCGAACTTTTTAAGCAGCCTAGTACTTACCCGCATCTAATCTCAAATAATAAGCAGCACTATGTAATGATTTGCAATGACTAAAATGAATTGGTTATTAATTCGAACTAGGGAAACATTTGGTGCACATGATACGTTCATAGAATCGGTTAACATACATACTATTTTCCATACTAACCTCTAGTTAACAAAACAAATTATAATGTATTATTTCAAATATCATAACGATGGTAATTCTTTCAAAAATTTGACGTAATCGCCAAAATTAAAAACCTCCTAATGGTGCGAACTCATCACACTGAAATTTCAGTGGAATTATTCAGGTATCCATTGTGTTATCTAGAGATTATAAATAAGTCAATATCCGCTACAGTACTCCGCCAGTCTTTTTTGGTAGAAGTAAAGTACGATTCAATTTTATGAGTCATCAAGTTAAACCGAGAGAACTGACACGCTGTAATCGTTTATGATATTAAATAATGTATTTGTAGCAATTAGATTGGGCATTTAACGATGAAGTGCGATAGCTGACGAATATATTTAGATAGCTTAACGAAGTTTCACATTGGTCGTAGTTCGTTAGACTACAGAGAAGATGGCTCGTGTCGAAAAATTATAAGATAGAAAGAATGATAGGATAGAGAGAGTATCCTTTGTACCATACAGGCAACAATAAGAAAAAAATCTTTACGTAAAGTTGAACATTGTTTTCGTGTTGAGTACCATACCAATCAATGAATTCTTAAGACTTTTTTTAAATTGTTGTTATTTTATTTTACATTTTATGTTGTTGCTGACTACTCTAAGGCAATATTCATTTTCCAAAATGAATTTACCCAGCATTTAAAAGGCACCCTTGGTCATTAGTCTGAATATAAACACTTACTTTATTCACAATTATACGTTGATAAAATTTAGAAAAAAATTCCGCGATCAAAAAAATAAGAAAAAAAAATAAGAAATAATTTTTATTATAAGTCATAGAACAACTAAAACGTGTAATTCTCTAGTCTCCAGTCTACATAATTACCGAATGAAACTTAGTACTTTGTACATGTCATAATTTCTGATTGATATCTTTTTGGCATCGGAATCGATTAGATGTTGCTATGCTTCTACAAGTATTGAAAACCAAATGAATTTGTCACCACAATGTATTCTTATTTGCTATTTTACCAGCAAGACGTCGTTTTAACCCCCTTCAAGGGTTAGATCCGGGAACTATAAAGGCCACTCTAACACTTCTCTTCTCTTCACCTCTCGAATCACTGCTTCATCACATAAGCGCTATATTTGGGATCATTGTCTTCTGGTAGACCCACTGTAAAGGCATATTTTCTTCAGCATAAGTTAGCATAATTATCTCTAAGATTGCCAAATAAATTTCTATTGTCATATTTTCTTTTAGACAAAATAAGGAACCTACTGTAAAGGCATATTTTCTTCAGCATAAGGTAGCATAATTATCTCTAAGATCGCCAAATAAATTTCTATTGTCATATTTTCTTTTATACAAAATAAGGAACCTACACCATGATACGAAAAGCACCCCATACTTTGACGTTACCACCACCATGCATGCTTCACTGTGCCCAAAGTGCTATGTGGATTCAATTCTTCATACGTCTTCTCACGTACAAGTTGCCATCAGAACCAAATAAATTATTGTTGGCTTCATCGCTAAAATGAATGTTTTCCTAGTTACGTTGGAAATATTCACTACAGTTTTGTTTGCAAATTTTAACCATTGCTTTATATTCTGTTTACTTAACAACGAAACTTTCTTCGCAACTCTACCCTACCCGGTCCTTCTGTTGTAAACATAATCGTATGATTGTGGTGCTGATACTTAGGTCAAGATTTATTTTTATAACAACAGAGGTAGCAAAAAGGATCCTGCAAAGCCTCACATACAATACGATTATCCCTTTTTTTACACGTTTTTCTTCGACGGCCTCTGTTTTCTGATTGTTTTCTGGGTCACATAAATGTTTCAAAACTTTAGCTATTACATATAGTGACTAGTATGATTGCATTCTCATAAGAAAATCATAAGATTTGTTTGGCTTCTCAATTGCAAAATTAAATACCTTTCTTCAGCAATAGTGTCTAACGCAGCCCATGTTTAGTTTAACCTTCAATACGCGTATCAGCTATCAACCTTCAAGCGGTTGATACATTTCCGGTTATAAAATCTTACATTTACTTCACAACTTTAGTTTCAAATAGTATACTACTATAATACACAATTTTACAATACACAATTTTCAATACAATATACAATTTTCGTCTAACCAAGTTCGTATTTTATATTTTTTATTATTGAAAATGGCTCATAGGCAAAGATCAACTAGTGAAATTGACAAAAAAGCAAAAATGTATTCGACGCCAAAATAAAAGGCCCTTTGACACTCTTTTTTCGTTTTCTAGATATTGCAGGAATAAACGCCATGGTAATCTTGAGGGCAAATAATGTAGTTATAGAAAAAAGGCGAAAATATTTACGTTAATTGAGAATGCAGCTGATAAAAGAGTATGTAGAGAGAAGTGCTACGATGGGTACAGTGGCTAAGAAACTCATGTAACAAACCTGGCACAAGTTCCAGTGTATGCAAAGAAAGCTGCAAAATATGTCCTGCTAATAAGAGGAGACAATCCAAGACACAATATCTGAGGAATATTTGCCGATACCACAGTATATTAATGAATATTACCGTGATGAAGAAAACTAAATCTAATATATCGAATTAAATACATGCAGGTAATAAAAATTTTTGCTAATGTTTTTTGATCTCATTATCAAACTTGTTAATTTTAGAAAAGTTTAAGTAAGAGTTATGCTGCTAAAATGTTTCCTAATCCAAAGAGAACGTGTATACATATAATTAAGCTTAAAATTAAGAGATAAATATAGGTAAATAATAAAAATTGCTGTGTCTTTTATTAGTTGATCTCGCTAAAGTGTAATTTTTTTAATTCAATTTTATTTTATATTTCAGCAAAATTCGTGTAACCAAATTGTTTCCTAATTTAAAGTTAATGTATCTAAATAAATAAAGTGTGATAAACAAGTTTTTAGTAAAGTGATAAACAAGTTTTTAATTTGAGTTCTAAATCCCAAAAATCTTTAAAGTTATGCGCAACCGCTGCCGTAACAAATGTGATACGCGATAACGTATATAAAATTCGAACACTGTTATTTTTTGACCACTACCAAGTACGAACCATTAGGAGGAAACAGATTCTTTAAGAGGATAAGCAGCAATAAATTGCGCTGTTTATATTGTAAACAAGTCAGTTAATATTAGCATATTTTATGATAACTGGAGATGATTGAAGACTCGTAAAAACCTTTTTTCAAATTAAATATGTTACAATTCGTTAATTACTCTTCAACACATATTTTTAGGAGATTTATAACAGCCATTTTATTTCAATAAACCGACCAGAATAGAACAAAAGAAGCATTCATGCGAAATCAATTTTCAACATTTTTTCGCAACAAACAATATAATGATGTATTATTGTCTGACATAGTATCCAACCTGCTTCAATAATCAATATTACAGAGAAAGAAAAAAAAATTACCTATCGAGACTTGTGATGTGAGGCTGTCAGGCAATGTTTCCTGTTATATTTTTAGTTAAAATACTATCAGAATGAACACGCCTTTTAGAAAGAAACATATTGGAACAGTAATGACATCACTTCCTAAAAAATCGTGCAAATTTCAAATAAAAATCAAGAAACATCATTTCAAAAATTTAAATATATGTTATATATCAGGTATGGTAATTAATACATTTTAAATTCAAGTTTTTACTTGAATCACTGTTTCATAGCAGGTATTAATATAAATAAATTTATATCTTTCTGATACTGAGCAAAATAATTAAATATTTTGTAATTCGAGCGCGATTCCATGTGAGATGTCTATAGGCTCAATTATATGACGCACTTTCAGTCTGGTCTCTAAAACCATAAACAATAAGAGGTGCGTAAACAGAGTAATGAAATTGGTGGTGTAAAGTAAGACCTGGTAACACTATTGGCCTCCCCTTTAGAGGGGACATCTGATGCGTCTTCAGAACGAACTAACACTTATTATGGTCACTCGGTGGTCCGTAGCATTTTTTTTCGTGAACCGGATTTTTCTAGCGCGTTCTAAAATTGAATCTTTTGAGTCACTATGTAGTTTCCCAAGGAAACTAATATGTGATTCGGTTAACAATGTGGATTTTGCTAAGAGATGACGTTACTAACACATTTGTTGGTATAAACTAATGACGTCTATGGCATTTTGGAGGGTAAACATATGGCATCAAAAGCCAGTTCATTATAAATTCTCATTGGGCAAAAAACATAGTTTTTCATAGCTTTGAATAAGTCGAATGATGTACCAGAAAAATACATTTTGTGGGGAAGTTTAATAACTTTCCTTCATTTGAAGAAAACGGCTGCTGTCTACATATCTAATCGGTTCCATATAAATTGAAGGAAAGGAATATTGAAAAGCGACAAACCACTTGTGAAGTTTTGTTTGCCAGAGAGAAAAGAAAAGATTTTTTTGCATCGAGTTGTGGCAGGTGATGAAAAGTGGATCTATTTTTAAAACCCAAAGCGCAAAAAATTATGGGTACACCCAGGCCCAGGCCAGCCTTCAACATCACAGCCAGTGCGCAACATACATTGAAAGAAGGTTTTGCTGTGTATTTGGTGAGATATTAGGGGAGATGTGAACTACAAACTACTGAACTGAAACCTAGTGAAACGATTGCTGATCATCGATACCGGCAACAATTGATAAAACTGAACCGAGCATTGAGGGAAAAACGACCAGAATACGCCCAAAGATACAATAAAGTCATTTTTCATCATGACAATTTCCGGCCCCATTCTGCAAAATGTTTAAAATTTATTTGGAAAACGTTACCTGGGACCTCCTACCCCTTCCTCCGTATTCACTGGACTTAGTTCCTTCGTACTACAACTCATTTCAATCGATGCAACACGGACAACATTTACATTCTTACAAAGAACGGAAAATTTGACTTGATGAATGGTTGGCATCAAAAAACCAAAAGTTCTTTTGGTGCGGAATCGATTCTTTGACAGAAAGATGGGAAAAAGTAATAGCTAATGATGGCCAATACGTTATTAAAGTAATTCATTTTGTTATGTTTGCTCAAATTTTGCGAAAAAATAAGAAGTTTATTTACTCTGTCAACGATTACAATACAATAACTAAATATACAATAATAGAATTATAATAATTATAGTAAAATATAAATCCATCATTATACACTAACATCTTTTAATGAAACGCAAAATGGAACTGAAAGCAATCTAAAAAGATCTCAACAGAAAAGAGAATCAACATTATTAACCGAAAAATCTATTACATTGAAGGAAACAATGTAGAATTGTACTTGTACTCTCGATCGTATAAAAAATTATATAATATCTGCCTCATTTACGCATCTCGCATGAGGTTTGGTAGCAGCAATTGTTTTCGGGGTGGGAATGGGAAGTCCACGCCCAAGAGCTCATGACAATTACCATCACTTAAATTATATTATTTTCCACACTTAGCACATCTTACAATGATTATTTCTATGTTAATAAATGTTTCTTTTTCAATAATGGAGTCATAATTTCTTGAAAAATCGTCCGTTCCCCCTTGTATAACATGCAAAATATTAAATGCGCCCCATTGTAACTAGACGGCGTGACTAAAACCAATTCTCCAGAAAGTTCGATTTCTTTTTAGATCGCCTGTCTAATATGTAATAAATATTTTTAGAAATGAAAAGAAAACCTATGATATGCCACGAAGATAGTTTTAAAGTATTCTATAACAGAAATATTTAATTTATTTGGAAAATATTTCATTTTCATTTACTTTTTAAACTGAAATGTAAGTTTATCAGTGAGATAAAAATTCACTTGAAAATATTACTACTGCCGGAGATTTAGACGATTTGTACTGGCAAATTCCTTTTTAAAAAAATTGAATTCATAAAAATACCGGAAGTTCTTGAATGTTTTATAAACATCGTCCGCGTTTAGTGCAATTTTAAACTCAAAAGGTTTTTTAGCGACGACAGTAAAAAATGCTATAAAATACAGACATCTAGAATGTTTCTAAATGGCGCCAATTATTTTAATGTAACATTTTTATTAATTACATTTGGTTTTATGATGGAAAATCAATTTTATGAAACCATTACTTTTTTTTTTAATTTTATTACATAAAAGCCTGTTCAATAAGTTATAATATATTGCAAAATAACAAAAAATCAAAATACTTTCTTTGAAAATCATGTAAACACGTTCGATATTACTATCAATTCAATATTGTAAAAATACAACTTCTTTTATTTTCACTAATTTTAAATTAATTCCAAAAATGTCTAAATATTAACTCTGAATAATTTGTTTGAATTTCAACAACAATTTTTGAATTTTAATTGACTGTTTATTATTATTATTATTATTATAATTTCAATATTGTATTCTGCTCAGGCCGGTCGCGTTGGTGCGGCGGTAAAAGCGTCTGCTTTGCCGAATCCGCGCTGGAGCGGTAGCTGGTTCGATTCCAGCGCTCGGATGGTTATTTTTCTATCTTCTGTCCGTTTATCTTTCCTAAATGTTTGTGATTGTTTCTAGGCAAGAGTGTAAAATCCAACTACGAATTACCCCTCAGTCACGCCAGTTAAAGGCTGGGTAAGTCCGGATGCCTTCTGAGAAGTGTTCTACGTTGGTCACTCGCCAGTCGGTAGGTTTCCTGATAGACTTATGGGTAGGCACATAACCAAGGGTTTATAGCCCGGGGGGGTGCTGGCCTGGGTTTGTCGGAAGCTGATGACCGTGGTTCGGAACCCACGTTAAGCTGTAGGTCCAGTCGCTAAATAGCCTAGTTGCTGATGCGCCTCTAACCCAAACACTTTACTTTACTTTTTACTTTATTCTGCTCAAGAAAGCAGAGCAAGAAGTTTGAATATCGTACAATGTCGGTAGGCAATTCAAAACTGTGTATATATATATATATATATATATATATATATATATATATATATATATATATATATATATATATATATATGAGCATTGGTTAGTTGCTAGACCGGGAGGAAACCCCACCCATCCCTTACATTGCAGGGCACATGTTTCGTCTGTTGGTGGTTAGACTCAATAGGGTACCGACATATGCTCTCTCGCCAAGAATAGGGAGCCCCTTTCCAAGGGGCTCCATCATCCATCATTGGAAACAGTCCAAAGAAATAAAAAAACTCCGACTTCACTAGCACACGAATACACTATAAAAATACATTTTCTTTGATGAAATTATATATATATATATATATATATATATATATATATATATATATATATATATATATATATATATATAGCTTTTGTCCATCCACTTCAGGATGAAGGCCCCTTAAATATACTTTTATATAAATTTCCCATCTCCATTTCAATTCCACATACTCTTCCAATGATGTCACATTCTTTCGTTTGGTCTCGGATTCATGTGCAAGTCTTTCGATGCCGCTTTGTAATGCTCAGCATCTACTTTTTCATTCCCCTCTGTGCTTAGTGAAGATGTTTGAACTGATTGTGATGTGATTCCATGTGCATATTTGTTCATTTCTGCAAGTTCAAGTTCACTTCCGTATGTTATAACGCGTAGGACGCGCTAATCAAAGACTTTTCTCTTCAGACAAAGTGGTAGTGTGTTCTTATATATATATATATATATATATATATATATATATATATATATATATATATATATATATATATATATATATATATATATATTTTTTCCACCAAACACACAGCATGGCCTTTTTGTAATAATTAATAATTTTGTCATCAGAACATGCTGTCAAAACATGCTGATGGATGCTGTCCGAACATTCAAATTTCCACGAAAAAATAAAATGATTGGAGGCGCATCAGCAACTTATCAGCACACAGCTTCACACTGGCTTCGAACCACGGCCTTTAATTAGCGATTAACCTAGGTTTGTGCTTAACCTTTTGATATGTCAAAGATTACTGACTAGCGAGTGGCCAACAGAGACAACCTCTCAGAAGGTATCCGGCCTTACCCAACTTCGAATTGGTGTGACTGAGAGGCGATTGTTTATCGAATTTTAGTACAATGTAAAAAATTCAGGCCGTGAATCCGTCACCGTTTTAGCTATTATACTACCGAATCTAAGTCGGTAACCCCGCCAATGGGTTATATTTTATGGATAATCTATTATCAATATTTAGATGGATAACCCTTCCAGTAATAAGTGAATTGCATAGAAACTTCTGGTCACCTCGCCATATTCCGATTCAAACAAACAACTATCCCAAAAATTTGCTCCTAACAGAAAAACAACAGAAGCAACAGAATAAAAATATTATAAAAAGTGGTAATTATAATTAATTTCTTAAAGGAACTAACGTCAACTGTACAATGCCTAAGGTATATATAGGGATTCAAAGTTTTACGTTGCTCGATCCACAACAGGTGTCGCTTGTGGTATCGTTTCCACGCAGTGTGTTTTAAAAATAAAAGTAGAGTTATTTGAGAATTCTACAAAGTCACGTATCGGACATTTTTTTAGCCATCTCCGGACTTACAAAGGCTTTGTATTTATACGTGTTCATTATAATTTTGGAGGTTGCTGATTCTGAAATTGAATTATTTTTGTCTCACAATTACAAAAACACATAAAATGAAAATGCTACCGTATGTTTTACTGAGTGTATAAATATTCAATTTTATATTATTATTAAATTAATTGAATTCCTTTCCATATATATATATATATATATATATATATATATATATATATATATATATATATATATATATATATATATATATATATATATATATATATATAAATATATATATATATATATATATATATATATATATATATATATATATATATATATATATATATATATATATATATATATATATATATATATATAAATATATATATGTATATATATATATATATATATATATATATATATATATATATTCCATCCGTGAACTTCCATCCGTTGGACTTTGTTATTCAACTACATGGATTATTTAATTCCGCATTTGAATGATATTGATCTGGGGGAGATGTGGTTCCAAAAGGACGGCTCCACATGTCATACAGCCAACGTAACGAATCGATTTATTTGGGGAAACGATTCGGTTAGAAAATTAATTCCAAGAACGGACCTGTTAATTGGTCACCAAGGTCAGGCGATTTAACGGCTTTAGATTATTTTCTTTGCAGTTGCGTTAAACCTTGGGTCCATGCCGATATACCGGCAACTACTGACGCCTTGGAAGACAACATTGTTTGAAAAAGTGATCGGAAATTGAATTGACAAAATGAGCTTTGTCAGAAGTAGCCGCGACGGATATTTGCCCGAAATTGTTTTCAAACAATGATGCCATTGAATGTTATTTCACATTATATATATATATATATATATATATATATATATATATATATATATATATATATATATATATATATATATGTATATATATAGTTGCCACCAGTCTTTCTCGAGTCTGCAACCTGAAAACTTCAGAAAGACGAGCGCGATCTCATCGAAACGTCTTGAAAATCCAAATACTTGCCAGTACTTTAAAGATACTTCAATGAAAAATGCACAAACGGAAGCACTAGAAATAGAAAAGAACGTAGAAATAAATAGACGGGATGATTCTGTTCATATACCAACAATATAGAAAAAATTCCTCAAGAACCCAGAAAAAACGATGCAAGGCGAAAACTAAACAACACTAAAGATCAGAACATCAACCAATGCTGAGGGGCGGAATCAACACACACTGACGAATTAGAACCTGACATATTACACTGACCTGACTGTTGCGCCCTTGAGGCGAAAAGGCTTAAAAATACCAAGAAGAAAATACGTCAAGAATGAAAAACTTTTCAAACCAAACGAATGGATTAACACCCAGAAGAATAATTCAGTTATCGAAAAGGAACTATGTTTGACGTAGAGTGGCCATTGTAAAATATATAGTCTCAGATATGTCACAGGGCACAACGTTTTATATATATCCTGAAATGGCAAAGTAGTTGAAATGGCATAGATTTTTATTTTACTCCTATCTGATGGACAAACCCAAGTATCTGCCTTAAAATAGAAATTTACATAGTTGTTAGATGCAGGCTGTTGCAAAATCCAATAACCCTTCTGGATGTACTTGAAAGTTCCATGAACCAGATTATATCACGATCGACAAAGCCGAAATCCCTTGTTAGATCTATGCAAGCAACATAGGCTCTTGTCTAATATTAGCTCTGTGCTATGCGTTGTATCTAAAATCAATTTTCGATTCCAACACTAAAATTTTACTAAATTTTAATTATGATACAATAATCTATATAGGTAAAACCTGAATAAACAAGATATGAACCAATTTTTATATTCTAACACTAGCCCCTTTTTTACTACTAAAAGTTAATGATAGCATACCGTAATGATGCTATTAACATTCCATAATGAAGAAGATATTACAAGAAGGCGCTCTAAAAATATTCACAAACTGTGAAAATATCGTTAAAGAAAAAACATTAAAGTTTATAGGGAAATAAAAAGCTAAGGTGAAACAAATTCCAGGTTAGAAGAAAAACAGACTCACATATTAATGAATACATAAAAAATTGGAAAACTCTTGCAATATTTGTTAAAACATATAATTTAAAAGATATATAAAATGAAGGAAATACTAGGAAAGTTTACAAATTATTGCCGCGAACTTAGAAAGAAACACATACGAAACTATTTTAATTTTCATTATAATCTAAAAAGTAAATACATTTTATGTATTGAAGGCAAAATGCTTCGATGTCTGTGGCAAGAAAAATATTTTAGCATCCAAGTACTTTGGCACAGGAAGCATTACATTTTCCACGTAAGAAAAATGATTTTTCGAAAATATTCATTCGACGTATAGAAGAAAAAATAATTGCTAAACGATATATCGGGAGAATAGGGGAACTTAATCTTTATTGCTTCACGAATGTTCATCATATGTGTTGTGATGGCATCATGCTATACCTTTATACATTTACATTACATTTTTTTGATATTGACACGACATTGAAATTTAAATACATATTTTTTCCAAATGTCAACCTGTTAGGGACAATAATTCGAGACACACCCTGCACATTATACGGAAATTGTGCAACAAAACCCAAAGAATTTTACAAAACATCGATCTATGGGTTCAAAACATCGACAATATAATTTTAAAAAATATTTAGTCTTCTCCCCACCACCAAAATTACGAAACAACCGAAAATGAACAATTTTTTATTTTTCCAGTTGGTCCGAAAATTTTTCAAGGCCTACATTTTACTCTCGGAGGGAAATTAGACGGAAAATCGATTGGTGAAACCCCTACCTAGCTAGCTTTAACGACCCCCAAAGAATCAGCGTAAATGTGCCAGAAATATTTTTGAAAATCCAATTATAATACCGAATTTCGGTTTATTTGATGTTTTAACTTCTTGCGACAACACTTTTCATTTTCAAGATTATTACTCGCTCAATCATATAAAGCAATAATTTACCTCTAGAATTACTAGGTTCTCGGGTAGAACCGCGTTTTAGATTTATAAAATCTCGACGTTTCGGCTTCCACTTTGAAGCCATTTTCAAGAGAATCTAGTTAATTTACTCCGAGGTCTCAATCTGCCTACTCTCAAGAGTTGACAACCAGAAAAGAACGTGGCGCGACCTCTGTATTATTAACGTAACTCGTAAACCCACCCACACAAACCGTTATCTAAATGCGAACTCACATCATCATCAATCCCAATTAAATTCGGTAGTCAAAACTTTAATCACGAGATCACTAAGATTGTCGTATAGGGAACATAGACAAACAGAACTTAATTCATTAGAAACGGCACTAATTCAAAACGGCTATGACACACGTCAAATAAAAAGATCATCCAGGTCAGCCAAAGGTCAGCCAGAGGTCATCCTCCATCGCCGATGGATGTGAATGACGAGTGAGTCGTCGACCAATCATATCCCATACATGTTCGATTGCTGACAACTCAGGTAAACGGGCAGGCCAAGGTAATATAGGGATATGGTTTGTAGCAAAGGAGTCAAGCACAGTTCGTGCTACGTCTGGCCGGACGTTATGTTATTGGAATGTGCTTCCTGGCAACCTCCAAAGAATGCCGTCTTCAACCTCTGTCAGGTAACGTTGAGCGGTAATTGTGCGTCGAATACGTATGAGAGTGCTTCGTGATAACTTATAGCACCCTATATCATTACTCCACCTTGTGGTGCCGTGTGTCGAATAACAATACACCTCTCCTCTTCCCGTTCACCCTGATAACGTCGGACGAATACCCGTCCATCACAGCTCAGGAGTGTGAACCTAGACTAATCAGAAAAGACAACAAATTTTGTGGTATCTAACACCAATACAGATGACGTTGGCGGTGGATGTGAGTTAGTGGCAACCTCAATAATGGAGGTCGGGCCCGAAAGTCCTCCCGCAGTGGAAGGCGTCGAAAAACACTGGAAGTGAGTGAGATATCGAGTGCAACTCCCCACTGTTGCGCAAGGATAGATGATGTGGCCGCATGGTCCGCGATAGCCATTCACACCAACAATCGGTCTTCCCGTGCACTTGTACGCAGTTGAGCACCAGACCCCGGAAGACGACCTGTGGTACCTTCCTCTTGCCACTGACGCCATATACGCAGAATGGTACTGACCTGGCGATGTAACAGAGTAACAATGTCTCTATATGGCATACCACTCTCTCGCAGACCCACAATACGACCTCGCTCAAATTCGGACATTTGTTCATACGGCAGTCGTTGTCTGTGGCGTGGCATCTTTTACAGCGACTAACGCAATACTACCCACACTGTACCTCTCAACTCAGCGGTTCGCTATCATCCCGGAATATAGGTAGGGGTGCTACTACGTTCTATTACCCTTATTTAAACCGTATTAGGCTGTAATTATAATCATTTCATACGTGTTATATAATGAGCTTTTCCTCGAATTTTCATTTCATTATCTTGCAGTCTCTATTCACAGTAGTGTATCCCATAAGAATAAAATAATTATTCCTTTGTAAGTGCTATTTATTTTACTGAAATAGTTGAATACATGACATTATTGATATTTGATATTGATAATGATATTTGAATACAATACAATATAATATTAAATTGGCAAAGTGTCAAGTTTTTGCTTTCCATCGCACATTATCAAATTAAAAAATAAACTTGTAATAATTTTGTGTATAGACCAATCTAATGAAAAAAATACAAATGCGAATTTTGTCATGAAACTCGGTATGTGGGGTTAAAATAATATTCTGAGTTTATCCTCAGATTTCAGTTGAGTATCTTAAAAAATGTGACCCATCAACCTGTATGACTGTGGAAATATTCAAAACTGTATTCCTTCAAATAGCAAATATATGGGGATGTCTTCATCTTAAATGCGACACACTAAACAACAACTAAAAGTTGAAAATTAATACATAATCTGGTCTTACATTTATCTCTCAGTTTTATAAAGCACACTAAAATAATATTTTGCCCTTTTTCCATTTTCTCGAAATTTTTAATCATAAATAAACGGAAAAACAATGGAATATAAAAAAAAATTGTATCATCTCATCTAAAACTAGAACACAATCGAAAATGAACACTTTTTATTTTTAGAACCATCCTAGCATAGCTCGAGGCCTAAATTCTGTACCCGAAGGGGAAATTAAACGAAAAATCGATTGGTAAAAAATACTACCTAGCTAACTAAAACAACCTCAAAAATATCAGCGTAAATGTGCGAGAAAAGTAAAAATTTCCCGATGATCTGACGGAATTTCGATTTATCCGGAGCCATGAATTAAATATAGCAAGTGCACAAATCAATACCTTTTTCCTGAAAATTCAGAATTTATTTGCAAAAAAAAAAATTAAATATTTCAAACAATTTCTATTTTCTTCGATGATTACTTCATTATTTGAACAATTTGGTGAATGCATGAAAAATAATCCAAGAGCGTGAGACGTGAGGATATTAGTGGCTAGTTGTCATAAATATTTAGCGAAATAACGCGTCCAGGACCCTTTTCTTGAAATAAATCGATTACCTGGAGAGTGTGAGAAGTCGCACCATCTTGTAAAAAGAAAACATTTATATTCACATTTATCAGATCGTCCAAAGATGTTCTGTTAGCATATTCCTATAGCGTTCACTATTAACAGTAACACGATTTCCATCGTGTGTTTTCTAAAAAAATAAGATCCTGTCACTCACAGATCTAAAACTGCACCACACAGGTACGGTTTTAGGTTTCTAAGGAAGAAAAGGTAATTCCTGAATAACTGGAGGTTTTTCATCGGCCCAAATCCTGCAGTTATATCTGTTCGCAAACCCATTAAGCCATATCTGCGTTTCGTCGGAATTTTTTTCATTCAAAAAATAGATATGATACAAGAAGAAGAGGAAGCCAAAGATAAATTAAAGGTGGGAAAGGCATCGGGTAGAGGCAGTATAACAACAGAAATGATAAAATATATGCAATGGAATGGAAATAAGGTTCCTGAGAAAAATAGAGAACAAAACAAAAACAGGCAAAATCAGAAATCAAATAATTAGAGAAAACTTACAGACTGAATCAAAAAATGATAGAACAGCAGGACAACTCACAAAGAGAGTGTACGAAGCGCGAGTGCAAGGGAAGAACTGTAAAGGAAGGTCAAGAAGAACGATGGAATACGAAAAGAGGCTGGAAAAAGGGGCATAATATGGGATGAAATTATGGAACTGACACAAGATAGGAAGAAATGGAGAGAGATGTATAGAAGACAACTTCTAATTCTCTCACCTGACACCTAACGGTATAAAGGCATAGGATTAAGTAAGTAAGTAAGGTTAGGTTGCCCTCCAAGTATCCTAGAGCCCCATTGTAGAATTATGTATAATTGTATGGTGAATGCTCAATTGGTGAATTGACACATTCTACTGAACACAGCAGTCTAAAAGTAACATTTACGTTTCAAACAGTGTTGCCGCTATTACGTTTCAAAGTTCTGACTCTCTTATTGAAAAACGCTTTACAATATTTCTACACCTAATAAAAACAGTCAACTAGAAAACTATCGGGTCGACATTCATCATTCCGTCAAGTACTCACCCTTCCACAACTTCACCCCTTGTCTGTCGTCTCGTCTATCCAAGGTAAACCTATTTAGAGAGACCAGATCGATATAGCGCAATACTCGACGTTCTTTTTATGAGTAAGGCGATTTCTAAATATAATTTCGTAACTTTTAATGCTCAAAAATGTTGTTTTGGAATTCGTTTCCACTAATATAGTACGTTAGCCCATTAATTTCATACACCTGGAAATCATTAAGAGTTATTGCGACAACGCCACTAATGATGCGAAGAATGAAATCTATCTAGAAATCTATCGAATCTATCGAGAGTAATTTCTTTGGTAAAATAATTGTTAATAATACACTAATTGTATATATATATATATATATATATATATATATATATATATATATATATATATATATATATATATATATATATATATATTTCCTATTATATGTTTCGCCCCTTGTACATGTGTAATGTTTAAAGTGTTGTAATGTTCACATGCCGTTTAAATAGTGCCTTCGCTCTCATAGCTGTTATGTTACGTATAAGTGCAGTTAATAATTGTCCGATATAGCTTCGTGAAGATCCAAACCCTAAGTCATGGTTGGTTTTCTGTTTTCGGGGAGGATTTCTCTGAATTGTTTCAGAGAATGCTTTGACAACTACTGGGGTGCTGGTCTCGGAAGGTCGGCCAATTTGTGCTCTCGATACAGAAGCGATCTCATATCATTTAACGGCAATTTTTTCAATGTATTTAAGTTTTATTGCACTTATATAGCACTATAACAGCGATACGATTCTCTTTGTTACCATACTTATACCAAACTTATTTGTTTACAATAATTTAGAAAGGTAGATAGCCTGGTTAAAAAAATATACACACGAGTGGCATTTGAAAACATTATAGGGCGCCTTCACTCTTAGGAACACAATTTATGGCATGATACGTATATGTACAAATATGTTTTTGATTAGAAATAAATCAATGCATAAATATTAGTAAAACTTAACAATTTTCATTTCTTTCTTTTCCTTAAGAAAAGTTTCAAATTAACAAAAAACAATGTTCATATTCTTAATCATTTTAACATATTTAAAATCCAAAAATTCTTCACCAGAGCGATAGTGAGAGCAAAAAATTGACTCAAAAATAACCCTACCTAGTTGAGTTCTAACATCTTCAAACATCAGGATAATTGTACAGAATGTTAAATTTAGAGAGAGATAAATCTAAAGTAAATCTAAAGAGGTAAAATTATCATTTCGAATTTACTACATATCAATGTATTTTGCTTCTTTTCAACAAATATGCTTTTAATACGAACTAAACTGGTAAGAAATGCCATACATGCGCAAAAAATATCAATTATCTTAACTGAAATTAGTATATAACTGGAACCAATACCCGGTTAACTTGTGACTTCTCAAGTGTTTTCGCAAGCCGAAATAACATATGTTTGCCAGTAAGATATATCATTTACTTTCATCACATTCACTGTTTTCGGAGTTGATTATAGATCCGAGGTAGGTGAACATTAATTTTATTTTGTTTTCATTGATGTGATTCACATGATAGATTCCCTAGATGCGTCCTCTGAACGGGAAATTAAGTCCACATCATCACCATGCGCAAGCAATTGCACCGATTTATAAAATATGGTGCCCGATGTGTTTATATCGCATTTCCTTACTACAGACTCCAGTGCGAGAAACAAACGAATACCCAACTGAAACCAGTACCCAACTGAATTCTGTACCCAACTAAAATTAGAACCCAACTGAAACAATATTTATTTTTAGAAACATTCGTAGATACTCTAAGGTCTAAATTATGTTCGATTAATGCTACAGCTCCTAAAATATTGGGATAAATCTTCGAATATAATATAAATTTCCCAATTAAGCAATGGAATTTCGCTTTATTTGGAGTCATAAATTAAATGCAAATACAATAATCAGCAACATTCATCATTCCGTCGAATCTCTAGAGTGTCCTGGAATGGTATTTCTTTCTTACGCACCCTTCAATGACTTCACCTCTCCTCATCCTCATTTTTCGTTCAAGGTAAACTTATTTTAGAAGAAGCCAAATCGATTGCCATTAGTTTGGCAATTTCAAGATATATATTTCAAATTTAATATCTAAACATGTTATTATGGAATAAGCTAAGCGGGAAAACGTTCCCAATAATATATCATATTAGCCCATGAGTTTCATAACCAAGGAAATCATTAATAATGTTATGACACAGACTAACGAAGCGAAGAATGAAATACACGATCTACTATACAGAGGGCGATTTCAAAAAAGCAGCGTGCATTTATGAAATATACGAGGGATATTTTTTAAATAAGGCCCGCTTGTGAATGAAAGTGAGAATAACGCGCGATCGACAGAGCGCGCTTGTGCGCCTGCTTCCAGCATACTATGCGCGCGTTTAGGCGCCATTTGCAGGCGTATCATGTGTCTGAGAACTTGGGCAGCAGCGGAAATTCACCATCAGATTTGTGAGCTTTACGGTGATAATGCTATGAGTGACAGTAAAGTTGGAAATTAGATGAGAATGTTCAAGGACGGGTTAATGTGCATATGAGCCACGCCCTGGCCGACCTTCTCTGAAGATTTGGTTCGTGATGTAGACATCAAAATTCGAGAGAACCGACGATTCACGATTTCAAAGTTAACAAGTGAATTTCCACAGGTTTCAAGGTCAGTTTTGTACACCATTGTTTCGGAGAAACTGAATTATCGAAAATGATATTCTCGGTGTATTCCAAGGCTGCTTTCTGACGATCACAAAACAAAGAGATTGGGCTGTGCTTTATTGTTTTTGACTCGATACAATCAGGAGGAGATGAATAGTTAGATCGTTACAGGGCATGAGACTTGGGTGTCTCACAAGACTCCTGAGTCCAAGTAATAGTCAATGGAATGGCGACACATATCGTCGCCAACCAGAGTGAAAGCCAAACAGACAATTTCAACTTGAAATATCATGGGAACTGTCTTTGGGGACAGAAAAGGAATTTTGTTAGTAGATTTTATGCCGACAGGCACAACAATCAATTCTAATGCGTATTGTGTCACCTTGATAGAACTCCGGCGGACCATACGAAACCAGCGGCGTAGCCTACTGTCTTCCGGTGTGATGTTACTCCATGACAATGCAAGACCATATTTTTTTGCACAAACTCAAGGTCTAATTTGGTTATTTGGATGGGAAAAACTGGATCATCCACCTTACAGTCCAAACCTTGCACCCCATTATTTTCACTTGTTTCGGTACTTAAAGGAGTTCTTTGGTGGTCAACGGTTCAACGACGACGAAGAAATTAAAACTGCAGTCGTCATGGATTTAGCTTGTCCACAGGAGGCAGATTTGTTTGACCTCGCAATTCAAAAACTTGTTGAGCGGTATGACAAATGTCTGAATAAAATGGAAATTATGTAGAAAACTAGATAAAAGTATGTAGAATATAGAAAAAGATACATTTTAATGATATTAATAGTATTTTTCTTGTTACTAAAACAGACCTTATTTAAAAAATATATGTCGTATTTAACAAATCTTAGTTAAGTTAGGCTTGAATTTGTTTCTCACTGTATAGCATGTATAAAACCCATTTTATTTCCCTTTTTGAAACATGTTTTTTAATTATATATTATTATATATAATAATTAATAGATAAAAGAATGCCAATAAAAATTAAAAATACCCCCGTTATCTTTTATTAAAATAGCACATAAACAAAACCAACAATTTTATGTTTTAAAACGAACTTGCCTATACGAGTAGTGAAAAGCCCTGTCTAGACAAAAAGCAAACATTATCATTTAGTGTTTATATTTTGCTTCGCATAAATTCCATTAAATCAATCCAGGTTACCTATTTTCAATAAATATGTTTTTCCTTCAATATAAATTAGAACAGAAAATCCCAATCGTCTCATCCAAAACTAGAACATAATAAAAAATTAACAAATTAAATTCTTAGAAACTATCTACTATTTCATTATTGCCGGGTGCAAAATTAGTGAATGATCTAACTGCAACAACTCCTAAAATATTAGCGTTAATCTGAGAGAAAAGTAAAAATTTCCCAATTACGGCATGGGATCTCGCTTTATCTGGAGCCATAAATTATATACAATAACAATCAACCAGAAAAACTCGGTTCAAGGCATTCATCATTCCATCGAGTCCCGAGAGTGCCCTAGAATTTTATTTCTTTCTAACACGCCTTTCAACAACTTCACCTCTTTTCATTTTCCATCTAAGATAAACCATTTAAAGAAACCAGATCGATATAAGGCAAAACTCAAAATTCATTCTGTTAGTAGGGCAATTTCAACATATATATTTCAAATTTTGTGATAAAAGATTTTGTAATAACGAAAATATATATTTTTTTTCTTTTTTTGGGTTTTTCGCAACACGATCTAAAACTCAAAAAATATCAAGAATATCTGTTCTTATGTAAATAAAAGTATCACTGGGTAAAAAACAAAAGGGAGACTAATATCTCAGTGATTCTTTTTCTGTAATGAATTTGCCTAACGAACAAAAATTTAAAAATACAAAATATTTTAAAATAAATACAAACTTTTGAACGTTAACGTTTCGGAAAGTCTTCTCTTCTCTTTTTCAAAACGAATCTAAAAATAATTTATATTAATTTCTATATAATACTCTAAAAGATAGCAAGTAAATATATTTTATATATGTCAATGATACTTACATTGACAATAATATTATTTACTGACAGTGATATACTACCAAAAAATTATATAGGTGAGGTTTGCTGTCTGATTATTGTGTATTGAAATTGATTTACTGCACCAACAGTTTCTTAATTCGCGTAATTTCACAAAATGTCGACGTAAATTGACCAGCAAAGTAGCCAAAGTCAACAAATAGTCAATCTGAACTATGCATTGATTGAAAAGCGACCAAAACGGGTTACAACACACAGAAAAGTGATTTTGCAGTATGACAACGCCCCATCACACACAGAAAAGCGGTCAGAGACACCATTTCTGCACTTGGCTGAGAACACTTGCCCCACCCGCCCTTCTCACCGGACTTGGTCCCTTCCGATTACCATTTGTTTTCATCGATATCTCACGCACTTTCAATGAAACAGTCCAAAAATGACGGAGATGTCGAAAAATGGATTTATGACCACCTCAAAAGATGTAAGAAAGAGAGATACAAAAATGAAAAAAACGTATAGCTAGCTTTGCCGCATACTTCGAATAAACCATTTTTTACCTTTCGCCCAAATTAAATGTATTTTCTTTTATAGGAAAACTAAATAGTATGTCAACAATCCACAAACTGAAAAATCGATCGATAACCTCGAAATCGAAATCCGATGAATTATCGATGAAATTGATCAGAGATTATGAGAAATTAGAATCGAAAATTTTCTGAAAAGAATTACAAAAATATTTACAATCCAGCTGAGATGGCCATTTGTCCGACATAATTTCTAATATTCAATCAAAGAGTGTGTACTTCAATGCTCAATAAAAATCCAATCATAAAATCAATAATAAAGTCGTTTTATTTCCAATTTAAATCCGGCGTCCAATTTGAGCCACCCTTTAGATAACAATACCAGTAAATATTAATATGTCAATCATATTTTGTGAAACTAGACCAAAATAAAGCCAAATAAAATTTTGAATCATACTTGTATATTTAGGAACTGTGATAATACTTACTAGAGCGATAGTAAAACGAGAAATCGATTTGTGGGAAGCCTTGACAATACGGTTTCACAAACTTTCAAAGCATTAGCGTAAATATAATAAAAGAATTCCGAAATATATAATTTTCAAATCATCATTTGTCCTATTATCACGTAAAATATGACCAAAAAATTAACAACTTTTATTATTTGAAGGCATCGAAATGAAAACTAATTAATTCAAATTAAACAAGAATATCCCTATTAGTTTGGCAAAACTAAGAATATCCCAATTACGTAATGGGATTTCGCTCCATCTGGAGCCAAAATTAAATACAATAACAGCCAGAAAAATATAAGCTCAAGACATCTATCATCTTTCCATTGAGTCTCGAAAGTACCCTGGTATTTAATTCTTTTCTTGCACGGCCTTCAGCGACTTCACTTATTCTCGTTCCCATTCAAGGTAAATCTATTTAAAGGAAACCAAATCGATAAAGGTTCATTCCATTAGTATCGCAATCTCAAGATATATATTTCAAATCTAATGTTCAAAAGGTATTATGAAATAAAATTCGCCTGTAATTCTTCCTAATAATATATTATATGAGTCCATTAGTTTCATAATGTTCTGGTAACGACTTCACTAGCACACGAATCCACTATAAAAAATACATTTTCTTTGATGAAATTATATATATATATATATATATATATATATATATATATATATATATATATATATATATATATATATATATATATATATATATATATATATATATATATATATATATATATATATATATATATATATATATATATATATACCGTATATTTCCACCCCTATCGGCTGTGTGATAAGCTGTACATAAACTTCTACAGTTTAAGAAAATTGAGTCGCCCGCCTACTGTGAGATTGAGATACTACGATCTATAATTCAATTCTTGAGTGCAAAATTTGGTATCAGCGGCAATTGACCATCAGATTTGTGAGGTTTACGGTGATAATCCTATGAGTGACAGTAAAGTTCGAAAGTGGGTCACAATGTTGTGTGCGAAGAATAGACGGGTTAATGTACATGATGAGTCATGTCCTGGCCAACCTTCTCTGATTTCTAAAGATTTGGTTCGTGTGAACAACAAAATGCAAGTTTTGTACATCATTATTTCGGAGAAACTGAATTATCGAAAATTGTCTTATCGATGGATTCCGAGACTGCTTTCTGACGATGACGAACATATGGTGGAGATTCTTTTAAATGGGAAGGTCTGAAAATTGTTGAGGAACTAGCTTGTCTTGACTTCTATCAGCTTTTTGCGCCATTCAATAGAGTTCCAATAATTCTGTAACTGTTCTCTGAGAGATTTGTTGAAGGACAATAGATCAAATGAGATTAAAGCGGGGCACGGTAAGTAAACCTTTTGTGGTTGCTAATTTGGCCTCGGTATCTGCAATCTCGTTTCCCCGAATATCGCAGTGAGTGGTGACCCAGAGAAATTGAAGAGTGGATCCAGTGACCCGGACATCCTTAATAAGGCCCAGATAGCAGGATATAAGCGGATGGGTGTATAACCCTTTTTCCAGAATTTTAAGACTGTTGGTGGAGTCCGAACATACTGCCCATTTGGATGGGGGTTGGGTGGATATAAATCGCAGGAATTTTTTAAGGTCAAGGGTCTCCGCTGTGTAGCAGCTAGATGAGGAAAAAGCGGATTCTCGAGGGGGAAAAGCACAATTGCAGATCCCACGTCGGTTGCTGATTTCGATCCTTGGGTGAAAATAATGTTGGTTTGGAAAATCGAATCCAGGAGGATGTGGAAGTGATACTATAATTTATCAAAGCGAAGTCGAAAGGTACGGGATGCTGGGACTTTGGGAGATAATTGGGAGGAGTAATTGGATCAAAGTCCTGACGAGGGATATTCCATAAGTGCCACTATAAATTTGGTTTGTTTTGTTACAAAAAAAAAAAGAAAAACTTACACATTATTGTTATTTAGTGCTAAAGTTGAATTTATTATCACTAATTTTCCACACCATAATACGTTTTAAACGGTTCACGTCCCATTAAAAAACACATAATTAATGGTTTTATTAAATTAAATATTCAAAATGTCCACCATTTTAATCTATCCAAGCCTAACACCGTTTCAACCTATTTTTCCGAACACATTGAAAAAGTCCTAGTATATTTCTAATCTAGTTGGTAGCAGCTTCTCCATAAATAGAAAGCATATCGTGATATTAGCGTAAAAATACAATTTTGGTTTAAAATTAAATTTAAATATACACAGTGACACACAAAAATATTTTTTTGTATTCAACACCCTTTGTTGTGGAGACCATCTCAATTAGTCATGATGATGTATGACACTGATTCTTAATTTTTTTTTTAGTTGGTTTAAAAATGTTCATTATTCGTATCGTAAAATTATTCCAATTTTAATTTGCCAAATATGTTTTAACACGTATTTTTTTTTAAATGATAATTTTTAACATAACTTTTCGATTGTTGAATTATTAACCTTGCATTTTTTTTTCGAGGAACGCCTTAGGTTTTTGACCTTTGTTGTAAGAAACTTTTTTTTTCAAATTATGTGAGGAATCAAAAGCGCTTCAGAAGGTGTCGCCCGCCAGGTTACTAGAGTAATTGAGGATCGATACCTTGTCGAATTTTATGCCCGAAATTAAATCACTCTCTCGTCCAGTAGTATAGAGCTGCAATAGTCCAGAACCAGTCAAAGCTCCCAACTACTCTAGTCTACACTGTCATTCCTCCAAAAATCACTTAATTTCCATGGTCATTAAAGACATGGAATATTTGAATGGCTTTATCTTTATCTAAAAGTGTATCATTTCGATGAGCTAATACTGCAATATATGTCAAAGTCAACGAGTTTACAATTATAAAACCTTTATATAATAGGCAATGCGATAATTTATTTGCTTTTAATGAAATTAAAGTTTTTATTTTCCTTTTTTAAGGTGAACTGCATCTATGTTTGTTTTAGATTATCTTAAATGTGGCAACCATTACATTATTATATACAAGGTGTTCGTAGAGTAATTTAGAGTATATAAAGTATTAACAATAATATTGACTTTTATGTTTCATTTGAATTGTTCCAACTTGTTCATATGAATAAAATATGTAGCTAAGGTAAGATAATTCATAACAATTACTGCTTATTTGTTGTAATATAATCGCTCCTCAATCAATCCAGTGACCAAGTTGGATAAGGCCGGATGCCTTCTGAGAGGTATTCTACTACGTAAACAAAATCAAAACTCATAGTTAAAGTAAATAGAGTTCAATTTAATGTCCCATTCAATTCTAGCTCGGCACCAGTCTAAGAGACACATCTTAAGTTGCGATGTAATAGGAAGCACCCAATCAAGATAACAAGCAGGCATCCCCGTCGCAAATAAATGCCGATCAACAATCATCCTCGAAACAGTCCTACCTCTAGCTGCAATAAAAGCATGACGCCCGTGCCGGAAATTTTCATATCGACTTCCTACCCCAAGGAGTCTAAAATGCTGTTCGTCACATCCTTGGACACTTATAAGGGGACTAAAACCTCGTAATTATGCATAACTTTGATTTTGAAACCACATTATCCATATCCTGATAACGCCAGAAGCAAGAATGGTCAGTTTTCGTCACCTGAGCATAGTTCGTCCCTTTTCAAACTCGCATAATTACCTGTAATACCATAATACCATACACGAACTTATGGCATTTCAGTCCTTTTAACATAACTACCCTTATACTTGACATAGATGAAAAGATACAGAAAGGATGTAGATCGATTTATACAACAAAAAATTACTATAGACAAGAGAATGAACACAAGGAATAAACTACGAACATACAACAAAATAATAAGACCAGTAGTAAGATATGCCGAAAAACCTGTAACACACAGCAAAAGAGGAAAACTAACTAAATATTTTTGTACGCAAAATAATAAGAATAGTAATGGGGGCAAAGAAAGTGGGAAACAACAACTTCAGAACCGTAATGAACTTTGAGATCGAGAAGCTGTCAGGAAAGGAAACATAGTGAGAACAATTAAAGCACAGAGAAGAAAATGGTACATGTACATCATGATGGAAAAGAATATACCAATAAGAAAGATAACAACATGAAAACCAGTACAGAACAAACCGAGATAACGACCCAGGCTCAGATGGGGACAACAGGTAGAAGAAAATATAAGAACGCTGAATGCAGAAGAATGGGGAGAACAGATCACAGATGGAGGAAAGTAGTTGAGAGGGCGAAAACTCACCAACAACTGTAAAAAAGATCGTAAGAAGAAATGTGGACCGATCCACCACGCTAAAAAGATTTGAAGAGTTCCTTATATGTGGAACAGCTACAATTTCACTTAGAAATGTATTCGCTTATAATAATAACACAGGTCAACAAATTTAAACTTTTTGAGATAACACTGATGAAAATGGGTGTAGATGTTACACAATACTGTGTAGTCCTTAAGCCGAAAATGATAAGATAGTGTAACACGTACAGTTTTTTGTTACAGGGATCGGTTGTGGGGGAAAAAAGGAGACGACATATATTTACAATCTAATATGTATTTAATATAAACATGTTAAACGTGTTAAAAACATTACTGAATGATTACTGAGGAGATTACTCAAAGGCATTACTGAGGATTATTTGAATAAAAAATATATTACATGAGATGTCATACACCGACAAACACTTTTACTTTTTCTCCTCTTGTGTTCTGTAGCATCATCTCTTTAAAAATCAGCTTTAGTCGCTCAACCCATCTATGTTGGGTTCCAGAGTCCCTGGTATCTTGCTTCTATCGTCCTGGTGAAACCTCTCTCCTTGTTTGTCGTTTACTGCACCCACATTTTCCGGAAAAAAATACAAATTGGAGTCTCTAGTATTTCATGAGGTTTTTATAGTTTTCAAATTTATTGTTGCCCAGAAATCCTTTCACTACATTTACAAAACGTTCCAAGCTGCCAATTCCTTTTCATTTAATTTTTCTTGAAAACAGAAATCACCTAAAAGCCTAGCCTAGTGCTAGGTTTCAAAGAAGTTCTATGAGGCCAATCTTTCTTACTGTAATGTTTTGTTGCCCTATTGTTCCATAGTCAGCAAAACAACAATACTTTGTAAAACCTCCTTGAAGTCTTAGCAATATACATATAACTTTTAAATCCCCACAAATATCCCACTAATACTGTTCATATTTAACGCGATTTAGTATGGTTACCAAGTTGTCATAGGTTTCTTTCATTGTCACTGAATAGCTAAAGGAATAGATGGAAGTTTGTTTCCATTATGAATCAAGACTGTTGTTAGGCTGTATTTTGATGAATCTATGAAAATAAGCCACTCGGAAGGTACATATTCCGTATTAAGCTCATTCATTAAACCATCAATATCACAAGAGACACATAGCGATCCTTACATTTTATGAATTTTTTTATATAAAAACTTGAAAATATTACATTCCGTATTCGGTAAAGTGAAACACTTGCATTTTTGTCTAACAGGTTCCACTACTGAAGTCTGGAGCCAACAAGTTTTTTTTTACTGAAGTCTGGAGCCAACCGATTTTTGTTTTGACAATACCAGATCACGTACCAAATCATTTAATTCATTCCGAGCTATTAACTGCGGTTCAGTGGTAGTTGTTAAAAATATTGGGTCACAACTGATGTTCTCAGAAAGTTATGGATCAGATGCTGATGAAGAATTAGAATCACCGGGAAACATATTGTCCGTGTTTAAAGGCGCAATCGGTACCTAAGAAGCAGAAGGCAAATTTGGATACTGAATTTTGTCCCTTTGCTTTTTTGAAACCCCTTCTGTTTTACTGATACAAAAGTAGCAATCACTTAGATGGTCAGTGGATTCTGTCCACGCTATAGGAAGAGCAAATGGCATAGAATTTTTTTTGTGATGCATCCACTGCACTAACTTTACATGACAACTCACACAGCACGCATGAGGAGCCCAACTTTTATCTTGATCTCCAATTTGGCACTTAAAATATAAAAGATAGGCTTTTTGACTTCTTCAGATATAGATCTAGCTTGTGACTTTAAAACAAATCGTTTGCGTATATAACAAAACTTATCCACTAGATTTTTGCAAAATCGATGACTAGAACTTGCCATTTTATATAGAATCGACTTAAACACTTGACTGTACTGTAAACGAGACATAAACAAACTAAATTATAGAAAGCAATAAAACTGCTCTTAAAGGTTTGTAGAATACTGTGGAAATACCCCCTCTATGGTCTTGTAGTAATTCCTACATTGTCCAGTCCAAAGTCAGGTACAAATAATTTCAATAACCCCATTTAAACGAGAAGCAGGTACTTAAAAATGGAACGTGCTAGACCATTTCCGTGAAAAGGAAGGATCATCAATGTTACAAAAATCATGTCGACCTATGTAATAGAATAATAATACTAGTACACTAGTATAATAATATACTTACACTGCTTTCATAGCTTAGTAGTACAAGAAAAATACCTGACAACTTGTTGAACAAAATGTTTTCAGTCGTACTTTGCTACAGTTTTTTAAATCACATGCAGTAACAGATAGGTAAACAAGCAATAAGTATCAGTTTTTGTGTTCAAGATATGCACAGGGAATACATTTTCAGTTTGATTCAAATATACTGGATGTTGCACTTTTCTGTTCTCTAGTAAATATTATAAAACTATTGAAGTATCAAATATCACATGAACCACTACTCTGGATTAATTTCTCGCCAATAATGTTTAGATATGTATATTAGCCTCAAACCTATATACTTTTTAATTTGGTTTATGAGATAATAAAAAAGCAAAAAAAGACACTGTTTAAAGTTTGTAATTAATTTACTCGAGGGTAAAAAAATCTTGTTTTATTTTACACAAAATAAAAGTGCTTTCACAAATGATACGGTTTATATTTAAATATAGCTTTTTTTTGTTTTCAAAAGCATTAATGCCACAAAGCTCAGAAGAGCCTGACAAAGGGAAATCGTTTATTTACAGAGTTCATTCTTTGCCAGCGTAAAAGTTTTTGGTGTTCGGCTGTAACGAGCTAGCGCCAAAAATATTGAAGGGTCTTTTCTCTGTTGTTTAAAAAATTGTGGAATATTGTTAATTGCTTGACCGATTATTTATCATCAGGTCATCATTGGTTTCATTATCAGCGAAATATAAATCTAGAAAAATAGTTATTTTACGTAGTCATGCCATAAATTTTGTCCCTAACTGTAAATGCACCGTAGAATGTGTTCAAGTAGCACTAATTCAGGGATGGCAAACCTTTAGCTACGTGCCATTTTTTCTAAAGAAATGTTTAATGAGATCATGACGTGCCGTCAGACAATCTTGACTTTGTGATTAATCGAAAAAAAAAAACTAAATACTATCAACTTAAAACTTTTTATTTGCAATCAGAAATATACATTTTGTACAGCAAGAATAACATTAACAGTTTTACGTTTATTTAAATGAAAGAAAAAAATCGTGCAATTTCTACTGTTGCAAATTAGATGCTAAATAACTTATATTAGGTTCATATTTTGTTACTTTTAGCAGAATGCGAGATGAACTGGAGTTATCTGGCAAACAGTTTCTAAGCGAGTCTTTAATGTTATTCATTTCTGAAAATAATGACCCACGCATAGGTAGATGAAAATATTGTTAAGATAGAAAAAGCCAGCTTTTTATATTGTCTGATAGTATTTCTATTTAAATTACTCGATGACTCGACTTTCTCCTTGTTTCGATAAATTTTTAAATCCATATTGAACTATGCTGGAAATCAATCAGACAAAGGGAAGAACAAGGACAAGTTCAGTTTACCAAGTGAAGTCATATCAGGATACATAACAAACTTGACTATTTCCGATAATTCTTTGAACTGAGAAAATCTCAATGAAAATTCTTTGATTCAAAAATGAATTACCGAATTAAACTCTTCAGTAATTTTTGCTTGGTTTGGTTTTTCGTGTAAATCCAAATCTCTGGTGATTTTTTTCAAGTTTGGGAAACACACAGTTTTTGGTAACAATATCGTTGCTGAAAACGTGCAGTTTGGCCTCAAAAGCATAAATGAGATCTATCATAACGATAATTATTTTATTTGCGCCTTGGAACTTTCAAGCGTGCAATGAAATCCTCTGCACAGGTCGGTAAAAAACATTAATTTTAATAGCCACATAACATCCATCAATTGTGAGTATTGTTCAATTTTTCCCTCATCTTGTAACAACAGTCTGATTTTTTCTAAACAATCAACAAATCTTTGAAGTACTCAACCAGCGAACATTATTATACATCAGTAATCCATTATACACCGAGCTGACTTCATCCAACTAGGCATCAAATATTCGTTTATTTAAAGCCTACGGTGATATGCATTCACTATTTTTATGACTACGGCTATTACATTATCAAGGGAGGCAAAACCATCTTTAGCACGAAAGGCTTATTGGTGAATCAAGAATCAAGAATCAAGAATCCAATGCCCTATATGTGTTTGAAATAAACTGATAAAACCAATTTTTTGCCCACCATACTTGGACTAGCATCAGTTCTTATCGAAACAATTTTGCTTAAATCAATTCCTTTCCCAGCAAGTGCACTTTTAACAGCCCTATAAATATCTGTGCCCTTAGTAGTTATAGGCAACGATGTTATCGTAATTAGTTTTTCTTTGATGTCATTTACTACACAATATCGAGCAAAACCAGCTAAATGAGCAGATTAAGTTTCATCCGTACTTTCGTCAAGACATAGCGATATAAAAGAAGAGGACTTGATGTCATTTTTTTGTTGTTATTTTACATTTTAGATCAGTTTTAGGATTCTATCTTTTATTGTATCTCTAGATCTTTGATGCGCTGAATTATCTTATCTTTATTTTCAAAATCATCAAGAAGTGAAGTGGTGCATACTAACCAGGCTTCCTTCAAAAACTCTCCCTCGCTAAAAGGCTTACCATGCCGAGCAATGATATTTGCAGCCGAGAAACTTGCGACACCTGTATGACAATCCTTGCTAAAATATTTAATCATAGACGTTCACTATTTATTTATCTCTTTAATTGAACATGCAATAAATTCATTTTGCTCTGATTCGCTTTTTTGACAAAGATATTTGTGATTTATTTCATAATGCCGTTTTACAGACGATGTTCTACATACCACTATTCCAGAACATAAAACACACACCGCTTTATCACCTTTACTAATCATGCCATATTTCTCGTTCCACCAAGTTTGAAATTCTCTATTACACTTATCTTGCACTTTTTGTTTTTTTGCCTAACTAGTCATGTTGAATAATACTTAGAACGAAAAAATGTAGACGAAAAAAAATAAATTGTTTCGATTAGGTAACTAAATTGTTTAATTAATGCCGGGCCCAAATGATTTTGTCGCGTGCTATTGGTTCGCTATTGCTGCACTAGTGCATTTATGATTTATCAAGGCTAACTACGTTTCTAACTTAATTTAAAAAAAGCGCATCTATAGATTATTGATGCAGTCTATATGCTTTCTATTTTTTTCGGTTTTCGAGATGTAAATTTTAAAAAATTGGACAATTTGCGAAAATTGCATTCTCTGGAATGCAATACCAATATGGCAAAAAACAGCCGACCTCACGAGACCAGGACCCCAGCAGTTGTTAAAACGGTAGTTGAAAGAATTCGGAGAACTCCGGTACGAACACAGAAAATCATTGGCCAAAAGATGAAAATACTGGCGATTATCACCCATCATTAAACATGATCTATGGCTTGAAGCTTATCGAAGATCTATCGAACAGCTACGAGAGCAAATGGTCTACTCAAGCGGTACGTGAACGGATAAATCCACACAGTGTTGATTGGAAGCCAAGTTAATCACTGCTTAGAGAAAGTTTGCCATTTCACCATGAACAAATTTTCGTTGCCACAACGTTTGGACATTGCCCAAACATTTTATCATAATTCGAGAAGTTTTGTTGCTACTTAAAGAGCATTTCGTTCAAAACACGGTCGTGATTCTGCTCCTTCTTATCAAGCCATCCGCTGTATAACTGATAAGTTTGAACGTGAGTTTAGTCTTCATGACCAAAAACCACCGTCACGACTTCGTAATAGCCGTAGTGAAGAAAATATTGCGGCTGTTTGTGAAAGTGTTGCCGAGAACGATAATGTATCTGTTCCGCGCCGTTCTCAAGAGTTGAGCTTATCCAGGATGACCACCTGGCGTATTTTGAGTTTAAATCTCGGTTTACACCCATACAAGATTGTATTGGCATAGGGACTTAAGCCAGCTGGCCATCGATTACGTCGGGAGTTCGCAAATTAGGCGTTGGAAGCAATGGAAAACGATCCGGATTTTCATCGTAAAATCATCTTCTCCGATAAAGTTTATTTTTAATTAAACGGCTACGTCAATAAACAAAATTGTCGTTATTGGTGTGAGTCAAACCAGCAAGTGATTCATCAGGCCCTATTACATCCCGAAAGAATCACTATTTGGTGTGAATTATGGTACAGTGGCATTATCGGGTCGTATTTTTTCACGAACGCCAAGAAGGACGAACAGACACTATGAATGGCGAACGCTATCGTGCCATGTTATTCGATTTTGTCTTTCCGAAATGATGATGGCGCAACTTGCCACACAGCACGCATTACGATGGACTGATTAATCAATCAGTTCGTAAAATCGGTATTTCCACGGACTTGCCCTTGCAACTGGTCACCAAGCTCTTGTGATTAAACACTTTTAGACTATTTTCTTTGGGGCTATATTAAATCACAGATTTACACCAACAAACCCAAGACTCTTGATGAACTTGAAGCCAACATTCGAGAAATCATAATCGCCATACCACCTGATATACTCCACCAAGTAATCGGAAATTGGGCTAATCGGATCAAAAGTGCAAGCAGACTCGAGGTGGTCACTTGCACGATATTTTGTTTAAATCCTAAATGACATAAAATACCATCTAATAAAAAACAATGAACACCATTTTCTCCCGAATTTTCTGTCCTTTAGTCCTTTAGAAACCCTTTCGTAGCAGCTTGGTAATGGTAGAGGAATGGGCATACCGTTTAAATAAGCGTGTAAAAGCAAAGAGTGGACATTTCGAATCAGTTTTATATTTTTGAATTCTCTCTAAGTAAGAATTTAAATAATGTTAACATAGTTATTCTATGCGTGTTTTTCTAAAAAGTACACACTTTTATACAAGGGACAGAAGTCATGCCACAATGATAATACAGAGGTTTATCTTCAAGTTTCGATAATAATTTAAATTTAATATTTTTAATATTTAATGTTTTATTTTACACAAAAGATTTTTCCTCAAATAATACAGTCTATATTTTAAGTTTTTTTCTGTTTTCGAAGGATTACCGCCGCCATGCTCAAAAGAGCCTGACAATAGGAGCTCGTTTATTTACTTTATTCTTCGCCAGAGTAAAAGTTTTTGATGTTTCGCTATGACGAAATGGGAACAAAATTGACATTTTTTATGTGATTTTTTAAAAATTTTATTTAGAAAGAATATTAAGGCCCTTTAGTAATTGAAGATCTTGACATCTGTAGTTTTATTTAAAAGTGGATCATTTCAATGAATGGATACTGTTAAATAAGTCAAAGTCAACTTGTTTTCAATTAGAAACGCTTTATATGCGATATACAATGCAATTATTTACGCGTCTAACATTCTGATTAACGTGCAGTATTTATTTTCCTTTTTTAAAGAGAACAACATATAAATACCTTATATTTATTTACAGAGTATTATACAAGGGATTTTAAAGAAATCTGGAACTTGCTTCGAATATTCTATGGTCATGAAAATGGTCATAAAAATGGTCAGACAATCATGTATCAGGCAAATTTAGTGGTTAAAAAAAGGAATCAAATGAAATTTAAAGCCAACATATTTTTCGCTCTTTCAATATGCTTCTTCAGTTCAATATTCTTCCTTCAATATCAGTATTTGCCTTCGATAGTCAAAGCATTCATATATTCATCCAAATTTATTTTCTGTCCGTCAAAGTAATCCCCTCTCACTGCACTTATTCCAACATTTTTTTCTAGTTTTCGGAACAGTTCTTATGGTCGACTTCTGGTATTTCCTTCAAAGCAGCCAGCGAACTCTCTTAAATGGTTTTTATAGACTTAAAACTGCCGCAGGGAACAGAAAAAAATCACAATGTGCCATATCTGATAAATATGGTGCTTGAAATTGTTTTTGTTTGATTTTTAGCGAAAAATTGACGAATAATTATTGCGATGTGCGATGGTACGTAATCATAATCCAAGCGTTATCGTAAACCATGAATTGGTTTCGTTTTTTTTTCTTTTTTTCCATATGAACTCACACAAATGCGGCATAATGCTTAAATAACATTCTTTACTAACTTTTCGACCATTTAGAAGGAACTTTTTGTGACCAGTAATTGAAGAAAACAGTAAATATAACTTTGATTTTTTGACGGACTTTGACGTATTTTTTTCGGCTATTGTGCTAAAGATAAGCACAATACTAATAATTAATAATAATACTAATACTTAATGTCTCTAATACTTAAACGGTGATTACTCAGTATAAGATCCTTGATCTTGGTAAGGTTTTCTTTATTGGTCGACGGGTAAGGTCTTCCTCAACAAAGTTCATCTTCAACTGCTTCTCTACCATTCCTCAAGTCCTTTTACCAGCTCCAAACATTTTTTGATATAGCTTCATCGTCGTAACACTTGCTCAATATTTTTAATGCATCAGGAAAAGAAATTTCATTGTTTAGACAAAATTTAAGGCAAATTCTTTGCACGATAACTTTATTAATTTTAAAAAATCGCAGACAAATTTTGTTTTTACTACAAACTTACAAGATATACTGATTATAATTTAACAAGCTTAATGTCACCTTATTTTTTTATCACAATAATTTATTTGTCATATTGTATAGGATGAACTTTTCATTATAATAGGTGTTTCGGTTAATAATGTCGATTTTTTCGACAAATTTGAACGTTTATTTCCATAACAAAATAAATCTCAATAATCAAAGCATTGGTCTTCGTTACCTATGACTTTTTCCCATCTTTCTGTCAAATAATGGATTCCGTGCCAAAAGAACTTGGTTCTTTGACGCCAACCTTTCATCAAGCCAACTTTTCTCTTCTTCGTAGGAATATAAGTGTTGTTCTGAAAGTGTTTGCTGCATCTATCGAAATAAGTGGCAGTCCGAAGGAGCTAAGCCCGGGGAATACGGCAGGTGGGGAGGACGTCCCATTTAACGTTTTCCGAATAGCTTTTACACATTTTGGTCATGTTCCCTCAATGCTCGGTTAAATTTGATCAGTTCTTGTCGATAGCGATCGCCATTAATTGTTTCACCAAGTTTCAGCAGTTCCTAATACACAGCTCCCCTTCTATCAAATAAATAGCAAATCCTTCTTTCCATGTATATTGCGCACTGGTTGTGATGTTGCAGACCAGCCTGAATCTACCCACGATTTTTTGCGCTTTGGGTTGCCAAAATAAATACACTTTTCATTATCTGTCACAACCAAAAAACCTTTTCTTTTCTGTCTAGCTAGCAAAATTTCACAAGTGGTTTTTCGCCTTACAATGTCTCTTTCCTTCAATGCATTTGGAACCCATTTTCCTTCCTTCTGGGTCTTTCCCAATGCGTGTAGACATTCAGAAGTGGTGGATTGGGCAACATTCAATACTTCTGGTAATTGTTTTAACATATGAGTTGAGTCTTCATCCAATAATGCTGGCAAATTTTCAGACTTTTTCGGCTGTCCTGGACGCCCCTTGTCTTTCATATCAAAATCACCACTTTTAAAGCAGTTAAACCATCGTTCATAATTTTTTTGGGTTAGAATATGTTCACCATGACCTTCAATCAACAATCGATAACTTTCAGCAGCTATGAAAAACTACATTTTTTGCACAGTGACAATTAATAACGAACTGGTTTTTGATGTCGTATGTTTACCCTTAAAAAAGCCATATACGATATTAGTCTATGCAAACAAATGTATTAGTAACAGCATCTCTTAGCAAAACCGACATTATTAACCGAAACACCTATTAAAAATAATACAGTATTGTTTATCAATGTTTAATGTTATTATTAATCGAAATCCTGAATAGTTACAGCATTTCAGCATCAATTCATTGATTATTTGTATGTGTCATGACTATTGACGGATGATGGATATATGACGGATGTTTACCCAAGCTGGGGCTGGATTACTTCTTATCAGTGTGTAGTGGTACACTACTGAGTCGTTCTATAGAAAAATGAGTTAAAACTAACTTTAGCTTTATCGTTGTGTTTACTTCGTATTGTTACTTTTTTACCACACAACCTTGTATAAAACAATCTATTCACTTATCTTTTTTAACAATTCGGGTCTCTAGTCTGAACGTTAATTATTCAAGAAATATTAAAAAATGCACGATCATAATTAACAGCATAATGCATTAAGCATCATTGTTAACTAATGCTTAGTAATTTCAAATAATATTATTAATATTAATAACTTAATGTCAATAAAAGTTAAGAAAAACATTCCTTTGTTCAACAATAACAGATGTCATGAGGAGTTTCATAGTCACTGTAATTTACGAGAAAAGGTATCATAATTTATAACTTTGTTACTTTTGTAATTTTGCAACATAGTAAGCCTTTCTGTTAATAATGTGATTTTGCTGAGATATGGCGTTACTAGTATATTTGTTGACTTGACGTCTATGGCGTTTTGGAGGGTAAACATACGCCATCAAAAGTCAGTTCGTTATTAATTGTCATTGTGCAAAAAACATAGTTTTTCATAGTTTTGAATATGTCGAATTATGTACCAGAAAAAAACATTTTGCGGGGAAGTTTAAAAACCTTCTTGCACTTGAAGAAAAGGTCTGATGAAAGTTATCGATTGTTGGTTGAAGCCTATGGTGAACATGCTCTAACCCAAAAAAAAACTTGTGAACGATGGTTTAAATGTTTTAAAAGTGGTGATTTTGACATAAAATACAAGAGTCCAGGAGCATTTGAATATGCAGATTTGCAAGCATTATTGAAGAACGACTGATTGAATGAAGACTCAACTCATACGTTGAAACAATTGGCAGAAGCAATGAATGTTGCCCAATCCACCATTCCCGAACGTCTACACGCATTGGGAAAGATCCAGAACGAAGGAAAATGGGTTCTATATAAACTGAAGAAAAGGGACATTGAAAAACGAAAAACCACCTGTGAAATTTTGCTTGCCAGACAGAAAAGAGAATGATTTTTGCATTGAGTTGTGACAGGTGATGAAGGTGGATCTATTTTGACAACCCAAAGCACAAAAAATCATGGTAGAGCCAAATCATGGCCAGCCTTCAACATCACAACCAGTGCGCAATATACATGGAAATAAGGCTTTACAATGTATTTGGTTAAACGATTACCGGCGATCGATATCGATAGAAAAATGACCGGAATACGCCCAAAGACACGATAGAGTCATTTTTCAACATTTCACTTACGAAAAAGTGAAGATTTGGCTTGATGAATGGTTGGCCTCAAAAAACCAAAAGTTATTTTAGTATGGGATCCATTCTTTGACAGAAAGATGGGAAAAAGTAATAGATAATGATGGCCAATACTATGATTATTAAGGTTCAATGTTCAAATTTTGCGAAAAAAAAAATGGATATTATTAACCGAAACACTTATTAGTATTAATGTAAAGATTTTGCTTCAGTAATTGGAAAATGTGCATGCCTCCGAGCGGGCATTTTCACATGAAAACTTGAAAAATATATATACAAATATATATATATATATATATATATATATATATATATATATATATATATATATATATATATATATATATATATTTATTATGTATGTAGATTTACCTTGGATGAAAGACGACGAGAAGGGCGTTTAAGAAAGAAATAAAATTCCGAGGGCACTCTTGGAACTCGACGGAATGATGAATGTATGTAGCCGACATTTTCTGGCTGACGGTTAGTGTACTTAATTTATGGGTTCAGATGAACCAAAATCCCATGACGTAATTGAAAAATTTTACACCGATATTTTCGAGGTCTTTGTTGTTTGTTAGCTAGCTAAGGTTTTTTTTACGAATCGATTTTTCGTTTAATGTTCCTTCGGGAATAGAATTTAGGCCTCAAACTATGTTCGAATGGTTCTAAAAATAAAAATTGTTCATTTCTGATGGCGTGTTAGTTTCAGATAAAAAGTGTGGGATATTCTTTTGTTTATATGACATTATTTCCTGGATTCCTTTGAAATAAAAAGAACATGTGTTCGATAAAGAGAAAACATATATTGTATTAATGTATTAGGTTCGTTTTTGATAGTGTAATAAAATATAATTTAATTAATATATCATGTCCTCAACATAATTATCGGTCCCTACGTTTCATCGTCTGCAGAACCTATTCGAATCAGATGTTTTTCCACCGTATGGTTACTTTAAAGCCAACTTTCAGCTTTAAACTATGTATAATATAGATATAATATACGACATGAATAGTTAGTTGTAAACACGATGTCGTTACAGTACTTGAAGAAGAAATGATTCCAGCAATTCCGAACTAAAAATTTTGACTTAACTGGTACAGAACGTCTGGGACAGCCAAAGAACTGGTAGATAAAGAACTGGAAGAAAATCCTTGTCGTACACTGCTACAGCTCGGAAAGGAATTCGAAATAACAATGCAAGCTATTTCTAAACGGTTACACAAGCTAGGGAAAATTCAAAAGGAGAGCGGGTGGACCCTTTATGAATTCACAGCTCAGAATAAGAGTAGACGCTTTAATCACTGCTATCCAGGTTGAAGAAAAAGGACTTCCTACATAAGATTTTGACCTGCAGCGAAAAGTAGATCCTCAACAATGATCTATAGACGAAAAACCTTGGTTAATTCTGGTGAGCCAGCACCCAATACCGCAAAACCAGATATGCATGTCAAAAAGATGTTGCTGTGTATATAGTGAGATCAGCTGGGTGCAATTATTATAAATTCCATCTACATGGTCAAACGTCACAGCTTAACGTTATCAGCAGCAACTGATTCGAGTTAGTGACGCTCTGGGGGAAGAAAGGCCTTATACTGCTAAGGAAAGAATAAAAACTATTTTACTTCAGAACAATGCACCGTCACATATAGCATGAAGGACTCTGGAAACGATCACCAAGTTGAGCTGGGATCCCTGTAACATAACCAGGGTTGATAGCTCCTTCACATCTCTTGAGAAAGTCAAACAAAGCCTTAATGAAATCGTTGACTTCAAATATTAAATTTGTATTACTTTTCTCATAAATGCCGGCCGCGGTGGTCTGGTGGGTTAGTCGCTTGCCTGGCAATCCAAAGGTAGCTGGTTCGATTCCAGCGCTCAGATGGGTGTTTTTTCTTTAATTCTTCTGCCCGCCTTACTTCTTACTCTACACACACACTTATATACACTCACATACACACACACACACGCCCACACATATCCACACCTAAATGTCTATGAATGTTTCTAGGCAAGAGTGTAAAATCCGACAACGAATTACCCCTCAGTCACGTCAGTTAAAGGCTGGGTAAGGCCGGATGCCTTCTGCGAGTGTTCTACGTTGATCACTCGATAGTCGGTAGGCTTTCTGATAGACCTATGGGTACGCACATAACCAAGGGTTGATAGCCTGAGGGGGGTGCTGGCCTGGGTTTATCGGTAGCTGATGATCGTGGTTCGGAACCCACGTTAAGCTATAGGTCCAGTCGCTAAATAGCCTTAGATGCTGTTGCGCCTCTAACCGTAAATCTTTTCCTTTCCTTTTTTTCATAAATAAATGTTAAAAAAGCCCGAGAATTAGGTTTGGTTTAAGAGCCTAAATAATATAACGCGCAACTACCTGAATATCGGCGAAGTATAAATTGTATAATTTCTGGTCTCCTATTTGCGATCCCATTTGTGTAAAATGAAAAAGTAAATTTAAAATGATAATCTTACATGTTTAAAAATATTGCTTATATATTTACAGTGGTTCTTCGGTGGTTTTTGTATTTTAGATTTATTAGAATTGTTCAAAACAAAAACATTGTTCAATTTTGCTGCTGTGACAGTTTTATAAAAGATGAGCGTGATGTTTTTTTATTTGCCACTATTCTTTTATTTATATATATTTGAACTAGAAAAACACATTTGCTGAAAAAAGGCATGTTATGTTTGTTGTTCGGGGAGTTTAATGAAACACATGCAAATTCAGAATGATTAATTCAAATATTTTAAAATACCTTTTGTACATTTACTGCGATACTTTCATGGTCGGTAATACCAATCAGCATTGACTATTCGTAGACTGAAATTTGTTATTTTCCTATTAGTTTTGCAAAGAAAAAGACATTTATGTAATTAATTATAATTATAATTGTAAAGTAAGTATAAAGAAATTGTAATTATATAAATATATAGGTATATATAAACATATGTCCAAAAGTTTGGAATATTTAAAGATATCACTTTTTTATTGATATTAAGTTTTTCCTTTACTCGTTCACGTAATCATCATTTTATTGCAACTCTTACTGGTACCAAACAAAACTCGACATCAAATGACCAATGTGTATAAAATTGATTTGTTATTTTGGAGTCAAAAAATTTCAATATACCAATTGCCTTCAAAAGTAATTTAAAAATACAAAGAACAACTTTCAATAAAACTAACAAGCAGTAGTTGCCCCCATGGGTCTGTATGCATGCCTGTAGGCGATTTGGCATGCTGTCGATTACATGATCAATTTGGGCTTGTGGAATTCTCTCACATTCTTCACGAGCCTTCTGCGCCTCGGAACAGATGCACAAGAGGATTTAAAGCTTTCTCGATGTACACAGCACCAGGGACTCTTCTCTCCAGGACCAGTAGACGGACACCTGTACCCCTCATAATACCACCCCAAAAAATCACGCTCCCATCTTCAAATGCGATACGTGGTTGAGCTGTTTCTAGTCGGGCTTGTCGACCTGGAACTCTCCAAACTAATGTTCTTTGTGAATCAGAAACCAAGTCAATTATCGTCTCATCGGAGAACATCGCGTTATTTCAGTTAGGACTATGATCCACCATTTCTCGAGCTCATTATAATCTTCCTTTTTTTTTGTTGAAAGATTAGTTTGGGAACATGTAAAGGTCTGCTGCGATGCAAATTTACCGCTTTCAGTCTGCGTGTTATCGTTGGTCGTGAAACATTTATCCTTTCAAGCCTAACAAGCTCCCTTGATATACCACTTGTAGATTCCAGACGATTTGGGCGGACCCAACGGAATGGGTAAAAATTGAAAAACCTGTGTTATCAGCAAAACAATATATATATATATATATATATATATATATATATATATATATATATATATATATATATATATATATATATCATCATCATCATCATCATCATCATCAGCCCGTATCGATCCACTGCAGGATGAAGGCCTCTTCAGTATGCTTCCAACCTTCACGGTCCTGGGCTTTCCTCTGCCACTCGGGTCCAATATACTTAACGATGTCATCAATCCATCGTGCTTTCGGTCTTCTTCGCGGACGTTTGCGATCAAGCGGTATCCACTCCAGGATTGCCTTCTGTCCATCTGTCGTCCCATCACCTCGCTATATGGCCTGCCCATCTCCATTTCAATTGTTTTACTCTTCCAATGATGTCACAGACTTTTGTCTGTTCCCTGATCCATGCGCAGGACTTTCTGTCTAAGCATACATCTTTCCATTCCCCTCTGTGCCACCCGATGTTTTTGAGTTGATTGCGATGTGAGTGTCCAGGTTTCACTTCCGTATGTCATAACGGGTAGAACGCACTGATCGAATACTTTTCTTTTCAGGCAAAGTGGGAGTCTGCTCTTAAACACTATGTTGAGCCTACCAAATGCCTGCCAGCCACATTTAACACGCCGTTCCACCTCCCGGGCGGTATTCCCCTCCATTGAAATCCTCTGCCCAAGATATACAAAGCTGTCCACAATCCCTAAATCCCTTCCCAAAACTGAAATTCTCCTGTCCTGAGCGAAGTTATTGAACATAACCTGACTTTTTTTCAGGTTTATTTTCAAGCCACATGGTTCGCCAGCCCTTTGCAGTTCTTATATGCGTCTTTGCAGCTCCTCTGGGTCTTGTGAAATGAGAATAATATCATCTGCAAATCTAAGATGGTTTAAGTTTGCACCATTGATGTTTACACCATCCTGTTCCCAATCCAGTTTACGAAATACTTCTTCAAGGCCAGCCGAGAAAAGAATAGGCGATATTGCGTCACCCTGCCGTACACCTCGTTCTATATTAATTCTCACTTCAAGATCATCAAGGTGAATTGTGGCTGTAACTCCATGTTATATCGATTCTAATAGGTTTACATAGGCTCTCTCTACACCTTGGCTAAGCAGTGCATCCATTATCGCATGCTTTGAGATGGAATCAAATGCTTTTTCGTAGTCGATAAAAGCCAAGCACAGTGGCATGGTGTATTCGTTGTGCCTTTTTATGACCTGCTGTACAACCTGGATGTGATCCATTGTACTGAATCCACTTCTGAATCCTGCTTGTTCTCTTGGTTGTGCGTCATTCAGTTTTTTTAATATTCTTTTAGAAATTATCTTAGTGAAAACTTTGTACATCACTGATAGGAGGCTTATTGGACGGTAGTTCTTTAAATCTTCCTGTGCTCCTTTTTTATGTAAAAGGATCACTTCTGCATTTTTCCATAAGTCGGGTACTTTTTGTTCTTTGAGGCATTTTGAGTATAATTTTGCCACTCTTTTATGTAACGTCCGACCACCAGCTTTTAGCATTTCGACAGTTACACTATCCTTTCCTGGAACCTTGCCGTTCTTCATCAATTCTATAGCATTTGTTACTTCCTCCACTAGGATATCTGGCATTATATATTGTTCTTCCGTGGGTATTGCTGTCCCTGACTGGCTCTGATCTTCATATAACTGGGAATAAAACCTTCTGACAATCTCTAACATTTGGGTACGCGCCCTGCACACTGTGCCATCCTCACGCTTTAAAGCATATATTTGCGTTCTTTTGTTTCTCAGCTTCTGTTTAGCTTTGTTAATTCCTTTGTTTTCTTCCAGGGTTTTTTGCACTAGCTGCATATTGAATCGGCGCGTGTCCACTCTGATTTTTTATAGTTTTCTTATAGTTTTGCAGAGCTCAGTGTACTCGACCCTGCCAAAAGGACTACCTGCATTTCTCATTGCTCGCCGTTTCTTCATTAAATCAATGATCTCACTGGAGATTTTTGTTTGTTTGATATTTTTATATTTTTTGTTGTTTTGTTTTATGTAGTTTGTTTTGATATATATATATATATATATATATATATATATATATATATATATATATATATATATATATATATATATATATATATATATATATATATATATATATATATATATATATATATATATATATATGATATATATATAGATATATATATATGATATATATATATATATATATATATATATATATATATATATATATATATATATATATATGATATATATTCTTCTGAATAATCTTCTTTCATATACTGCAAGCATCTCTTCTGTTTTCTTTATGAGGGTCCACGACGTCTCGCATCCATAAATGACCGACTGAGTATTTTGAGTATCTTAACTTTCATGTTTTTTGTATAAGTTTAGATCTTAGGACAGAATGCGGAGAGGTAAGTAATGCAGTCATTTTGTTACCCTTCATAATGAGTTTTTTAAATTCTGTTATGATGTTTTGATCTAGTTTGCTTCCCACATAAGTAAATTCATTCACAACTTCAATGTTGTCATCGCCATGTTGTCGATTATCCAGTTATTTTCTCTTCCTAGACTAGTTCAAACTATTTTCATTAACTGAATTATGTATGTGTCATATGATAAGCTTCGATAGTACGACAGCTACGACGAAATGGGTTAAATTTCATGTGCATGTTTGACCTTTCTTTACACATTTATACTTGTGTATTTACACAGTGCAGCCAGTAGCCAAACTGAATAGGGTCCGATGCTTTCTGAGGGGTTTTCTATGTTAGTCACTCGTCTATGTTTCACGAAAATGAAAAAAAAAGGTTAATAGTCTTTCGGGTAATGTTGATCGTGGTTAATCGTTAGGTCCAGCTTCAAAATAACCCTAGTGACTGATGCTGGAGAAGCATCAGACACAAAACCAAAAAATGCCAATACGAACCATTTATTTATGGTAGATTATTTCAATGAAATATTTGATTTTCGCATTCTTAAGGATTATTCCACTTTGTATAGAGTCCAGCAAAGAATTATTTGTAAAATGTTGAATTAAATACAGTTTATATATAATGATTTATATATAATTATATATAATTGTATATATTATATATATTTATATATAATTGACTCCTCTCTTAAATGCAAGTGCTTATCCTTTTGTTAAAATTTTCAATTACTTTTTTACAACATTCTGGATTATAAACCTCATAAAACAGTAACTATTTGATAATGTAATGATAGTTCCATAATTTCTTTTCGATTATCTTTACTACAATTTTATTTTTTTACATATTGCTGTCAAAAAATGTTCAATGTTGAAGCATCTTTTGTTTTGAAAAAAATATCGGTTTGATCAAGTGAATACAAATTATATTGGCATGTTGATGTTCCGCAAAACTGACAAAACAAAACAAATGTCATATGAATTATTACTGCGTATATTTACATTTATTTGCTTGACAAATTTGTTCAGATAGGTCTATTATTCCCAAAAGTATTTCGTTTTTAACTTGATTTATGTCATAGAAAAGCATTATTTTTGTGTATGAGATTACAATCACTTTAACACAGTTAAGTTATACTTTTGAAATTTTCAGCATAATTAGTTTATGCAAGGAGGTTCAATTTATTTTCTTTCTTTTCATTCTATACTTAAATTTTACTTGTTTCTATTTAAGAATGATTATTACTACAAATCTCAGAGACTCTAACAAGAAAAATAATGTAAAAGTTTTTGTGCTTACTTTACTGGAAAATATTGAAAATGATAGATATAATATTAAGCAAATTATTAAACATAATATAATAATAGCTTAATGTTAAATTTGTATTAGTAAATATGCATTAGGTTTTTTGCGGTAATACATCCGGTTGTCGAATTGGTCCCTGTCGCGAGCTTGCAGACGTTTACCCAAAATTTAACTTGGCATCTTCTGTGCTTACTGTCGCGAGATTCGTAACGAAGACTCGAACCTCGCGACAGTAAGCACCGCAGATGCCAAATGAGATTTTGACGAAAAGCCTGAAAGCTCCCAACAGGGACCAATTATTTGGCAACTGGACCTACAACTTAGCGACTGCAAACTACAGCCATCAGCTGTATTTAATATTCAAAGCCATGTATTTAATATTCAAAACTGCACAATTTCCATTTTCCAAAAGACAGTATATCGTATTATAAGAGTACCATATTCTTACATTTAGTCAAAAATACTTAAAGTATACTATATATAATATTCCGAATATCTTTCTCCTAAAAGAATAATATTTCTTCCAAGATAAGGCCGGGTTTGATGTTAATACACGTTCCGACAAAGTACAAGATCACAGTTTCCGAAATCACTTTTGCGAGGCGCTATCCGACCTAAAAGTTTTCTTGACGTTTTGGTCCATATATAATAAGATTACGATCATTACAGCTTATTCTGTTAACATTGTTATTTCTCTGATTTAACTAGAGAATTTTTGTCTTCGAGTGAAAATGAAACATTTATTTACATTATTATTACCAATATATTTTTTTCTTATTCTGGTATACATGAAAAGTTGCATAGTGGGATCGTGGAATATATTAAAAATATCAAAAAATCATACTTTTTAAAATATTTTCCTTATTCTGGTCATCCAATGGCTAAGTTAAATTAGTTAAATATAAGGATTTACGGTTAGAGGCGCATCAGCATCCAAGGCTATTTAGCGACTGGACCTACAGTTTAACGTGGGTTCCGAACCACGGTCATCAACTACCGACAAACCCAGGCCAGCACCCCCCTCAGGCTATCAATCCTTGGTTATGTGCCTACCCATAAGTCTATCAGGAAGCCTACCGACTGGCGAGTGACCAACGTAGAACACTTCTCAGAAGGCATCCGGCCTTACCCAGCCTTTAACTGGCGTGACTGAGGGATAATTCGTTGCCGGATTTTACACTCTTGCCTAGAAACAATCACAGACATTTAGGTGCGGATATGTGTGAGCGTTTGTGTGTGTGTGTGAGTGTATAAATGTGTGTGTGTGTGTAGGGTAGGAAGTAAGATGGACAGAAGAATGAAAGAAAAATACCCAACCGAGCGCTGGAATCGAACCAACTACCTTTGGATTGCCAGGCAGGCGACTAACCCACCAGACCACCGCGGCCGGCTAGTTAAATATAGTAAATAGCAAATATTTTAACCTATCGTAAAGAGGTAACACTATGTGTGAAGTCCTCCACTTCAAATTTAAAATGAACAACTGCTACTGGTGAATTTATGCGCACTAGAAATATTTGCTTTCGGTTGCAAATCAAACGCCGATTTGTTAACCAATAATAGAAATATCGCATAATAACTACAGTTATATTTCTCATCAACGAAAATGTGTTTATATGCCAGATACCCCCAGATATCCCAGATTTAAATCACAATATTTATGAGTCAATATTCGAGGACTATTGACTAATTTAATATTAAATCAAACCCAAGAACGATCGCCAGAAAGTTCCTAAAAACAATATTTACGAATATTTGATAAAATATTTACCAATATTAAAGAGTTTTCCAATAAGAGTGGCAGAAATTTGAAAAGTAATGGTGGCAACATTATTTTAAATGTATGTCACTCATAAACCGCTGTGTTCAGTATATTGTGTCAATTCACAATGGGCTATATACAATACAATATACAAATTGGGCTCTAGAGCAATCGGACGCCGACCCCCATTTTGAGGAAGAAATATAATTTTCCGATGAAGTGGACTTCTGGCTTAATTGGTCTGTGAACAAACGACGCAACTGTAGGATTTAGGGCGATGAAAACCCTCAAGTGATTCAGGAATTACCTCTTCATCCTCAAAGGCATCACATCAGAAAAAGGCGAGGAGGTAATTTGAACGAGATTATTTTCAAAACATTATTTGTCCTTCAAGATTTATTCTTCGAACTTGCGGATTATCCCGTATAGTTATCATAGTGCCTCATTTTAAAGTTCTGACACTGTTATTGGAAAACCCTTTATAACATTCTCCCCACAGCATATAAATTCTACATAAAATATATTAGAAAAAATCTGTTTTCCTCATTATTCTACTTGAGATACAATTCAAAAACAAAATAAGATCGCGCAAGATGATACTTTGGATCCCTACGATCCCGACTTTGCATGCCACAGTAAGAGCTTATTGACATCTGTGTACGTTAAATTTTAAAGCGATTGACGTTAGCCTTCTTCACATAGTTAATTACAATTATCATATCATTAAGCTGTTACGCGTATGGATTTGTACAAAAACCTTTGTTTACTTCTACTCGAATAGCCGGAGAAAACAAAGTTTGTCTGACAAACTCTATGGCAGTTATTCAGATCCAGATCTATAATAAAACGAATTTTCGATACGCGAAATATTAAAAAACAATAAGAAAATTCAAGCTAGTTTTCATGTGACCAAATCTACAAAAAATTCAACGTACAATATGTGATAAGTAAGGTGCTAGAATAAAAAAAAGATTTAAATTTGTGGGTGGAAAAAGGTAATCATCCTGAGCAAGTTTTAAATTGTGATGAAACCAATCTAATTTGGAAAAAAGCACTAATAGATCTACAACCATAAAACTGCGAAGCAAGCACCAAGCTTTAAAATAATTTAGGACAGACTGATGTTGGTACTTTGTGCAAATGCGGCTTGTCATATGATCAAAGCTAAACTCTGTTTGTTTTTTGTCAAACAAATCGGAAGATTTGAAGAAATCGGCGGTAACCCACATCGCCGATTTATTTACGGAATGATTTAAACAATGTTTTGTTCCAGAAGTAAAAATATATTTGGAGAAAAAAGGAAAAACCATTTAAGGCTTTACTGATAATAGACAACATTCCTGGGCATCCTGTGTCACTATTCACAGAAGACAAAAACTGCTATATATGGCTATATATGGATATATATGCTCAACAGGTTTTTCAAATAATTGGCACAATGATTGACAATTCCTCCGTTGTTGGGGTCATGAAATGCTTAAAATCATTCAGAATTACTACTGCAATTGTAATTATCAAGGGGACAATGGATTAATTGAATACAGCATTATGGTGGGGAAGGGTTTAACGATATGACAAATGAAGAATTGAATGATAAACAAAGACGAACAGCAGCAAGCGACCCAAACATTAAAGCAACAGATCGATTATGAACAATGGATTATGATCTCATAATGAAACGCAGCATAAAAATTACTAGAACAGAAGCCTCAGAACTTTGTAAAATATTTTTACTGAAGTGAAAAGATAATAAACGAAAAGATAATACAAAAACAATGTATACTGAAAAAGTTGACAAAATCAACGATGATACTCAGTTGCCCTCATCTTTTGCTTCACATTCAAGTAACGAGTTTGGAAGATGAATAAATATGTACAGGAAAGGGAGCTAATTTGAAATACCGTTGGTAATTTGGAATAGTGCAATATAAAAATTCTTAGCAACGCTATCTATTAAAAAACACAAGTATTGGGTAATCTGTGTACTAAGCATCAAATAGGGAGTGGCTTAGGATCCGCCATATTGGATGTGTCGGGTTGGCATTCATCCGCATGTAGGTGCTGTTTTCAAACATTTACGAGTAAGTATTCAATCCTTTTGAATCTTGATTAAACATTATATTCATGTGTTTGCATTAGTACTAATCTATAGTTTAGTATATTCTAGAGGATATAGCTAGAAAAAATCATGTGACCGCAATATCGCTCCCACCTCATTGCACGCACAAAATCCAGCCGATGGACAAATCCTTCATGAGTCCCCTTAAGATCTATTACAACGAAGAAATTCGAGTAATAGAATGTATATAGTATGGTTGCGTGTAAATAATAGTCCACTAACAACTTACGATATTGCAGAATTTTTAGGAAACGCATATCGCAAATGCCAGACTGGAGAAATCACAACCAAGGGGTTCAGTGTTGGTGGAATATATCCATTCAATAGGTATGTTTATAATGAATCAGATTATCTTGCTGCAGCTGAAGAATCGTCAGTTAATATTACAGAAGAATTACTTGAACAGGATCAATCCAACCTAAATACAAATATAAGAGAAATACATACAACAGTCTGCAAATCTTCAACCAAATCTAACTGCACCATTATTAAAATCAAAGAATGCAAGAGAAATTTCAGTACAATTAGACTCGTCTTCGCTATCAGACGCCACCCGAGTAACTCCAGGCCCTTCTCACAGTAGTCCAGAAAAATGCCCCACGAGTTCCAATGTCTAGAAAACGCAAGTAAGCAAATGCTGTAATTATATCCAGTTCACCCTACAAAATGGAGCTACAAAACGCAAAAAAAGAAAGCTTGAGAAACTGAAAATAATAGACCAAAATGCAGATAAGGACAAAGAGAAACGTAAGGGGAAAGGTATAGGAAAAGGTAAGGCGAAAGATAAAAGGAAAGAAGAAGAGAATGCAAAGAAGAAAGATAAGCGCCAAGGATAATAAGCCAAGAGAGCTAAGACAGATTCTACGCCAAAAGAACACTGGTTCTGATAGTGATACTACTTTTATGTCTGATAAATCAGAAGAGGAACTGCCTTTCCGTGATGGTTTAAGGCAACCTACTGAAGAGAATTGTAATTGTTTCTTTTTCAATGCAAAATATAGACATAGAAAATAGGAGAGGAGTGAGTGCAGTGCTTTATGTGCGAAGTCCGGGTACACAGCAAATGCGCTGGCTATGACAATGGGTGTTGTTTGTGGTTACGTAAAGAGATGGGTATTTAAATGTGAATATAATTTGGAATATTCTAAATTATATTCATATTGTCTAAACTACGCAGCTCTGTGACTTAGTAAAAAAAAATATTTTCATTGTAATTAGAGCAGAACTAGACGGTTGATTATTTTTTGTTAATAAATCGTAAAATTCATTTGCATTATACATAGTCTTTATTCCAACAGAGTTTAAATCTACGTTAATATATTTTTTCTTAAAGGTAGTATTCCAAATTAGCTTCCTTTCATATATAATCATCTATATATATGATATATAATCATCAATAGTATAGTCATCAAACAATAAAAATATAGTAAATTGAGGGTCTTAAAAACGAATTATTGATTATTTCATTGCCAAAATAAATGTTCTAAATCGGTAAGTCTAATAACATTCATTATACGTTATAGTTACTCAGTTTAATGGTACAAGGCCGAGACCACAAATGGTCAAATACTGTTGTTATCTTATCAGTTAACCAGATATATAAATATTTGTATTCCCGACAGGCGGTCTGGTAATAAAATAATATAAATTGATAAAAATCCATTTAAATAGCACCAAAAAAATGTTTTATTTGGTAAAAAATAACAAAAGCCTTTATAACAGAAAATGCAGAAAATGTATTCCTCCGGTGGACAAATCTAAAGATGTAATGCATATAATTACTTAGCTTTTATATGATATTAATATGTACCTTAAACTGCCCTCAAGATGCAGAAAACCCCTAATGCTAATTGCCCTCAAGAGGCAAATATGTGTCAAAAATACCACAGGACAGAAATATTCAACTACTCTTCATGACCTGTTGCGAGGCCTCTATTCCTCACCATATTATGGATAGTCCCTAGGTTATGGATGAGAAATGGACAATTTTCAATATCAAATTTCCCGCCCCCCTCGTGACTGGGAATAAAGCGACTACCTCCACTTTATTAGCAGCACCATCGCATATATAAACATGAACAAATGAAACGGTGCACTACGTACGTTCGCAGTTAAGACAAGCTATAAAAAATAGTGATCGTATTGTGATAACTCAGCTGGTATACTATCAAACCATGGCTTAAAATCTTTGAAACTGATTCGGCACTGAAAAAGAAAGCACTGAGAAAGAGAATAACAGTCAGTGTTCGATGTAGTTCACTACTTTCTTTCATTGTCATGCAGTTTTATTTAAAATGTCAGGCATAAGTTTACGGTGCAGTTTGGATTTAGGTTTGTTCCACCCATGGTCTCACTGCGTGTAGGACATGCAGCGAGAAATCAAAATCACGTTAACCACATACATTTGTGTTGTCAATTATCAGCTTTTTTCAACAAAAATGGAAACCTTATTCACAATTTGTGTATGTCTGCTTCATAAGAGTTTTTTGGCATATAAGGCTTTTGTGGTTAAGAATATTCTTTATGTTATTGCTATATCTTGGAACTAATCAACTTGTTTTTTTTTCTTTCAGGTCACGAGTATATCTGTTACCGTCCTTCAGTGTATTCCAGTAAAAGTCAGGATTTTTTACCCTTTCCAGTTCAGCGTGGGCAAAGTTCCCTTGGACACAATGACGCAATTTCGAAAATTGAACCAGTATCGATTTTTTTGATATTACAATGCGGCGATCTATTCAGCACTCCACATCGATACAGACTTTAGTATCATGAACCTCCCTCAGATCTCTATCTAACCATAATATAGTCTAAAAGGTACCAGTGGTCCAAGCGACGATAGCACCATGTACCCTTAAACTTATCGTCATGTTTAAATATTGTGTTGGTACTGTCATATTCGACAATAGTAGCAAAATGGGCCAAACACTTCATACCGTGTCTGCCAATTACTTTTCGTCATACATGGTTTTCTCCGACGACCAGCGCATTAAAGTCGCCCATGAGAATCAGATGATCCATACACAGAAGATCCTCGCTGATCACAGTAACATATTGGTTAACGCCTATAAGGTAGCGTAGTGTCATCATACGTACTGAGATTACCTCGTGTTTGTTGAAGACGAATTTTTATGGAGTTTTTTATGGAGCAAACCCGACCCCGTGTAGTTTTTTGTTGATTTTCTCTGGGTACCCCCGCCAGCATAAAATATACTCTTCATCTTGGAAGCAACTGTTACTCGGAAACCTCATTTCCTGCAACGCCGTGATATCCACATTTAATCGCGCCAAATCCTTGGATAAAATATCAGTCCTTCTTTTTGGGTGTTCAGATTTGGGTAAGTCACAGCGTGTTAGATTCTTTTGATGATTTATCCGAGCAGGACATCCGAGAGTGAGAGAATTGATCCTACACGATTGATTCATCACGAATGTTTAAGTCTGAGACGACCGGGGTCGTTACAATTGCTGATAGTTGCCATGAGGTTGCAGTATGATTTCCACCAACGTTTTTTCGTGCTCAGATGTTGTAGCTGACGGAGATAGGATGATAATAGAGAATGGTAGGGTTTGCAGGGTGGGTCAGAATTTCTCCAAGATGGGCATAGGAGAAATTAAGAGCTCGCATGGGCAGGATCGCCAATTCCCTGAAGAGGCATGTCTTTTGCCGGAATCGTGAAAGAGTACCTCCTGCTACCCACCTACTATGGTCACATGATCGAGACGACTTTGACAATGATTAACCTGATTAACCAGTAACAATTATCCAGATTGTTGGTGACGATACATGATCATGAAAAATGCTACTCACACCACTAGAATATCGATAAATGTAATTGGACTGTTGGTACCAAATCATATCATCTCAAAATCTAGTGCAAGATTTACGCTGAACCCCCTCCCCCACCTGCAGCACCAGACACAGACACACAAAATATTACTTCACTAATATTCAAAATATTGTAGATCTGACTAACCATATAATACCTAATAACGCATCTCAAACACATCTAAACTCAACAAATAAAACAACAATCCATGAAATTATTTTGAAGTTAAAATAATAAGAGTTAAACCAGCACACAGGTTTTATAGAAATAAACAATTCAATCCATTAAAACACCCACTGTTATGAAGATTAAGATTTATTTTTTGTGCAAAAACAGTTTCCAGACAAACTTTTCCAGTAAATCGAAAAAAAACCTGGTTTATCGACCTTTTACGCCAAACCACTTATTTTAGACGAGGATTAATTTCCGTAAGAACTTAGACTAGTTAAATATTGGCTCGGAACAGAAATTATTGTGTGTGCCATTAACAACTTTCCTAGCGTCTAAAGAGATCGTAAGCCTTTAAACTTCAGTTCCTCGTCGCCATGACATTAAAACCCGACTTACGTGTTTAAGATTTAAACTTTTAGATGCAAAAAGGCAAGTAATATAGCTTACTGGCTGATTTCTATTAATATTAAACTTAGAATTTTGTTTAACAGTTCCCTTGTCAAATGATTAATAAAAAAGATAGTAAATATTTAATTAGTCACAAAGTTAGATGATGTTATGAAAAAAACATTGTCAATACATGGTAGCTTGCTGGATAATACAGAGTAACAAGTGAAACTGAACAGCCTGCTTAAAATTCCTTCTATTTTTCAATATAATCTCATCCAACTCCAACTATTGGCGATGATCTGAAGCTTCTTTACCTTGATAAAATAAAACAACAACGAAATTAGATGCCTTGAAACTACTATACTATAAACTATAGCACACCCTTTGTATATATATATATATATATATATATATATATATATATATATATATATATATATATATATATATATGGGCTGCTGCATGGGCTGCTGCTATTTCATCGCACGTTATGGAATTGTTTAAACCCGTAGCGCACTTGTACTGCGGTAACATGTCAAGTGCTTCTATGTCCACTTGAGAACGGAGTGTTACAGAGCCAACCACAGTAGCTTGAACATCGTTCCTTTTTATTCACTACCTTTCCTGAAGTGAAAAAGAGCCAGTGGTGCGTTCTTCGATGGAGAAGAACCAAAATGAACCAGAGAACCACATAAAATCCACTGGGTTATTTAAAAAATTCACTATGCACAGGAAATTTGCACCCACACCAATTATTGATCAACACCCGCGCACATACAGTCGCGCCACCCACCTCGTTCATGGCCAACTCTTCAACTCTCCACTACTTCAACTGGTGTTGTATTCAAACGTTAAAACAACAGAAGCTTTATACTTGTTACTACTATTTCCTGTTTACGAATTACAATGTTAATAATAATGAAAATGGAATATTTTAAACCTAAATGATTATTAACAGTATCAAAGTTAGCAAATATTTATACTTTATTCCTATGTTCAACTAAAGTTTTAATGATCCAGTAGATAATATAGATGTATCCCTTCAGATCACGTGCAAAATGTTGAATGCACCACAAATATTTCAACTATGTTAAAGCTCTGAATCATCACGTTTATAGTAACAATAAAATACATACAACCAGTAAAACAACAGCAGTTATAATAATTAAGAAGTAATATATGCACAAACGACATTTTCCTCTATAATTTCACAGTTAGTCCAGAAAATCCTAGTTTATCGAGCTTTTACGCCAATCCACTTATTTAAGACGAAGATTAATTGACGAAGGAACTTATACTAGTTAAATATTGGTTCGCAAGTGAAAAGATTGTACGTGTCATTAACAAGCCCCATTTACTTCCCTAGCTTCTTAAAAGGTCATGAGCCTTGAAACTTCAATTTTTCGACGCCTTGATATTGGCGCTCTGGTTGCGTGTTTAACACCAGTTCAATGTTTAAAATTTAGATCAAAACAGAACACAACACAGGAAAATATACTCAGTGAGTTTGCGTTAAATATTAGCTCTAAAATAGCATTTAACAGTTACCTTATTAAATAATTAATCAAAGATATAGTAAATATTAAACTATCCGGAGAGTTAAATGATGTTATAAAAAGACCGTAATCCGTACTGTATTTTCAGTGTTATAGATTACTTTGGTTGATTATTCTAGTGCAATTGCATGCAACTGAACGTGAAAAAAAATCGTATTATATTAATTGTTAAAAAAACAAACATCTGTGGGATATTGTGGGATATTTTTTTCAACGGATGTACGTACAAAATCCAAACGTTTGCAATCTAGTAAAACTTATTCATTCCCACTCAATTTATAATTCATTTTTAAATGTTATTAGAAATTTAGTAAAGTATTAAAAAATGTCAAATTGAACAAAAATATATTTAATCATGAAGATTTTAACCACCCAAGACCATATCACTTTTTTAAACTTCTCGACACACGTTTCGCTGACCATGTTAGCATTATCAGGAGATTATTTAATTAATAATTAGATTAAATCCTCTCCTGATGATGCTAACATGGTTAGCGAAACGTGCCTCGAAAAGTTAAAAAAACTGATTTGGTGTTTAGTTATAAATATCTTCGAGTTTAGTGTTTCACATCGAAGGTTCCAATAGAAGAATTGAAGAATATATTTGATAAGCAAACCAGTTCTGAGCTTTGCATGAGTAGTTCTGAGCAGTTAACACTTTGCACAAAATCGTTACATGTGATAAAAACTGGACTCTTTATCCCAAGAGTAAAATATCAGAAGTTGACACAAGTCTACCTTCGAAATCTATGAAGCCCTTCGAAGAAGGTTTTGCTCTATACCTGGTGGGATAGGAACGGTGTTTTGTATTACGTGATGTTACAGCAGGATGACATCATTACGCTAGACCGATCAAAATCAATTAACAGATCACAATTGACTAATTTGGGAGCTACGTTAAAAAAATGTATCTATTTCCTGGCCAAGGCGTTGTACCTTGATCCTGCAGCATCACTTGGCTAATATACAGTTGGTGACACTTGATGATATACAAAATACATTCATCATTTTTTCGCCTGGAAACCGATCAGTTCTATCATTAGGGAAATCACAAGATGTCCCAGAGATGGCAAAAGATCATCGATGCAAATGGGGAAAAGTTTGCTGATTAATAGATAGTTCTTTATTTTTAAATACCGATTCAATTCTACAAAAACTCGAGAACTTTCTTGCTTACCTACGAGAGGTGTAAATAAAGTAATAAACTAGTGGCGCAACCATCCCTCTTTGGAGGGAGGTGAGCAACATATGATGCGTCCATACGATTTTTGCACTCCTTAAAGTCACTTGGTGCTCCGTAGCAATTATTTTCATAAATAGGATTTTTCTAGAGCGTTCTGAATTCCGAGCAACAGTGCGTTATCAAGTTTTGTTTCAGACTTGACCACAGTGCGACAAAAATGTTTATAAACCAGCTAATATTTAATGCAAACACACCAGCAGTCAGAGAATATTTTCCTGTGTTATGTTCTGTATTGATCTAAATTTTAAACATTGAACTGGTATTAAACACGCAATCTGGGTTCCAATGTCAAGGCGGCGAAAAATTGAAATTTAAAGGCTCATGACCTTTTAAGACGCTAGGGAAGTAAATGGGGCTTGTTAATGATACGTACAATATTTTCACCTGCGAACCAATATTTAACCACAACATTCAATAAATATTCGCCCAAAATAAGTGGATTGATGTAAAAGCTGTGAAATTTTACAGGAAAATGTCGTTTGTGCATAAATTAATTCTTAAGTTATCATTGTTGTTGTTTTATTGGTTGTATATATTTTATTGTTATTATAAACGTGATGATTCCGAGCTTTAACATAGTTGAAATGTTCGTGATTTGGAGTTATACATCTTTATTATCTACTGGATCACTAAAACTTTAGCCGAACATAGGAATGAAGTATAAATATTTGGTAAGTTTGACACTTAATAATCATTTAGCCCAGGAAGACATTACAAGATGTATTTGTTTCCTTTACGACGTTGTTTATCTTTCTATGTTTAAAATATTCCATTTTCTTTATTATTAACATTGTAATTCGTAAACAGGAAATAGTAGTAACAAGTATGAAGTTTCTGTTGTTTCACCGTTTGAATATAACAGCAGTTGAAGTTGTGGAGATTGTAAACGTCTCCAAAGAATTCACCACGTATATTTTGAATGAAGAGTTGGTCATGAACGAGGTGGGTGGTGCGACTGCATGTACGCAAGTGTTCTTTCACAAGTGCAAACTTCTTGCGTGTAGAGAATTTTTGAAATAACACTGTGGATTTTATACGGTTGTCTGGTTCATTTTGGTTCATCTCCATCGAAGAAAGCACTGGCTCTTCTTCACTTCAGGAAAGGTACTGAGTAAAAAGGAACGGTGTTCAAGCTACTGTGGTTGCCTCTGGAACACTCCGTTCTCAAGTGGACACAGAAGCCCTTGACATGCTACCGCAGTACAAGTGCTCTAAGGGTTTAGACAATTCCATAACGAGTGATGAAATAGCAGCAGCCATTGCAGAGCTAAAAACAATAAGGCGGCGTGTATGGACGGAATATCTGCATAAGTATATAAAGCCCTCGGAGACGATATTAGACCGCTAGTTAAACTATTGTTTGACCTTATTAGTGAGCGGCGAAGGTGTCACAAGATTTCAAAGTGCCATCATCATTAGCATTTTCAAAAAAGAGAGGAGACCAAGCTGACTTCAAAATTATAGGGGTATGTCCTTGTTAGTAGTAGCTGGTAAAATACAAAGCCTTATTCACCAGACTTCAGTCTTTGTGACTTTTTCCATTCCCTACTATTGAAAATTAATCTCAACGAACACCATTTTTAAACATTGGAGACATTGAAAAAGCCATAACCGCCCAGCTGAAGGCTATTCCAATATCTGAGTTCCAGTGGGACTCAGTGGACAAACCGTCTCCAGCGCTGTGTGGCTTCCCAAGGCAACTAATTTGAAGGAGAATGTAGAATTGTAATTTTAAATAATCCAAAAATTATAAAACAGTCAGTCTCTTTACTTTATTTACACACCTCGTAATATTTAATTAAATATCTGGCACAAAAGAAGTTTCCCCATTTTAAATAAAAATATATTTTTAATTTAACGTTTTTTGTTTCATAATAAGCTAAAAACTTGAAATCCTTTGAGTATTGAAAATGGAACGGTATTTACTTACAGAACAAACACAAATAGCCACAATTTACTTTGAAAATGGAAGCGTTAATTTCGCAAACGCACAAAATGCATAAATTGGCAGCCAACAACCACGAACAGCAAGATCTGCTGAAAATATCCGATGTACAATACGTGAGAAAGTGTTCGGGAAGCTCCAGGAACATCAACCCGATGACGCTCTTCTGAACTGGACATTAGACGACGATCCGTACAGCGTATTTTTTCTTTAAAAAAAAACACGTTTAATTTGGGAGAAAGGTAAAAAATGGTTTATTCAAAGTATGCGTCATCGCTAGCTGCACGCGCATCCCTTTCTCATTTGGTGGATGCCCTCCTAGAAAAGCTGTACATCTTTTGAGATGGTCCAGTCCAAGCAATTTTTCGATATCTCCGTAATTGTTGAAGTGTTTCATGAAAAGTGCGCGAGACATCGATTAAAGCAAGTTGTAGTTGAAAAGACCCAAGTCTGGTGAGTACGGCAGATGGGGCAGGAGTTCCCAGCCAAGTGTAGAAATAGTGCCTTTGATCGCGTTCGCTGTGTGCAATAGGGCGTTGTCGTGTTGAAAAATCATTTTTCTGTGTCTTATAGCCCATTCTGGTCGCTTTTCGATCAATAGATGGTTCAAATTGATCATTTGTTTTTGGTAGCGAACGGTATTAACTGTTTCATCTAGTTTTAGAAGCTCATGGTACACGACACCTTATGATCCCACCAAAGGCACAGCATTGTTTTCTTTCCAAAGCGATTCGCTCTTGCGGTCGATGTTGATGGTAGTTCTTGATGATTATCCATGGATTTCTGCATTTTACGTTCTCGAAATATATCAATTTTTCGTCTCCAATCACTATCCGATTGAAAAAAGTCTTTCATTCATGCCGAGAAAGCAAAACTTGGCACACCGCTTTTCGCTTTTCTATCTGTCTGTCGTTGAGATGATGTGGTACCCATTTTCCTGCCTTCTGGATCTTTCCCATGGTATGCAGACGATCACAAATGGTTCGGCGAGCAACATTTAACCTCTGTGCTATTTATTGTTGAATTTGCATATCGTCTTCTTCCAAAAAATGGTTGGCCTGGGCGTTCTTTGTCTTTCAAATCGAAATCACCACTTTTGAATCATCTAAACCAGGGGTCTCCAAACTTTCCAGCCTTAGGGTCATACTAATTACTCCAGTAAATTCCAACGGCCAAAACCGTTTTAATTTTCCTGCCATTATCTAATAATTCTGAATTATTAGATAATGGCAGGAAATAATTTCTGAACTAGTCGCCAAGTACGCATCCTAAAGGAGCATACGCTTGCTAAATTCGCCGGATTGATGACACTGGCGGGCCAGATTTGGCCCGCGGGCCGTAGTTTGGAGACCCCTGGTCTAAACCAACGCCCACAAGCGTCTTGAATTGGAACATTGTCACCGTAAGTTTCTACAAGAATACGACGACTTTCACTAGCAAGAAAAGTAGTACGTGCCGCAAATGTTCTTTATTTAACTCGAAACTCGACGTTTACCACACGAAAAAAATATGACGCTAACTCAAAATTGTTTAAACACCAATGGCATTTTAGAAGGTACTGTCGTAGTAACAAAATGACTGTGAACCGATATTTATTACCAGCGCCATCTCTTAAAAAAATATATTAACCGTCGCACCTGGTACATCCATTCAAAATTCAGCTAATGCAAGAGTTTAACTCTCGTGATTATATAAAAATAACCTGGCCACCCGGTATATAAAAATTTAAAATTAATGATGTCTGAAGTCTATGGCATAGAGAACAATAATACCAGGATGCTACTTTTAATTCTCCCACATTGTACAGATAATATAATCAATAGCTCCAACGTCGACAAACGAAAAAATTCGGGTATATAAATATCCAATCTCCCTATTTAAAACGAAGATTAACTTCCGAAAAAACCTGCAGTAATTAAATATTGGCTCGAAACTGCAAAGATTGCCTGCTATTTACTTTAAACCCATTTAAAATTTCTCGTCGCCTCGGTAGTGGAGCTCGACATGCGTATTTAATAGAGGTTCAATATTTAAACTTCCAGACCGACATCAAGTGAATATTGTTTACTAATTTAACTGATCTCTTTTATTAAATATAAATTTTGTATAATAGATTAAATCATTTCCTGATTATGTTAATATGGTTGTTCTCGTGGAGTTAAGTTTTCACGGTAAAAGTTCGATTTTTTTAAAGTTCCATTAAAAAAATCAATGACTCTATCGATTTAGTTTACTTGAGAGATAAGTATTGTGTAGGCTAAGTATCACGTTATCATTTTGTTTGGGCGCCATTTTTTTTCCGTGAAATTTGTGACACCACTGTGAACTATAAAACAGTAGTGCAAACGTGTAAGTTATATTATCGTTAAAAAACTGGAGACAGGGCCCGCACCAGAGGTCTAAGAACAGGGCGAAGAGCTGAAATATTGAAAATGTGGAGCAAAATTTGGAATCGTCAATCCAGAAATGACGATTCGACGATGTAGATGACAACTGGGAATTTCTCCACGCAGTTTACAGCGAATTTTAAGAAGTGTCTTGTACATGTTTCCATATAAGATTCAAATTATTCAAGACCTGTTGCCTACAAACAATAATAAGCAATTAGAATACTGTAATGCCATCATAAACCACTTCCATCAAATTGACAATTTTCAATCAAAATTAATAACTAGCGATGATTATTTTTATAGGTATTTTTGAAGGAAAAGGTTTATATACATAAGCCCCAAACCATACAGAAATGCTGACAAAAATTAGGAAAAACACCTTTAAAAGGGCACAAAGTTGCAGTGCTACTAACGGCTCACATTTGATTTACATAATTTTTCAAAATTAGTCAACACAAAATATGAGTTGTCTGATTTCAAAACCACTTACATCCATTTTTGAGTTAAAATGAGTTATATACGCTGAGTTATATTCTGATGAGTTATATATTCATGAGTTATATTCGATGAGTTATATATATGAGTTATATTCTGTAGATACAGTGCGGTTGCCGATGGATGCGACGGCCAAAATAAAAACACTATTTCAAATTGCACTTGATCCACAGTTTAGTTGCAAACAACACCAGTTTTAAATCCAAATTGTGATTTTATATTTATTTCAAAAGACATGTTGAATTTTTGAAACGTGATTAGTCTGTGTAGCAATAAACAATTTATTTAATTATAACTAAATAACACCAAAAACAATCCAAGACAGTTTTTTGTGATTATCTGAAAATTATAAAAAAAGGATTTAAGGGGATTTGAAACCTGGCAACTCATATAAAGATGAAATAAACATGTTATAAGAAAAAATATATCTTCTGTTTCTTATAAATAATTAAAATGGTAGCCTGACTTATCCCACCTGTTATTTGATTCTAATGTGATGGTATTACCTTAAATTATGTTACAAATAAGTTTAATTTATGTTTAAACCAGTTCGTATTCAAACATGAACAGGTAAAAACAAAAAGAAGATTATCGTGAAAGAAATAAAGGCAAATAAACACTTGTGCCTTTTTCTTATATTGATGCCATTCTAACAACTTAGAGAAACAACTTAAAACAAAGTGTATAAAACATATTATCATGTTCTCCAAAGTTTAAATAATTCAATATACTTCTCAATGTCCAGAAAGGACATGCATCTTTAAAGTTGAACTTCTTGTCGCCTTAGCAATAAAACTTAGTATTAAAGTTCAGTATTAAATTTCAAATAAATACTGTTTGCATTATATGTTAGCTTCAATTTCGTTATTTTAGAAGCAGGTGGCAAATAGCTCGTATAAAAACTAAGTACTCGTATAATTTATTTATTAAAATATTTCTTGCATCTCTTTCTTCATAGAGCAATATAGCATACCATTATTCTCATTAATTTATTCCAATGAAAACTATGGTATTGCTGGTGTACATTTTACAAAATTTAATTTTAAAAAATGAATTGGTGAGGAAGTAAATAGCACCAAAAAATAAAATCTTTATTTTTATCTTTAAAATTTGTTCCTATTCAAATTATAAGTTGAGTGGTGTGGCATTTATGTTTTGAAAATAATATCACTTAAATAACTACGTATCGCTACGTTAGCAACTGCATCTTCAAAAAAATACGGACCATAAACCACAGCAAACGGTGGCTTTTTGAGGACATAACGGCGATTCGATTATCTCTCTTGGATTTTTCACCCCAATTTTGTTTGTTTACGTACTCGTTTAAATGAAAATCCTCTTCATCATCGATAAAGGTAAAAAAATATTTTTCACTGAACGACCGTTTTCATTTTGAAGTTGAGCAAATTGTATACAATGTTCCATATTACGTAGGTGGTTATAAATGTTTCTGTACACAATAATAAAAAACACAATTTTTTAACTACAAGGTTATCCATTTCGTGGTTCGGAAAATACAGCCCTGTATTTTGACAACTGTCAAACTCAAATATCATCCAAAGTCTGATTTGTTTAGTTTAAGGTTTGCCATTTTACCATATAGATCGTTTAACTACCGAACGTCGCGTTAGAATTGTTAAAAGTTGGTAATTCTGCCATAGCCACGTTACGCGCCTTACGAGCAGAATGTGGCGCCATTTGTCCTTCTGAGCGCACAATATCCAACACAGTCAAGAAATTTGAAAATACTGAATCTGTTACGAATGTGGTAAGACATGTGCATCATCGTAACGCTCGCTGAATGGAGAATATCGCTACTGTTAGTGGAAGTGTGACTGAAGACCCAAATTTATCGATTCCTCGGTGTTCACAGTCCGTGGGCTTGTCTTACCGCACATTACAGTGTATTTTGCATTTGGACTTACATCTTCATCCTTACAAAGTTCAACTCACGCAAGAATTGAAGCCCGCCGACCATGGAATGCGTCGAGAATACGCCGTTTGGGTGCTTGAACATTCACCTGATTTTTCGAACAAAATCTTCTTCAGCGATGATGCTCATTTCTCGCTCGGCGGATACGTAAATAAGCAAAATTGCCGTATATGGGACTCTGATTGTGGAAAGTCCATTGCATCCGCAAAAGGTGATTGTTATGGTCTGGTGGTGTCATTGGCCCGTTCTTCCTCGAAATCCAAGAAGTGACGAAGGCCAAGTCTAGAGAATATGCCGTGTGCGATAAAATCCCTCATCCCAACCCGGTGATCGTTTCCAGAGTTTATTTTATTTTTAGTGGCGCGAGCCACAATCCACAATGTCCACGAGCCACAATCCCTGGATTAGCTAAAGCCACAATCCCCGAATTATCTAAAGCCACAGTTAGACCATAAAAACCAAAACATTCAAAGATCATATCACGTTACTGGTTTTTACAAAATGAAGTTCTCTAAAGAATAGTAAAACGACAATGAGGTAATTTGATAATTATTTTTGAGACTTAAAAATAACCAAAAGTCGCACGTTGCTTAGGTGAGCAAATGTTTTATAACTGTTTTATTTTCTCCTAAAAAGTTTTACAGTTTCTACAGCAGTATAACAAGAGAAGTTGTACAAATGAAATATTCACCCCCCCCCCCTATTTTCAGATCTTAAAGAACTTTAAGCAGACAGGATGTTGTATGATTGTTTTCTGTTCTTCTTTTCGATGAAAGCAGAGCTTTGCGTTGTAACTATGATCGGTGTTAAGACATCATCATAGATATAAAAATAATATAAGTTTCATAAACTATTTATTTATTTTTTTAAATATTAGGTGATCAACACCACAATCAACAACACCACAAATTGAATAATCGCAAAATTCGTTATTTTATTCTCATATGGTCTATATGGTCTAATGGTCTCTCTATGATCTAATTTTTCTAACCCCTAGGTGTTTCGGTTAATAATGTCGAGTTTGTCAAGACTAATGACGTCCATGGCATTTTGGAGGGTAAAAAAAGCAGTTCGTTATTAATTGTCATTGTGCAAAAAAAATAGTTTTTCATAGCTTTGAATATGTCGAATTATGTACCAGAAAAAGACCTTTTAACCTTCTTTCATTTGAAGAAAACGACTGCTGAAAGTTATCGATTGGTGGTTGAAGCTTATAGTGAACATGTTCAAACCCAAAAAAACTTGTGCACCATGGTTTAAATGCTTTAAAAGTGGTGATTTTGATATAAAAGACAAGGAGCGTCCAGGACAGCCGAAAAAGTTTTAAGATGCATTGAATATTGCTCAATTCACCATTTCCGAACGTCTACACGTATTAGGAAAGATCCAGAAGGAAAGAAAATGGGTTCCATATGAATTGAAGGAAAGAGGCATTGAAAGACGATAAACCACTTGTAAAATTTTGCTTGCCAGAAAGAAAAGAAAAGGTTTCTTGCATCGAGTTGTGACAGGTGATGAGAAGTGGATCTATTTTGACAACCCAAAACACAAAAAATCACGGGCAGACCCAGGTCAGCTTTCAACATTATAACCAGTGCGCAATATACATGGAAAGAAGGCTTTGTTGTGCATTTGGTGGGATAGGATTTGGTGGGGAAGGAATAAAACAATTTTTTACTTTGTTATCGATCACTTTTATTTTTAAAAGAAAATTTGTGTGACTATAGTTTCGTAACTAAAGTAGTGTTTGAGAATCTACTAAAGTAAGAGAGTCTACGAAACTACTAAAGTAGTGTTTGAGAATCTAATGTCGTTTTACGAAACTATAGTCACACACATTTTGTTTAAAAATAAAAGTGATAGATAAAAAATAAGTAAAAAGTTGTTTTATTCCTTTTTAAAAAATGAACTATCACAAAGTAACGGACAAATCAGTCAATAATTTATAAAAAAACAATTTGGAAAACGTTAAATGGGACGTCCTACCTCAACCGCCCTATTCACCGGACTTAGCCCCTTCGAACTACCGCTTATTTCGATCGATGCAGCACGGACTTCACTTACACACACTTAAATTCTTACCAAGAAGTGAAAATTTAGTTTGATGAATGGTTGGCCTCAAAAAACTAAAAGTTCTTTTGGCGCGAAATCTGTTCTTTGACAGAAAGATGGGAAAAAGTAATAGCTAACGTTGGCCAACACTTTGATTATTAAGGTAATTTATTTTGTTATGGAAATAAACACTCAATTTTTTAGGGGTTATACAATAACTGCACACAATATATAGGGGTTATATAAAAACTATGTAAAAATTGATGTAAATGAATATCTGCCATATCCAGTATACAATCCAGACCTTACGCCATCCGGCTTTGACCTTTTCCGTTCATCGAAACACTTATTTTATGGATCATTTTAACATGTTAATATCCTCTTAGATTATTCATTTCTATCAAAATAATGTCAAAATATTCAAAATAATATTGAAATAACAAACTATTTAATAAATTATTAATTCAATGACTTTTTAAACCATCATCAAAATCTGGTAAATGAAATAGAAACACAGAAATTTGACCGCACCTCACAAATTTGTCGATGTAAAGGTAGACAAATATCAATATATGATTCGAATTCCAATTTCTCCACCTGAACACGTCGCCATCTGAAACTTGTAAATGCAAAATCCCTACACTGAATATTAAGTTACTGGTATTTCACGATTTATATTATTGATACACCATTCTAATCTCACTCTTATCACTTATAGAATAATTTTACAAGTAAAAATTTAATTTAATTTAACAATATTAAGTGTCTTATGGTTCATAGTATGTGTATATAATAGTTGTTAATATTTAAACTTAAATAAAAACTGTTAAGGTGTTTAATTTATATTGGGTAAAATTTCAAATTTTTCAATTTCATAATTTAATGACAGATTCTAAATTTTACTCACACACAACACTTACTACATTCACTTACAACATTCACTAGCCGCTTCGAAGAAAATACCAGAAGTCGAGTATAAAAACTGATTCGAAGACTGGAAAAGACGTTGGAATAGGTGTATGTACCAGTGATAGAGAACACACTTGGCGGAGCAACTTAAGGAACAGCTTTGACGGAGACAAAATAATCATCATTACTTCATATATACAGGGTGTTAGGTAAACATGCAGCAAAAAATAAAGGGGCTATTCCTTGACTTATTCTAAGAATATTTTGTTGTATGATGATTTTTGAAAAACCCATTTGTTTCGAAGATACAGGGTGAACAAAATTTACGACATTAACAACATTTTATTATCAAAAAGTATGTACGTATGTAAAGTTGCTCAATCTACAATAAATGTTCGAAATGATTTCCTCCAGCCTTTATACAAGCATTCAATCTTCTCGTCATTGACTGCCGAACTCTTTCAAACACACCAGAGTCGTTTCTAATTGAATTACACCCAGCAATTATCCGATTTCGCAAATCATCGAAATTCTTCAATGGAGCAGCGTAAACTAATGACTTCAGATATCCCCAGAAGAAATAATCCAAGAGGTTTAAGTCCGGGGATCGAGCAGGCCATGCGTGTAGCCCACTTCGACCAATCCAGCGATATCAGTATGTTGATGTTAAAAAATCACGAGCAACCAAACTGAAATGTGGTGGTGCACCATCGTGCATAAACCACATTTCATGCCTTATTGCCAATGGTACATCTTCCAGAAACTCAGACAGCGTTGCTTCCAAAAAGTTGCAATACACCTCGCCAGTAAGTCTTTGTGATAGAAATACCGGTCCAATTAGATAGTCACCTACAATTCCAACCCAAACATTCAACGAGAACTGATGTTGAAAACTATCTTCGCATACCTCATGCGGATTTTCATCTGCCCACACGTTTCTTGCGAAAGTGGCTTCATCGGTGAAAAGAATTTCTGTCAGGAATAGAGGGATGCGAAGTAAAGTTTGCAATATCTATTGACATAATGCAATGCGTGGAGAAAAATCAACAGGTAGTAGTGCCTGACCGCGTTGAATGTGGTATGGATACAACAAATTGTCCTTAAGAATTTTCCAAACTGTCCAGTGCTATCCAGTGCTATCAGTCAGTGATCTTCCTGACCCTTCAGTTCGTTTCAATGTGCCTATTTCACGAAGACGTCGATGAATCTTTTCGAAGATTTTTCGGTCGGGAACATTACGGGCTGGAAATCGTTCACTATACAATCGCCTAGCTTGTAATGCATTGCCATCAGCAAGTCCATACATGAAGTGCATGTCCGTCATCTCGGCGTTTGTATACATTATGATAAAGGACTTCACTCACTATTTAAGACACGTCAAACAGCCAAACGTCACTAAATCTATGTAAACAAATGCGACCGATAAAATCCACTTTTACTTTTATTACCCTACTTTTATTTACATTAATGATTTCAACAAATATCGAATATGATTATCGCAAATATTGTTCGCCCTGTATCTTCGAAACAAAGGGGGTTTTCAAAAATCATCATAGGACAAAATATTCTTAGAATAGGACAAGGAATAATCCCTTGCATTTTTGCCGCATGTTTACCTAACACCCTGTATATCATCCTTCCATCTCTTATGTACGCTTTCATTAATGGCATCATTGATAATACCCTGTTGTGTTTTATATAACGCCCAATCGTCTATCCAAAACTAATAAAATATGGATGAGAAAATTACATATACCGTTAATAGAATTAGGAAAAAATTTTGATAATATCCCATTATCCCGGATTTTGCAGATGGTAGTAAAATGAGCATAAGGAAACGAACCTTGATGACATTTCAATCATATTTTGGCTTCCTTCAGTGTAATATGATATATAATTGTTCTAATGGATTACTTGACTTGGTTTTTTGTAATAATAATTATTGAGTTTTGCACAATAATGCCCAGTTGGTTTATGAAGATATCTACCACCCATGGCTTATTATATACGCAAATTCTTCGAATAATAGACACATAAAGAGTTACAACTTTAAAAAAGGCAATTACGTGAATATGTATGAATGTCTTCTCAATGTAAACTGGCATTTTTTGGACGATTGTAAATAATATTGATACTATTATTGATAAATTTTATAAAAAAACTATACCAAATATTTGATTCTTATATTCCACTTTACAGTAACTTTAAAAGGAAATATCCTCAGTGGTATACCAAGAAATAATTATTAACATTAAATTAAAGTCACGATATTATATAAAATATAAAGAAACACTCTTGAATGTTTATTTATTGAAGTACAAAGAATTAAGAAAAGTTATTAAATTACAAATTTAGATGACATATAAAATTTATTTAGAAACTGTTCAGAACTCTATTTCCAATTATTCTGATATGGGGGTACCCCCTTTTGGATTGTGAAAGTCTCATATTTGCAGATGACTTGAAACTTTAAAATTGTAAACAATATCCAGGATTGTGGGGGACTGCAGAAAAATTTGGAAAAAGTGAATAATTCATGTGAGTTGAATGTGCTTCAATTAAATATTAGTGCAAAGTAGTAACATTTTCTAAGAAGTTAAATAACTTTAAGTTTAATTATTCCCTAAACGCCTGTATTTTGGAACTACCTAATTTTAAAGATTTAAGAATAACTTTCGATAAAAAGCTTTCTTTTGGGAATCACATACATCATGTAGTGAATAGTGCTTTTAAATCGCTTGGGTTTATAATACGTAATTATAGATAATTTGATAATTGTGATGCTCTAAAGGGTTTGTTATATGCTTATGTTACATCTAACATGAAGTATGGTTCGATAGTGTGGAGCCCATATTACAAAAACTTTATTTTGGATATAGACAATTACTTTCGACGTAATTAATTTATTGGTTTACTTCCTTGTCTCTTTCAATTTTGTTTTATTTTGATTATAGTATGTTATTTTGGTCAATATTGTAGATATTAGTGTAGTTATTATAATATTTTGGAATGGATTACATTGGATACTAGTAATTAGCTCTGTAATTGGGATATCCTGTTGGGCTAATAAAGCATTATTATTATCACATCCATGGAAATTTCTTAAAAAAGCGGACATTGCTTTTTAATATAAAAAAAACCACAACAAATTTCTATAAAAACAACATTATATATTATTACACAGTGACACTATGTATTATTATTAAATTGAGAAAATGTAAATAAATTCAGAAAATCGACTAAATATATTTAAAAGATTTAAGAAGCCGTATAAAATATTATAAATTTGAATATTTTAATTGACCGAATGTAAGTAACCTCTTATACATAACCATGACCTTAAAACTATTATCTCCAATCCACTAAAACAGTTCTGTCAATAGTTAGATAAAATATATCAGTAAAAACATGTGTAAAATAAAATAACAATTGTAACGAACAAAATTGGTTGTATGCAAACAGATGAAATATAATAAAAGTAAGAAAACAAGCTTATAAAACCGAGAAGTAAAAAGACACCGGATGAAAGAAGATTGGTCACAAAGAAGACACAACAATCCTGACCTGACTATAATGATCTACCAACTGACAGAAAGGAAAGTAGGCAATGACGTAGGATCCCGTTTAACCCCAAAAAAAAAACAATTTCCCTAAAATGTAATAATTGGAAACAATATTTCAATAAGGCTTCCTAAATATTTATTATTTTTAAATATTTCAAGTATGTTTTCAAACATTATTCGCTTGTTTTTATATTTTTATTATTAACAGTTTTTCTTCGATTGTCCTAAAAGTTTCTATTCAAACAAGTACGGGTTATAGGTTTCTCTTTTAAGCTAATTTTCCCTTATGATTCATTATTCACAAGAAACTTAATGTGACAAATGCACTTTAAAAATAATTAAGAAAAACTTCTGGAGACGGACGGTTGAGTTAGGTAATTAAATACCCTGAACATCAAAGAAGATTTATAAAATGAGAGTTACATATTAAAGGAACCCTTATGAATGGATACCCTATTTTCGGGCAATTAAATTTTAATTATTGAATATGAAATTGGTCCTTAATTTTTTCTAGCTTCCATATTTCCTAATTAATTCAAAAAAACGTAAACTCAGTTTATTCTATGAGTAATATACTGTGGTGGCCAGAGAAATAGGACACTTACAATAAGACACTGTTTGCCAAATAAGTTGCAATAGCATACGTAATTGGTACAATAACTGTATAATATAAATATATAATAAAAAAGCGACAACATAATATCAAACTTAGTTTTAAAAAATACTATGAACATAATATTTAACAAAAATTAAAAAAAAAAAACCTGAAAATATGATCATAAAAATAGAGCCAATTTATTTAATAGTCAACAAAAGTACTAAATAACGCATAAACATTTTATAACATTTAATACTTAGTTTTATGACCTTTGTATTTTATTATTTCAGCGCATCTTTTGGGCATAGAGTTTACAAGTCTAACACATTTCTAATGGTAGAGCTTCCCATTTTTTTGTAATCCCCTCCCAAAAATTCAAGCTTGTTTCTCCTTTTTATGTTTACCCATGGCGTTCTTGAGGTAAGTCCACAAGTTCTTAAATGGATTGAGGTCCAGCGATTGGAAAGACCACAGCAGTAAATCCACTTTATTGTCACTAGAAATTCTTTTGTTGTCCTAGCAGTAGGTTACGGATCATTATCGTGTTGATATTTCCATACCAGAGGCATATTTTATTCAGCAAAAGGAAGCATGACTCCCTGAAGAATATGAATGTACTCATTTTGGTCCATGTTTTTTTTTAATCCAGTAAATTGGTACTACACCATCCCATGAAAAAGCTGCTCACAGTTTTATATTACCGACTCCATGCTTTATAGTTTTAATAGTATGTTTTGGTGATAATTCTTGATTGGGTGGTCTTCTAACATATCGCCTACCATCAGGACTAACATTTATTTTTGTTTAATTGCTCCATAAAATATTGCGCCATTTCTTTATTCCCTGTTCACCATACTAATTTAACTAATCTTAGGCAAACTTTAAACGCTGTTTTAAATTCTTGGCTACTACTTTTTGACTGCTCTACCATGTACGTTACTTGCTTAAAGCCTTCTTCAAATTGTACTTGAACTTATTTCTTCCCCAGTTCACTTTTAATTTCGGTAGTCAGTTTAAATGGGTCGTTTTTGAAATTCGTCTTCATTTCTAACAAAATTATTATTCAGTATAGATATTAAGTATTATTTTTCTTATACTCAATATTCTGAAGAAGGTTTGAGACAATTGTAAATAATATCTAAATAACATAGTTTTTTTAAATTGATTTTTATTTGTGATCCTCATTGAATCTTCTTGAGGTATAGTATCCTCAAATTCGGAATTAAATAATTCACGTAGTCGAATAATAAAGCCCAACTTCCTGCGAACGGCGACGAATTGATAAATTTGGATCTTCATCAGCATTTCCAGCAAGAGCGGTGATATTTTCTTCGGAACGCACAGTTTTTTGTTTTAATATCGAGCAGCGTATAATGTGTTCGGAATTTGTCGATAATTCGGCGAATACATCACGAAGTTCAAATTCACGAAGTGTTCTATAAGTTTGGGGCACAGAACGCTGATACATTTCATAATAAATTTCGACAATTTATAAGCGTTAATCTGATGTTAAAAATTCCATGATAATTTGCTAGACTACCGAGAGACACATTTACAAACTTGAGCGCAAACTCACAGTTGGTTTGACAGTGACCGCTATCAGAAGTTCGGACATACTAAAAAAATCACCCTTTACTTCATGTCTCTCTTGGGGGTTGACTTAAATTTCTTAGTTTTCTGTGACCCTATTGACATGACCGAGGTTGATGCTTGTCTCCAAGTTGTCCGGGTCTTCTTCGGCCATCATTGTCAGTTGGGATCGATAATTGTAACATTAATATATATGTAATATAATAACAGTAAACTTAACATAATTTCTGGGTGTTAATATATAGTACAATTATCTAGAATATATATATATATATATATATATATATATATATATATATATATATATATATATATATATATATATATATATATATATATATATATATATATATAGTTAAAGAACATTTTGAATTTTTCTTTTCCCGAATTTGTCTTATTCATCATACTCGTTATTTTGTTGTTAAATTAAATTTATTTGTACCTTTATAATTAGACAGCATTGTTCTCGCCAATGAACAATGTCTAAATAATTAAAATTAAACCTGAGAAGATTTTATTATTTTTTCTAAAGCATTTGGTTTTGAGGACAAAGAAAAATACTGATAAAAAATTATATTTTTGTATTTTTTTTACTTTGATTAAAAACATCATTAATTTTTTATTCAAAAAGTAACTAAATTTATCAATTCATCGCCGTTCGTAGGAAGTTGGGCTTTGTTATTGTTATTCCACTGCGGTAGAACGCGGTACTCGGGTAGAACTCAGGAGTTTTAGATTTGTAAAATATTGACGATTGAGATTTGTACAGTTTTGATACTGATGAGTACAGTACTAACTAATGAGTAAATATATAGCATACGCAGACGACGTAGTACTCATATCAAGAACAAGAACAGAGCTAGCAAGAATTTTTAGACTGTTTGAAAAAAAAGCGCAAGAATATGGCCTGCGCATTAATGAAAATAAGATAAAATTCCTTGAGATGGGGACGTGGATGATGGAGATCAAGTTATGATTAAAACGGAACAAAATAAACATTATAAATATAAAACAGTCAAATAATTTGAGTATTTGTAAGTTACCATAACCAGCGAAGGCGATGAAATAAAGGAAATTGAAAAAAGGATGACAAGGTAAAGCAAAGCTGTGGGAGCGTTACACAACATGCTTAGATAAAAAAAATCGCATGGTCAGCAATATTAATGTTATACAGAACAGTTATTCAAACCCACGGTATTGTATGGCTGCGAATGTTGGGTAATGAACAAAAAAGAAGAAGAAAAATTGGATGTCTGGGAGCGAATAATACTGTGGAAGATATTTGGTGGAGTGAAAGTACAAGAGACAATATGGAGAAGCAGAAATTAGACTTCTACAGGGAAAACCATCTATAAGTCAGCTAGTTAGGTCTTCCAAATTGGGGTGGTTGGGTCATGTGTTAATAATACCAAATATAGATAAGCAAAACAAGCATTGGCAAAAGGAGATGGACGAAGAAGAAGAAGAGAACGACCAAGAAAGAAGTGGTCAGAGGCATGCAAGAAAGATTTAAGTTCAGCAAGAGTAGGAGGATGGCGGTATGCAACCATGATCAGAATAAAATGAAGACCAACAGTAAAGAGAGTCGAAGCCATGGGTCTTAAAGCCTGCCGAGGTGTCTATTTATTATTATTATTGTGTTATTATTATTATTATATATATATATATATATATATATATATATATATATATATATATATATATATATATATATATATATATGACTCAATGTTATGTACCATTGGTATGAAACACTAAACTCGAAGAGACTTGCCACTAAATACCAAATCACTTTTTTTTAGTTGTTCGACACACGTTTCATTAAACATGGGGATTATCCAATAGAGCCTGAAGCGAAATTATCGAGTTATATACGTTATTGAAATGCATTCTATGACCTATTATTACTCCAAAATTCAAGAAAGCTGAAGAAGAATGCTTTATTTTGTGTATAATCTTGAATAAATTATACACGCTTTTTCGCTCTATACGACTCCATCTTTATAAATGCCAAATATTCAGTATCTTACATTACGAATAAACAATATTAAATGTGCCTTGCAACATCTCCGTGTAACAGAAGTTAAAACATACGATAAAGTGGTCGGACATTCATTGGATATGATGAACCCGCAGGACGCCCAAAAACCGTTACAATCAACATGATCGCCGACTTAAGATACACGAACTTGCTGATATCGAAGACACCTCAATAGATTGTCAGTTTTGGCTTCCAGTAGCCACTTCCTCTTCTCAAATCAGAAAAATTGGCTCGCTAGAGGAAAATTTGCTTCAAACATCATTTGACAAAGCTGAGACAAACCGCTTATTTTGCAGTTTGACAAATCGCATTTTACTAAGGGTATTAAAAAGTTGAAGCGTCGTTGGTCTAAATGTATAGAATTGCAAGGTGACTACGTTGAAAAATAAAAATATCGTGTTTTCTCGGTTAGGCCGAGAACTTTTCAAATGACTTTCGTAACAATGTCAAAACATCCGCTATTGCTAAATTGGAATCTATGACCCGTTTGAACTTAATCGATACTTATTTTCATTTAAAAAACATGTTTAAATGATAACAATATGTGTACAAAATAAGTATTAACTTAACGAAACCGTCAAATAATATAAAAATTAAATTATTTGGAAAAAAAAAACCATTGTAATCGTTAGGACTTTCATCATGGAAAAAACACGTTTATCGATTTCTCTATCTGTTCTGCTGTATTATGTATCATCTTCTCTTCATAGCATTATATCACAAATAACATAATAAACTCCAAAACAGAAAAAATCTCTCTTCTGAGTTCCCGCTTTTTTATTCAGGCAATTTATTTAAACTTCCATCCATTATCGATATCTTTCTCAACTCGATATTTTCTAAATTTCAATCAAGACAACGTCCAAACAAGTACTTAAATAAGGTTTACTGGCTTACAAAGGTAACAAAGTGTGTAGTACACTTTATAAATATGTATAAAAAAGGGCAATTTAGAAAGTTTCATTATACCTCTTACCCCTGAATAAATAAATCTTCCGCGCCAGCGGCTGAAACTATTTACGTTGAATTAAAATAAATTGCCCTTTCTTTGCTCTTTATTTCTTATTTAGTCTTAATTATAACAGTACAAAATATAGCCATTTCAAGTATTTATTGGTTTGTTGTATTGTAAGATATGAATCTATTTATTTCACGAGGGTAGCAAAGAAAGTTTTTAAAACACACAAGTGACTATAATCGCGACAATGAAAATCAATAACACAGATCGACATGATTTTTATAACAATGATGAGAATGCTCTTTTTGAGTTTCATTTAGGTAGTTATTAAAACAGCTTTTCACAGAAATGGCCTAGCACGTTCCATTTTCAAGTATCTGCTTCTCCTTTATATCATGGGCTAATTGAAATTATTTGTATATGCGTTTGGACTGGATAACGTAGGAATTACCACAATAACATAGAGAGGATATTTCCACAGATTCTTGTATTTTTTGTGTCTATGGGACAGTAGGGTAACAAAAGAACATTACAGTAAGAAAGATTAGAATCATAGAACTTCTTTTGAACCTGGTACTTCAAACATAAAATATGCCCCCCTTGTTAACCCAGAAAAAGGTGCTTCTTCCGCCTCTCCGTATTAAGCTTGGACTAATGAAAAACTTTATCAAAGCCATAGACAAAGAAGGTAATGGTTTCAAGTACCTAAAAGAAATATTTCCTCAATTAAGTGATGCAAAACTAAAAGAAGCCATATTTATTTGACCTCAAATAAGGAAGCTTCTAGATATTACTGTTTTCAAGAAAAATTAAATGAAAAGGAATTGACAGCTTGAAAGTATTTTGTAAGGGTAGGTGAAAGGAAATCTAAAGAACAAGAAAGATAAAAACTATAAAAACCTCATAGATGAACCCTTGAAAGCCTATGAAATACTAGGGTGTGCATGTCAACTTCTTAGAAAAGCAAAAGTTCATTTTTACCAGTCCATGTAATACTGCGTGCACCATATTTAATAGATCTTAATACTAAGAGAATTATTCCTCCAACTAGAGTTTTCCAATAAGACTGTCAGAAGTTTGAAATGTAATAGCGGCAACACTATTTGAAATGTAAATTTCACTCATAGACTGATCAATTCAGGGTGTTGTGTCAACGCTCCATAGAAAGATATACGATAGACGAAATGGGCTCTAGAGCAGTTTGAACGCGCGGAAAAAATATTTGTTCCGACGAAGCTCACTTCTGGCTTACAGAGTTTGTAAACAACATAACTGCAAGGCCAATGAAAATCATCAGGTGATTCAGGAGTTCATCATCCTCAGAAAGTCACTGTTTGGTGCGATTTTTGGCCTTCAGTCCATGATAGATATTTCTTTGAAGACGATGATGGAAATCGGGTTACTCTTAATGGCGAACGCTATAAAAATATGTTAATAGAATATGTTATTTTGGATAATAAACAATGTGTTTTTTCAACAAGACGGTGCGAATTGTCACATATCTCGATCTTGAATAAAGCTTGCATGTAAGCTTGAATGTACTCAAGCTTACTGACATTCTAAACATCTCGAAAGGCCATGTCCGTTACATTTTACAACAATCCATTTATGGCAAGAGAAGTTTCCTGGGCGCATAAAAGTATCAATTGATCACAACATTCATGTGATTTCGCGCCCTTTGATTATTTTTTGTGGGGGTATAATAATTCTCTGGTTTACAGAAATAAACCCCAAAACAATTATTGACATTTCAGGCCACCATTTAAAATATACTACGCGATGTATGTGAAAGACTCGAACTAATCGAAAATTGGGTCTCCGGATAAATTCTATCAGACGAAGCCGAGGATTACATGTTCTTCAAGATAAACTTAAAATTAATCTATCAATTAAATTAATTTTAAAGTTCCAATTAGTTATCAATCCAAAACTATTTTTTTATATGATTAGATTAAGAAATTAAAGATATATATTGAAGCGTATAACAAATTACATATAATTTAAATATTAAATAACCCGATAATGCACAGCACAATAATAAAAAATTAATATTACTGATAATTGTATAAATGATGTTTAGGTTATCTAGAAAATTATAATTTTCTAATAATCCCAAATTGTATCCAAACAGTTTTATCAATATTAAACTCAATATTTTAAAGCAATAAAAGTATAAAGATGACTTATCATTTTTTAAACTTTCTCATATATTTTTAAAATTCCTATCTTACATAATAAATAATTATAAGACATTTATCATATCATTCGTCACTTATTAATCAGCTATTACAGCCTTTAATCTACTTTTTAGGTCATGTGGCTTTTATTCACTTTTATTTTTAATTTGTGAATGTTTCAAAATTCGACATAAATGTGGTCGAATTTGAAGATTAACGATATCAAAAAATGTAAACAATGTTAATTTATTGATAATTTATCATATTAGATGTCGTTATAATTATTTTAATAAAATAGGTAGAGTGTTCAATCAAAATTAAGATCGAATTTAAGTTAATTTATAAGAGATATCTGAAGGACGTGCTTGATATATTTCTGAGAGTAGAAGCATTACAACGGAAAGTCCTTTTTAGAAATCTCATACGCACATGTTTGGTGATTTTTTCAAGTGTCTTACTTGTTTAAGAAAAGGATTATGTATGAATGCAGAGCCAGGTATTCTTATAGATGTAGAAATGATGCTCCCTTTTCAAAAACTATTTTAGTTTTCCTTCATTTCGCGTACATACTAGTTTTACTTTGCGTTTTAATCTTTAGTTTAGCAACACTTCAACTATAATTCTTCATGCCAATATTTGTCACCAACTAACTTCATATCTTCCAAAATATTAGCTCAATTGAGTTCTCTTAGGGATGTCTGTCGTCAACGTGCAATTTTTATCAAAAAGCTCAACAGCTACTTTTTTTGGTATTATCTCTTCACTCTTAATTATGTCTTTCTTTGGTACCGATTTTTTTCTAGGGCCTAATCTTCCTTTTCACCCTTATTCTGTACTTCCTCTATTCTCGGACACACCTATTTATCAGAGTATTTTGTCGTTCTGGGTAATATTTTGTCTTCTTTTTTGATTTAATATATTATAGATTATAGTTTTTTATTATGTATATTTTCATATAAATGTTTTGACAACAAATAATATTACATGAATAAAATACGAAACATGCCAGACTTCAAGACTTGTCAAATTTGTCAAAAGAAGACCCGAAGAAGAATAAAGCGATTTAAATGATAAATTATAACTACAAAAATGATAGGATAATTGATACAAGACGGCCTTTAAGAAGTTTTACTCACTAATAACTACAAAAAAGTAATTCTCTATAATTTAATTTTCTCTTCCATTAACTCTGAAAACGGTTTCGAGACAAAACAAGTATGACCAAATAACTATATTTGTCAGGTACGTGGGTTGCTGTTTATGTATCCGGAATTGGCAACAATGGTCTCGCAACACCAATTGGCAACAATGGTCTACACAACCATTTGTTTGTCAGAAGTCTTTCAAGAAATAAGAAGAAACAACCTGTGACGGTTCTTCACCACAACAACGCGGCTCTCATTTGACCGGTCAAAACATCGAATTAATGGGTCATCCGCCGTACAGTCCTGATTTGGCACCGTCCGTGAAGAATAAACTACGTGGTCAACGATTTCGATGCCAGAAAAAGGGGTTGATGCGTTCAAAATTCATGTATTTTAGATACCCCAATCGGAATAGAAACGGTGGTATGAAAATTGGTTCAAACGTTGGCAAAAATGTATCGATCATCGCTGAGAATATTTTGAAAAACAATAAAAACCATTTTCAATGATAAATTTTTGTTTTTATTTATTATCCCGTATATATAAATAGCAACCCTCGTATGATTGGTTAGATGGCGTGCTGTTAGTTGCTTGTTTAGTTTGTTAATTGTTTTAGTTAGTCGCTTGTTTAGTTGTGGTTAGTCAGATGCGTACGTTTAGTTGCTTGTTTGCGGCAATCGGGCTAAGAGTATTTTCTGAAAAATGGATAGAATTAAAATTCTTGTTGTTATAAAGTACTTGATTGCCTTGAAATTTTAACGTGGTCGTACGTCCATTGAAGATGATGAATGTTCGAGGCGCCCAAAAACAGCAACGACCAACAAAATCGTCCAATCTAAAATATCGTACTAGATGATCTCCGACTGCATGATCAGACTAGATTAGATGATCAAACGATCACCTGAATGTACTTAAGCTTACTGACATTGTAAACATCTCGAAAGACCATGTCCGGTACATTTTACAGGATATTTTTTGCATGAAGAAGTATTCGGCTCGATGGGTGCCGCGTTTGTTAACTGTCGACCAAAGAATGCAATGAAGAGAGTTCACATTGATTAAACGCGATTATGCTGAGTTTCTTTGACGTTTCATAACAGTAGATGAAACATAGATTCACCATTACACGCCAGATACATAGTAGCAGTCCAGTGGGAGCAGGTGAAAGAACGCCAAAAAAAGCGAAAGTGGTTCCATCTACAGGAAACGTCATTGCTGTGGTTTTGTGGGAGTTTCGTGGTGTGAGGCTAATGCGTCGGGTTGTTGCTGCAAAACTCCATGATCTATGCTTCGAAGTATTTCCAAATTCACTGGATTTGGCTCCCAGCGATTACTTTCTCTTCCCAAACCTGAAGAAATGGCTTGCATGACAAAAATACACTTCAAATGACGAGGCTAAAGCTAAGACAACCGCTTATTTTGCAGGGAGAGGGCCAATCGCATTATATTGAGAGTAATGAAAGTCTAAATATATGAAACAAGATGACTACATCGAAAAAAACCATCAAAAACAAACAAACAAACAAAAAAGAAATTAACAATCTTGTTTTCTTTGTCACGTCAAGAACTTTTTACAGCCCTCGTATGGTATTAAAGTATTTGTTTTGTTAATTCCAATCCTAGAATATGGTTGTTATAGGAATTAAACAATATTATTTAAAACAACAGATATATTTCTATTAGAATAATTCTGAAAACCACCTTTGGACGCAGATGTACTGACTACTTAAAACGAAATGAAATAATCGCTTAATTAAAGTAATATTCGTTTTTAAAAAGCGATATTTGTTTCAGCAAACAAACACAATAATAGTATCACTTAAACGTATCATTCATAAACTATGTCGAAATATATTGAATATATTTACTTACATGGAAATTTTATCAATATATTACTTAAACTTGTAATTGAAAACAAATCGGAAATAACCTTGACAAAATCGTACATTTCAATTACTATTAGAAAATAAAATGCTTTTTAACTTTTTAAACCGTCTTTGATATATATATATATATATATATATATATATATATATATATATATATATATATATATATATATATATATATATATATATATATATATATATATAGTCTGTATATATATATATATATATATATATATATATATATATATATATATATATATATATATATATATATATAGTCTGTAAAACTAGAGTCTGCATTAGAACAACGTTTGCAAATTGTCAAAATTTATTATCAAAATCACTGTTCTGTGTTCACGCTGGTCGATGTTAAGACAAAAAATTGTGTGTGTGTGAAGAAAATACCGCTGGTGTTGCTGGCAATATTGATGAAGATCGAAATTTAGCAATTCGTCGCCGTTCGCAGGAAGTTGGACTTTGTTATACGACTACATGGATTATTAAATTCTAAGTTTGAATGGTATTGATCTGGAGATGTGTTTGGAACAGGACGGCTCCACATGTCATACAGCTACCGCAACAATCGATTTATCGAGGGAACGATTCGGTGAGAAAATTATTTCGAGGAACGACGAGAACGTCATGTGATTTAACGCCTTTAGATTATTTTCTTTAAGGTAATAGTTATATTTAGTCTATACCGATAAACCAGCAACTATTGACGCCTTAGAAGCCAACATAACTCAAATAATTGCGGGCATAAGACCCCAAATATTTGAAAAAGTGGTCGGAAACTGGTCTGACAGAATGCGCTTTGTCAGAAGTAGCCGTGGCAGACATTTGTCCGAAATTGTTTTCAAACATTAATGGCATTGAATATTACTTCACATAAAATAAATAGTTTCAAAGCATCTAATCACCCAATCTGTATATTGAATTTAAATTATTATTGTAAATAAAGGCTAAAGGTAAAAATACCATAATGGCCTTGACAAGTTCATAAATATGAGAGATACAGATAACATTTATGAGAATTAAGGGAAACATTTCAGCTAATAAAAAAGAAATGAAATATATTTTCTAACTCGCAAAGGCATAAAAAATGCTTCTTTTAACAACTAATTTTACCTGAAAACATATATGTTAAAACTCATGTTTAATGCGAAACATCGCTATAATTATTGTAACTCATTGCTAATTTTACCCTAAAGGCATGTTCTAATTATATTTTCGTTCAAACAAGTTTTGCAGCATGAAAATGTACCTAATGTAAATGCACTCTCGTATTATCTCTCTTCCTGTGTCGTCATAAAATAATATTAAACAGGATACTGTTGTTAATATTTGTACTAAACGGTTTTTAAACTATGCCATATATTAATAGCCTTTATATAGTTAACATATTTAAGGAGAGCATCGAATTAAAATAATAAAAATTTTCTTTTCAACAAAACATCAAGCTGACCATAGTATTTAACAACAATAGACAGAAGCTAACACAGGTCGATAAAAAAACACATACACACATAAAACATTTAAATTTTATTTACGGCTGTATACAAATAGTAATAGCTAAATGAGAAACCTTGACCTAAACCGTTCAAATTATTTTATCAAAATCACTTAAACATATATAATATTTACATCATAAACAATTTAAAAAAATACATCCAAAAAATTATTCTTTTGCCAATAAACGTGTATTTAACAAAACATGTTTTAATGAACATTAAGATCAAACACAGACGACTTCGAGTTAAATAGGGCAATTTTAAAAATAGCTCGACTTAAACAAGCTTGTGTTCGACCCTTCATCAACCTCACATTTTTTCAGGTATTTTAGACATGGTAATATATAATTTAGTTAAAAATGTCCAGGTAAGAAAATCTTCCGCTTTCACAGTAATACCGAACTTTAAAAACAGCTGATCGATTCTTTCTTCAAACTATGGTATTTTAAATTTACCTGTATATTGACTCTGTTGGGGTAAAAGTTTTTCTTTAATTCGTTGATCATCTTTTGGATCGGTGTAATTGCTAAAATGGGATTCATCTTGCGTATCGTTGAAACTATTATAATTGTTTGCATCTTCCGCTCTTGAAACTTTAAAACGTTCAGGCATTGTAAACAAAACTTAGTTTCCGCACTTTAGTTTCTCACAAACTTCTAGAAAACTATTGCAAAAGTTTTAAAAAATAAAAATAAACACTTTTCGGTTCATAGAACTATAAGCCCGGGCTTTTTCAATTTGAAAATTTAAAAAATGCAGAAGTATAGCAAAGGTACCAACTTTTACGATATTTATAACCCAATAACCGGCTTGAAAACAGTTTACTGTATAGAACAAGCTGTTTTAACTGATGGAGAACCATACGGAGTTATTAATAAGATAGGCTATTTACAGTAAGGACATCTATTACTTGATTCACCAATCTCAGATATAGATGTTTCTAACAGCGCCCACTACTGTCAGTTGCATCAACTATAACATAATTCAATTAAGGAAAACTTACCAAAGAAATTTAAGATTTGAGGATACGTCGTTCTGCGGCTCATTCCAACTTTGTAAGAACACGAATCACAACAAACTATTCAAAAGAACTATAACAAAATGACCATTCGGAAATGTTTATCTTTCATATAAATAAATTTGTATTGGGTATTATGATAGCTAAATAGATGTACAAACAAGTAAATTGATATCATTGAACTATATCTCTTCTTGAAAATAGATGATAAATTTTAGAATGCTACAGCAATAAAACAATATGAGATGCATTGCATTTTATGGAACTAATTTTATGGAACTCGTATCTTTTGTTCACATTTTGTCTATTGTTTGATATTTTTCAACGGCTCATCACATTCACCATATTGTGAAGGATCGATATATCTACACATATGTCCAAAAGTTTGGAATATTTACAAATAGAATATCTAGGCCTATAATACTCTAAACATTGTGATGGATGTTAATTTTAGGAATTTTTAAAATAAAAATAACAAAAGCAGTGTTTTGCTGATAACACAGGTTTTTCGATGTTTGCCCATTACTTTGATACTGGTATTTACACATTATTTCAGTTCTTTTTCAATGTTCAACCAATTCGTTTAAAAATGCCTAGAAACAATATTTTTTGATGCAGCATTTTGGAAAACACCTACAATTTCTGTTAAAATGAGTTAACAGATCAAGAGTAATTGCTTTGTTACAACAGGGCTTTAATCAAAGTGATATCGCGGAAATTGTATGTGTTTTTCAAAATGCTGTATCAAAAATTCATAAAAAATTCCAAGAGACAAATGACGTAGAGGATCGCCCCAGAATTAGTAGAAGAAAACGATGTACAACAGCTGTACAAGACCGGCGGATATCAATAATAGCTTGACGAAATCGTCTAGGATCCACATCAAGGGCGCTTCTTAGGCTTGATGGAGTAAATGTCTCACGAAAAACTATAACACTCACACTGAAAGCGGTAAATTTGCCTCGCAGAAGATTTTTACGTGTTTCCAAACTAACCTTTCAACAAAAAAAAATGTAAGATTACTATGGGCTCGAGAAATGGTGGATCATACTCCTAACTGGAATAACGTTAACATTCTCCGATGAGACAAGAATTTGCTTGATTTCTGATTCACGAAGAACATTAGTTTGGAGAGCCCCCAGGTCGACAAGCCCGACTAGAAACAGCTCAACCACATATCCCATTTGAAGGTGGGGGCGTGATGTATTGGGGTGATATTATAAGGGGTACACAGACACCTCACTGGTGCTGTGTCCATCGAAGTCGTTTTGAATTCTGTGGTGCGTCTGTTCCGAGGCGTAATGGGGGATGGATTTGTTTTTATGGATGACAACGCACATCCTCATCAAACAGCAGCAGTACAAAATTTTCTTGAGAAGGAGGGAATTACCAAGTTAGGGTGGCAAGCAAATTTCCATGACATGAATGTCATTGAACATGGTTGGGACATTCTGAAAACACGTATCAAGAAACGAAGCAATCCTCCTCTGACACTGCAAGAACTAAAAGATGCTGCTAGTAAAGAATATGAGAGAATTCCACAAGCCCAAATTGGTAATTTAATCCACGGCATGACAAATCGCCTACATGCATGCATACAGACCCATGGAGGAAATACTGCCTATTCGTTTTATTGAAAGTTGTTCTTTTTATTTTTAAATTCCTTTTGAAAGGTACATTGTAAATTTTTTGACTCCAAAATAATAAATCAATTTTACACACATTGGTCATTTGGTGTCGAGTTTTATTTGCTACCATTAATATAATAAAATGATGAATACGTAAACGGGTAAAACAAAAACTTAATATCAATAAAAAAGAAAATGTTGGAATATTTCAAATTTTTCGACATATCTGTACTTGAGGTATCAACAATTAGGTTATGTTAATTAATGAATGGAATACAACTTCCTTAGGAATCATATGTTAACTAAAATCCCTTTCTTCTAAAAAAAACCTATGCAAATTATAAAACACTTTCACACTAACATAATTCTGATCCCATTCCAAAAGGCTTTTGTACCCTTTAAAAGTCTAATACCAGAATTTAAATATTCCGAAAAGCATGCTGTTGAGAGAATTAAAATACAAAAGGGTGAAAAAGAGTATTACAACAGCAAAAATTAAGATAGAAGATTGTTAAGATAGATGATTGTGTGAAACAAAGTGCAAATTAAATAAAATATAATTCAAGGATGTTGTTCAAGCAGCATAATCAGTACCATTGCAAAAACAAGCAAACTTCTGACACATCGGAAAAACAACAATCAATTGGAATGGTAACGAGCATCTGGAACTCAACAAAAGATGAGTGAACAATCACCAGGTGAACAACAAATAGACAATACCACCGCAGGCTACATAACATGAATTCATTACTGATTCATGGACATTAAACATGGTAAACCCAAAGAGATTTACCACAAAAAACCGAATCACACTTTTTAATTTCTCGGCGCGCGTTTCGCTAATCAAATTATCATTATGATATAATTAGAACTAGTTTAAGAATAAAGATACTTTCAATTATCCTCATCGGGAGGCAAACTTAGCGAAACGCCCACCGAGGAACGAAAAATAAGTAATTTGGTGTATTGTATTATATCCCTTTGACTATAGTATTTCACACTAAAGATTCCAATGTAAAAATTAACAAAACATGGCCTTTGAAAAACAGACTTTCGAAAACAACTGTCCCCACAAAAATACGTAGAAAAAAAAAGCAATGGTCTTGAAATACTGAAAAGTACAAAAAGCTGGAGAAAACTATCACTGATGGTCAAACAATGGCATAACGAAAGATTAAGTAAAATGAAACAGCGTTTGATAGAGACCCTAACATTTGTCACGGTGTAAAAGAAATAAGTATATCAATGATCCATTTCTTTAAACTTGAATCAACAAAATTCTCACAAATTTATAATCCGACTAGATACTTCCTGAAAAGTGATAAGATTGGAACTTTAAAAGGAGTTGAAAATGATAAGCAATAAAACGCATGAATAGACTTTATTTTGAGAAAATTTACACGTTAATAAAAGGACAACAAAAATATTGCTCATTAAGAAAACAACCCTACTACCACAACACATTTAAAAAGTAAAACATTTATTCTACATAAAATATATAGATACTACAATCATGCATGAGAACTTTCGGCAATTACTATAATTTAATCTATCATTTGTAAAATTGTAAACAGTAATAACAAGTTGAGCATTAAAGATCTAACAAATATAAAACATCCTACAGTTTAAAAATATGACAGAATTTGAAATTGTATGAGATTGCACATATTATAAGACTCAACTCTCTCATATATAATTATTCGATCGAGAAAAAATGTTGATTTAAAAAAAATTGTAACTCAGTATCCGCTTGTCAAATTTCATTATTGCGGTGACAAAAAAAGAAAAAATTGCGTATATGTTCATACTGAACGGTATGAACCTTTTAAACTAGTCTACATCATCTACCTTTAAGAAAAATTATTTGTCTGTAAATACGCTGAAGCAGAATTCAACAATCCCAAACGATGTTTTTGTTTTCTTTGCTCTGCCATCTGCTCCTTTAATTCCATAAGTTGATGGGACAAATTCTTAACCAGGGATTGAGTACTTTCCAGAACATTCTGGAGGCTACGGAGTTCTATTTGTTCACCGTCCCCTTCAACAGCGGCCAAAGACATTGCACGAAGTCTAGGAAACCAATCCAAATTTAAGGCTTTTACTAATGTGTAGACATAACTTTCAGGTCCAGTGAATTCAGTTGGATCTTTTACTCTTATTAAAACTATAAAGTACAAGTAGTGCCACATGTTATGTTCGTTTTTTATATGTTCTTCAAAGCTGACTGTCTTATTATCAAATGCAGATCTATTTAATCCTGAAAAAAAAATCTGTATATATATATATATATATATATATATATATATATATATATATATATATATATATATATATATATATATGCTAGACTATTAGTCCGGAAGTACATCCGATCGTTTGTGTCCCGTTTGTCGGGAACGTGCAGACGTTTCCCCAAGGTCACACTTGACATTCTCAATGCTTATCTGAAGACTGAAAAAAAAGTGTGACCAAGGGTGACCTTGGCGAAACGTCTGCACGTTCCCAACAAACGGGACACAAACGATCGGATGTACTCCCGGACTAATAGTCTAGCGTATTCTTCCATCCGCGAAACACTACGAACTAACATATATATATATATATATATATATATATATATATATATATATATATATATATATATATATATATATATATATATATATATATATATATATATATATATATATATATATATATATATATATATATATATATATATATATATATATATATATATATATATATATATATATATATATATATATATATATATATATATATATATATATATATATATATATATATATATATATATATATATATTATATATATATATAATATATATATATATATATATATATATATATATATATATATATATATATATATATATATATATATATATATTAAGTTTAGTTCTAAATATTTGAATTGCCCTTGAAATAACTGGTTTAATTGGCTGCAAATTGCACCTTAAAATTTACCAAATTTATTTTGTCTTAGTTTCCTTAAAAACCCAGGTTAGAAAACTCAATATTTCTGCAACAAACTATAAACTAAATTTGAATAAAAAATTGCCATGGAATTAAAACTTATTAAACAAATTAATATCACTGGATAAATTTAATAAACTTCGAAAATCTGCACAAAAATAGCTAGTTTAAGTAGCTGCAAATTGCACCTTAAAATTTGTCAGATTTAGTTTTTCTTAAATTCCTTAAAAATCTATATAAGAAAGCTCAATAATTCTGCAACAAAGTATAAAGTAAATTTGAATAAAAAATTACCATGGGATTAAAACTTATTAAACAAATTAATATCACTGGATAAATTTAATAAACTTCGAAAATCTGCACAAAAATAGCTAGTTTAAGTAGCTGCAAATTGCACCTTAAAATTTGTCAGATTTAGTTTTTCTTAAATTCCTTAAAAATCTATGTAAGAAAGCTCAATAATTCTGCAACAAAGTATAAAGTAAATTTGAATCAAAAATTGCCATGGGATTAAAACTTATTAAACAAATTAATATCACTAGATAAATTTAATAAACAAAATATAGTTCAACTTTCGAAAATCTGCAACAAAATAGCTAGATTAATTAGCTGCAAATTGCACCTTAGAATTTGCTGAATTTATTTTTTCTTAGTTTCCTTAAAAACCTATGTTAGAAAGTTCAATAATTCTACAACATTCTATCAAAAATTGCCATGAAAATAAAATTTATTAAACAAATTAATATCACTGGATAAATTTAATAAACAAAATATAGTTCCTCTTTCGAAAATCTGTAATAAAATAACTAGTTTAATTAGCTGCAAATTGCACCTTAAAATTTGTCAAATTTAATTTTTCTTAGTTTCCTTAAAATCTGTCAGAAAGTTTAATAATTCTGGAAAACTATAAAGTAAATTTGCATTAAGGCAAAAATTGCCTTAAAATTAAAACTTATTAAACAAATTAATATCACTGGATAAATTTAATAAACAAAATATAGTTCAATTTTCGAAAATCTGTAACAAAATGATCTACTTACCACAAATAAAACAGGTATTCTTCAAAATAAGTTCCTTCTGCTGTTTTTCAGATCTAAGATCGGCAAATGTATCAATGATTACACCAAAAATAAGATTAAGTACTATAATTATCACAACGAAGAAGAACAAAAGATCATAAACTACCCTTGGTACAAACAGAGATTCCTAAAAAAAATAATTAAACTAGCAATGTGGAAAATAACTTAATTCAATATGCAGGTACCTCGCTACTGGGTTCTCTTAAAATATCTCCTATTCCGCCACCATTTCTTAAACCCTGATTTAAAGTAGTGACAATACACATTCTTAATGAATCACAGGCCCTTTCTTTCTTTTCTTCACCTGGATCAATGAGTTCACAATATTCATGAGAAGAATCTTCTTTAAAGTTTTTCCCAGTAAGATGGGATAATGTTTCACACGTTTCATCTATTCATAAGTCAGGAAATGAATACAAATATAATAACAAAATTATAACGGTAAACGTACCATCTTTCTTTTTAACACTAACTATAAAATCGTCTCTGAAGAACATAAAACCAATAATAGAGAACATATAAACCAAAATCAATGCTAAAACTGCTGTTAAAATTATAGATCTTCCATTTCTGGTAACAGATCTTATTACGTTTAATAATGTTTCCTCTCGATAGACAACGTCAAACAACTGAAATCGTATAAAATTCAAATATGAACCTTATCACGAAAAAAAGCCCTTTTGCTCACCAAAACTGAATAAAAGAAGGGATGCATCATTAATCCAAGCATACAAAATACCAAATAAGTAAGATGATAAACTAACTCAGCATCAGTCAATATTTGTTGATATGTTTTAATTAATGTCCCGTGATTACCCATAATGCTGACCAAGTGTATGCATTTCAAAATGATGGTTACAGAACCCAATAACCATAATGTGGGTTCAGGTCCTAATGAATATATGAGTCTAAGAATTGTTGAGGCAACCAAAGTTCTTATTCCAGTTTCTCTCGGTAATGTTATAACTATTGCGGATGATACTAACATAGCGAACCAAATCAAAATGGATATAGTCGAACTGATTTCTAAAAGAAAATATTACATTCCAGTTATCTGATTCACTCACTCTTTATAAAATTCTCTACTTACTTGGTAAAGTGTCTTCAAAAGGATAAAAACAAGCTACTATAAGATTAATGAGAACAGCGCAATTGAAAAGAATATTGCTCCATAAAGACATATAACTGCTCACCCAAAACAGCACAGGCTGAGCTAAAACATAAAATATTCTGTTATAAAATTGTACGAGGTGTGTAAATAAAGTAATGAGACTGATGGCGTAGTGTTCCATCCCGCAACAGTGTTGGCTTGCCCTTTTGGAGGGGAAGCAGGCCAACATATGAGATGTCTTCAGTACGAATTTGAACTCTCAGAGTCATTTGGTGTTCAGTAGAGATTATCTTCGTTAACCGGATTTTTCTAGTGCGTTCTGAAAATGAGTAACAACAATTTCGGGCAAGAGTGTGCTATCAAGTTTTGTTTCAGGCTTTTGTTCTGATGGAAACAGTGTTTTGTCAAGGCCCCGGTTTTCAGGTGGTTTAAGGTATTCTCAGAGAGACGAAACTTGGTTGAAGATGAACCTCGCAGAGGAAGTCCACTGCAATAAGTTGCGGGTTGTAATCCGGTAGCTTCTGCGTTCTGATCGTCGGTTGACGGTTAGAATGATCGGGGAAGAAGGTTGAATTTGGCTAACACAATCGTTCACCGTTTAGCCAATGAATTGGGGATGAAGACAATCTGCGCGAAAATGTTTCCGAAGAAACGTTTCGCAGGATTAAAAGGACAGCAGGAAAAAAGGCCATTCGTGTGAGACTGGACATCAAGAACACCTGGATGCTGCATCACGATGCGCCTTGCCACCCAGCGATTTCAATTAAGACGTTTTTTAGCAAATAAAAGCATCAATGCTGCTCCGCAGCCCCCTTATTCGCCAAACTTGAGTCCTTGCGACTTTTTCCTTTTCCGAAAATGGAAAAGGACACCATTTTTGGACATTAGAGAACATTGGAAAGGCCGTAACCAACCAGCTAAACGCGATTCAAACATCTGAATTATAGTACTGCTATGAAGAGTGGACAGACCGTCTCCAGCGCTCAGGGCAACCACTTCGAAGAAGATAATGTAGAATTATAATTTCAATTGAATACAAAACTTATAAAAAATCAGTCTCATTGCTTTATTTACACATCTCGTAGTTCGCCATAAATCCTTACCTCTAAGTTTTTTCTGCCAATTCATTTCATTGAACATATCATCTGTTCTTTCAAAGAAATCTGCCACTTTAGACCCTTGATCATCCCTTTCAGCAGTATTAAGAACTTTAATTTTCGTATCATTAGTGATATATTCACATATTTCAGGTATAGGAAAAACTATTTGCTCTAGTGTGCGGTCATGTCGAACTATTTCTATTTGTGCGGTGTGAGTATTATAATATTCTAATGCTTTTTGAACTTTCGAATCCAATGAATCCGAGGGTATTAAAAGATTCGCCAACTCTTTATGATGTTGAGCGAGTTGATGGCAAAGAATATAAATATTATGTCCTACTTCTTTTGGAGATACCACGTCTTCAACACTAGCATCGTCAACATCATCATCATCCTCTGTTGCTTCTTGATGAAAAGCTTTACAAGCAACTTCAACTAACTGTTTAGGATTCATATTTGATAATATTCTTTCTGCATTTTCACTGTCCCCTCTGCTTTCCATAATGGCAAGCAATAACTTAGAGGCATTATTTTTTAGTTCTAATACTAAATCCATTCGAGATTTACCCAGTGGGTTTATGTCATTCAAAATCAAAGCTGTAATTATATCAAGACCACTAGATTCGTGAGTAGCAATACAATTTTGGTTCTCGTGGCAAGGTCCTTGGCAATACTCAGTTAACGTCTCCAAAGTTTGATTTATTAACGCTACATTATTTTCATTTATATACAAGCCTAAAAGGCCTAATCCTCCAGTGGTAGAACCACAAATACAATCTAGGAACATTAAAGTTTCGGACACCAAATTATAATTGGTTTTATTGTTCTGATTACGTAATAGATTTTGTAATTTGGGGTTGTGATTTTCGCATAACAGTTGTAAAAACCTCAATATAGGCTGCATTATTAACACTTTATTTGATAAACTGTTTTGTTCATCTCTTTCACGATGTTTTTCCAATTTCTCGGCTAGAAGATCTTCAAATGCGCTTGCAGCACTCGATGAAATAACCGAATCATCTCCAGCCGCCATATTTCTAATGTGAGCATAAGCTTGTGAAGTTGATTCTGCAGCTCTACTAAGTTCCTCCCGTAGCTCCTCGCTTATAAGAATTCCATTGGTTTTTCCTTGTTTTTTTGACATTTTATCAGCCTCCTTGCCATCCTGTTTGTCTTCGTGAGCTTTCGCCGCCATATCCGATGTATTTACGCTAACGGTTGATTTAATTTCTGCTTCTGAATCTCGCATTTTATCATAAAAGACCTAAAGTGATATTAAAAAAAAACATATTTGTAATTTAACAATATGGTCTAAGATAAATTGAATTGTTAACCTTAAAATATTCAAAGCCTAATTGTTATTTTAGCAAATATCAGATATCAATTGAGTATAAATTTACCAAAGAAAACAAAATATCAAGATTTTTTTCCAATATATATTTTTATTAAACAAAAGACACTCTATAGAAAATAAGAGACTTGCAAGTTTTTTCGATAGAAAGTTCATTTTTTAGCAACTCTGCAACACCAACTATTTTTTAAATTATCTTCAAAAATCCGCCCACTGTTATGAAACTTGGTTTCTCTAAACCTCGACAGGGCCTGCATTGTATCAGGTTGTCCGAAAAGTTCGTAGGGATTTTTCATTAGGGCTTGTTAGAGTTTTAGGTTAGGGTTACGGTTACATTATTTCATTAGAACTCTTCTATGGCTTGTAAACAAAAATCTGTATTGGATTTGCAATGTTGGATTAGTAATTAAAGTATTATTAGGTTTATGTTCAGATTTGCTTTGATTTGTCTTCATTTAGTCAAGTTGATTCAACTTGAAAACTTCGGTCGAAAACTTATATTTACTTGACATTGTTTTTTTTTTAATTTTAAACAGAGCAAGAACGCTGCCTTAACAAAAAACAAGAATTGAGCCCTTTACGGAGAGGATTCTGTTGGGGAGACCACAGTTCAAAAGTGGCGGAAGACGGTACAAAGCAAGCCCGGCATCGCTCCTCCAAGTACTGCTTTCAAGAATAAAAAGGCCATAATAACAGACACTATTGTCACCTTGCGGCCTGATAACAGAGAAAAGGCTCCCACAGAGCTTAATCCTTTTGATATCTGAAATATCTAGGATGTCAAGTCAATGTTCCGCCTAAGAGGGAGAACGAATGCCTTTAGGCTAAACCCAAGCATTAGTATACACAAGGGAAAGGTACAGAATCAACATTCAACATTCTGTAACATACAACAGGCACCAGAAGAACCTACAAATATTTAGGAATACCCCAAATGCAAAAACGTGATCATAACCAGTTAAATGATTGGGGATTGTTGCAACATGCAACTAAAAAAATCATGGGGGTTGTCAGGGTCATCAGTGTAAGTACGGCGAAAGATGCCCTTCATCCGAAGAAAATCATGCTTTTCATTTGGTGGGATTGGAAAGAACCCATATATTTTGAGCTTCTTCAATACGACCAAATTATCAACAGTAACATCTACTGTACACAATTTGATCGGCTGAAGGCAGCAAATGAAGAACAGGAAAAAACGTAGTGTATACATACACGTTTCAATCGGGACTCAGTAAAAAATGTTGAGCCTCAATTAGGATATTTTGTCCCATCCACATTATTCAGCAGACATCGCTCTCTCGGACTACCATCTATTCCGTTCCCACCAAAGCTGTTTAAATGGGAATATTTTAAAATGGAAGAAGTGAAAATAAATATGCTAATTTTTGGCAAAAAAGTCTTTATAGCCTACCACTAGGTTGGCGGTATTATTTACCACTAAATTGAAAATAATAATAAATAAATAATAAATAATAAAAAGATTTAGAAAATCCCAAACGAACTTACCGCACAACCAATCATATACGACATATCGTATATTTTTTATGTTATATCTTTTATTCACAACACATTTTTGCCGCAGTTGGCAATTCTTACACATGAAATGAAAGAGGGATGATGTGTCCTTTTAAATTTACAAACTAAATTAAACTAAATAACAGGTCTTTCAACAAGTTTTATTCTTTGAAAGGTAATGTAGCATATATTTGACAGATTCATATTTTTTTCGTCTTGATCTTTGACAAACTGAATAGTTGCCATATATAGAAATAGCGTCGTACAGCACGATACAATTTTATTATGAAAATTGTCGTTATATATAAAATAATATTTGTCTATGTATACGATCAACATAATCAGTATATATGCAGAAGAAATAAGTAATACAACTTAAGACATTTAAGGCTAAAGAACTTCTTTTTGCAAGACCCTATATACCAAATTACTAACCAAAGATTATAGTATCCAATAAGCAAAAATGTATAGTCGTCCGCGTTACATGTTAATATTCGGGCTTGCTAGAAAAATTCACAATACAACATAAAACACATACATATTCTTATCACTATTATAAAAAATGAATTTATGAATCGGACATTGATAATTGACTGATAAATTTATTATGTTACGGAATAATAAATACCCGTTGATTCATCAATTTAGAATTTGATTAGTGATTCTGGTGATTGTTGGTGATTAGTGGGTTTCAGAAACACAACCTTTAGTAAATCTCTACCAATAATTTTAAAACATTGGGTTAAAAAAGACTTAGGTAAGTGATTTTGTTATTAAAAGTGATTTTAGTTAAAACTTTATATAGGCATAAATATGTATTCTAAAGATAGTAATAAATGGCATATCCATTTATTAGTACTGCTTTAATAATTATTATTTGTTCTTAATATGCGTATGTTAAATAGGTTTAAAATAACAATACAATAAAATGTAAGTACAGCGTCAGAAAAGTACTTTTGGGTTTCTGCCAGAAAACAAAACAAAATTTTTCTTACCATGAAAAATTCAAATATATGAATTCAATAATATGTTGCCATTTATCAATCTTTACAACTGCGATAGTTGCGATTACTTGATAAGAAATTTTGAAAATGAAAAAAGAAATGCAATTATCACAGTACAATGCTAATGTCGGAATTGTATAGTGGATGTCGTATCACACAGTGGATGTAATAATTTCTATATAGTGACTAAAGATGGCGGTAATACATTGTCGCTGCGGAACCCATTACCTTTACGATTCATGAATTGTGGATTTTTCAGTTGCAAAATAGCATTTAATTCGGCCAATTGTTAACAATAAACAGTAGAATTAACCCTTTTATTTGTAAGTAAACCCAAACAATCCATTTTTATCGGTCGTTTTAAAGATGGAATATTTTTAATGGCAATTCCAACAGCAACTATCAAATAATACAGTTTTGACGTTTCTGAACAACATGTATTCGTGCAATTTTTATAGGGAATTGAAACGCGATTTTTTTTCGTCTAAAATATCTGTTTAATCAGGTATTAAACAATATTCCTGATAAGATCTTGACATCTTTTACAAATAACACATCGCGTAATAAGTTCGTAGGATGACATATAGATGGCGCCTCTATTGCAAATCCATATGATTTTTAGGAAGTACTAACTTTCAGATCATACGTGTCAAAATTTCATGACAATCTGAGGTTTAGTTCACAAGTTACAGTGGTTTCAGGGACGCTACTCTTGTAGTTTTGAAAACAATGGAAATATCTGAGTTTCGTGTATAATAAAGCATTGTTTTTTAATGGGAAAAAATACCGTTCAAGCAATGCAATGGCTTGACAAGTGTTATTCGGACTATGCTCCATCGAGACAAATGGTAGAGTGGTTTGCTGATTTTAAACATGGCCGTAGGAATACCAATAACGCTGAACGCTCTGGTCGCCCAAATTTGCCAGTTATTCCAGAAAACAAAAACAGCCCACAAAATAGTTTTGGCCGATCGTAAATTGAAGTTACGTGAGATAGCTGATATTTTAAAGATATCAGAAGGCAGTGTATTCACCATGCTGTTTCAGCGCAATAAAAATAACTTTTTCATGCGGTATGTGACAATGGATGAAACATGAATCCATCACTACACTCCACAGTCAAATCGGCAGTCAGCTGAGTAAGCAGCAATTGGCGAAAGCCGCTCAACGCGACCAAAAACGCAAATGTCAGCTGGTAAGGTTTTGGCATCTATATTTTGGGATGCGCAATGTATTTTATTCATTGATTACCCTAACAAAGGAAGAACCATCAATAGCGAGTATTATACGGCGTTATTGGTAGGTTTGAAGGAAGAAATTCAAAAAAACGCCCCCAAATTGCGCAAAAACGACCCCAAATGAATAAGAAAAAAGTGCTCTTTCATCAGGATAAGGCACCGTGTCACAAGTCGCTCGCAAATAATGGCAAAATTGCATGAATTACAATTTGAATTGCTTCCCCATCCACCGTATTCTCCGCATTTGGCTCCCAGCGACTACTACCTGTTTGCAGACCTAAAAAGAAAGCTCCAGGGAAAGAGATTTGGTTCCAATGAAGAAGTGATTGTCGAAACTGAAACCTATTTTGATGTCAAAGATAAATCGTTCTACAAAAGAGGCATCGAAATATTAGATAAGCGTTGGAATCAATGTGTCCCTTTTGTAGGAGACTATGTAGATGAATAGTTGTTGTTTTATTAGTCATCCTACGAACTTATTGAGTGATGTGTTACTATATAATCTCAGCACAAGTATTCCAATGTTTTTATATTTGACTTCTGGTATTTCCTTCAAGCTAACTCTCTTAAATGACTTGTATGGACCCAAAACAGCTTTCACAAAGCGGTTTCGTTAATCCAGGAAACAAAAAAAGGTCACACGGTACCATAGCTGATGCTAGTATAAATAATATCCTTTATTAAGTGTGACCAGTTGGAAGGAGCTGTTTGTTTTTTTGGCCTTAACTTATCTTTAGCACGATAATCTCTTGACTGTTTTGCCGTTTCTCGATCATAAGCGTAAATCCAGGTCTCATCAACAGTACTTATGCATTTCAGAATGTCATAATACAAAGAAAACATCAACAGAATGACCTTTGTAAAGAAAATTCAGTGTTCTGACTAGAACACACAATCTCTTTATTGGTTAACGCGGATCGTCTTCCTGAACGAGGTTCATCTTCAAGTGCTTTTCTATCATCACTGAAGTCCTGCTACCACTTGTAAACATTCTTTCGCATAATTTCATGGCTGTAATACTAATGCAAATTCGTTGCTCACTAAATTTATCAATTTTAAAAAACCAATTACAAAAGCCGGTGTAATTTCTAACTTAACAAGCGAAATGATATGAAACTTCTGTCGGACGTCAAGAACAGTCATACCAACTTAAAAAAACAAATTGTATCGATACATAAACTGCGCGAATTTTTAAAACAAAGTCACTTTACTTTTTGATCAAAGTAAGTGGTATATAAAAATTTACTGTCGGAATTTCAGCAATATCTAATAAAAGGACATTTCTTTGTAATTTCATTTTGTAATAAATGATCTACTTCTCGTCTTCTGTAACCATCCCCTTTAAAAATGAAACAATTTTCTTGTCCTCTGGAAAGCATGTTACAAATCGATATGCGATTCACAAGCTATTTTTTCGGCTAAAACAGGCAAAACCCAAAGACTGAGACGTTTCCTAATGTTTTCAAATGATTTTCCAACAAATTTGAAAGCAGACATAATATTACTTGTTAATTTTTTGATGAATTTCAGTCAATTAAAGAGTTGATTTCAGAACAATTAACTTGAGGTGGATTCCAAGTTCCTTTATTACCATTAAAAAAAAAAAGAAAATATTTGAAAAACACAATTTTCTTCTTCTATTGTATATCATCAATAAGGTTATCAAATTGTCTAAAGCTTAACATGGTTAGCATGTACCAATGAATATATATAAAGAAAAAATACCATAAAAAATAGAATACCTATAGAAAACCACATTGAATATTATTTATTATGTAAAAGTTATACAAATTTGCTCCCGACGTTTTCCTGTAGATAGCGTTAGCGATAAGTAGTCGTCGAAATATCATAACGGCATGCAATACTTTTAAGCATCTTATAAACATAACCCCATAGCACCAGTAGTTAATTTGTGTTTACATCATAAAGTTATTCGCGATTAAAAATGTCAGTTTATGAGTCAAATTCTCGTCATTTCCGGAAGGTGTTAATTTATTTCTTTAATATGAAGAAATCTGCGGCTGAGGCTAACCGAATTCTCTCAGACACTTATGGTGAGACCGTTATGAGTGAAATAACGTGTCGTGAGTGGTTTCAACACTTCAAGAGCGGTGATTTTCACGACGAAGACCAGCATAGCGATGGAAGAGCGAAAGTTTTTGAAGATGCAAAATTAGAGGCATGCTTTATGAAGACTCGTTTCAAAGTCAAGAAGAGTTGGCAAGATCATTACGAGTGACTCAACAAGCAATTTCAAAACGCCTCAAAGACGTGGGAATGACCCAGAAGCAAGGATATTGGGTGCCATACGAATTGAAACCGAGAGATGTTGAACGCCACTTGTTTGCTGTGAACATTTGCTTGTAAGGCAAAAACAGAAGGAATTTCTGCAGAGTATTATGACTGGAGACGAAAAATGGGCTTATTACGATAACCCCTAACGTCGAAAATCATGGGGATTTGCCGGCCATGCTTCCACGCCGACGGCAAAGTCGCACATTCACGGACCCAAGATCATGCTCGGTATTTGGTGGGACCAGCTCGGTGAAGTGTATTATGGGTTGTTAAAACCGTCTGAAACAAACATGATCGTTATCGAACGCAATTAATGCGTTTGAGCTGAGCATTGAAAGACAAACGACGCAATACAGCGGAATACACGGTAAAGTAATTTTGCAGCATGACACTGCTCGGCCCCGTATTGTGAAAGTAGGCAAAACACACTTGGAAACGTTGAAATGCAAACTTCTACCCCACCCGCCGTATTCTCCAGACGTTGCTCCCTCTGACTATCACTTGTTTCGATCGATGGCACACGGCCCGCTGACCAGCACTTCCGGTCTCATGAAGAAGTCAAAAATTGGATCGATTCGTGGATCGCTTCAAAAGATGACCAGTTTTTTCAACCCGGAATTTGAATTCTGCCTGAAAGATGGGGGAAAGTAGTGGCCAACGATGTACAATAAGTTCATCATAAATTTATAACCAATTTTTTACAATAAAGCCTTGAATTTTGAAAAAAAAAACGGCGGAAGCAAAATTGTATACCTTTTAATATTGTAAAGTTACATTCTCTATAAGTAAATACTCAGAATGAAGAATATTTCACTGACACTTACCTTAAAAAACGCTTGACTAAGATCCCCTCCCAATAACTTATTGAACATACTTTTCTGAATAGTAGAATTTCCACCTTCTAATAGTGCAATTCCTAATTCGACTGCTTCTTCAAAAATTGACGGAGAATTCACAGACTTAATAACCAATTCAACCACCAAATCTGAAGCTCCTTCTTTATCTAAATGTGTTTGAACTTCATGTAAAGTTTGTCCAGCTCTACTGATTATTTTTGCTAAAAACATGGAGCCTAGATAATGTAGCTTTATTTAATACATTTGTTTACCCCCTGGTCCATGTGTTACAGCTCCTGGATAATTGGGAATGGCAATATTCTCATGAATCTGAATAAAGTTCTTTCCAAAATATCTTGTTAACAAACTGCACCGCAATACTTCACCCTACAAAAGTTGATATTTTCTATATTCAAATCACAAGCACTTTGAAAACCAAACGGTAGCAAACGAAAAAATATCAAATAGGGCAAAATACAAAAATGTAAAAGAACAAATAGTAGTAATATCACATGGATGGGTGCACACTGAAAAAGAAACATAAATAATACTATACCATCTCGCTTTTTGAGTGATTTTCATTCTAAGCAGCATTTGAAAAAAGAAGTAAAATTAATACATTAATTATTATTAAGTAAAATTAGAATATTAGTCGATTAAAATATATTTAACCTTATCTCCATAATCTGGATCTACTGCCATCATTTTTCTCAGTGTTCTTAAAACCTTCACGCACAATTTCTCTTCTTTTTCTTCTAGCAACTTTTCGGTGTGTTTAATTAACCTGGAAGTATTGACTGTTTGTAATGTCTTATCAACTCATACTAAAAATACCTTCTAATAAAGCCGCCACTTTCGCATCTCTTCTTCGATTCTGTTCCATCAGGGAATAACAATTCCGGGCGATATAAAACGTCAACCAAAAGTGATAATTCAGATTGAACCAACGGTTTCAGCTGATCTTCCAATAGAGAAACTATGTCTTGCAATCCTTCAATGATACTCCTATCTAACCTCATCAACTACACAAAAAAACATGGACAATATTTAAAAATGTAACTGAACATGTTTCAATTCATTATATACCGTTGATTGTGATCTTTCGATTTTTGGTATTTTCGAGGCATTGAGCCATTTACTAGTCTGTCTTGTTAAAATGCTAACTTTATTGAACATATGAGTTACTTGACTCTCTAAATCCAAAGGTATAGCAATACCTCTATTCTTTGCTAAAAAATTAGTATATATTTAAGCATAGGAATAAAATTGTTTCAAAATCGATTTTAAAAGTTGCACTAACCAACTTCTGATAGCGTACGAATGCAGTTTTCAACATTAAAGCGTTGAGATGCCGATAACCAATGACACTGCGACACTCTGAATGCCAACTGCAATAGCTGTACAAAAATCGGTTGCCTAGTCTGTAAAATAATGAAACGGTAAAGAAACTGTAATGAGACATGATTCTCCCAAAAACCATGAACTGCCTATGAACATACACATTGTAAGTAGAAAAGCGCATGCATAATACCTTAATTGATGAAAAATATTGTATTGTAAGTAATAAGTAAATGAAAAGAAAAATACCACACATCAGCAAATATTACAATGTTTGGTTAGACACGACAGTTTTATGTCAATCTTTTACAGAGTAATTCCGAATTCAATAGTACACAATAACACTTGCTTGCACTTCGGTAGCGGCTCGTAGGTTTTTAAAGTGGGAGGGTGTAGAAGAAAATAGTGCTGTTGAAGGTTTTTTTTTTGCTTTTCCCTTCCTCCTTTTTACTGTTCGTACTATTGAAACCCTATATAGGAGGTGAACCAGGAAAATGAGTTAAAGGAAAGAAACTAAACGGAAATAAAATATGGTTGTTCTGAAAAATTATTTAGTTGAATTTTTTTCTAACTCGGTAATATCCATTATAGTTTATTCAAGTTAATATACTGCACCTATACGTTCAAAAATAGCTTTATAATTGTTTACCGAAAATAAAAAGGAAAAAATACAACCGAATTTTCGTTTTTACTTTACTTATTATTCCGATGTCAATTAACAAATGGGTTTAAAAATTCCCTTTTCGTTATTATTATAAAACATTATTCAGAATCAGTTTGTGCCGTATTATTCCTACTGAAAAGACGATTTCTTTAAAACAAAGTTTTATTGTGTTTCATTTTAACGCATCCAGTGCTGGATGCGTAAAAATTGTAAAGGTGTAATAAATTTCGAAACCCCCTCAGCTATTCTGATTGTTTAGGATAGGCATATCCCAAATAACAATTGCAGCCCAGTTAAAAAAAATCCAAGCCTAGAGTTCACAAAACTATAAAATATTTCCAAAAACTGGCTCGAACATGACGAACAGGTAGGTAACATCGTGCAACTTGTTCCGAATAGCAATTCAAGCTAATTATACCATAAAGCAAAGGAAACAGGAGGTTGACTGCACCACAAATAAGAGCTAACGTTAGTGAATTAACGAGGAACTCTGTATCTTTAAGGACTGTGAAAAGACGTCTGAGATAAGCTAGTCTAATAGGTAAAGTTGCAGTGTTTAAACCATTGTTGCGGCAACAAAATAAAAAGAAACGTTTTGAATAGGCTATGTGGCACAAAGAGTGCACCACCGAGAAGTGGAAAAATGTTCTGTGGACCGATGAATCCAAATTTCAAATCTTGGGATCCAATCGTCGAATATTTGGTCGTCGTGGACCACATGAAAAAATGCCTCTCCAGTGTCTAGTACCTTTCGCGAAACATGGAGATGGTTCTAAATGGTCGTTTTTTAAGGTGCCCGAACTTCCGATATGGGTCGCTGTCCAACGAACTGTAAGTTTGAGCACAAGTTTGTATCTCAATAGTGTGACAAATCATCCGGAAAGTTTAACTTAAGAGAAACGCTAGCAAATTATCTATTTTTTTTTAATCAAAATCAGTGTTCTGTGCGCCATACTTATAGAGAAATTCGTGAATTTGAACTTCGTGATGTAATCACCAAATTATCGACAAATTTCGAACGCATTTCACGCTGCTCGATATTAAAACGAAAACAAGACAAAAACTGTGCGTTCCAAAGAAAATATCGCCGCTGTTGCTGGCAGTGTTGATGAAGATCCAAATGTATCAATTCGTTCACAGGAAGTTGGACTTTGTTATTCGACTACGTGGATTGTTCAATTCCGAAATTGAATGGTATTGATCTGGAGGAGATTCCAACAGGCTCCACATGTCATATAGCCAACGCAACAATCGATTTATTGAGGGAACTATTCGGTGACAAAATTATTTCAAGAAAGTACCTGTTAATTGGCCACCAAAGTCATGTGATTCAATGTCTTTAGATTATTTTTCTTTGGGGTTATATTAAATTTTTGGTTTATACTGATAAACCAGCAACCAATATTGACTCCTTGGAAGCCAATCTAAGTCGGACAATTGCGGAAATAAGACCCCAATTGCATGAAAAAATAGTTGGAAATTGGATTGATAGAATGCACTTTGTCAGAAGTAGCCACGGCGACATTAATGCCATTGAATGTTATTTCACATAAAATAGTTTCAAGGCATCTAATTTGCTTGTTTTATTTAAATTTAAAGTTCGGGCGCACTATATAAAGAGTCTACCAATAAGAATGACTTCAAAATTAAATAAAACGCACATTTTTTGCTCAAAATCGGTTCCGATTGCTTTATTTAAGAGATTCAGACATACAATTTATGATTTCAATAAGATTTCAGCCAAATGGCCACCACGGCTCTTTTTGCAGACACGGATCCGCTCGCGCCAATTTTCGATGGCCCTGGTGTACATTTCGGGCTGTATGGCGACTATGGCTTAACAAATGTTAGTTTTCAAGGCGCCAATAGTGGCGGGTTTATTGCTATAAACCTGTGTTTTCAAATGTCCCCAGAGAAAATAATCTAAAAAATCGCATGATCTCGGCGGCCAAGCCATGGGACCATTTCGTAAAATTAACAAGTTGCCGAAATTGGCTCGTAATAAGCCCATGTTTACTCGGGAAATATGCGGTGCTACGCCATCCTGTTGAAAATAAAGGTCATCTGCGTCGATTCCATCAAATTCCGGGAAAAAAAATATTCCAGCATTGCCTTGTAGTGCTCGGTATAAATGGTAACGGTAGCTCCTCCCTCATTTTTAAAGAAATAAGGACCGATGACTCCTCCATGCCAAAATCCACACCAAACTGTGATCTTTTGCAGGTGCAAAGGACTCTCATGTATCACGTGTGGATTAGGTTCGCACCAATACCGACAATTTTGTTTATTGACGAAGCCATTGAGCCAGAAATGAGCTTCATCGGAGAAGACGATTTTGCGATGAAATTCGTTCTCGGCTTCCATCATTTCGAGGGCCCAATCGGCAAATTCACGACGAATACGATGATCAGTTGGCTTTAACGCTTGTGCAAATCCATCTTGCGAGCAGCGAACAACCGAGACGTGATTTTCGGCTACAGTTGCTTGAACGGCGGCAATATTCTTAACAATTCTGGTTTTTTGTCGTACAGGCGCCACACTATCGTGATGAATAAACTCACTTTCAAATTTTTTAACACAACACAATCAATAGTCTGTTCAGAAGGACCACCACGATGGGTCTGAATTGCTCATTGAGTAGCACGAGGGGACCGTGAATTTGCGTAATAAAACTGGACAATTTCCAAAAGTTCTTCTAAAGCGGTCCCTAGACGTTCAATATTATAGTCAATATATTGAACAATATATTGTGCAATACAATGACTGGAGGATCCACACGTTGCAATATTATTGTCCAATAATTTAGTTTACAACTGACCCTTCTACAGTCAACACCTTAACATGTCGAAAAGTAAAGCTTGTGTGATCACTGCTTTAGTCATAGCTTTGAAAAAGAAGGAAAAAAAACGCAGATTGATGAAAGAATGGTTCAAAAAAAGAAAAAAAAACACTCATGAAAATTTGTTTAGTGAACTAAGAATATGTGAACCAGCTGATTACCGAAACTTTCTGCGAATAGACGGTACATTATTTGATAAACTTTTGAGAATAGTTATACCTGAAATTCAAAAAAAGGAAACTATAATGCGAGATACTACATCAGTAAGCCAACGTTTGTCAATAACATTACGTTATTTAGCTACTGGAAACAGTTTTGAGGATTTAATGTAATTTAATTTAATTTCATCTTCTGTCTGAATACTATCAATCCTATTTTGTGAAGTACTTGGTACTTCATCACTTATTAGAAACTTCATTTTGTCAAAATACCACAATGTTGGCTCTATTATGTCACTTGTTCCTGCACCACTATTTTCAGAATCTTTGATACGCTTCAATTCTTTTCTAAAGTTAGTTTAGAATTAACGAATTAAATCTTTAAACTACCTGCGACTTATCATTATCTGAATACAACTCTTTACATTTACAAAGCAATTGTTCGTATTGCTCATTTTTCTTAATTTTATTGCTATAATCAGCGCTTTTAATATTCCACAAAGCTGGTAAGCTATGGTATAATTCAATACACTTCAAAATATTTTTTCTCTCTTCTTCTTTACTTATTTTACCTTTCGTAACCATCTCGATCAAAATACCAATATCTTACTGATGTGACTGCTTGACTATGGAGACAGAAATGAACCATTATAGTGCAATATCACCCACAGATGATTCAATGCTTATCAGATATCATCATATTGCACAATAAATATCAAACTCTTTTTGACTAACTCAATATATTGTCCAATCCTTCAATATAACCTACAGACGGTTAATATTATTGTGCAATATGCATTATTGTGCAATATATTGACCATAAAATTGAACGTCTAAGGGCCGCTTGACGTGAAATGAACCATGATTTAATTGCAAACCTTATCTAAATGTCTCAAGAAGATATAGATCAGTGCATCCAATTGATGTTAATGATTCGGAGTAGTGTTATTTGGTTGTAGTGTTATTTGAATTTAAAGTTCGAAAGCATTAAAAAATCAGCCTACATTATCATGTGGGGGTGTTTCTCGGCGTCCGAGGTCGGAGACCTTGAAAATTTAAGGAAATTTTAGTCCATCATATAGTTCCATCCGGATTAAGATTAATCGGATCTAATTTTATTTTTCAACCCAATTTTTGTTAATGACCCAAAATATACCTCAAAACTATGCCTCAGTTATTTTGAAACACAACAAGACGAAGGAACTCTTAGGATCATGAAATGGTCCATTGAGCTTCTCTGGATTGAGTTAGACCGATACGTCCGTGAGCAGTGTCCAACATCGCAAGAGCATTTGTGGAGCTTGCTTAAAGACAGTTGGGAAAAAATGACTTCGACCACAATCGAAAAGCTCCTTGCAAGAATGCACCAATTGTAAAAAAATGTAAAAAAAGTGATATTTTTTGATGAAAAAAATGTTTGATTTGTTTTTATTTGTTTTAATATATAGGGTGAATTTTTAGTGCGTGCGAACTTTAAATCCAAATATAACAACAACCAAATTAGATGCCTTGAAACTATTTATTTTATGTAAAATAACATTCAACGATATTAATGTTTGAAAACAATTTCGGACAAATGACAGCCGTCCTGTTGGAACCACATCTCCAGATCAATACCATTCAAATTCGGAATTAAATAATCCACATAGTCGAATAAAAAAAGCCCAATTTCCTGCGAACGGCGACGAACTGATAAATTTGGACCTTCATCAACACTGCGAGTACCAGCGGTGATATTTTCTTCGAAACGCAGTTTTTTTTCCTGTTTTTGTTTTAATATCGAGCAGCGCGAAATGCATTCGTAAAAGTATTCTATAAATTTGGCGCACTGAACACTAATTTTTTGACAGATGACAATTTGCAAGCATTGTTCTGATGTTAAACGTTCCATGATAACTTGCCAGACTATTGAGACACAGACACAGGTGATAGCGACCCCTATCGGAAGTTTAGACACGATAAACAAATCATCCTTTATATATAATTATGTTTCTAAAAATAAATGTCTTTTTCCACTTAATCTATAATAATCAGATTAAATAATTTCTGATGATACTAGCATGGTTAGCGAAACGTGCGTCAAGAAATGTATAAAAGTGATTTGGTGTTTAGTGTTAAATCTCTTCAGTTTAATGTTTCGCACCAAAGGTTCCAATAGAAGAATTGACTTTCACTTAAGATTGTTTAGTTACTAATCTGCTTACATTACAAAACTATTGAATTCACGTTATTAAAAAAAAAATTAGTGTGGTCTTAAACTTTTGGCCGGCCATGTCGAATGCACTGATGTCTTCAGTTTTTTTATCTTGAAAAAGTATTGTAATTCTCTAACACTGAACGTTCTAATGAAAGAAACTCATTACAAAAGCATTCCCGACGGTGAGATCGCCGCGGTAAAGGTATTTATAAGAATATTTTTTATGTAATGTCTGAATGATTGTGGCGTGTTCATATATTTTTTCCTTTATTTGGGTTTTTCGCCACTATCTATAAACAATTAACCTCACAATTCCTTATATCCGCGGTATTTCTGACACAATTAAAAGAGTAGGAAATAAATACAACATAAGAACGACATTTAAAACAAAAAATACTCTTAGATCTCTATTAACAAAGACTAAACCAAACAATATACAACAAAATACCAAAAATGTGGTTTATAAATTCCCTGCGAATGTGGAAAATTCTATATAGATGAGACATCTAGACCGTTAGATGTTAGAGTAAAAGAGCATAAAAACCTTCTTAGAAAAGGCGATTTTAATAAATCTAGAATTTGTCAACACGCATGGGAATCGGGTCATAAAATCAATTGGAATAATTCCAAAACGGTATTAAAAGAATCAGTAACAAAATACAGAAGATTAAAAGAAACCGCTATAATTAATTTAAATAAAAATAACTGTATTGCTATGCCTTCGGTAGATTTAAATTCAATATGGTTCCCGATTCTTAAGAATACAATTAAACACATTTAAATATTTGAATACACAATCAGTACAATAAACAATCACACAGTAAACATTACCTATATATATTTTTTGGTAGTATGTCACTGTCATGAAAATCTATTGTTGTCAATGTAAGTATCGTTGACATACACAAAAAAATATATTTACTTTCACTCGTTACTTTATATATTACAAATTAATATAATTTATTTTTTAGTTTAGTTTTGAAAACGGGGTGAGAGTACCCTCCGAAAAGTTAACGTTAAAAGTTTGTAAAAATTTTTTATAACATTTTTATATCTTAAAAATGTTGTTCGTTAGGCAAATTTATTACAAAAAATAATCACTGAGAAATTTGTCTCCGTTTGGTTTTTTGTTTTTACCCAGTGATTCTTTCTTTACATAAGAACAGGTATTTTTGATATTTTTTGAGTTTTAGATAGTAGCGAAAAACCCAAATAAAGGAAAAAAAAATTTTTTTATAGTTTCTCTCTTCCTAAAGCAAAATTTCGTTTTCTTGTAAACTCATATGTAAAGATACAATGAGTGTTGACGTAATAAATAACATATCCAAAACCTGGTGTAATTTAATGTTATCGGGATTAACAAATTCAAATTCAGAGCCGAATGCTGCAAAGATATTACTGAAAAATACCACCAAAATTAGCAAATCCAAAACCTGGTGTAATTTAATGTTATCGGGATTAACAAATTCAAATTCAGAGCCGAATGCTGCAAAGATATTACGGAAAAATACCACCAAAATTAGCAAATCCAAAACCTGGTATAATTTAATGTTTAGCGGGATTAACAAATTCAAATTCAGAGCCGAATGCTGCAAAGATATTACGGAAAAATACCACCAAAATTAGCAAATCCAAAACCTGGTGTAATTTAATGTTATCGGGATTAACAAATTCAAATTCATAGCCGAATGCTGCAAAGATATTACGGAAAACACCAAAATTAGCAAATTTTACCCAATACGTTGTCCTAATTTTCAAAACTTTTATATTGTAAAAACAGAGATGTTTTTGTTCCAAATCAATAACTGTTCATAAAAAAAACACCATTAAAATGATTTTTTAATACGCAAACGATAACGAATTAAGCTGATATTTTTGCATGCTATTGTTTTGTGCAATTGGCGGACATAATTATGCATTGTACTTAAATCAACAAGTTAAAACTTAACTATTGTGTTGTTATCAAATTCTTTCTGAAAATAGTAAAACACCATTATTCTATTGTGAATGAACAATCATGTATTTTTTCTTGAGATATGAACTGATTACGTATGACTTATTACATATTTGTGTTAATATTTTACAACAATAAAATTCCCTCAATATCGTGTATTATGAAAATAAAAATGTTCTAAATATAAGGTAAAATAGATATGAGCCGTTTTTTTTTAAAGTGGTATAAGTCCACTTTTGGAAAGAAACGAATTAATAGTAATGGTCTTGAGCTATCCTCTTTCTATATTTATAATTATACATTTAAAGGAGTACGATTTCATCAAGTAATCAAAAGAATTTTAGCTATAAAATGTTATCGCAAACATATTTTTTTAAGTGGAATAAATTCATTACTAATAATCATAATTAAAATAACTTTCTAATTGTAATTATTAGTGATTATATGTGCATTATGTGCATTGCCCTACAACAATGATTTGCTGGCGTCTTAAAAACATCATCATAAGCAAGATAACTGTAAAATTGCTCTGACGATGTGATGACAACGTCATTTCAATGATTACGCTTAGTTTTTATTCTCAAGTCCAACTGTTTGTTGTGGTTTGGGTTTCTTATTTTGAAATAATCGTTATCAAAACAGAGCAGAATCAATTACTTTTAGATAAATCGTAAGTTATTACAATGAGTTCACATACCTATCAAATACTAGCTGAATAAATGACTAGCAAAAGAAGACGAATTTGTGGTTCAGATAGTGAAAGAGGTTTAAGCAATATTAAATTAAAATTGGTTCCAACTAAGAGGTGTAGAATTGACAGATTCAACATCCAACAAAGACGACGTTACTAATTTTCATTCGTTTGTGAAAATAATGATTAGAAGATAAGAAAAGTTAAAAGCAATAGAGGCAAAAAATACTATACAAAAACTGGAAATATTATTCCTGCAAAGAAATTTGAAAATAAGGATTGCAAATGTGTTAAAGTGTGCAAGAATCGTATTACTGAGAGAGATCGGATATCCCCTCTTAATAAATTTTGGAAAATGTGGGATTTTGAGAAACAAAATACTTTATTGTGTGTATCTACTCAGCATATGCCAATAAAACACGAAGACCAGGTAGAAATTTTAAAGGATCAGCAATAGATTGTAGTTTTAAATACATTTTAAATATTGAAAAGGAAGGCCTTGCAGTACGTAAAAAGCTCTTTATAGAAACATTCGATATAACTATAGGAAAACTACATAGGGTTCTCAAAGCAAAGGCAATAGGAAAAGATTTACGACGAAAAATTAAAAGATATTGCAGAAAGAGCTTACAAAAGCCATTACACGAGTTCTCATAATCCAAAAAGGAAACACTTGAGTTCCTAATTGAACCTAAGAAAATGTACGACCTGTATGTCGAAAAGTGTGAAGAGAACAATAAAACATTTCTGAGCGAGCAAATATATAGGAAAATTTGTAAAAAAGATTTCAATTTAAGATTTCATCACCTGTCAAAAATGATTCGCTGAAAATTAAAGTTACCTCAGACCCTGATGAAAAGAGCAGCTTAATAGAAGAACACAGAATCCATTTAAGTAATGCAGAAATGGCTAGAAAATCTTTAAAAGAAGTTAAAAATTTAGCAGCAAAAAATCCAGATAAATATTTCGCGTTTCCGCGAAAAATTATAAATTGGCTGAAAATATGCTGGATGAGATTTAAAATAAATGAACCACAGACAATTTTTTACAAAACTAATATGGAAGAAAATCCTCCATTTAAAGTTATCTTGTTATTTGGAAAACGAGGAAAACCTAAGCATCTCAGCAAAATTACTATGTTGCCACTGTATAAAACTCCAAGACCTCTAACAAAGGAGAAATATATCAATATGTTGAGTTTACTGCCTTACATACCACCTATTTACCATGAATACTTCACTATGTTAAATATAAAAGAGAAATAAATTTATATTATAAAAAGTTTTTCTTTTCATTCTTACTTGCCTTAACGAAGTAATTTACTTTTTTAAAAAATCCGTTTGTAAAGCCAATGTCTATAAAATATGGACTTAAATTTCCTCTTGTTTTTATTTTAATTAAGTAGTAATTAAGTGGTAGAAGTCCGTTGGGAGCTAAAAAATCGTTCATTTTCCTTAACAATATCAGTAAATATTATTGCATAACAAAATATAACAAGTTTATAGTGTTAAAAAAACACCACCTGAATTGATTAACGTTTGCTATTATTTTTAAACTGATTTAAACGCAAACCCTTAAATATCTCGAAATATGAAAAAAATGGGCTTACACCACTTTCAAAACTAACGGCTCACATAAGAAGTAAACTGAATTAACTGATTTGATTCAAACAATAATAAGAAAATGCAATTATTTACACTGATTCTATTCTATTCTAATCTTAAAAATTGCATTAATTAAACCGCATTAAAATAAGATTAAGTTAGGTTAGTAGATATTTTAAAAAACTAAATATGAAGCGTAAGTATATACATTTCCTACACAAAAAAAAAGAACACAAGCCTATAGAAGAACCAAAATGCTACTTACATTAGTAGGAAATGGCGACTGTCTAAGTGGCGTGTTATTTGAAAACGGATCATAATCGTCCATTGAAGAATCGCTCCAATATACCCTTGCCTCATGCAGATGTTTCTAATATGATACCCAAAAAAAGGATACCAGAACGCATTATATAATATTGATAGTTTTTTTCTCGTAAAGTCTACCAAACTACGTTAATTTAAGAAACAATATATCTAGGTGATTTCAAAAACTATCAATATATTCACCTCCACCTTTAAGCTGAAGAATGAAATATATATCCCCAAGGAAACCAGCATGCAAAAACAAAAAAGCGTTGAAGAAAACTTATTATTAGTGACTTACCTGAACCGTCGTGCTCTGATCTGAAAACGGACTTTTAAAGAATGTCGTGATTAAATTCATAACGCAGTTTGTGACGTAATTTTCCAAAGCTTTATCTGGATGTTTCCTATCATTTGGTGCTGTCGCAATATCAGCCATATCAACAAGAAACGATTTTTCAAAAAGCGTCCACATGTGATTGCTTGTATAAATCTCTTTCATCTCAACTTCAGTATCTATATAGCAATGATGTAAAAATCCAACATAGGCTTCTTTCACTTCAGGAATACAGTCCGGATGTGTTACCATAGCTACTATATCATCCAAAGGCAATAAGCTATGACACTTAATTTCAGTATAGACATTCTTGCCCATAGTACAACATGCCAAAAGTTTTACTAATTCAACATGATACTTCAATGGACTACCCTCATCCATACAGTGTCTTTCTGATCTCATCATCTCTATAAAATGGTTAAATGATGCTTTGTCGTTGTAAAAGACTAACACGTCTTCCCCAGCATTAATAAGCTACAATTTGATTTCATTAAAAACTTCCAATAAAAAAAAGTCCAATATTACCTCTTGCATCACCATATCTTGACATTTGCGTATAAATTGATTATCAGCTTTCACTATGGTTTGTAAAAACTTCAAATACTGAACATGTCTCCCATGAGTTTCAATACAATGAACAAAATGTTGAATAACTTTTTCATTTTCTTCTTGACATAATGTAGGATTATCTTGAAATATAGCACAAACTGTTTGTGCCTCTCTGATCTAAAACATCATTTATAAATATAAATTTTATTTTGAGCACAGTATCAAACTAGCATACCCCTGGATTTAAAAATAAATCCAAATGCTTGTAAAGAAGTATCTGATTTTGTTGATTACCCAAGCAAAAACTTTGCAAAAATTCATGAGCCAATCTCATTAACTCATTCATTCTAATGTCTTCTTTTTCATCATAGGGAACTTGAAGTAAATCGAGGACAACCGTATGAACACCAACATTTCGTAATAGCCGTTGTTCATGCTTTCTTGGTTTAACAAGTGGAGCATCTTGAGTGCATAGTTTGTTCATCCGAATTAATATTTGCTGTATCTTTTTATATTCATCAGCTTGTTCTGGATGTAATGGTGGTCCAACATCTAAATTGATAGCAGATCCCTTTTTCTCCAACACACTAAGCATTGGAGGTTTACTTGGAATTGTTTCATCTTCTTCCTCTTTGTTTTTCTTTCCAGTGCCACTATGTTCTTCACTACACTTTGATTTATATACCCAAAGTTCAGATTTTTCAACACTTTGTCTCAAAACATCCAAATCTGCTTTAATTTGCTTGTAAGACTCTACATCGCTGTCTGATACAAGCAACTGAACCTGCCTGAACGACTGCAAAACTTCTTGCCTTTGACTAAAATGTCTAAATAGTAAGTGTAAGGCTCCAGAGACCAAAGAAGGATAATCATGCATTGTAAGATGGAGCAAAACCCTGAGGAATGTTCTACCACCATGGCCGTCTAGATCTAGAACAACCGATTCTTCACTACTACCAAAAATGCCTTCTGCCTGACTTCCAATAAGTTCCAAGTCGATATTTTTCTGGCCTAAATTGACATTGCCTCCACTCTGTTTTTCTGACTCATCAAACTCTTGTTTAAAAATACTTAAAAGACAACTTATTCTGTAATCCAAACGCACGTCTAGTATAAACTAAAATTTTGAACAATGTTATGTCAGTGAGAGAGACAGAAAATTGATTTATGTTACCTCCAGTATTTCAATTATTTTAAGCTTAGTATCCATTACCAATGGATATTCTTTATGATAAAATGGAGATTTTGAATTTCCAGATGATGATGTAGCTAAAGTTCTACCACTTGGACCTAATGTTAATGATGTCATAACGGCACCCATGTCTCCTATAGTCCTCAGTACCCCACCTTCCGCTAATAAAACAAACAATATGTTATAGGGTAATGCAAACCAAAAAAAAAGTTGAAACCTATAAAACACAAACTAATCTGTATACCTTTCCTTCCAGATGTAATAGACATTTTGTCATCGTGAGCTATTTGAACAAAATATCAATCACTACTAACCTAAATGCAAGAAACATCACATATAATAACTTACAATCAATATCACCAACTGGAATTTTTCCATCTACAAGATCAGATTCAGCTACACAATCCAAAATGCTTAAAAGTGTTTTGGTTAGTTTTAGTAAATCAGAAAAACTATAAAAACCAAAATATATCAATTCTCTAGCAAGTTTAACAACCTAAAATAGATCTATTATATATCTCGAAAAAAAATGTTAGCACAAATAATTCAACCTCAAACGTTAGTTTATTTTGTTCCTGGTCAGCAAATGACCACATTTTTGCAACTACATTGCAAAGGTAACCACCCACAAACGCAATAGTAGAAGAAAACTTTGCACGTACCGCTTCTTTATTTGGATCAGGCATTTTATTACAATCATAACTAAAATCCAAAACAAATTTGCAAAACAAAACCACAAAACTACCATGCAATTATTGGACTGTCCGGAAAGTTCGTAGGGATTATTTTAAGAGAAAGAGGAACGCAAAGGGTTTATGTAAATATATATTGGGGGGACCGAAAAGTATTCAAAATTTTTTGTTGCTGACGAAAAACATTTATTTATTAAAGAAATCTTAAATACTAGTCAACAAAATAATTTCCATCATTTTCTAACACTTTTTGCCAGCGTAAAGGCAGTTGTTCGATTCCCTTTTAAAAAGTCTTTCAATTTTTCATTGAAAAACTTGTCCAAGTGTTTTCACTTCTCCAACATTGTTAAATTTTTTCCCTTTTAATGTATGCTCTAACGATCTGAAAAGGTAGTAATCCGACGGCGCGAGATCTGGTGAATAGGGTGGATGAGGTAAAAGTTCCATATCGTGAGGCCTCGCGATATGGTATTGAAGAATCCTTTTTTTGTTATTGACCAAAACAGATCGTTTTTTATGAGCTCTTGCTTCATTCGCTCGAGTTATTACACTGTCGCTGTAACGGTCTGACCCGGTTCAAGCAATTCATAGTGCATGATTCCAAAAAAATTCCACCACACACAAAAAAGGACCTTCTTTATTGTTAGTGATTGTCGAGGTTTCGGAACAGGTGCTTCTCCGGAAGAAAGCCATTGTCTTTTTCGTACAGGATTATTATATAATATCCACTTCTCATCTCCAGTTACAATTCGTCGCAAAAACGGATCGGCTTCATACCGAGACAAAAAAGACGCGCAGATGGTACGCCGTTGATCGAGCGCCGTCTCCGTCAATTCATGAGGAACGCAAATTCCTGCCTTTACAATTTTCCTATATGACAAAGACGATCCTGAACTGTAGACCATGGACACCCAATCTTCAGTGATAATTCCTCAATTGTTTGACGAGGATCTGAATCCACCATTGCCTCCAGGATATCATCATCTAATTTTTGGAGTCGTCCTTTTCGTACGGCATCTTTGAGATTCCTATTTCCATTTTTAAACTTTTTAAACCATCTATGACACTTGTTTAGTTACAGAACATCCCCGTAAGTATCGGTAATTTTTTTCACTGCTTCGTTTGCCTTCATTCCTTGATCGAACAGAAATAGCATTCAATGACGTAAGTATGTTTCTTCTATTGTTGGCCTTGAAATCTTTCTTCCTTGGTAGAACAAGAACTTTTTAACCGAAAAATAAAATTTACAACCAAGCTTGAATGTAACAACAAAACTTCCGTGTTTGCGGGGCCGTGTCTTGACACAAACTAACTTTGAATGAGCTCATCGAAGAAATTTTGATTACTTTTCGGTCCCCGTTTTATTTAGTCTATTATGTATGCATTTTTTGTGAAAAATTAACATCTTTATTGCCAAAAAATGTCAACAGGTTGTTTTTCACCTCTTTTTCCGTTTGAAAGGATTTCCCATTTAAACAATTTTGGAGGGAGGGGAATAGGTGGTAGTCGGAGGGTACAATGGCCTGCGAGTAAGGTGAATGGGACAAAACATCCCAATTGAGGCTCAACCATTTTTGCTGGCTCCTTGTTTAAACATGTGGTAGTGTCATGAAGTCATGAACAAACATGACGCCTTTAATGTTTGCTGATTCTGGCCGTTTGTCTTCAACTAGTGCCTGCAGCCTATCTAATTATGACTAATAGAGGTTGGTGTTGATGGTTTGGTTGCGGCGTGGAAGAAGCTCAAAGTGTATGTCCCCTTCTAATACCACCAAATCAAAGCATGATTTTCTTCGGATCAAGACCGTCTTTGGTCATACTTAAAACCGCTGAACCTGCCAACACCGATAATGTATTTTGTTGCACGTTGTTGTACATAATCCACTTTTCATCACCAGTTATCAACCGCTGCAGAAATGGAACCTCGATTCAGCAGAATCCACATATCATATCGGCCCATTTTTTTCAAATGGTCAAAAACTGTCAATTTGCCAATATTTAACTTTCCTGCTATCATATGGCCTGTGGTGAGTGTATTTTCGGCTATTATCGCTGTTATATCCTCGACATCAGTGCTTGAATGGTGAGCTGAGCGATACCGACTCTCTAGGTCAAAATCTCAATCTCTGAACTGACCAAACCACTTTTGCACCGTGGTCTCCTTTACAGAACCCCCTCCGTAAACGGCAGAAATCTTGGAAATCTTCTGTTTAGGCACCGTCCCTACCATTTTCGAAATAAAAAAGGAACATGTAAATAAAAGGTAAATGCAACTTATCGACCGACATTTTCAATTTGAATCAACTTGACTATCTCAAGGCAAATCAAAGCGAAATCAAGCGAAGTCGTTGCAGTGCAATGTATTAGGAGTGGGGGGAAACGTTCGGTGAGCTGTTTCACTCATAAAAATACACAGTGGTCAAGTGGAGAATATTAAAAATATTCAAAAACAAGGAAAAAAAATTCTTGTGCTCCACGTAAAATTCTCAATCCTTCAGTCGCCATCAAACGTCAACAAGCATCTCCCGAGAGGAGAGAGGAGGAGAGAGAGGAGAGATCCCAAGAGAGAGGAGAATTTACGTGGAGCACAGGAATTTTTTTTTTCCTTGTTTTTGAATATTTTTAATATTCTCCATTTGCCCACTAGGGCCTGGGTTTGGGGCTGAACGTTTTCAGACAGTAGTTCTGTTACGAACCACCGGGTGGCGTATGCTGTATTTTTATGCTGCTTTCATCCGATTTGGCCGATTAATATGGTCAGGACCCTGGTCAATCCTTCAGTTGCTTTTGAACGTACAACTCGAAGCTCGACTGATGACATCTTAAGTCCAGAAACCGGTCTCGGGAGATGCTTATTGGCGTCTGATGGCGACTGAAAGATTGAGAATTTTTCGTGGAGTACAGGAAAAATTGTTTTCCTTGTTTTTGAGTATTTTTACTGTTTCACTCAGTTCTTTTGTCAGTACAGCCATGACTGATCAACAGATTCCACCGTCCGTTGCGCAACAACGGGTTATAATAAAGTTTTTAACCAAGTAAGGCGTTAAAACAATCCGAAAAATTAACTCGGTTGAAGGCTCAGTATGGGGACGATACCCTGTCTAAAATTCAATTGTTTAGTTGGACCAAGAAGTTTAAAAGTGGACGATAAAGTGTGGTAAATGTAAGTCCTTCCAGGTCAAGTGTCACACTTATCGAAGGTGACCGGGGGCTCACTATTCATCAAGTCGCTTTAAAGATGGGTATTAGCTTTGGAAGTGCTAACACTAATCATCAGAAATCATCTTGGCTTCAATAAAATCTGTGCTCGATGGGTTCAATTTTAAAAAAGAAAAACTGGAGAATAAGCATTGGGAAACCCTTGAACACCCTCCATACAGCCAAGATTTGTCACGCTGTGGTTATTTTTTGTTTGCGCCCTTGAAAGATGCACTTGGAGGGGTACCATTCGACGACGATCAAGATGTTGAGGACTTCGTGCCCAATTGGCTGATGACCCAAACTCTACAAGCCCCCCAAAGTTTCTACAAGCAAAGAATGCACAAGTTTCCAAACCGCTGGGAAAAATGTGTGGAACATGGAGGAGACTGTCGAAAAATGATCAATAGTTTTTTTTGTATTATTTTATAAATAATAAATATGTATAAAATAATCCCGGTTTATATTTAATTCACCCTCGTAAATACCACAGGAATTAATATCATGTAGATAAACATTACTAACCCAACACAGATTTTTGTTGAAAAGCGTTAAAAGAGCAACTAATGGAAAATCCCTACAAACTTTCCGGAAAATCTTATGCAAAAGAAAACTTACTCGTTTATGGACATTTGTGAAGGAATTTCTGACCATAATCTCGCATATTTAACTGGTGTAACAGGTTCCTGTGGATCTCTATCAACATGTAAATGAAGCATTAACCTGCAGAATGATGCTCTTAAGTCAAAACTGACATTTTCATCTGCCATACACTTCAATATAAGTTCAATATCGAGATTAGGTGAGAGATTATTTAAAGCTAAGTACTGTCGATTCAGGCACATATTTGAAAATAAATCAAGCTGATGTCGATAATAATCTAAAATAGCTTGGTCATCTTTGCTTCCCATTTTCGCATTTCTACACAAATCTGTTAATGCCATTTGCTTCTGACGACTATTCCAAAGGAGCATTACTTGACATTCTTCTACAACTGTTATTAAATGCTCTAACTGATCATCTAACGAACCTTCATCTTCTTCCGCAACTTCGTGAAGTTCAACCTGTGTTCGCATGAGTCTTGTTTCAATTAAAATGTCAGAATTTTTTTGACTTAAAACGCTTTTACATATTAACTCTTGAGTTACTGGTATAGCTTTTTTATTTGAGATGCATAGATCCGAAAGGTAATCAAGAAAACGAGATTCCCAATTGTTTTTATTTTTTCTTACTAAACCAACGAAAGTTTCAATTTCGGCTGGAGTTATGTGTTTTTCTAATAACTTTCTGTTGTTGTGAAGTAATGCAGTAATGGTATCTTCAGCAAGAATATCATAGCCAATTTGTTTTTGCATAAAACCGAAATGTTTAGCAATATATTCTTGATTCTTTCGATAATCTTGTTGGCTAAGCCGTAAGATTCGATAACACAGTCTAAAAATATATTTGTAAGGTGCATGGCGAGGATCGTTAAGCTCATCGATTTTTAAGAAAGGGGGCTCTCCGTTGTCTTCAAGAAATGGACCCTACGGAAATATGTATATAGTAACTGCAATAAACAAAAATTAAGTGTAAACACCTACTTGTAAAATTCTAAAAAGTTGCTTTAATATATCTTGTTCCCTCAAAAGTTTTTGTCTATCTCTATTGGGATTGGTCACTATGAGATCTAGAGCTTCAGTTTTATTTTGTTCATTTTCTAATTCAGCGACAAAATAGACTATGTCTTGTAATAAAGTCGTTAGAGATCTAACAAAATTTGATTAGGTATCCAATGTAACAAATTCAGTAAATAAAATTACCTTCTTTCACTGTGTGATATGGTACCTTTAGACAATTTAATATATAAAGCTGAGAGAAGTTTACATGCGTCATTAGCAAAATCAAGATCTCTGACTTCAACTGGGGACACAGATATTAGCGCAAAAGCTTCCTTGTCTTCCTTCATTAAGGCACAGCCTACTTTTGACATAACCGGTTTTTCTTCATCTTTATCTATTGGTATGGATGTGGAGTGGACCCAAGTATTTGTAAAAATATGATGTAACCTCACATAACTAGACTGAGGAACTAGAGAATCGGCAGGGGGTAAATTTGTGGGGCCTAGTTCGAATAGAGAAGCAATTTCGTTCCTTTCATTGGGATGTGCTACAGGTACTAAATGATAATTAGGATTTTCATTTGGTTCAGTTTCGTCGGCATCAGGAACAGCGGCAAGATATTGCCCAGTCGCCAAATGTTTAAAGCGAAAGAGCGAATCCCAGTGCCCCGCCCCACCTCTACAAGGATCATTCTGGACGACCTCAACTTCCCATAATGCTAAAAAACAATATGTCCAATTAAAAGTAATGAATATTTCATTTTGTTTTTTGCGTTATAAAATCACCTTTATAACTGTTTTGTTTAATATATACGAGGTGGTTAGATAATCCCACAATAGGGTTAAACTTGATGAACGATTCTTGTGTATTCTCTCTAATTCGTCGTAAGTTAATTCAATGTGAGAGAAATCGGGTGATCGCGACAGCCATTTAAATTGTTAATGTTTTATTTATGTATTTATATTTGTTAACACCTGAAAATAAGGCATTTCCTGAAAGATTTCTAAATATCCTTCTTTATTTAACTTTATTTCATGACACTGTACATACTTCTATATCCCTTTGAATTATACAGTGTGGCACAAATACTTACTTTCTTATTAGATCCTAATATTTCAAATTTTGATTAACTGGACTCAACTGACTGATGATCACTGATCTACAGTGACGGGGCTGATGATCTACAGCCCCATCTCTGAGTATTTTATCATTTAACCTCATCACTTGAAGTGAGTCTATGTCCAGTCAACCATTTCTTCAGGTTTGGGAAAAGGAAGTAAACGCTGGGAAAAAATATGGCGAATAAGGTGCATGTAGAAGCCCAGGTCATGAAGTTTTGTAGCAACAACCTGAGACGTTTGTGCATGTGCATGATCGTTATGAAAGAGCATTTTCTTTTTAGCCAGAAGTGGACGTTTAATCTGAATAGCACCCTTCAATTGATCTAGTAGTAAGCCTAATACTTCTAGGTGATAGTCCTGCCTTTTTCCAAATGGTCTAACACATCGGTCAACAAGTCCCTGGTCTGACAAATAAAACACACTTTTTTGCAAATTTCAACTTTATTCATCAATATATTCTCCTTGAAGAGCAATAAAATCATTACAACTATTTTCTAACATACACCTTTTTTATAGAACGATTTCTCTTTGCCTTCAAAATATCCTTCTGTTTCGGCAATTACCTCTTCATTGGAGTGAAATTTGTTTCCAGCGAGCATTTTTTTGGGGTCTGAGAACAGGAAATAGTCGCTGGAGGCCAGATCTGGAGAATATAGTGAATGAGGAAGCAATTCAAAGTGCAATTCATGCAATTTAGCCATCGTTGCCAACGATTTGTGTCACGGTGCATCGTCTTAGTACAATTTTTTTTGTTCATTTGGGGCCTTTTTTGCGATCTCGTCCTTCAAACGCACCAATAACGCTATGTAATAATCGATGAACAATATCCCATATGCATCCCAAAATACACAGGCCAGAACCTTTGCTGATTTGACTATGGAGTATAGGTAATAGACCCATGTTTCATACATTATCGCATACCGCATGAAAAAATCATTTTTATTTCGCTTAAACAGCACCAAACATTGCTCAGAATCATCAATACGCTGTTGTTTTTGGTCAGCTGCAAGCACAATTTCCATAGTAATGTAGGCATTCCCAAATGTTCATACAAAATGGTGTAAACACTTCCTTTCGATAACATCATGATATCAGCTATCTCCTGAAGCTTTACTTTACGGTTTTAAGAAATAATTTCGTGAATTTTTCTGATGTTGTCCGGTGTAACCACCTCATTTGGACGTCCAGAGCATTCAGCATCATCGGTGCTTGTATGGCCATCGGAACACACACATTCACACATCGGTGTTTGAATTCAGCGTGCTAATCGATTATGGTTGATTTTCCTGGGGCTGAGTCCGGGTAATATTTATCAAGCCATTGTTTTACTTCAACAGTATTTTTCTTCATCAAAAAGCAATGCTTAACCAACACACGAAATTATTTTTTCGATAGTTTTGAAAATAACAAAAGTAGAGTCACAGATGGAATAATTTTCGTTTTCTTTAGCGTACTTTCTCTTGCTCTTACACACTGTTTGGACTCCTGCTTCGTTTATGGCGTGTAACGGTGAAATCATTTAGTCGTACTTGCGTCATATCTGTTAGGCCGAAAACTTTTCGAATAGCTCTCGTAAAGATGGATTTCGTTTAAATAGTAATCTGACAAAATTGTATTTTCGGATTATCAATATGCTTTTCTGTCGGCATTCATTTGAATTGTCTAATTTCAGACGAAAACGTTTCACGTTTTATCATTGAAATATTATTGCGCTGGTCAATGGCGAGGCGTTTGTGTTTTACCATTATAAAACGTTTGTAGATTCGCCGACTGCATATCTACTTGGAAGCGCACTAAACTACTTTATTTGACACACAATTTAGTTCTAGTTATTATTCAAGGCATTAATTAATTTCTCGACAATAATTAAATGTCGTAATAACTTTTATTAAAAATATTTTAGACTTATAGATTAACGATTTTATTAAGCTTACAACTGATGTAAGTATAATTGATACACTGTCACATAAGATATTAAAATAAAAAGGAAAACTGGAAACTTTTTTTTCGACGAAATTGTGCACAATCTTATACAGGGTGTCCCATAACTTATCCGCCATAGAGCAACTGGTAATAGTAGAGATTAAAATAAGAGAATTTAGTCAACACATGTGTTGGCAAATGCCAGTCATTAAAAAGATACAGGGTGTTGAAAGTAAAACTAAATTTTCGAAAAATTGAAATAATTTAAAAACAGTTATAATTTAATAAAGGTTCAAAATCGGGGTAGTTAGGTTTTTAAAACTGACAAATCCGAATTTGGTTCTAGCTTGAGTCTACTTCCTATAGGGCGCTTGCTACCTACTTTGTGAGGAATTAACTCGCTCATATTTTTTCACCCTATAAAGCTACAAATATTTTGACGTCAAAATAGAGAAGAGTCATCATTTCCACGTAAAAAAGGTACCCTTGGTCAATATCGATATCTCACCCCGTTTGCGAGATATTCGTGTTCGAATATTCCATTGCACATCTTGTCGATGGCTGAAAATATGTAATTCACAAAGTCTGTCTTGTATGTTGTCTACAAATTACTATACCTTTCAATCACTTTCACTTCCCTGTATCTTTCAATATCTGTATCTTTTTGATGACTAACATTTTCCAAAACATTTATTGACTAAATCCTCTTATTTTGATCTCTACTATCACCAATTGCCCTGTGACGGGTAGGCTATGGGACACCCTGTATACAATCTAAATAATACATTGCCTAGTCTAACCTGCAATAAAATATGATGTAACGATTTCTGAAGGCCGACTTTTACAAAGATGTTCAAAAAGTAGAAACGGAAACATTTTTTTTCATATGCTCATTAATTAAGCATTAATAAAAAAAACTGAAAAACAGTAATAAAATAAAAAATATACTACTTAATAAAAAATGCTTTACAACAAATGTACAAACATTTTTTTTTGTTTATTGGTAAACAATCAGATCAAATTAAATATTAAATATAATGGGGTGTAAAAAAAAATCCTGTAGTGTAGAGCGTTGAAAAGCGTTCGATATATTCTGAAGGAATAGCACTGTTCAATACTAATATTTACTAGCATTTATAACCCAACAATTTACAGGACAAAAAAACACAAACCAATGTATAATTTAATAATATACCAATCTAAAATATACAATAATACTGCTCCCAATAATGGTTATCCAATAAGAGTTTCAGAACTTTAAAATGAGGCAGAATGATAACAACAAATAATAATCCAGTAATTTTTATTTTATCTTGAAGAAGCAGTAAAGGCATTATGTTTTGAAAACACTGTCGTTCAAATGTCCCTACCCGGTTCGTTTGGTGGTATGCATTGTGGAGACCCAATTTTCGATTACTCTTTCACACAAATCGCCATTGTTGCGAGCGACTTGTGACACGGTATTCTGATGAAAGAGCACTTTTTCTTCTTCATTTTAGGTCGTTTTTCTGAATTTCTTCCTTCAAACGCACTAATTACGCGATATAATGTTCTCTATTGATGGAATCGTCGATGCGTTGCTGTTTTTGATCGACTATGAGCAAACGCGGTATCCACTTCGAACAGAGCTTTCTCATGGACAAATATTCATGCAAAATGGTGAATATACTGCCTTCTGATATATATAAAGTATCAGTTATCTCAAGTAACTTCAATTCACCATCGGCCAAAACTATTTTGTGAATTGTTTTTATGTTTTCTGGAATAACTGCCGAATTTGGGCGACTAGAGCGTTCAGCGTCATCGGTATTCCTACGGCCACGTTTAAAATCAGCAAACCACTTCTCTACCATTTGTCTCGATGGAGCAGAGTCCGAATAACACTTCTCAAGCCATTGCTTGCCTTGGATGGTATTTCCTCCCATTAAAAAGCAATGCTTTATTAACACACAAAACATAGATATTTCCATTGTTTTCAAAATTACAAGAGTAGCGTCACTAAAACCACTGTAACTTGTGAACTAAACCTCAGATTCTCATGAAATTTTGACATGTATCATTTGAAGGTTAGAATTTCCTAAAAAATCATATGGATTTGTCAATAGTGGCGTCATTTATATGCCATCCTACTAAGTTATTGAGTGATGTTTTAAGTCCTGAATCACTTGAGGATTTTCAATAGCCCAAATCTTGCAATGATGTTTGTACAAATCCATTAAGTCAGAAATACGCTTCGCCCGAAAAGATTATTTTATCCCAAAGTGGAGGTCGCGTTCCTGCTCTAGGATCCATTTCGCGAATATGTACCTTTCAAGTGTGAATTAACACGGCAGTTTGTGAGAGACATTTATATTTCTAAGTTCTGACCCTCTTATTGGAAAACTTTTTATATATGCCAGTTAATTGTATTATGGCAATATAAGCAACCAAACAAAAAAAAATCAAAATACATTCTCATCTAACATATTGGCTGCTGTGCAAACAATAAAGTTTACTATTGAAGTTGAAAAATTCCCCCTAACATTATACAGAAGGATTTGTTGTAATTTTAAATTTTCTACCAATAAAATTTTGTCCGGATTTTGGCGACCCACCCTATACATGCGTGCATGTCATTCAGTTTTATTTGTGCATTTTTCAACACTTAATATGTTTTTCTAACTGCCTTAAATATGAACAATGGTTACTTTTTTAAAATAAAGCTCTCATCTTCAATATGTCCCAAATGTATAGCAATATTCATAAATAAAATACCGACAACTTCAATTAAAAAAGAATGGCTTTATTTTAATATATAAAAGAACATTCAGCTAGACCTCATATGTATAAATTCAGACTTTATCTAAATTATGGATCTATTAACACAAATTTTCATTTACAAGGCTAATTGTTGGAAATAAATGTCCATAACTTTTTATTGGATAATTTTTAGAATATCTTACCTTTACTACTGGTAGCAGCTGCTGCACTTGTTCTTCCTGTCGTTCTTAGAAATACATGATATTGTTTTTTGTACTCATCCATGGTCAAGAATTTTTCTTGCTCTGTATGAAAAAGTCTTAAAACATCACCACCTTTTAAGATATCATCTAAATTTTCTTTGAATTCAAGGAAAAGGGTTACTTTCCATGAAGTACTTCCACTTACTACATTAACCTAGAATAAACTATAATATAACTTTCGCAAAATAAATTTACAAACTTGATTACCTCTTTACAGCCAGGATTATCTGCTAATTCATGGTTTGAAGCTACATGTAGGACTTGTTGTCCGGGACCTACTGGATTCAATATAACCTTGTCTCCCAAAACTATATTATCCCCTGTAGCCCTAAGTTTATAAAATGGCATGATATAAAACCATGACCCCTCATTACCACTTCCATCTAAATATACACGCATTGCATTTTTTTCCAATAAAGCTGGTAATCTTTTATTAACTGTTAAATATTTATTTGATTTTAAATGCAATAACTGAAACATAAATTAAATTAATTTCATTAATGAAATAATAGTTAATTTTTACCTGCACCACGTTTCCATACAAAACATTAGAGCCTAACATTTTCTTATTTTCAGTTTCATTTTGTTTCTTTTCTATTTCTGCAGCATGCTGCAATATTGTAAGGTAGTTTTTTTTATGGCTTGTAAGTATTGTAAACTTACGTGTAATCTTTTAAGCAAATTGGTATCAGTATTGGACCCCATTGATTGTTTGGCTGCTTTCCAAAATTGCTTTTGGGCTGAATACCTGTTCATAGGACATATTTTAAATAAGCAATCCCTGAATTTTTTGGGTGGATTTAGCAAATCTCCTGCATCTGGACATACTACACATCTATCATCTACTAACCTAAAATATTTAAATAAATATACAAGCCCCATGTAATAAATTAAATTGTATTTACCCCAATGTGCTTAAAAAACCACTGATGGTCCCTTCAGCATATAGGGAAACAATATCCCCTATATGTAAAACATTGCCCCCTGTCTCTACCATGTTTGATTACTTTTTAGAGTATTCTTTAATATATAATAAGGATTCTAAAAAGGCAAACAACAACTATACAGTAAATGTTAAGAAACAATTCAATTCATAAACATGTTTATTTAAAACACAGAGTTGAATAAAATTGTCTTGTCAGAATAGAGTCAATAAATCATAATGATGATTACAAATAATAATATTTCTGTTTGCAATTGATCGAATTGTTTATTAATTTAAGTTAAAATGGCTCCATAAGACATAAGTTACTTTATTAAACAAAAAAAATTGGAAGCTGAGACAAATAAAGGTTAGAATTCCGAGGTTAAACTTACATATAACATTTTTAAAAAACATGTTTTAAAATTAAGTACATTTATTTACTGATCATTTTCTTGGGCTGAAGTAAGGTTTGGCACTACACTATTTATTTTTAAAGGAATAATTCCAGAAAAAAAGAAAAGAATTGATAACTTGTTTAAATTGACATAAAATCGTACATCCCACATCTATACTCCGTATCATATAACACAATCATAACAATATTGATTATATTAAAATTTACAGGGAAACAGGGACTGGTTGTCAGAAACTTTTCATGGACCTCAAGGCACACTGATTCTAATTAGTGAAATGAGATATAGATAATATCGTCAAGTTTTATTTTTCAATTCGATACTAAATTTGTCGCCTTTCAAAAAATACATATGTTTAGATATCATGTAAACAAGCTCAGTTTAATACATTAAATAATCCTAGGCTTTAGTAATATCGTGAGATTAATTTCTCTTGTATTAAAATTTAGTAAGTACAATTTAAAATTTTGTCTCCTAATTACATAGAAACATAATTTGTAAAATTTCAATGCTATCTTTGTATAAAATGTAATTTGGTATATTAGGAAATATAATAAAAATTAATGTCTACATATTCCATAGCACTTATAATGTACTTATTTAAATACATTTTATATTACTTCCTGTACTAAAAATACAAATGAAATATTTCAATTCATAAAAACTCTTAAACGATTTATTACACGGTAATTATGTGTAGCTAAAACGCGACTCACTTTGTAGATTAAATTCAAAGTGGGCTGCGATTAACCTTGGTCCTTCCGATTAACCCTGGTCCTTCCGATTAACCCTGATCAGCACCCCCCTCGGATTATCATCAACTGTTTTGTGCTGAATATTCCCTTTCTTCTTTTTCTTAACTTCCCTCTCAAAAAGCCTAATGACTGGCACATGACCAATATAATATACCCTTCAGAAAATATCCGGCCGTACCCAGCCTGGTTACAAGCATGACTAAGGAACGGCAACTAAGGACGGCACCTCATCCAAGTACTAACCGCAACAACTGACGCTACATTAATGGTTTGTAATATTGGTAGGTAGATACAAATTATAGTATAATTAATTATTTTTAATTTAAAGCGTCTAGTAAGCAAAATAAAGAGATTTTATTTATTTTTACTATGCTTTAACACACACATTACTTTTATTTTGTTTGTTTTTTTTTGATAACTCATAGATAAACCATCAGCGATATATTTTTACAATACACTAAAAAAGATATATTGGCTAACAACCTAGTAAATAGAGGTCAAGTTTTTTCCCAAAATATGTCTAATTTTCCTATATATAATAGATTAGCTGACAACAGATAAACCGACTGCTTTAAAGCTAGGCTCAGTGCTTCGGCAGCTGCGAATTAATATCAGAATTAAACAATTTAACTTGCCAAAATAGTCGATGCTCTCGAATCTACACATCGGACCATCAGCCTCCTCCTTGCACTACGCAAGGTTATAGAAAGAATAATAGTAAAAAAAGTAGACAACTAGATATAATCCCTCCAGAGCAGTACGGCTTTAGAAACAAGCATTCAGGGGAACAATTAAAATTAGTCGAAACTTCCTCCGAATGCTCACTATTTGATGATTTGGAGCAAATGAAGGCTCACTATTGCAAAGATCTCACTATTTGCAGACGACACTGCAGTGACGACTAGGCATAAAAAGATAAATATAGACGGCAAGGTTCATATAAATCTAATCGCTAAATAGTGGATTAACTGGAAAATACACAAAAACAAACAAAAGAGCCAAACCATTCTGTTCCAAGAAACAAATATTGGTACCTACGACCAATATAAAAATCAATCGCAAAGAGTGGAGTGATGAAGTAAGAAAGCCAGATATCTAGATGTAAGGTTTGACCAATGACGTGTATGAAAGAAACATTCTGAAGAAGTAAACTATAAAGCAAGAAATATTAGGAGAAAACTGTATCCGCTACTGTACAGTAGCAAAATGAAGATTTAAAATAAACTGCTAGTAAAAGAATAGCGAGGCCGTAGTTAACTTACGGCTCCACTAGAGGAAAAAAAATGCAAAAAACATATAAACAGATTAACTTCTACCGAAAATAAATACGCCAGAATGGTTGCCAATGCACCATCCTGTCAAACAAACAGAAAAATACATAGTGATTTAAAGTGGTAACACCTCAAATCTTAATGAAGCTGAGAATTAAGAAGACTATTGCATCGCCATCTTGGAGAATCCAAGAACAAGGTTCTAATAAAAGTCAGGAATTTCAGGTATTCGAATAAGATTAATGATTAAATGATCTTTAAACAACTGCTAAAATATTTAAAGTACAATGCAATGCAATGTACCAGAAAAAAACTTAAATTCGGACAAGGACACCCTGTATCTAACGCAGATACAGGGGTTTACTACAACAAATCACATCGCCGGTTGTGAAATATTCCTAGTTAAATACCTGCGGCTGTCAAAAACCCAAACGGCGATGGAAACGGCAATTTTAGCGGGTAAAAATTCGGCACTGCGCAAAAATCACGCACGTGCCTTTTGAAGATTTTCTCATCAAAACCCAAAAAAAAATCATACGAACTTTAAAAACTCTACAGAACTCAAGTGAGAACAGTGTGCACCTAACAGCGCATGCTCCAACTAAAATATTCCTAAGTTAAATGCGGCTATATATAGAGAATACCTATAACATAGATTATATGATGGGGATGAAATGGCTCAACAAATCATATACCACGTATACTAGCAATATACTTCAGGATTTAATATTAAAACTTGTTAATTAAAATTGAACTTCTTTACATTATGTAGTACTAATTTGTTGTTTATAAATAACAAATTATACTTCACTACTCAGGGGTTGAAGCCATTTTCAACTTTTTTCTTCAACAAATAAACATTCCTTCTTCAATATTAAAATAATTCCACTATGAAATATTCTAGCGACTATGTTAACACAAACCTTAATATGAGAAGCGCGATCAATGCGAGTCGTGAGATTTGCGAAGTAGAGATGGAAGGGCCGTATCAATCCACACCGCCCAGCTTTGGTTCAAAAGGTTCCGGGAAGGGCTTTTTGAACGATTTAAGAGTAGCTATGGCTGCAGATCTTGGAACAAGCACTAGAAAACTTTCAAAGGAATTAGGAGTTTCCCACACTACCGTTAATCGGCATCGGAATGCCAAAGAGCCGTAGAAACATTCCTCACAAACTATCGAAGCAGCAAACCACGCGTCAGGTTGAAACGTCTAAAAATCTCCTCAGAAAACCTACGATTTTCGATTCATCAAACAGATTGTTACCTGCGATGAAAAATGAGTTTTTCTCAACAATCTAATGACGTAAAGCAATGGGTTGTGTCCGGGCAACTAACTCTTCGAGTCCAAGGCGAGGAAAATTTGTCAAAAATTGTTTTTTGATGGTAGAACGATACATTCAGAACTCTACTCGGCTCAACTTGAGAGAGTACACGCATTCTGGGCGAGAAATATTCAGCTTTAATGACTGAACCATAATAAAGCCAACCTGCAGCAAGATAACGCCCTTCATATCTGACTGCCTTAAAAATTAACGAATTACTTTGCTCCGTCGGATTACCACTTGTTTCGGTCAATTTTTGCAAGGAAAAAATCAGGATAGTAAAAACTGGCATCGTGGTACCGAAGAGGAATAGAATAACCGGTCCAAAGATAGGTTGAGGAGGAATAATCTCCAAGTATACATTTTTTAAACAGTGAATACCTAAGTACCTCAGAAACGCTTCGTCAAATATACCTCAAAAATACTTACAGTAGTAATATAAGTAATGTTACAGTAGTAGTTTATTTTGTGGTTAGTGCTACATCTACAGGAAAGGTAAAAATAAATAATCTCTATAATAAACGATTTTTTATTAGGTAATTGTTACGCTACCAATATGACCTACTCTTTAGAAGTTTCATTATTTATAATTAAAAATATTACCGTGATGTACTTTTTTTTGTTTTTTTTCATAATTTTTAAATAATGTTATTTTCCACAACAACTACTAACAGAACTTAAATTAATTATTGTTATTGTGCTTCAATAGTCTATCAGCAAACATTCTACCACTTTTTATATTTAGTATTAATTGATATGAGATCAAATATACACCAAACGATATTTGATAAGCAAAAACTTTTCTGGTATGTTTGCTAATAAACTTATTCATGAAATAAACACGTTAGGACACGATATTAACTCTCCGCAAAAAAAATATTACATAAAGTCTTCCAGATGTTCCTTATATCTAAACATTACATTTAAAAATATGAAAAACACGAAAAAGTTTTCTATATAAAAATACGTCCTATCGAGTTAGGGAAAGATTTATTTTAATAACATAATTATTAAATCAAGTATTTAGAAATTATTACTTAAATATAAACGTATATACACAGTTATTTTATGAGACCACATAATATTTTAATCTGAATACTTAAAAATATGTAATAGTTACAAAAATATTCACTGATCTGCAACACTAAAACATAAAGTTAAAAGATGCTAAAAACTGGATTGATTCGTATGCGATTTTGAGGTGTATTTTTACAGAAAAGTGAATATATCACTTATACGAATTATATTATTCCAAATTGCACACTAATACTAACCTAAGGACTAAAAAAGAAAGTTGAACTCGCTCTTTGTTTAAGGCAACACTAATATATAAATTAAATATATTTTAAAATGTCAATCTGTGCTCAGAAAGTTACTATACCACTTTTAAGTACGAATCTTTTAAAATTATTATTCAATGTTGTTTTTAATTTTATCCTTCAATGACCTGAGTATTGCTGCTTATCAAAACTCAAAAGATACTATATTTCGCGATATTATTACTGCTATCTCCAAGAATGTTTTCTTGAAAACACAAAGTTTTTAATGGAGATCATACAGCAACATCTTATAGATACATATTTTTTAGATTTTTTAAAATAACTTTCAGTGAAAATAGCAATAGCAATATTGTTTGTGTAAACAACATAATTTAGTAATATTTGATTTGTGTTGTAGTGGAACTTCTAAAATAATTCTGATATGTATATAAATAAACCTTGTTTTTTTCTGTCTAATTACAGAATGAAAACAAAATTCTTCATTCTGTAAGGCCACACGTTGTTCCTATACCTAGGTTTTTCTTAAAATTAAAAAATATTTGGTTGGTTTGGTATGAAGATACAGGTCCGGCAAAAAGGTTGCCCCGATTGCGAGGAACCACTGCTCGAACCATACTCATGGGAGAGCAGTGGGCGTGCCCGTTCTAGGTTAGGTTAGGTTCCAAACCATTCGGCGGTGAGTTTCGAATCTCCATGAAACCAATTCTGTGCTTAACCGAAACTCTTCTGAGGGACTTAGGGCATCAACAACTCTGGAAAATGGGATTGTAGTGAGAGCTTCGGTGCTGCAATGCGCTAGAGATATCGGATCGAAGTGTCCGAAGAATTTTACATACGTCTCCCGTAATGCATCTGTACAAACTGATGGTGGCATAGCAGTTCAGAGATTCTGAAACCCGTACACGCTCGTGTTGGGATGTTCTCCTCAGCATTCCTCCAACAGCTGTTTTACTCTGCAGCTACGAAGCTCATTTCCATCTAATGGGCACTATTAACAAACAAGAGGATGGAGTAACGGTCATCTCAAATCGATATTGTGAAATGCTCGAGAATTTTCTCCGTCCAAAAGTAAACAAGTTAAAACAAACATTTCAAAATGACAAATTGTATTTTTCAAAAATAAAACGTTTTTTTTCTAGTATCTTGTTTGGTTTGGTTTTTATCAAAGTCCCAAATCGGAACACCCTTTTTGCCGCACTACTTTTATAGCAATCATCTGTTTTTGTTCTAAGTTTACTATTACTAAGAAATTAATACTTTACTTTTCATATGTTCTATATGAAATAAATGCCATAGTTATAGACCCACGTAAATATATTTTTAATAATATAAGGGCCTGTTTGTATTATAACTATTTCATTCAATAAATTAAAACTATTTCAGAATTTTATAATGTGTATTTAATGAATTAAGTCTAACATTTCAAATTGAATTTTGTTTGCAATAAAAACCTTATATACCAGTGGAACAGCAAAGATTGCTCAGGTACTACTGGTTATTAGAAAAACTTATATAAAACTACTGGTGTTTTCAGTACGCATTTTAAAATAATGCATGTTATAAGAAAAACCTAGATTACACTGAATTAATGCAATGTAATTAAGAAGCCTCAGAAAATACAGCAGGAAACACTTATTTATTCTAAAGTAAAAGTACATCCCAATATAATTCTGAGCCAAAAATTCTAACAAGAAATATAATCTCAAAAAAAAAACAAAAACGTACATTAAAGTTAGGTAAATTAAACAAAAAGATTAAAATAAAAATAAACAAACTTGTGTCATATCCCATTACACCCAGATATTTTTTAATATATTGGTAGAAATGAAAAAGTTGAATATATTACTCTAATACAATCTGATGGGCTATAATGGTCATATTTGTTTATTGGTATATTTAGGTTTTTGGTTCTTAACATATACCTCTATTGCTAACTTGTCAATAAGAATCTGACCTGAGACAGACTGTTTAAATAATAAACTATGAAAATGCAAAACAACCAAAATAATATATATAACTATTTAAGCACGTCGTATTAAAACCTAAGTCGGGAATTTTTAATTTTAGAGGAAGTCTCATTGAGCGAGCACAATAAATAAGCGATATTGATGACAGCCGACGTTATAACTCCATGTCTTCAGCTTCATTTTCTGAAAAGTCTGACATACTTGATTCACTTTCAGAACTGACATTTTCGCCACCTCTTAATGCCTCTTCAGTGGCATATTTCCTAACATATTCTGCAATTAGAAAAATTTCTTTTTATATTATTGCTCTCTATTATATTTTCAACAACACAAGGAACACAGCAGTCTCAATAACTATACAATACCAATTCAAAATACTCCTTTTAATTCACTCTAGAATATCTATTGGATTATACAGTAAGATTTAACCGCGTTAAAGAGAAACCAGTGAAAGTGAACAACAATAATTGCACATACAATATTTAAGCTTAAGAGACTAATACAATAACGCCTTATAACCACCTCTCAAGATATTGAAAGTTAAACATGAAATTAACAAGGGTCAGTACAAATTACAGCACAATGTGTTGATAAATTTAAAAAATGGACATTCAGCTTGAAAGGCAAGCAACTGGATTCACAACTTAAAAGCAGAACAATAACAGTTCAGAACATTTCTAAAAACATTCAGGGAAATGGACCCTAATAAGCCCATATAGTCAGAAAACAACTTATTTAATCATATTGTGAAATCATTCACAACTGAACAATTTCCCCCGTATATACAGGGTCAGTCCAATAAATATCGGGACTAATTTATTCCTGCCAAAGGGAAGGTGTGGACGGTGATTTTTATAAGTGATATCGGAGGTGGTTGATGTCAGGTAACCTAGGAAACCTGGCTCAGTTGTCTCCGAAACATTGGAGTGCGTAGATTGTGTAAGTGAACGTGTGTTTTAAGTTCGCGTCGAAAATCAAGCGCCATCAAATTTTGCGTGAAATTGAAAAAAGCCGCTACTCTTCACATGATCCGTGAGGCTTACAAGGACGAAGCCATGTCCAGAACACGCGTTTTTCTGTGGCATAAGAGATTCAAAGGAGGCGGGGAAAACGTTGAAGACGAACAACGCCTTGGACGTCCGATCCCAGCCCGAACTGATGAAAATGTGGCCAAAGTGCGAGAATTTCTGAACTATGATCGTCGGTTAAGTGTTCGTTTGATGGCACAGGAGTTGAATTTACAGAAATCAACTGTGCATTCAACTGTAACTGATGATTTGCAAATGCGAAAAGTGTGCACGAAGTTGGTGCTGAAGGCTTTGTCAGACGAGCAGAAGAAACACTGTGTGTTCCATTCTACACAAAGAGTAGAATCAAATCGCGCAAAACCTAAGATGAGCAGTGACAAATAGCCCGTAAAAGTGTAGTGAGGTGAAATACAATACTTTTCTACTAGATCAGCAGTAGTTTTAAATATTCAAGTGAATAAATGTATATGTGTGATGTATATATGTGAATCTTCTGCCTATTAATTAGAAAACTAAGATCCATTTCGCGAACCAGCATACGATTTTCTGCACACATATATTAAACTTCAAATGCTTCAAAAAAAAATAGCCCATTATTTTGCAATTAAAATCCAACATTGATTCACAAGACAATCGTATCTCTATATGGTAAAAGTCTAAAGATATTCACGCTATCAGCTGTCAACACTATTTGTAGATGTGTTTCAATGTCAACACTATTTCTGAATATGTTTATTAAAAATGTTCAAAATTTCCTGAACAATCCAATAAAAAATAAAAACACACAGAATTGGCAAGTGAGCCCCAAACACTAAACAGAACATAACTCCCAATAATAGCAGCTGAATAATAAAAACTAAAAAAATTTTAAATAGAATATTAGACTAATGTTTGCATTTAACTTTTTTATGGTTTTCTCCTTGAAAATGTTGCTTTCCAAGTAATAAATCAAATATTAAATCAATTATAACAATGGTTGTACAAGGTAATTAGGAAACATTAAAAATAATAGTCAATTGTGTTCAAAACAAATGCCAATTTGTAACTAGTTAGTGAGTCAAAAATATATTTATAAAGATTAATAATAAAATGAGCTTAACAAATTCTAAAATATCTAAGCCATATTTTTTAAATCACAATGATAATACCATAGCCAATTGAATCCAATCAACTGATTAATTTCAAAGAGAATTTTAAACTGCTGTGAACTCTGTACTAAAATTGGTTTTATTTAGATTTAGAGTAATTAGATTTAAAGAACAAATTAATTTTTTTCTATTAAAAATTATTTACCTGAAACTTTTTTCTTGTATTCTTCTGGTTTATGAAGATACATTGCAGCTGCATCACCATTTAAGGGATCAATTGGATTAGGGTAAGTCAATAGTTGAGGTAAAAATGACTCAAATATATTGGACAAATCTAAAATAATTTTCTAATATTATTTCCATTGATGCTTTGTTACATTAAAAAAAACTTACCATATAAAGCAGTCCATGCTTGATTAATAACATCTAAACACACTGTACCTGAAACTTCATCAATATTTGGATGATACACTCTGTTCATAAATCCTATGCTTGGAGATTTAAAAGGATAATGTTCTGGCAAATGGACTCTTACTTTCCATACACCACCTTCATAAGGAGCTTATAAATAAAGAAAATAAAATATACTAGCAACGTAGAAAATAATTATTTACGACAATTAGAAGCATTTAAAATTGTAATATTTACTTCATAATTGAAATCAAAATACTTACAATAATTATATTAATACTTACTGCCTCTAGGTCCATAAAATTTGACACAAAATTCATTTAACCCACCTAAGATTGTAACTTCATGTTTACTTTCAATACTAAAATTGATATTAAGGAAATTGAAAATAAAAACAAACATATTGTTGACAATCAGCTGTACTCAGTTAATAGGATAAAAATAGAACGTCCGTTCATTTTAAATAGATTTATCATTTTTGGACAAAGAACATTTAACCAAAGGTAAAATTCCAACCATTGCATTTTATTATCAAGATGACAATCAGCTGACATTAAGCCAAAGTGTTTACATTTTCACAAATACACAAAGAAAAGGATACAGTTTAATAACATCAGTGTCCATACGTCTTTTACCAGCACTGGGAGACGACATTTTAGATTGTCACAATAACTTCACCATGAATTTAATAAAACTAATAATTTTAGAATTATTATAAGACGCAATTAGTACAAGACCACAATGGCCAACCAATTTTATTAAGCCTACACTTCTTTGCACATACAACACTTTCAAGTTTGGATACCACACACGCAGGTCCTTGCCTTGCTAATCAACTGATTCTGTCTTCTCTCGTGACGTTGTCAAATGTACAAATATAAATAGCCCAACAACCAGAAATGATAATATCCTGTTCAACTGAAATTATCAATGCTTGTTCAAAATTTACATTATGGCAACGTCGGCAAAAACTTCGACCAATCACATTTAAAAACAGAGACGTATTTAACAGAAATTTGACGTCACTTTTCAAAAATATTCTTTGTGAGAAAAAAAATTATTTCTGAAAAAAAGTAATATGTATACTGTTTATCAGATTGTATTCCATTTAAATTTCCGAAATATTTGGAATATTTTTTTAGTAAAAATTAACAACTTTCTAGGATTTAATTAAAATATATTACAATTTTGAAAATTCTAGCCCATCCAAATAATATACTTTGTAATGTACTTTTTCAAAATGATTTTATTATTAACACGTCTATCTTCAACATTCATTGTGCAAAAATATATAATCATTATTGGCCTCAATTTACTTTTAGGGTAAAAAGTAGGTCATAAATTGTAAGTCATCTACTTTGGCAATAAACAGTGGCTTTCAGTTTTTTTTTAATTGTTAATTGACCTTATTGAATTACTTTAAAACAAAATATGTCAATATGAAAAGATATACTCTGTTGGCATTTTTCAATAATTCATTTTTTCAATAAATGTTATTCGGGATCTCTCACGATATGTTTTTGATTATGTATATGTAACAAGCAACCAGAGATACATATACCTCTTTTTTTTAAGGTTATGTGATAAGAGGTGTCAATACTTTTTGTCAATGAGCGGTATCTGAACATATCGTTATCGCAAATTGGAGGTCGTTTACATAACATCATTTTATAGGAAAACCCTCAGTTAACTACCGGAAAAGTTAGAGATGGCTCCGTTAATAGCAGAAAAAACTGTACCTGTACCTAAAGAAAATAATTCAAATAATGGTGTTAAAGCTGTTCTCTTGGGACCACCCGGCTCCGGTAAAGGCACAATGGTATATATATATATATAAATATATTTTTACCTTTGTACCTGTTAATGTTATAATCATTACTTTATATAATTTAGGCTGCTTGGTTGAAAGAAAAATTTTGTCTGTGCCACCTTTCAACTGGTGATATGCTGAGGGCTGAAATATCATCTGGTTCAGAATTAGGTACTAAACTTAAAAAAGTTATGGATGAAGGTAAACTTGTAAGTGACGACTTGGTGGTTAACATGATTGACAAGAATCTTGACAAACCTGAATGTAAAAATGGCTTTTTACTTGATGGTTTTCCAAGAACTGTTGTCCAAGCTGAAAAGGTTGGTATTAAATATTTTGAAAACCTGGCAATGTTCTGACTATATATTTTTTACAGCTTGATGATTTGTTAGAAAAGAGACATACAAAATTGGATGCTGTTGTGGAGTTCTCTATTGATGACAACTTACTTTTCCGTCGTATTACTGGAAGGTTGATACATCCTGGAAGTGGTAGATCATACCACGAAGAATTTGCACCCCCAAAGAAAACAATGACAGATGACATTACTGGAGAACCATTAATTAGAAGATCAGATGACAATGTTGAAGCTTTAAAAAAACGATTATTAACATACCATAATCAAACAAAACCACTAGTTGATTATTATCAAATCAGGAGTATTCACTACCGCATAGATGCTTCTCAAGCAGCTGCCAATGTTTTTAAAAATATCGATCAGATTTTCTTACAAAAAATCCAAAATAGAGCCTCTTCAAGATTATAAATTATTTTTTTAGATATGTTCCTTAATTCATTGCATTTTATAATTTTTATTGTTCTCTGTTTGTATTAACTAAATACCTCCAATTTTTCCAATACTAAGTACCTCAATTCTTTTTTGAAGGGAAATTAATTTCAACGTTCCAAAATAATTTAATGTACTATTTTTGTAAGATTGGTTATTCAATAAAAAAGTGAAATCTTTTATCAACGCCTTTATTAACTTCTAAATTAATTAACTGCCTATCATTACTGCCTATCATTTTTAGCATGACATAATGGGCAGGAATTCAAAAATTCCATTTTCCTTTGAAGTGCTGGGTGTTTACAAACTTTGCAGAACCACATTATAGCTCCTACTATTGACGTTCCTGTAGCCACACACGTAGGGAAATGAATTTTACAGTTTGGACAAATTGTATTCCTAAAATAATGCCCCCAATAATACAGTTATATTTTTATTATATATATATATATATATATATATATATATATATATATATATATATATATATATATATATATATATATATATATATATATATGTATGTATGCTAGACTAAGACTGTCTTCAGACAAGCATTGAGAATGCCAAGTGTGACCTTGGCGAAACGTCTGCACGTTCCCAACAAACGGGACACAAACGATCGGATGTACTCCCGGACTAATAGTCTAGCGTATTCTTCCATCCGCGAAACACTACGAACTAACACATATATATATATATATATATATATATATATATATATATATATATATATATATATATATATATATATATATATATATATATTTACTAAAGTAGACTACTTACCAATCTGATATACTGGTATTGCAGTTATCACATTTAACAGATTTTATTTTGATGTTAATAGGTTCATTTTGTCTAAATATATCCCAAGCTAATTTATTGTACTGCATTTTATCAATATTTGTTATCTAAAAATAGCAAATATGTCAAACTATAAAGCGCCCTAATAAATTATATAAGACTATCGACGGAAAATATTGAATTTTGATTGTTTATACTGAAACAAAATATCGGATATTTTAAATCATTTTTAGATTGGAACTCATTATTCACAGTGAATGAATTTATTGACTAATGAATGATTACACTTTTTATCAATAAAATGTTCTTACTGAATCCAGTGACTTCAGTCTCATCAAAGCCTTAGAACATATTGCAAATGATCTATCCAAACAAGCGGTTAAAGTTAAAAGGGAATATATCTCACTTTCTGGAAGATATTCACCATATTCCTGTAATTTGTAAGATATACATAAGGCATCATGGAGTTTGCCTTGATATAACTGATTCTGAGCCAGCATAAAATAATGATAGGCTTCAGCTCCTTTCCAAGCAGTTTCATATATCAATGGATCAGAAATTTCTGTCTCTAAATAAATATATTATATAAGTAAAAAAATTAAAAATAACTTATTCAAACGTAATACCTGTCTGTGGTAAACTTTTGTGCAATTCGGCTAATCGGGCAGCATAAACATAGTGTTTTTTTACTAATATTAGATTTTTATTAAGCTTTTTTGTTTCTTCTTCTGCTAACTAAAATATGAAAGTATTTAATACATAATTATTATCTATATGAATGATGAGTTTTTATACTTTAAAAGCATGCTCAGCAGCTTGTATATAAAACTTAGCTTGAACGTTTATTTCTATAGCAGTCATAACTTGGTTTTGTTCAATTAAGTGGTTTGTGTACTTCAGAAGCAAATCTGATATTTTCGTAATGTTATACTTTTTTGCTAGCTCAATTGCTGAATTCCATCTATTATTTAAAATACATAAATCTATTGCTGATTTAATTTTTCCCACCTGAAACGAATATGTTAATTGATACAAAGTTATTTTAATACTTTTTAATTTTTTTTCGACTTAATTGCCCACGCACAAACAATAAAAACCGAGTTGTTTTACACCACATATATATAAATAATATAATGTTCAGGTACAATTATGATGAGGAATACAAAGTTTAAAATGTAAAAGGAAAAGTAAGGTGTAGACTCGGTAATATACCAGAAGAAACAGATTTGAAGAAATGCTCTTCAGAACAATTGCCAATATCCAAAAACAAAAAGGATGACTTAATTAAACTTCCCAATGAGTATCATGGTTGGTATATGAACTCGCCAAGTAACTGCCCAAGATGAAAGCAATGATGATGTAAAAACAAGTAATATATGAAAAAAATATTGTATGACTGATATTATAATACTTTAATAACTTTGGCTCCATACTTACGCTAAAATGAACTTGCAAGAAATACTTTACTTTATATTTAACCCTGTATCTTCAAATGCCAATTGGGATTAAATATAGTATATGTATGTATAAATATATATATATATATATATATATATATATATATATATATATATATATATATATATATATATATATATATATATATATATATATATATATATATATATATTTACCTTAATATATGCTTTAATTGCTTCCATATGAACTGCACTTGAAGCAAACATATCTCCAATTTTTTCTAAAAGTGGGTCTCCTTCGGGAAGTTGATCAATCATTAACTCCAAGTTTTTCCAATCCTCCAAATGATAATAACAGTCAAGTATTTTAGAAGTATTTTTAGCCAGCTCATAATATTCAATCGCTGATGACCTAAAACAACTCATTAATTTCTGGACTATCATGGATAATTAGTTTACCAGTTGTTAAAGTGATAAAAATAATCGGCTGTAGAGTTATATGCAGTCTTCAACAAATAATCTGGTGCCGTTGCGCCATTTTTTAGAATCTGAATAACTCTAAACCAATCTCCCAAAGTTTGACGAAGATTCAAAGCCAAATCACTAAAATCACACTTATATTGAACTCGAAGAGATTTACCACTAAACACCAAATCACTTTTTTAAACTTCTCGATGCACGTTTCGCTAACCATGTTAGCATCATCAGAAAATTGAATTGCTAACATGGTTAGCGAAACGTGCGTCGAGAAGTAAAAAAAGGGAAATGGCGTTTAGTGGTAAATCTATTTCAGTTTAGTACTTGAGACTTAAGGTTCCAATAGAGGAATTGACCAAACTTATATATTTACTCTGAATGTTAATTAAAATTGCAAGATTTTACCTTCTATCAGTCTCCATGTAAATTTTTTCGGCCTCGTCAAAATTTTTAAAATAAGTCGCTATACGCGCTCTTTTAATACACTCATTACTAATATCCCTCAGTCTTTTTACAAATTGCACTTTGGAATAATCTTTTGCTCTGACAAAGCAGGCATCTGCCATATTTAAATTAATTTCTTTTAATGATGCTTCTGCTATCAATCTCCTGCAAATAAATGAATTAAAATTAGAAACAGTGGTTGTGTGATATTTTTCTACTACCATAATCTTGGATGTCTATTATCCTCCACAAACTGAGCTGCTTCATTTATTCCCACTTTCTCCAATAATTGTCGTGTATCCCTAAGGCTTTTAATTTCCATTTTCATCAAATAATCTTTGATAGGTTTTTCAGGAGTATCCATTATTTCGTCAAGCAATACCGCCTCAACTTCTAAGTCCTTAAATCAAAATTTAACGACAATATACAATATAAAATATGCATATTTTATACCTTGAAACTACAAATGTAACCAGAACAGGCTATGGGTTCCTCTGGATAAATTCCTTTAAAGATGTACATACGTGTTTTTTCCATTATGGCAAGCAATTGTGGATTGTCAGAAGCCCAACACATTGCCCACACATCTTTTCTTTCTAATTTATTTCCTTCTAAACCTGTAGAAGGTCGACCTGAGCCTTCTGAAATATCTAATACAGTCAGAATTCCTGATACATCAATAACAGATAATCTCCTAATAAGAAAATACAAATACATTTTATAAAATATGCACAATACTAGGTTTCTTACGTGGAGTTACAATTTATTGCAACTTTATGTGGTCTATTTGGAATTTTATAGCGATTTGTAAGAACAACATGTGGTAATATATAATAGTGAATCAATCCCGATTCTCTACCAATTATAAGGCATGTATCACTAACAGTAAGACAACAAATTGGATCTATAGTCTGATGTGTGCTAACAGGTATTTGATTGCAGTTATCCAGGTCCTGTAATATTTCTACAGCTCCAGAAGGATTGTCATCAATATGAAACATTTTAGAACGAACAGTTCCCACTAAAATAGGCAATATTGATTTAAGGGTTTAGTATATTATTTAGATGATGAGCCATTTCAAAAAATCTGATTCGGAATAATTTGTAGCAGTTAGGCAAATAAAAATATTTAAACAATATGTCCATAAAGAGGAGAAACTTACGACTTTTACAATTAACCATATTAATTAAAAGAATATTTTTAAGGAATATTCAGTAAAAAAGTAGTATTACCCATTATTGATTTAGGAGTTTTGTAATGCCATACTATAAAGTTGTTTTTAGAAGCCGCAAAAATTTGATAAGAATTCATTGTGACAGATAAAGGTTCTATATTAATATATTTCCCATCAACTGGAGTGCCTAAAGTATTATACAACAGAAGTCCATATTTTCCAATAGCATCTGTATCTGATTGTGTAGCTATAACACAATAATCCCCAAAAGAGGAAATTGCCAATAGCGAATTTAACCATCTTATATGACACTGAAATTAATGTTATTATTTTAAAAATAGTTAAATCGATATATGTATAAAACACCAAATTATTTGTCGTATCCCAAAATGTAAGACATATTCCAATTTTTCCAGGTCTGCATGAAGTAAAAACGACAGTTTTCTTGAAGTAGCACCATTTATAATCAGGACGTATGTTTGCAAAATATACAAAAGAATCAACAGCCAAAGCAACCCTCAATGAACCACCTTCCCACACACAACAGCATATCGATGAACCAGGAACTTTCAAAGTACGCAAATGCTGCAAATATTATGTTTAATCACTCCACATTGATTTGTAATTACTGAAATTACTTCTCCAAATGGATTGTAAAATTGAACTAAGTTGACTTCCTTTTCATTAGCAAACTGTTTCCCAGATATTGCAAGAATTGAACCATTATGATTCCAACTGCAATGTACAGCAAACATTTTTGTATCTACTAAAATTGGACCTAAAACGCAATATTAACATTTTATTTTCTGAGATCTAAGTAACTATATGTTTCTTACTTGTATCACTTTCATTTCTCATTAGCTGAGTTTTTCCATTTTCAAAACAAATTGCCAATGAAGGACAAATTGAATGCATACCCCCTACTCCATTATACCAAGCTAAACCCACAATTGGGATGGGATCATAACTTGTATCATGACATAAAATTGTTATTTTCATCTAAAAAAAGTTTTTGTCATATAAATACTATTGTTATAGAAAAAATGTTACATTTCTAGTCTTCCTTTACGTAAACAATATTCAGAATATTATTAGAATTATTATATTAATATTAGAAAATTGAAAAAAAACAATATTGAAATATTAAGCATTAAAAGAAGTAAATAGCTAAATATTTCTTGTTTAAAATAATGACAGATAAAATTAAATGTACAAAATAAATTTATAACAGAAAGTTTTCCAAGTAACACTTAAAACTTACCACAAAATTTCCTTGATTATCATAAAGATGCAACTGGCCATTTTTTAATGCAAACAATAGCAGTTTGCCATCTGGAGACCATTGAACACCACAAAGGGCCGTATGTTTTAATTCTCTACCCCAAATTCTATTTCCTCCAACACAGCCAACTATAACAGCTCCATCTTCATATATAATACAAATTTTTTGACCATCACTACTCCATGCCATACCAACCACTGTAGATTTTTTCCTGTTATTTATCATCTCTTCATACCACGCACCCTAAATACAATTAATCAATAAAAAAAACCTTGCTGTTTATAAATTTAATTTCACAACCTTATAGAGCATCCAAACTATAATTACACCATTAGAATCACTTGTTGTGAGTTTCTTGTGTGGTTCATTCCAAGTTAAAACTTTGATAGTATCAGAATGCCCCTCAAGAGTTTGGTTCATTGACAAATTACTCGTAGTGGTTAATTTTCTATTTTTAAGCGTAGCATCATTTCCTAAAAGTATATGTGTGCTTAATCCATGAAATTGTGTATTAAAAAAACTACCTGAATCAAGTTTTAAAACTTTCAGAAGTCCATTATCTCCACCAACAGCTATATATCCATCTTGTTTATTCCAATCCAAAGAGTGGATTTTAGCATTGTTGGGAATGGCGATCTAAAATATTTCAAATATTAACATTATATCGAGCGAATTATTAACATTTTACTTTTTTACTTAAATATAAGAACATTATATTCTTTTTAGTTCAAAAGAATGTTGTTATTGACACCGTTGCTATGGTAATGACCTATAAGCGCGCGGATTGCTTTATCGCAATACTAAATTATTTAACAGGTATCTCAGTGACATGCATAGTATACAAAAAATAGTCTTAAATCTTTGATGGCATGTTCCACATAACTCATTTGCGGAGTTTTTTCGAATCAAAAAATGTTGCCCATTTATAAATAGAATGTTATTTAGTAATGTATGTTGCCAAATTTAAGAAAATGATGGAATATGAAAGCACCTGACATCTATAGTTCCTGACCTAAAGTTACATTGTAAAATGTAATAATTTTGTGGCGGAAATATAGAAACACTAACATCAATCCACATAGTAACGCGCATGCTTGGATGTAACAAGCTAGGTTCGAAAATTTTTGAAAACAATAAACATTCCAAAGCTGGATCTTTATGGTTTTATTCATTACATTTTTATGTCATTATATATCGACAGAATTGTGCGGGTCTTTAGCTTTTTTAAAAGTTACTAATTAAAATATGAAAATGGCTCAAAAATATAGTGTATTCATTATCTTTCTCTGTGAGTATAGAATTTAAATATTCAACAGGTGGGTATCAAAGGAAGTGGCTGATTTGTATTCATTTTTCAGGCTTCCTAGCTATTCTTCCTCATAATACACTTCAGCAAAGGAAAAACTTTTATAGCAAATATCAGGATGTACAAGATAATGGTAGGTATTTGTTAGAAATAGTGAAATTTTTGGGGTTAAATATATGGTACTTAAAATATTCCTGATGTTAATAAATTTTTATACTTTATAAGATTGAAGCCCTACATATATGTATAACTTTTTTTTTTATCTATTCAGGTATCAAGCAAGAACCTATCCGTCAAGGAATTGAGTGGAGAACAGTGGCTCTAGTGACCTCAAGTGTTCTTATTTTTGGTTTAGTTTTCTATGGTAAAAAATGTTATTACATTTGTCAAATGACTATTTGTGGTGGAGTTGAAAAACACTATATGGATTTAGCAACACATGTTTAACTAACTGTTGTCTGATTTAAATGTTATATTTAAGAAATGGCTCAATTATATTTTGTGAAATATTTTTATAAGTATGTGATATGTTTCTACTTGTTTTTACATTGACTTTAAAAAAGACTTATTTTCATAAATATATCAGTATTTTAGATAGCAGTTTTTTTTGTGGGGGGCAAATGTTAATTCAAATAAGCAGTGATATCAAAAATGATATTTATTAACAAATAAATCTTACAAAAATTATTTATTGGCTAAAATGAACATCATAAAATGTTGAACTAGTCTTATTAACGTATAATGGGATCAGCACAATAACTAAATATTACAGTTTAGCAGTAGGAGAGGTACCTTACAAGTCTTTAGTCTTTGTTTACAATTCATCTTTATCATCTAAATCTACATCAGATAGGTCAATATCCTCCTCAGGTGGTAGTTCTCCATCTTTCCCGTCCCAAGATTCTGTAGCTATAATTTTTGGAATAACTTGGCCCTTTACAGGAGCTGTATTGCCTTTTCCATAAGAAAGATCCCTGAAAACCAATAACAATTAATAAATAAATATCTTAATACACAGTACAAAAAGAAATTAAACTTTTGCTGGTTGACACATTTACCTTAAAAATTCATAGATTCCATCTTTAGAGAATGCACCTCGTAGAATTGAGTACTTCATTTTTTTGGCATTTATAACAGCCATTGCAGGATATCCAAAACCACCAATGTCAATGGCACTTTCCATCTCCAATTGTGCACCAGCCTCAGACCAAATCCATCCCCACATCTTCTTTTTGAATTTCTCCCCTAGGTCAGTTAGCATTTTCAGATAGTTATTTCTGCATTCTGCTTGACAATCCAAAATATGAGGAAGAACAGCAATTATACAAAGGGGTTTTTGTTCACACTGTTCTTTAAAAATGTCTTGAGATACAACTTGAAATACTTCAGGTGCCACCACGTTTTCTGAAAGTTTATCTAATGCCCACGTTACAATTTCACTTGATGTACGACCACCATCATATTCTTCAGCAGATGATGATATTTTAGATCCAGGTGCAAAAAATTTAATAGTGGGATACCCTTGGATTCCATATTGGCTGGCTTTCACTTGGTTAACAGTAGCATCCAAAGCACCAAGTTTTACTCTTCCTTTCAATTCAGTTGCTGCTTTAGACCAATGGGGTGCTAAGTTCTTACAATGACCACACCATGGAGCAAAGAATTCTACTAACCACAAGTCATCAGACTGAAGAACCAACTTATCAAAATTACTGTCCGTTAATTCAATTACATCATCACCAGAGCCCTAGAAAAATGTATTATATAAAATTAAACAAATACTTTGAATTACCTACCCCTGTAGAACTTCCCGAAGAACCTCCTGATCCTAAATTATTTTTAACTTTACTTTTTACTGCAGATAGTGCGCCATTAACAATGGCATCAGCTGTCCTAGCACCTTGATAATCTTCTGGTTTGTTCTTATTCGCGCCGAAAATTTTAATTGTTGGGAAGCCCCTGACTCCATATTTTGCAGCTAATTCTTTATGTTCATCAGCATTGACAGCACCAACTTTTACAACGCCCTATATAAAACATATCGTTATATACTCTTTAAAATATTTCACTGTATACACTTACTTTTAGAGCATTTGCTGATTTAGTAAATTCTGGTACCAGACTTTGACAATGGCCACACCATGGTGCAAAAAATTCAATCACCCAAACTTCATCCCCACGGATAACTAAATTGTCGAAATTACTAGGTGTAAGTTCTACTACATTTCCTCGGGAAGGATAAAGGGCCCAGGAATAAGATAAATATAATACAAATACTACAATATAAACTATATATATATAAAATATTAACATAGAAATATTAAACAAAGACTTACTAAAAATCTGTAACATTGTAGCGCTGAACTAATTACTCCGACACTTTAGTGTGAATTCAATTTTTTTATGGATTATTCTCAGAAAGTGACTTATATTTTTTGAACCGGTGTTAAAAACCTGAGCTACCACCAACACGAATTTTCGTGGTTGCTTATTATTGGTTAAACCGATTAGACAGATATTATTGTCTGTTGCCAAATTTTTATCTGAGTGGCATAATTGGTTTTTGAAAAAATCTAATAATAATTTATCATGAAAATATCAAACCATATTTCTACTACATGTCAGTATATTGAAATAGTTTTTGTCAAATATGTATATAAATAATAATGAATAGGTAATTAAAACAATTTAGATATTTTTTGATAGCAATAGCGATAAGGCAACATTGAATGATTGTATATTTTAGATTAAATGCGAATTTTTAGTGCTCTGTAGTTATCAACTTTTAAAGTATTTTGACCTCATCATGTTAATATTCGTATAAGTTAAATTTATGATTTATAGTGGTACCAAAATTGAACACTACATAGTAAATATTTATACATCATATATGTCTTCATATATGACTTCTATTATATGTTTCTTCAAAACAATTTTCTGATGTAAATATTTTGAACCTGACGAGACCAAATACATAAATATGACACATTATTAACAGAAACAATATACAAACTCAGAAAAGTTAATCTTCTATAGGTTAGGATTTAACTTATGGTATAAGTTTCTTTTATCTATCTGTTTTGGATTCCTGATCATTAAAAAATATACTGTATAAGGCATATTTCGATAGTCTTACTAAGTTTATTACCATTATTACTAAGTTTGTATAGCCAAATTTCAATTATTAGACGTAAATAACAGTCCTTCGGAACAAAAAGCGTCAGATAAACAATCCACAATGAATATTGGATTTAAAGGTTATGCTTTAAACACATGATTCTTTTTGTTTACTTTTTTTTATATAAATTTAAAAACCATATATTTTTCTATATACTTTAAACAAATAACGTGACGGTTAGAATAAACATTTTTAAAATATCTTAATGCAAATATGTGTATAGCTCACATAAAAGGGACTCTTGGATTACAGTTTGATGTGTTCTCTTGCATCATGTGCAAGTGCAAGGAGTGAGGTTTAATAACGAAGTGATAAATGTCATTATACGCCAGCCTAGGAAAATTGGTAAAATATTCCACTAAACCAATTTTAAATTCTATGGCTGAACATATATCTGTACATAGATCAGATGCAGTACTTCATGCTATAAATTTAGTTAAATCTGGTTCGATTATAGCAGTACCTACAGATACAGTATATGGTCTAGCCTGTGATGCCACAAATAGTCAAGCAATTCATAAACTTTACAGTGTTAAGCAAAGAAACGAAAATAAACCAGTGGCTATTTGTTTAGCAGAAATAGATGATATTGGTTTATGGGTAAATTATTATTTTTATTATTTGTTATTCTAGTTCTAGATTTAAATTATAACTAGTAATTTGCACTTCAATTTAAACTTCAACTTGCATTTTGCAATTTTCTGTAAAAAGAAAAATTCTTTTCAATATAGTGATTATAAAATGCATGTTTTTTTAGGCTAATGTATCTCACCTCCCAAATGGTTTATTAGAGAAATTACTTCCTGGACCAGTTACACTTATTTTAAGTACCATAAATACATTGGAACAATCTTTGTGTTGTAAAGGTAAAATTGGTATAAGGATACCTAACTATAACTTCATACAAAAGTTAGTATCAGGACTTGGAAAACCATTAGCGCTGACTAGTGCAAATCTTAGTAATGAACCTAGTGCTATTAGACCTTCAGAATTTAAAAGTATTTGGAATAATGTACCTGCAATATTTGATGGTGGTGTTACTAGTGAAGATAGAACAGGTTCAACAATAGTTGACTTATCTGAAGAAGGAACATATAAGATTATTAGGAGGGGTATTACATATAAAAATCTTATTAATACTTTGAGTATATTTGGTTTAAAATTTCACAATGAATAAACTGCTAAAAAGTGTACATTCATCTTCTAAAAAAGATGATCTTATTAAAGAATCAATTACAACAAATTTATCTGCCACTGTTAAAGAAATACAATATGCTGGTTTAGAAGAAAGTAAGGGAAATAAGGTCATTGATATTAATGAAGCTATTAATCAACTGTGTACAACTGTAGAAGCTATGTTTCTACATGGACTTAAAGATTCCCTGGCATATAAATTTAAAAGAGCTCTTGCTGATGTTGATGAAAGGCCACATCCTAATTTTTGGTCACCACTTTTAGTTATTTCTCACAGGCAGATAATAGATCAAGTATGATTTGTACAATAGTTTTTTGTGTTTTAAACTACATGTTCATTCTTTTAGATCTTAAATTTATCGCAGATATCAACAGAAATAGGTCAATGCAGGGCATGGGTTCGTTTAGTTTTAAATGACTGCCTGCTCTCTTCATATTTAATGACAATTCGACAAGATCCATCTGCTTTAAAATCGTTTTACAATACAAATGCGTATATTCGTGACATTGACCGTGTAGAGGTAGCTCAAAAATTTATTGAGGGTGTTGAAGCTTTTAAGACATTTACATTACCAAGTAATTCCAGTTTGTTGAATACATGGCCATTGCAAAGCCTAATTTTGGCAGGAATATGGGCACCAACACTTAAAAATTGTCCTGTGGCTCCATGTGATGATGTGGCAATGATTATAGAAGAAAATTCTAAGGACCATTTGCAGACAAGTCATGAGGAAAGTTCAGATACAGCTTCTTTATGTTCAGCTATATCATTTGGGTCTCAGGCCTCTGGATTAAAACAAGTAGTTTCCTTATCAGAAGACGATGTTCTGAAAATAATTTTAGGACAAAACAAAAATATCAGTTCTGAAGTCCCATGCTCATCTTCTGACTGTAGTTCAGAATTAGAACACAATAAAAAGACTATTGAAGATAATATTAATCATAATGTAGGAAATTCATTAAATAGAACTGGATGGTCCTTTGATGAAAAACAGGAAGAAGAAGAATTGATCAGGAAGCAAGAAGAAACAGAAGAATGTAAGCAGATGAACAGTAAAGATCGAAAATCCATGGAAGGTAGCTTTACAGCTCTTATTGAGAGTTACAACATATTAAGTGGTGGTTGTATAAGAACTCCGAATATAAGGGAAGTGTGGAAAAAATTTGAAGATGAACGTGTGCAAGAAACAGTTTCAAATATTGAAGATGTAAGTATTTGTTATATATACATATTTTTTATTACTACTGTCTTTCATAGTCGTTTTTTTTATCAGCATTCTTATCAATTATAGATTGATAATGATTTTACAAATTATATTTGGAATACAAACAAGCTGAATCATTATATTAACTTGATTGATATGCTGCGTATTATAATATTTGGTGTGATATGGTTTTTATGGATAGGGGTCTGATTAATAAACTATCGCGATCAATATATTTGAAAGTATGAATGTATTCTAAATTAATAATGCATACCAATTCATTTTGCATTATTCATTTCATAAAAATAAAATAAAAAAAAATTATATACAAATATTATTAGATGTTACAGGGAAAAAAACCTTATAAAACGGTTGCTTCCGTAAAGGATAGCCAAGATAAAATCCTTTTTAATATAATTAGGATTGATTGTATGTTACAATGCTTGTACGGTTGTTTGACCAAAGACCAAATCACTTTAACTTCTAGACGCGCGTTTCGCTAACCATGTTGAATCATCCAGAGACGATCTGCGATTGAATTGAATGATTTAGATTGATTGAAATTTCAGTCTGGAGATTGAATCATTTGATGGTGACCACATGGTCAGCAAAACAAGCATCGAGAAGTTAAATAAAGTGATATGGTAGTTAATGGCAAATCTCTTCAAATTTAATGTTTATTGCAGAAGTTTCCAATTGAAGCTGTAGTATCGAAATGAAAATTAAAAGTTTTTGACAGGCCATTCAAACTTTTAGTGAAACACAGGGATGGTTGGTAATAGATCAGGAATGTTTCAGCTACAATAAAGTCGACAATTTACAAGGCGTTAAATAACTGTTACTTTTGTCAAAAAATATATTTAAAAGAAAATACCATAAAATGGTTTGATATGTCATCCCTTATTTTTTGTACTTCTAATACGATAATTACAATATTAATTAACAATTTTTAATTTTGCGTTTTTCTTGCGCTCTCATAAATATCGTAACTTGTTCTACATAAATTAATCTAACGATTTAAATACAATTTCCTTAAAAATGCCCCAGCAATGAGATTATTTTGTAATATTTCTTTCACATAGTACTAATTTGTTTTTATAGCACCTTCAGGTTTTTTTTTACATCTCTGGTCTAACTATAAGAATTATTATTACAATACATTACTGCTGTTATAATAATTCTTTAGTGGTTCTAGAAATTTTAAATCAGTTTCTTTCTCGATAAAATCTATTATGACACTTTTTTCAATGTTTAATTACTTAATTATTATTCTGGTTCCCTTAATGTAGAACCTCAGCTTATGCTGGTTGATATTCTAATGCCAAGATCAAGAAGCAATTCAGCTCCTCTCACCCCAGCATAAAATTTTACGAACAATGTGACACGTCTGCAAGAACACGGCACGTTGTCTCACTGCGGCAATCGATTTGGAGACACCTAGGCTTTCGAGGTTCTTTGAAAATCTCTTACTTATCAGGCCTTCGCCGTATATAACGAAGGACACTACATCTACCGTACTCAGTTTCTACTGGTTCTTCAAGTCGTATGCCAGATTTTCATACTTTGTGGATTTTTCCATCTCGGTTTTTTTCATGTTGTGAGAGAGCGGCACTGCGATGTCAGTTATAAAAGCCCTTTTCTCCTTTTGAGATATAGAACAATATCTGCCCTGTTATAAACAACCATTTGATCAGTAGTAATTGGTCTGTCTCAGTAAAGAATGGTATCGGATGATTTAAGTACCGGATACGGCGAGTACTTGTAATATGGAAGAGGTGGCCTTTCTAATAGCGAGTATTTTAGTGCAATTTGCAATCGCCAATAAGGCGCAATCGCCTGTGCAACCGCCAATACGGCGCTCAATTGTTTCCCCCAAAGTACCGCATTGCCTGCCCTTGTCGACTACGTCCAAATGTTGTTCTTTGATCTTGATACCCTATCTTGAATAGATATCGCGAAACCTTCTGTATTGGGTCAGTCAGTTTAGAGACAATTGTTCATCAATGGTGTCATCTTCAAGTGACTTAGGATACCTTCCAGGTAATGTTTGTCTTTTCCATTCTCGAACCCAATCCGTAAGTGTTCTGCTATCAATCCGTTTTTATTTATTAAGTTTTAGTGGGGTGAAACCTCGGTGTTCATTTGCAACTAATTACATTAGTGCACTGTTTGAATCAACGAAGCGTTTTCTCATTCAATTTTCTTGATTGAAACAGATATTTTTACGTTCACAAGGCCTCTACCCCTCAACTTTCTTGGGATCAATTCTTCTATCGGAACCTTCAGTGTGAAACACTAAACTCAAAGAGATTTACCACAAAACACTGAATCACTTGTTTTTTTAATTAAAGTTCTCGACGCACGTTTCAGGAGATGATTTCTTGGAATGTATAGTTTTTTCATAGATGAGTTTGGTTGTAGGCATTGGAATTTTGTCAGTGTTCGGCCTGTCAACTTATCAAGTTCATTAAGGTCAGCTTCTGACCATTTAACAATGCCAAAAGAATATGTCAGAGTTGGCACTGCCCAACAGTTGATCGCTCTAATGAGGTTTCCACTATTCAGTTTGGTGTTTAAAAGTTTTGTAACTCTCTTTTGGTATAGAATGGAAAAGTCCTTTAACTGGTTATGATCAAGGTTTTGCTTTTGGGGTTATATAAATTCCTAAATATTTGTAGGATTTTTCTGGTGTCAGTTGCATGTTACAGAATGTTGAATATTGATTATGTGCCTTTCTCTTCTGTATGCTAATGGTTTTTAAGACTACAATGTTTGCACTAGACAAGCGAGCTCAGCCGAGGATCAATTCAAGCTTAACAATTACGATGAAAGAATTGATATGATACCTGAATGTTTCAATTTCTCTTCATTGCATAGCTCATGCTGGAGTCTCTCAACATTCTACTTAACGGTGTTAAAGCCATACAGAACCATAGAGGACTTAAACTATCTCCCTGCGTATTCGTATCTCTCCAGTGGTGTACGTGGTGTTATTATTCATTACATATAGGCGGATTTTCCATTTATTCACACAAGCGGAAAGAAATTTTACTAGAGTTGAGTGAATCCTATACAACGAAAGGATATAGCGGAGCCATGAGTGTGGTACGGAGTCGAACGTTTTTTTATAATCAGTCCACGCCATTGATACATTGTGGGATTTTTCCCGTACTTGCTCTGTTATTATCCCATCAATTACAAGAAACTCCTTACAACATCGGCTAGGTATACGGCATCCATTTTGCTCAGGCGGTAAAAGACTTTCCATTAGATGTTTATTTATTTTGGATGAAATAATAGAGGTAAATATCTTGTACAGGGTTGGTAGACAAGTTATTGGTCTATAATTTTTTGGGTTTAAATTGTCCTGTCCCTTTGACAACATACAGAATGTTGATTCTGTACCTTTCCCTTCTGTATGATAATGGTTCATTATTGTCACAAGCATGATTCATCGATCATCTCAGCCTAGGCTGGTCGGGTTTACTATGCCAGAATGAGAAAGCAGTTCAGCGCCTCCCATTCAGCTTAGTACCTTACGAACAATGTGGCAAGTTTGTAAGAGAACTGCTCGTTGTCCTACTGTGGAAATCGATTTTGAAACACCAAGAATTTCCAGATTTTCGGAAAAGGTTTTGCGTTCTAGGCCTTCGGCGGATATAACAAAAGGTAACACCTCCACTTTCTGGAGTTTCCATTGATTTTTGTTATTATTATTATTATTATTATTATTATTATTATTATTATTATTATTATTCTGCTCATCTTTACTGTAGAATCTCAGCTCATGCTGGCCGATATTCCAATGCCAAGATGAAAAAGCAATTCAGCTCCTCTCACCCTAGCATAATATCTTACTAACAATGTCTGCAAGAGCACGGCACGCTGTCCCACTATGGCAGTCGATCTCGGGATACCGAGGCTCTCGAGGTTCTTTGAAAATCTCTTACTTATCAGGCCTTCGGCGGATATAACGAAGGGCACTACATCTACCTTACTCAGTTTCCACTGGTTCTTCAAGTCGTATGCCAGATTTTCATACTTTGTGGACTTTTCTATCTCAGTTTTTCTAATGTTGTGAGATAGTGGCACTGCGATGTCAATTATAAAAGCCCTCTTGTCCTTTTTGTTGATTACAACAATATCCGGCCTGTTATTATTATATAATTATTATTATTATTATTCTGCTCATCCTTACTGTAGAATCTCAGCTCATGCCGGCCGGTATTCCAATGCCAAGATGAAAAAGCAATTCAGCTCCTCTCACTCTAGCATAATATCTTACGAACAATGTGACACGTCTGCAAGAGCACGGCACGCTGTCCCACTATGGCAATCGATCTCGAGATCCCGAGGCTCTCGAGGTTCTTTGAAAATCTCTTACTTATCAGGCCTTCGGCGGATATAACGAAGGGCACTACATCTACCTTACTCAGTTTCCACTGGTTCTTCAAGTCGTATGCCAGATTTTCATACTTTGTGGATTTTTCTAACTCAGTTTTTCTAATGTTGTGAGATAGTGGCACTGCGATGTCAATTATAAAAGCCCTCTTGTCCTTTTTGTTGATTAGAACAATATCCGGCCTGTTATAATCAACCGTTCGATCAGTAGTGATTGGTCTGTCCCAGTAAAGAATGGTATCGGATGATTCAAGTACAGGAGAAGGCGAGTACTTATAATATGGAGGAGGTGCATTTTCTAATAGCGAGTATTTTGTTGCAATTTGTTGATGTATAATTTTTGCCAGCTGATTATGCCGTCCTAAATAAGCATTAGGAGCAAGGGCCGGGCAACCGCCAATAAGGTGCTCAATTGTTTCCCCCAAAGTACCGCATTTCCTGCACTTATCGACTACGTCCAAATGCAGTATGTGCTTTTCATAGTTTTTTGTTCTTGTTACCCTATCTTGAATAGATATCGCGAAACCTTCTGTTTCTGGGTACAAGAGTCCATCGGTCAGCCACTTCAGAGACAATTGTTCGTCAATGGTGTCATCTTCGAGTGACTTAGGAAACCTTCCGTGCAATGTTTGTCCTTTCCATTCTCGAACACAGTCCGTGAGCGTTGTTCTGCTATCAATACGATTCCGTTTATTTAGGTTCAGTGGGGTGAAACCCCGATCCTCATTTGCAACCAATTTCATCAACGTACTGTTTGAATCAAGGAAGTGTTTTCTCATTCTACTTTCTTGATTGAGACAGAGATTTTTTACGTTTACAAGGCCTCTACCCCCCAACTTTCTTGGGATGTATAGTCTTTTCGTAGATGAGTTTGGATGCAGGCAATGTTCGGCGCGTCAACCTATCGAGCTCATCAAGGTCAGTTTCTGACCATTTAACTATGCCAAAAGAATATGTCAGAGTTGGCACCGCCCAACCGTTGATCGCTCTAATGAGGTTTCCTCCGTTCAGTTTGGTGTTTAAAAGTTTTGCAAGTCTCTTTTGGTATAGAGTGGAAAAGTCCTTCTTTAACTGGTTATGATCAAGTTTATGCTTTTGGGGTATTCCTAAATATTTGTAGGACTCTTATTATTATTATTATTATTATTATTATTATTATGATTATTATTATTATTTTCTACTGATTCTGTCTGGTTATGGTCTTGGGATTGGGTTGGCCATTTAAATCGTTTTTTTGATAAATTGTTACCTAGCCAAAGTGCGACATGTACTTGGGATTTGCTGTTAATGTATTTATAACAAATTTATACAGTGGTGGCCAGAGAAATAAAGCCGTTACATTAAAAGACTTTGTTTGGCAAATAAAGTTGTAATAACATACGTAATAAGTACAATAACTGTATAATATAAATATATAACAAAAAATTATAGTTTAAGAAAACTAAAAAACACTCTTTAGTGGTAAACCGAACTAAAAAGTAAAAAATAATTTTTAGTATAAGAATAAAGTGATGAACGAGAAAATTAATGTGTCATTGTGAAAAAAGAGTGGGGTGCTCGATGTCAGTTATAAATATTCCATCAGTATCGTTTCTATAAGTAGAGTTAGTATGAAAATATGGTACAAAGCACCCCACGTTTTTTTTTACAAAGACACTAATTTTCTCGTTCATCGCTTTATTCTTATACAAAAAATTATTTTTTACTTTTTAGTTTGGTTTACCATTAAAGCCTGTTTTTTAGTTTTTTTTAAACTATAATTTATTTTTCATTTTTTAGTTCGATCTGCTATAAAAGCGGGTTTTTTTAGTTTTTTAAACTATTATTTATTTTTCGTCACTACCTACCTCTGGCGGGAGTGGGTAATTTGCGCGCCTACTGCCTTCCTTGAGCGTTGTAACCGTGTCTCAGGTTCCCTCTCTAAAAGCAGATCCTTGATCCTGACGATCCTGTTCAGGATAATGGGACGAAATGGGTGCTACACAATACCATGAAAAAGCTACCCACAGCTTTATATTACCGCCTCCATGCTTTACAGTTTTAATAGTATGTTTTAGTAATAATTCTTGGTTGGGTGGTCTTCTAACGTATCGCCTAGCATCAGAACCTATCAAATTTATTTTTGTTTCATCGCTCCATAAAATTTTTCATCGCTCCCTGTTCACCGTACTAATTTAAGTAATCTTGGGCAAACTTTAAACGTTTTACATTCTTGGCATATAACAAAGCGACTTTCTGGCTGCTCTACTGTGTAAGTTACATGCCTGAAGCCTTCTTCGAATTGTTCTTGAACTTATTTCTAATCCCATTTCACTTTAGTTTCGGTAGACGATTTAAATGGATCATTTTTTGAAATTCGGACAATCTGCCTGACAGTATGAGGTATCGTTTTTCTTCTAGCTCCACGGTTTTCGTAAACTGGTTGTTTCTTAGGGCATTTTTGACCATTTTTTTTTGAACGACCGACGATCCTTGCAATTTCCCTTGGTGACTTTGCTTCTTTCCGCAATGTTAAAATTTGCACTCATACAGCAGCTGGACAATGGACGCTACGACCCATTTCTAACAAAATTATTATTCGGCCAAGTTTATTTTTATTTATTTTTTTTAATTTCAACGCTTGAAATAAACAAAACGTCGAGTAAACAAAACTATATTTACTGCTTTATAAATTTTATGGTTCTATTTTTATGAACACATTTTTAGGTTCTTTTTTCCAAATTTTTGTTAATATTATGTTTACAGTATTTTTTTTAAGTTTGATATTATGTTTTCCCTTTTTATTGTATATTTATATTATACAGTTATTGTACTAATTACGTTTGTTATTACAACTTTATTTGCCAAATAGTTTCTTTAATTGTAACGGCTGTATTTCTCTGACCACCACCTATATATTACCGCAAAATAATTTAAATAAATATAACAAGTTTTAATGGCTAAAAAAAATTAAAAATATAGTGGTTTATAATCTTAGCCACATTATTAATATTTTACAGTGAAGGTTCCATTTACGCGTTAGCTTTTTTGAAATCCACATTTGGTTCCTTAAATCTTGTGTGTAAATATAAATATAAAAACGTATTTTTTTATTTGATTTAGAAAATGGGTTATTACTGTTATTTTAACTAAATATTTGACTTTTTAGGATAAAGAAATAGTTATTCCAGCGATCACAAATCTCAGTCCAGTAAAATCTGAAGCAATGTCTTTAGCAGTTCAAGTAGGTAAAATCGCGAATGAAAAAGGTCTGGATGTTCAAGAATTTGAATGTGCTGGTTGTAAATTACCTTTAAGTATAGAACAGAAACCACAGTAAGTTTTAATAAAGTCATTTGTGGGGATAATACCTTGATATTTATTTCTAGAGTGTGTCATTATACAGGGGAATATTTTTGTAATGTTTGTATGAGTGAAGAAACTATATCAATTCCGGCACGTATTATTCATAATTGGGATTTTCAGAAATATCCTGTATCTCGGAAGAGCTTCAATTATATAAATGAAATCAAAGATCATCCAGTTATTGACTTTAAGGTATGTTTTCTTTTTTTATATGTAAGCTAGCTTTTAGTTAGTTATGTACTTGTAGATTCTCAATCCTTATATTTATGGAGCAGTAGAAGAAATGGCACAATTACAAATACTAAGAAACCAATTGAATTATTTAAGAGCTTATCTCTATACTTGTAGAGAACCAATCATTGAGCAGCTTCAGAAACAAATGTGGCCTAGAGAATATATGTATGAACATATACATCAGTATTCTATATCTGTAAGTATTATTAATTCTAAATTATGTTCATGTGTTTTTTAATGTAAATTAAAGTGTTGTTTTTGTTTTCATTTTATTTCCAGTAATATCTTTATAATATCCTTATTTTAGGATTTACATGATATACAAAACAATGTATTAGCTCAAGAATTGGAAAAAGTGGTTCAATTTGGAAAAAATCATGTATCAAATTGTTGGCTGTGTAGTCAAAAGGGTTTTGTATGTGAAATATGTACAAAACCCAAGGCATTATTTCCATTTGATGTTGACAATGTATATAAAGTAAGACTGATTTAAATGTATCCTTATTTTAATTCTCACGACTTTTTTGTTTTAGTGTGACATGTGTAATGCAGTTTATCACAAACACTGTCTCAATTCTTTAAAGCCATGTCCCAAATGTGAAAGAAGAAAGAAAAGAGAGGAGTTACCTCTTCTTGGTGCTATCAGGGTAGAATAATCCACTATATTATTGTTTAAAAACATCGTATTCGACGTTTATTAAGTTTAGCTATGTCTTTTCCTTACGTATCGTTTTTATTACTAATATTGTTTTTCAATGTCGATATTTACAAAATAGAGGTTTATTAATTTTAAAGTTAATTTTTTCTTCTGAGGTTTTATTGACGAAATAAAATTTTGTTAAATTAATTCTTTTATTTGGTATCCTTTTCGTTCCTAAAACACAGAAAAACAACAAACGTACACTCAAAAAAATTTACATCAAAAGAAGATTGAATCATCTTCTGAGGATGCTAACAGGGTTAACGAAACGTGAGTCGAGAAATTTAAAACAAGATTTGGTGTTTAGTGGTAAAAATTTCTTTGAGTTTAGTGTTTCACACCAAAAGTTCCAATAGAAGAAGAATTGAACAACAAACATAAAGAAAAATAACAAGAGAAACCCATTAAATAATTGGGAAATTTAACTGCATCCATCATAATTACCAGACATGTTAGTGATGATTACAGGAATTTTAAAGAAAAGCAAGTCTTGCAAAGTAATATATATATATATATATATATATATATATATATATATATATATATATATATATACAAAGTAAAAAATAGGCACCAAAACAATAAAGTAAGTAGTCAGATACAGTAATACAAACGTACACGACAATTTTTTGCATTCTCGTTAATATTAGTCATTCTTAATCACTCTTTGTTTAAAACACATTGGATTTTGTACTCTACTACTCACGGACCTGATAATATATCCTTTGAATCATTCTTTAACATATGCAATACAGTTTTTACTTTTTTTCCTTTTTGGATTATAATTTTAAAATAGCTATGATAATAAAATCACTATTTTTCTCCGTATTAATTATACCATTAGAACTACTGCATTTATCCATTTTTTATGATTCTGGGCCTTTATTCTCATCTCCTGTCTTATTTTCCATGTCTGTAATTCCATTTCCTGTATTCTTTTTAGCCAGGATTTTCTTGCCTCTCTTCATTTTCTGTTATTTCCTGTTTGAATTACTTTTTTGGACTTTACAATTGGACCAAAAGATGGCGTATCAAACTAAACAAGACCAAGTCTGTACACAGCAATTTCACAAATAAAAGAGAACAACAGATTCCAATTAATTTAAATAATGCCCAGATTCCCTATGCAAACTCAGCAAAATATCTAGGCATCACATTAGACTCAAAACTTCGCTGGAAAGTTCATGTCAAAAAGAAAGAGGAGAGCTTGATATAAGGTACAAGAAAATGTATTGGCTATTTGGTAGACACTCCAGTCTATCTAGCTGTAACAAAATACTATTGTATAAACAAATCCTCAAAACCGTTGTGGACCTATGGCATACAGCTCTGGGGCTGGGCCACCAAGAGTAATACCCTAATCATCCAGAGATTCCAGAACAAAGTACTGAGGACATCGTCAATGCCCCATGGTACATCAGAAATAGTGATCTCCATCGAGACCTTCAGATAGACACTGTTGACCAGACTATTAACAAATTCGCACAGAGTCACGAACAACGGCTCCATCAACATGTGAACGTCGAGGCAATCCAGCTCTTTGACAACATCAATCTAACAAGACTCAAGAGAATGAAGCCTTTCGAGTTAGATAAGTGATTGTGCTAGTGCAAAGCAGAGAATAGTGCGGTTGTGTATTACACATTATTTTAGTGTATATAAATTATTAGACTCTAAGGTATTCTAGTGAGTAAGACCTGAGATTTAAGTTTTCAAAGTAGCAATTTAAGTTTGCAACACAATTACTTATTGATCTACATTTAGATCAGATTGTAATATCAGGTGGGTGAAGGGTGGGTATTCGGGCTGTTTATTTAAGGAAAAAAAATACTTTTTTGGCTAATATTTCTGGATTCATTCGAAAATAACCATACTAAGAACTTTTCTAGTTTTAATATGCTTGGGTCATGTTTTGTCTTGTTCTTAAATTTTTACCTGCCATTCTCCTTGGGTATTTAATTTCGGTTGCGTTTATTTTACTTTCACATACTATTGGTTGCTTTTTATTTTACTCTTTGGTGGTATCCAAGGTTTACTTGCATGTAATGGTGTTGGTATGCTTCTTCTTCCTGTGGTGCTACAGCCCGTCAGTGAGCCTTGACCCCCTTCAATTTTCCACTCCAACCGGATCAATTCCCAACAGCCCCTTTCCAATTATTGATTTGCCGTAGTTTTTCAACATCTCTTCTTACATTGTCTTGCCACCGTGTCTTTGGTTTATCCCCCTATTCGTCCCTCCATAATTCTCTTTGGTCTTCGGCATTCTGGCATTCTCCCTACGTGTCCCGCCCATCTGAGCCGCTAAACCCTCACATAGTCTGCAATACCCAGATCCTTGTACAATTGTTTGTGTGCGAAGTTATACCTGATCCTTCAAATTCCATTATCACCCACAACACCAAAAATTCTTCTGAGTACTATTCTTTCAAATAATGCAAGCATTTTTTTTTGTTTTGTTAATGAGTGTTTTATAGATCTTAACTTTCGTGTTTCTTGATATAAGTTTAGATCTTAGGACAGATCTAACTTTACCTTTCATAATACTAATTTCTAATGTCTGCTGTGATTTTGTTTTCATCTAGCTTGCTTCCCAGATAAGTAAATTAATTCACAACTTCAACGTCATCGCCGATTATCCAGTTCTGTTCTCTTCTTAGGCTGGTTCTTTTTTCCATCACCCTTGTTTTGTCTATATTTCTATACCGAAGCCAAAAGAGCGGCTTTCACATTTATTTCATCATAGGACTATATGTATGTATGTATATTTGACGGACTATCCCCTTCTAAACTCGATATTCGACCATCGGCATACGGTACTATTCGCTGCCTTACTATGTTTGTTAAAACTTTATAAGTTGTGCAAAGCAATCATAAGCCACGATAATGTTTCTGCCACTGATCAGGTACCTGCTTTATAGGTCTAAACTTCCATTATTTGATCTTACACTATTCTTTCCATTACCCTGTTATTAGTTGTTCTCTTATTATCCTTATGTATACTTTACATCCTGTTGTGGATAAACACATCGCTTTGTACTTATCACATTTCGAGTATTCGCTTTTCTTGTAAATTAATGTTATAATATTTTTCTCCCGGCTCTTAGGTATTACCTCCTTATGCATGCCTCACCCATTACCTCCTTTGCATATAACATGTAACCTTCTTAGCTTAGCCATTTTATCATCTCAGACTCAATTTTATTTTGCTCCCATTCTGATTTTTCTATTTTCATTTTTCTTAGTGTCTCTCCTACTTCCTTCATCTCTATCTATGTTAGATCTTCAGTTGGTTCTGGGTTGAACTCTGCTTCATCTTGGAACTTTTCAGAATGAAAAGTTCAAGTTTTATTGAATATTTAAATATTGGATATTTAAAAATTACCAGTCATAAAGGATTTAAGTCTTTCTCTGCTAGATCTGCAGTTGGCTGAGGGTTGATCTCTGCTTCATCTGGTTTGTACGCATGTTCTGCGACTTGGAACTTTTCAGAATGTTGTTCTTTCCAAATTTAGAGTAGTTCTTTTATATTTATTGTTATTTCATTATTCTCATCTCTGCTACCTTTGAGTTCTTTCTTTTTTCTTCCTTTCATGTTTGCGGTTCTACTTCAGAATTATCTTTTATTAGTATTGTAGTATTCATTAGGTTGTTCTCCAACATTTTCTCCAGCTGGTTCTTTTTCCATCCTTCATTGCTTTTTTCGCTTCATTTATTATTTGTATATATTGTATATTGTATTTGTATCCCTGTCATTTGTATTTTTGGTTCTAATCACACTCTATACAAAATTTGAATATTGAATATTTTCAATTTAAGAATTAGCAGTCATGAAAGTTTAAGTCTTTCTTTAAGTATCTACAATGCAACGACAGTATAATAAGCTTGTGTATTCTTTATATCCTGTTGTGGATAAACATATTACTTTGTCCTTGTCACATTTGGAGTATTCTCCTTCCTTGTAAATTAGTATTATAATAATTTTCCCCCAGCTCTTAGGTATTACATTACCTTCTTTTCCTTTTTTGCATATAATATGTAACCATGTTGCACCTTCTTCGCTTAGCCATTTTATTATTTCAGGCTCAATTTTATCTTGCTCCCATCCTGTTTTCCCTATTTTCATTTTTCTTAGTTTCTCTGCTACTTCCTTCATCTCTATTTGTTAGATCTTCAGTTGGCTCTGGGTTGATTTCTGCTTCATCTGTTTTGTACGCATGTTCTGTGACTTGGAACTTTTCAGAATGGTGTTCTTTCCAAATTTGGAGTATCTCTTTTATATGTATTATTATTTCATTATTCTCATCTCTGATACCTTTGAATTCTTTTTTCTTCCTTTCATGTTTGCAGTTCTACTTCAAAATTGTCTGTTATTAATCTTGTAATATTAATTTGGTTGTTTTCCAACATTTTCCCAGCTGACTCTTTTTCCATCCGTCATTGCTTTTCTCGCCTCATTTCTTATTTGTATATATTCATCCCTGTCATTTGTATTTTTCGTTCTGATGTATTTTTTATACACACAATATATGAATATTTATGATTTTAAAAATTAGCATAGATTCTACAATTATGTGAAAAAATCTTACAAGTTTAGATTTTCCTTTAAATGCAGTGATAATAGAGTTTATTATTTAATAATTATTTTAGGAATGTATATTTTTCATATCCAACACACCACTGTAAAATTTGAGATTGAAGACAAGTTGTAACATGGGGATCCACCAGTTTCGTTTAAGTACTGAAAAAAGTCATGAGCGCAACAGACAGCGCGAATAATGATAAATAAAGAAAAACGGATAGTACGAACCAAACTAGATGAAAACAACGTTACAGAGGATATCAGAAATCGTATTATGAAGGATAACAATATTACTTATGGCTTGCATTCTATCCTAAGATTTCAATTTATTCAAAGCAACGCGAAAGTTACGATCTATAAAACATTCGGAATGCCAGAAACTGAGTACCAAAGTCAATAGACAAATAGATATACCTGACCCAGCTTTTGCATCCAGTAATCAAAAGATGTAAGTTGTCAACAACAATGGACAATTAATCCTCAATTTATTATGTAACACCTAATAGAAAGCGATTTTCAGTAAAATTGAACTTACCACAACATTCAATTCTTTCTACTATTCTATACAGAATGTATGAATATATATTGAATATATATATATATATATATATATATATATATATATATATATATATATATATATATATATATATATATATATATATATATATATATATATATATATATATATATATATATATATATATATATATATATATATATATATATATATATATATATATATATATATAGAATGAATATATACATTCAATTCTTTATTCTATTCAATAATTTCTACCGAAAGTCCAACTAATATATTTTGCAGGAATAGCAATAAAAAGAGGCGATTAAAATTAAAGGTTTATTAATTTTTGCTCCATATTACATATTGATAATGACTTAATAAGCTAAAACAGTACCAAGTTCAGCCTAATTCATAAGTTGTACTTTTTTTAGTAGAATTGAAAAACTGTGGAAGCCAGAGCCAAGGCAAAAAATTATGAATTAGACTGTACATTTTTGATTTACAGTTTATTAACTATCAAATATTAAAACACTATAAGATTGACGTGAAAGTAGTAACCCATTCATGAATTTGTTCATTAAATAATATTTAAATAAATAGAGAGTTTTCAAGCCAAAATATTACTGTACTTTATATATCACATTGTTAGTTGGGATAACATTCTATGTTTAGTTAGAGCGGCCATAAAACAAATATAACAATTTATATCTGCAAAGTTTGGGCTTAACAGGCACCTGTATTTTAAACACCTAACTAAAATGGTTATTGGTGTTATTGTATTCTCAGTTTTATACAGTGGGTAAAATATACAGGTTGTCTAATTCCAGCGTATCTGAGTTAATCTTTGTTTGATGCAAAATGGAATCTTAAAAAATATATTTGGTATGTATCAGTCAAGAGATCAATTTTTTTGATATAAACAGCAATAAGGTTAATAAATAATGCAAGAAAAGACAAGAGTTCACATTTTTAAAATTATTTGCTTCTTGATTAAACCTTTTTTTTTAATAAATTAGAATACCTTTCTATTACGTTATTGATGTTTATATCTCAGTTTGTTTCAAAATATCACACATTTTCGAAATAGACATACATTTAAGATATTTTCTATAATGCCATAATCACATCAACGTAGAGTAGAAATATTTTTCAAAGAATTGGAAACTGAAAGTATCTAACATAATGTGGGCCACGTTGTACTAAAAATATTTAAAAAAACTTCTACTTATTAACCAAAAGTCACTGTAATACAACCTGAATTTAAACTCCTTTATCCAATTAGTGTAATAAAAGACATATCCAGAAAGAAAAGACATATGAAAGCGTACTTTAGAAATATGACATTTCTTAGACTGTATCGCAACCGACATAGAAAATTTAAAATCTTACCAGTCAGATTCTATCGAAAAAACATATAAAAGTATACTGAAAACTAAATAATAATCTTCTAAGAGACATAATCTCATGAAAATTATTAGTTAGCTTTGATATGATGTATTAAAATTATTTAGCAAACTAAAGAAATGGTAACATTAATACCTAAATTGCCATTATCAGCAAAATGTTGGGCAATAGAATTGTCAAATACAAGGCAGTCAGAACCCATTATAGCGGAAGCCACTCCTTCATGACTTGAACGTGGCATTGCTTCCCATATAAGACGCCTTCTGTTACCATTTAATTCCAACCTAAAAAGAGAACCTTTATTAAATTGAATAAAGTTAATTTAGGTACTATACCGATAGGCAAAACGCTCAGCTTGTTTTCTGGAACCAATTAGTTGAACAATGGCAAAGAACTGAGTATGACCATCACTTTTTTCTTGTTTCTCTAGAACGAGCATAAAATGATGCCCAAAACAACTCTGCATCATAACCCAGTCTACTGCCCCAGCTAAATTAATTTCTGTTGCTAAAAACACAATATCCTCTCCATTTAATGTAGTAATATTTTTGTGGGAATGTTGCAAATGTACCATGACCTTATCAAGTTGTCCCTGCCAAGAACATGATGCTCCAGGGCATGGGCAACTATAAGGGCGGAATTCACAGATTTCTTCATGTTCTGCTTTTTCATTAAGTCCCAAAGACATTCGACAACCTGTTGATTTGTGTTTGCATGGAAACATCAAATTGTTGGCCACTTTTTCCATAGCTAAATTTCTAATATTACCCAGGGTACCCCGACATGTTGGGCAGCATGACAATTTGGGGCGACAACTTGCACAAACCAAGTGACCCACCTGGCATTGCATTATAGGAGGTAAGACTATTTCGAAGCATACTGGACACTCAAACAAAGCAGCTAATTCATCTGTTAAAGCACCTGCAGCTGAACCAAGGGTGGACAGTTGAGTGGAGTTTCCTGATGAAGTGTCACCACTGGTAATTCCACGGCGCTTCTGCCCTACTACTTGGGCCATTTCAATTAAGTCAATGATGAAATCACTAAAATAATAATCCATAATTAACAAAAAACTAATAATAAATGTTGACTAAGTTAAGGTGCTAACGGGATAGGTGAACCCTCTCTTCTGCGTTTTCCAAGTATAACCTTCTTAGACATATTGTTAAATATTCTTGATTAAACTATTATCAAATAATTTTACAAATTCAAATAGTGATATGTGACAATAGGAAACGTCAAGTACTAAATATGTATTTTTTTGTCAAAGCATAATTATAGCCTACTTGATCATTTGTTTTTGATATGTTGAAACTTCAAATGTAATATAATCAAATAGGCCTTATAGTACTTTTCTCTAAAGGTCATTATGATACTTTGTTTACTTACCTCTATTTTTATTTATGTAATATTTTGGATATGCAAATTTATGATTTAATGATGGTTATAAGTCGATATAATCAGAACGAAATTTGATTTTTCGCCTGTGGACGTTAGGTCTGTTGATCATAATGTAAAGTCTTGTACAAAAAGGTTTATAAAAAATATATATAAGTCTCTAAATATGCCTTTTTTAAATAAAATGTTCTGCACAAAAACTCTAGAACGTCAAATTGTCAAAGCTAAATGCGACAGCAAAGTGCATGTTATCTTGTGCGCATCTTCAAAAGATACGTCAAAATAACTCTATGGTGTAGTATGCAACAACTCTTATTTTTAATATCCATCATCGATTTTACTATATGGCTACTAAAAATTAATTTCTCAAAAAAAATTGCTCTCTAGAATATGCTTATTCTCATTCTTCCAATTCATTCGTAATTGTCTCTTTATCTAGCTAATGGGATTAGAAAAGCATAGTCTGATAAAATTCATTTCAAAATATATGTGATTTTTTGTCGTAATATCATTATTGTCCAAATAAAAAAGTATAGTTTATAAAAAAAAAGGACAATGAAAAATATAGATTGATGCTCCATAAAATGTACAAATAATATATCTGTGTAGAAGTAACATAAGTGAGAAATATTTATCACAGATTTTTGTTGTACGTAGGCAACCAAGAATTTGGTAAAGCAATTTTCTCTTGTGATGCTATATTCACAGAGTTTTTTTTTATGAAAAAGATAAAATAATTAGTTGTATGATTATTGAAGTATTATTATTATTATTATCCAGGTGATATAATGAAAAACGAATATATAATTTATATTTTATTTTCAACATAGTTTTCATAAACCTTAATCATGAAACATCAAATGTTGCAAATAAACATTAATCATATGAATTAGACGTGTTCTTACTGTAAAAAAATCTCATATTTCACTCTAATTGATAGATTCTTGTTTTAAAAATAGCAATACAAAAATTACTGTTTAAAATTATTTTAATGGAAGCCAATATTGTCTAATTCATCGTTTTCGTTATCTATATTTTTTTCTTCCACTGTTAATAAAACTGTCCTTTGTTTATGATGGGTATCAATTATGTCAAATAAGTCTTGGAAAAGTTTCAAACTACAACCGAGAGTCCCATCGCCAATTCGTTTAAATCCTTTTTCTGAAAGAAAGTTAAAAATCCTTAACTTTTTATCTGATATTTAGAATTATCAAACCTGAAGGAATAATGCGTCCTTTAATAACTACGCTATGTTTAGATAAAGCTCCTAAAAACCTTTTGAAAAATTCATCTAAACATTCTTTGCTTAAGGGTTGCAATCTGGATAAAAAACTAAGTAGATACTCGATTAAATATGATTCTTCCTATAAAAAATATAACAATTTTTTTCATGCTATTTTAATATTATTTTCATACCATTCCAAATTTTTGAAAACATGCTTCAGTTTGTTTATACATAACAACAATTTGTTCAAAATGTTCTAATTTAATGATTGGAATTTTTAACCCTTCTATCCATTCAAAAAGTAATGCTACTAAAATATCTATGTCCATTTCAATAGCCAGTTTTAACCATCCTACTTGGGAGCAATTTATTTCATTTTCATACAGACGTATTTTCTTTTTGATTTCGCTATCCTGTTTATTATAATCAGACATGAAAGCGTTAATAACTTCTTGAACATCATGTATAACAAGGTCTTCATCATTATGATCTTGAGCGAAACTTTTTTGAGTCTCCAATTCCTGAAAGCATCGATTTTCCAAAAGTAAATCTTCGTTTATTTCATCACCATCCAAAGTACTTATATCAGAAAAACTGTCTGTCAGGTCACCACTTTCAGAGCGATTTGGGCTTGACGGTGAAGGAGACTCACTTTGAACGTTCAGAAATATTGCTGTAAAAATAATGAATTTGTTAGTTAATATTAGATTGAGTATAATAACTGTTTTCCATAGAAAAGTTTCTTTGCTGTTTTACTTTTATTAGATGTTATATTATTATAATTGGTTGTCAAATAACCAAGTAAGTTATTATCGAATATCTTTTACAGCGCCAAGTGTCTTGGGTTGCCTATCTTAGAATCCATCCAAATTTCAACCGTGATAGACGACGCTTGACTTAAGTTTTTTTTATTCGTATGGCATCACGCAGCATATAAACAGATTGTTTAATAAGTGTATACAAAAAAAGGGAAAAAAGAAAACAAACAATGCACAAACCCGCAGACGAACTAAAGTATCTAGGTTTTCAATCCATTCCATCGCTGCAGCGGCGGCCTTCATAAAATACTTCCAGCTGCCATGATAGAATCGTAGGGGGCACTTCCCAATAATATGTCTGATGTATTGTTTCAGTGCAGCACCTCAGAGGAACGCTAAGATTTATTGTAACAAAATACTTTAGGAAGTTTAAGTAATATTACGTTCTTAAGTAAAATTAACTAAAAGAGATTAACTAAAAACTACTAATAAATAAGCCGTAATAAAACTGCCGATGCTAACGATAGAAGGAAAAACCTAACACACCACTTCAATCCGACTTAAATAGCGCCCCATACCCTTCTATGAATGTGGTTAAACTTGAACCAAACAAATCAAGATCAGGACATTTTGCTCAAGTAGCATTGAAATAGCGACAGGCATTAAACAGTGGAGCCTTGGTAGTAAGGTTGGTATTTGGCCCTTCGACATAGAACAGTCCGTACCTGCGTGTATTGATACATGAAATCTGGCAAGCCACTGTATTCAACACAAGTGGTCCATGCCCCGTACAGGATAAGACACCACCTTCTGGAAAATCAGGCATTTCAAGATACGTCTCTGTACATCCTCCAGTATTTTGATCTGATCAGTGTAAATAGTGGACTGTACCGGAGATGTATACATGAGCTTAGCTTTTACAAATATATCGAATAAAATCCTAAAACACTTTATCTTATTAAAGTGCCTAGCGGATCTTACCACAAATTCAAGAGCTTTCAGCGCCGTATTAACCACTTGATGAACGTGATAATCGAACGACAGCTTTTTATTCATAAATTCACCACGATTCTCAGTAACTCTACAATCCTCTAGAGTCGATCCATCGAGAATATCTTCTTCTACTTCTTCATGTGGTGCTACAGCCCGTCAATGAGCCTTGACTTCCTTCAGCATTCGTCTCCAACCGGATCGATCTCCAGCAACCCCTTGCAGCAGCCAATGTTTGATGTGCAGTAATTCTTCAGCATTCTTATATTACCCTGCCATCATATCTTTGGTCTATCTCTTTTTCTATATAAGTAACTAAGATATAAGTAACTGCGAGTGAATATCCTTCTGCAAATAATGACAGTCATCAATGGACCTAAGCTCGGTGTATGTATTCATCCTGTATCATTTAACCTGTATTCATCAGGAAAGAAAAATACATTATGTTTAAGGTTATATTTAATGTGATTTATATAAATGTTGCAAGATTACTAGAAATTAAAGGTGCAAGATTACTACCCTGTGAGCACCGCTGGCAACAATAAAGACGCCAGAATGATGTCCATTGAACTTTTATGTCAGCAATTACATTATAGTGTAACATATGGGCTCATGGGTTAATATTTAGTAACGACGATTTACAATCAACAGTACAACTGAACATGTTGAAATTTCGTTTGGTATACGTACGAAGTCATGTTGATAATGTTAATTGTGATGTTGTCATGTTGCCAACGACAATTTTGATAGTTGAGATGTGTTACATCATCAATGATTGTGATTACTCACAATGGAGCAAAAACAGCGTCGTGAAAATATTTCAATCGAGTGTTTGGCGAAGTTTTACAGGAATAAAGCTGAGTTTTTACACCGATTCATAACCATGGATGAAACATGGGTCCATAAGTTCACAACTCAGACGAAAGAACAGTCAAAACAATGGACTGAAAAGGGAGAATCATCTCCAAAGAAGGCAAAGACAGTTTCGTCTGTAGGCAAGGTCATGGCGTCAGTTTTTTGGAATGTGTGTTGGATAATTTTTATTGATTATGTTTAGAACAGAAAAACAATCAACGGCGAGTATTATGACAACTTATTGAAGCGTTTGAGTGATGAAATAAAAAAAAAACTGCTGCATTTGGCGAAAAGAAAGGTTTGTTTCATCAAGAAAATGCACCAGTTTACACATCCGTAATCGCGATGGCCAAAATCAATGCGTTAAAATTCGAATTGCTTCTTCATGCACCTTATTCGCCAGATTTAGCCCCGTCGAATTATTTTCTGTTTCTAAACTTGAAAAAATGGCTCGGTGGTAAAAGATTTGCCAACAATAAAGAGGTGGATTCTAACTATAAACAGGGAATCGAAGCTATTGAACATCGTGGGAAAAGTGCATTGAGCTAAAATGAGACTATGTAGAGAAATAAAGATATTTTTTCCCAAATTTATTGTGTTTTCTTTGTTAGGTCGGGTACTTCTGGGACTACCCTCGTATCATAAATACAATACGAACTAATACTGAACTCAAAGAGATGTTGGAGTTTGTTGGTAAAGCTTTTTTTCCAATTTCCAGTGAAACTCGTTGAGTTTCTAAAGGTTCCGATGAAAGAATTAATGAAACTAATATATTTAATGTTATATTCCGATACTTTTTAATCACAACAATCTATAAGATATGTAGATACGATTTAATTCTGTATCTATTATTTTATATATTTTCAATATTTTATTTTATACTTACTTTCGGTGCTAGGACTAGGTATGTTGGAAAGACTATAACTACTTTCATGTCTTTTTATCGTACTATACAATTTTTCAGTGTAAAATGCTGTAGTAAACGGCATATTTTTGTGTTGGTATTCAGCAGCTTCAGAACAAGCGCACAATTTTAGGATTCTTTCGCAAATAACATACACAATCTTTGGAAGATACTTAAAATTTCTTTCCTCGTAGCCATGAAGTACCACCTTTTGTCGTCTTAAGAATTTGTGCAACGTAAATTCATTCATATATTTATCTTTCGAAGCGTTTTCTCTAAAACAGAAGACAATTAGAAATAGTACCATCTTTTTAATGGTTAAAATAAATCTTACTTAATGTAATAGCTAATTGTTTGAGGCAGGATAAATTGTGCGAAATGTCGAACACAAAGGATTTGTCCTCTGGTTTGGACTGAGCCTGGTCTTTTAAACCTTACATAACGTATAGCATCATTTGCGCTCACTCTTAACGAATAAACTAAATAACAAGAAATTAAGACTCCTGTTCTTCCTAAACCTAAGGGATATTGGGTAAATAAAAGGAAACACCCTATAATTTATATTTATACAACCTGCATGGCAATGTATCGCTACTCTACCTTCGGTCAAGGCAAACGCTATCACTTTTACCATATTTAATAGACCTTCCAAGGTTGCATCACCATAGTCTTTCCAAGCAAAATTGTAGTAATAAACTGCAAATGTCGATTAATAAGTACATTTTTAATATTTTAAACTAATGTATATGTTGAAGTTGAACTATATTCTCTAGAGAATCATTATTTTTGTTCCTAAAAACTAGTTATAGTATCTAAAATATTGTTTGAATTATAATTGATCCGCGAGTTGTTGCATTTGAGGGTCATCCTCATCCAGGAATGCTGGCAATTTGTTGTGTTCAAACTTTTTCGGGGGCCGTTTTTCACGTCAAAATCGCCACTTTTGAATTTTTTAAACCACTCAAAACACTGTGATTTACCAAGAGCATACTCACCGTTATCTTCGACAAGCAATCGATGCGATTCTGTAGCAGTTTTCTTCAAATAGTAGCAGGAAATCAATGCTGTATCCAAATGGTAGTTTCCAGGCACAAGATTCGACATGTTCAACGCTATTACAAACTATGCTGTTATATGAAACTTGTATTGTTGTGACCGCCAATGACGCCAATTAAACCGCGGTTTGACGATAACTACATTGATTGCTATGGGTAAATTCAGGTTTCGTATTTACAGACCTGGTATGTGCACAGTATGTCGGAAAACTAACGGAACTTTTTAAATAAAAAAAAATACTAGCTCCATCTATTGAAACAATATATAATGTGAAAGCTGTTCCTCTATACAATGAGACTGCCATCATTAGAATCGATCTTTTGATCTTTTTGAACTGCTAGACGTACGTTTCGCTAACCATGTTAGCATCATCAGGAGATGATTTAATCTAAATCATCAAAAAAGTTAATGGTGATAATTGCTTAGTCCGTACACGTGTGGTCGAGTGGTATAAGTGATTCCAAGACGGCCGTGATACTATAGAAGGCGATCCAAAGTCAGGTCGGCCAAAAAACACAAATCGCGATGAGTTGGTGGAATGATCGCCTGTGATGCGAGTACTACCATGAGATGGATAGGGAAATAATTAAATACGACCAAAGACATGGTTTACAAAATTTTGACAAAGGATTTAAACAAACGGAAAGTCTGTGCTCGCTTTGTTCCTCGCGCCTTAAACAAGCACCAAGAAATTGCCCGCGTTGAACATTGCAAGGACCTTATTAAAACAGCTAGAAGGAATTGTACATTCCTGGATTCTTTCGATTGTAACTGGTGATGAGACTTTGTGCTTCAAGTACGATCCTTAAACAAAGTTTTCAGAAGTTACGAGAGAAAACAATGCTGATTTTGTTTTTACGCCTTTAAAGGTATTTTACTTCGGGAATTCGTTCCACATGGTCAAAATGTCGCTGGTGAATATTCTCTGGGTATTAGGCAGCGTTTGTGGAACACAATCGTTCTAGTGAGGAGTGAATATAGAGCGCCGGGAGGTTAGTTTTTGTTGCACAATAAAACACCATCCCAGGGGAGTGTCGTTCTTCGTGAATTTTTGGCGATGAAACAAGCCTGTCTGTTTTAACATCCTCCGTATTCGCCTGATTTATTTCCGTGTGGCTATTTCCTTTTCCCGAAACTCAAACTGACCATGAAAATATTGTTTTATGACAGTGTTACACAAGTCCAGGAAGCCGGCAGGAGGATCATTAAGGTGATTCCGAAAAATCTATGCTAGCATTGGTTGAACATGCCCAGCGGTGTATTGATGCCAAAGGGATGTATTCTGAAGAGAAATAATTTTGGCAAAATAACTAATTGTTTTCTTTATTTAAAAAATTCAAAAATTTACTTATTCAGCTATCAATTAAGATCAGTTTTAATCATTTAGGCAATCAATTTTGGAAATAATGGCAGTTAAAAAAACACATTTGACCCCCCTTGCACTGAGGTGGGGGCAATGGTGGTCACCCTGTAGGTAATCAGAGTCAAATAAAATTTAACACTTATCGCAGAGTCCCACCCGGTGACGTCCGTGTGAGCCCATAGCCCACATGAAATTTGTTACATCTGTACTAGATCTAGTTGTTTTTCCGAATTTGCTGCATATTAGACATCTGTTTCCTGCGTCTTCCATGGCATAACATCCTGGCATAACTCATTAGTATTTACGTCGGATATCGAAGTATTATTTGATTCCTGGAAAACTTGCCTCTTTGCTCTTTCGGGACCCTCCTTCTGCACCCTAGTCTTATATCCCTGGTCCTTACCTTTCAGTTTCTTTTTTTCTTTCCCTTTTCCTTTGTCTTGTTGAGATGCCTTCATTTTCTTCTTTTCTATTTCTATCAGGTCTTCTTTGATTGGCGTTGAACTTAAAACTGTAGCGTCCTGCTTCTTTCGGCCCTATCTTGTATTGAAGTGCTTTATCTGGCAACTTAATGAAATATTGACCTTGGCGACTCGTGAGGGAGGGCGTTGGAGCGCCGCCCCTCCCGAATTTAACACAGTAAACAATTTTTCAGAGCAAAACACCATATTTTATTTCCGTTCAGTTTCTTTCCTTTTCCACCTCCTGTATAGGGTTTCAATAGCACGACAAGCAAAAAGGAGAAAGGGGAAAGCAAAACACTTTAAAAATCCACGAGCCGCCATTGAATATTGGATTGTAAACACCTTATCTGACGTCTCTTTGGTTTGAGGTGTTGATACAATATCTGGTTCAGGAACTGGTAGGTCTACTTGTTTTGATGCGCCAGGAATTGATGGATCTACTTGCTTCGATGTGCTAGGAGTCAACTTTATACCTTGCACTGCATTAGTAGCATGAGCTGAAATAAATTCATCACAATCTTGAACTGCAATAGACTCAGATTGGAGAATTTCAGCGGTAACAAAGCCTTCTTCTGAAAACACTTTATTGAGAAAAATACCAGTTTCTCTAAATCCAGATTCTCACCTGCTAATGAACGCAACATTATTAAATACTTTCCTCACCAAGGATGCTACGTCACAAGAGGTTATATTTTCTGCCAGACTGCTTTTCATAAATAAGTCGCATTCTTTTTTGTAAGCTGTTTTTAGTAGCCCAAAGAAAAAAACATCCAGCTGCATTCTATGACGTGTGTGGTGGCAAATATATGGATATGGTTGCGCTTGCAATATTCGTAGACGGGAAGTGAAATGTGACTAGCATTGTTATCTGGTATAAGCAGGACGGGTTCATCTACAGACGGCTTATCGTGCTGCTTAAAGTGGAAAGCGATTTAAGAATGAGATTCTCATTGATCCAACGAATGTTTGAGCATTTGTAAAGAGCTCCTTATGGGCCATCCTTCTCGAGTAGTGGAGTCTTGTGATGGATCCCGCTCTCTTCTGCCATTTTGTACGGAGGATGTTGAAATACTAGAACTCCATAATAATAGCATAATAATCGTGTTTTTTAAGATGTATTTTCAATTTTGGGAAAAGGAAGGAGTCTTGTGAATAAGGGGGCTGTAAAGCTTCAGGTGTTCTTGATGTTCTGCTGTCATACCCGAATGGCCCCTTTTCAAAGTCAATTCCTTATGAAATTCCTTAAAATTTGTTCATTCTGGCTTTTTTGGCCGTTGGTGAGGTTGGAGTGTGCCGTTCCTAGCTTTGGCGATTTGTTTCCGGGTCGTATTCGGGCGAGTCTCAGCAGATAATTAAAAAATCCACGAGCCGTCATTAGTAATAACACGTTCTAAAAAATGAAGGTCATTTTCAATTTCAATTCGCCTCACAAAGTCAAGACATGTTTCCCTACTATTGTTCTTTTGGTCATGCAAAAGGTCTTTCGGAACAATTTTTGTGCTGATTTTATTCATACCAAATCTATTGCTCAACATCTGATGAACGAACGTACAAGATTCCGGATTCTGTGGATATTTTCATCACTTCTTGCAGTTGAAGGTCTTCCACACAGAGGTTCGTCTTCAATGGAGTTTCGGCCTTCTGAGAATGTCTTAAACTAACCGAAAACATGAGTTCTTTTGTTTTCAAAGACCTGTTAAAGTTTTGCAAAACTAGTTTAAATCGGAACTGAAGAGGCATCAGATATTGGTCAGCAACCCATTCAAAGGGGAAGCCTTGGAACGCTACGCTACCAGTCTCATTAGTTTATTTGGTAGCACGCCTCGTACATAGCCTCAGATTGGATTGATTATATATATCGATCAGGTTGGAGATGAAGATTGGAGGAGGTCAAAGTTCAATGGTATGTAGCATCACAGGAAGAAGAAAAAGAAAAAGAAAGTACTAATATAAGACGATTGAGGTGCGTTGTTGAATACAATTAAAATTTAAAACTCTCCGTAATAAAGCAGAACAAGAATAGGTCTATATTAATAAAAGTACTTAAAAATCGCCACAAATCCTCTTGAATTATAATGAACTATATGAAAAAGTTGGTTAATTATGAAAATCTCCATATAATATTTAAAGGATTTTTTAATTTCAAAATATATAAAGTGACTCTCGTATATATACCTACTATTTTGTTCCATAAATATGCTGGGATCATATGAAAAACCCGAACTTTCCAAAGGTTGTCCACAACTGGCATGTTCTTTGGGGCATTGCAAATTTATAATTGATTTAATTCCCAAACTGAAACGTTGTACATAAATTTATTTCGATTAAAACTAACCATATATACCTTTCAAATTGTTGAATAATATTTTTTTGTATTATCACCATTGTACTTGGCCGTGCCATGGCCAGAATATCATCTGTCACCCTAGAACAATCAAATAAAAAAAATTAATTTAGAAAAGTTTGCATTCATTTGTGCAAGCTTGTAATACATTATGTACAAGCTTTTATTAAGCTTCAATGTCAAGGAATATATAATTTATTTAACCAAAACAATTTATATATTTATTGGGTTAACCATTGATTGATTGGAACGACAATTTTAGAAATAATCAATAATATGTATATAGTGTGATTGATGAGACCGCAGTGTATTTAGTTCTATATATGTATTTACGAAATAAAAATAAAGAAGAAGAATATAAAAAATATTATATATGAAATTGAAGAAGAAATAAAAATCATTGTGTTTGCCAAATGTGCATTACATTTTTACAAATATAAATTCGGTGAAGATCAATGAAACATATAGTTTTAATATATTAATTAATTATTTAGAATTAATTTTTTATGGACGGAATGCGTCACGCCACTCGCTTTTGAACATAGAGTTAAACTGCTCCCTTATTACGAAATCAATTTTTTTGCTGAATTAACATCAGACTACATAAATTCTTTCTGAAGTTAAAAAATAACAAATAAGTCGCAGTTGGGGAGGTCAGTGAGTACAATGGGCTATGTAAGTAAAACATTCGATCAACTTAACGTCAATAACTGATAAGCAATTTTTAAAGTCAAATTGAACTAAAGTTACTAAACAACCTGATGCCAACTTAAACGCAACTTCTTGTTCTCCAACCCTTTCTGTCATGTTCGCTTCAGATTCCGGCCTTAGATTGACGTTACCTTGCGGTCAGAGTGGTTATTGAAGTTCGACACCAGTATTGCCAAATTACGGGTAATTAAATTGATATCTAAATATGATTGATATCTAATGACAAACAACTTACACACCATTATCTAAGCCACCATATTGAAAATGAATTGTTCGCATTGATGTCAAAAAAAAGACCGATGAAGTAATTCGTAGGGTAAAAGAAGCAAAAGATCTCTTCTATTTTGCTCGACTGCACTAAAGACTATAGTCGAGTTGAACAAATGTCAGTTGTCTTAAGATTTTCACCTGGTACATCAACCGGAACAATGGAAGAAAACTTTATCGGATTTCTTGATATCGCTGAGACGACTGAAAGAGCTAAAAAAATGGATTAGATATTCAAAACTGTGGTGGCCAAGGAGGAGTTAAAACTCCACTATTTATTTAAAAATTTTAAACTCCAAAAATTTAAAAATATGAAATATTAATCCCAGGACATTTTTTACACCTTGTGGGTGTCATAGTTGGAATCTACTGTTGGCAGACGCAGCTAATTCTTTTAGCAAAAACATGTTTTGGTTTTATTCAGAAAATGTATTATCAATGCGATTGTCAAGATCCAGTAAACGCTGGGAAATAATCAAATGCAAATTAAAACTTACTATAAAGCCTTTATCAGACTGGTGGGAAAGTAAAATCGAAACAGTGAATGCCATATTATTGCAATTTGATGATGATATTGATTATATTAAAAGCTTAAAAAGCCACACCGAAGAATCATTGCTCTTGAACATTTGCGTACATTTTGTGACTGGATCAAAGAATATCGACAAACTGAGTTCGAACATTGCTTGTTTGACGCTCGTCAATTTATTGAGAAAAGCAGTTATGATCTACCAAAAGACTTTAAAAATAAAAGGGTACCCAAAAAGAAAAGATGTTCGATTATGAAAGCCGCGGTGAACCTATACAGTCTCCCAAAAGCTGGTACGAAACTCATTTTTTTAACACCATTATTGGTTCCATAGTGAGCAATATGGATTCAATAGTTATATCTTTAAATCAATATTTTAAAACATTTGGTTTTCTCTATGATCTAAGTACGTTAAAAAATATTCCGAAAGCGAATATATTAAAAAACTGTCAAGATTTACACGCAGTCCTGCAAGTGGGTGATATCAGTAACTTCAAACATTTATATAAAAATTATATGAAGAATTACAAACAATGATCCCAAATATACCAACTTCATTAAATATGTGAAACAGTTGCTCCAATACATAACAGAAAATAACTTAAAAGAAATGTACTCAAGTATTTATATTGTCATTCGAATTTTGTTAACAGTATCAGTAAGTTCAGCCTGCGCCGAAAGGAAGTAAGGTACAGTATCAGCTTTTCAAAATTAAAACTAATAAAAAATTATTTAAGAAGTATAATGGGTCAGCAAAGACTTTCAGCTTTGGCAATTTTTTCTGTTGAAACAGATACAACATTTAAGCTGGATTACAATCCAGTTATTAAAGAGTTCAGTAAGGCTAAAAGCAGGAAATTTCTGTTTCTTTAATTCTATACTGTTAGTTATTACTTAATAATTTTAGTAAAGTATATTTGCATGTTTATGAATAAAAATTTGATAGTTTAAAAAAAAAAATTCTCTATATAAAATCCGTCCTCTTGTGCTACCAGAGGTCCTCGCAAAATTTATCTTGACCGCATCAAATTTAGCTCTTGCCCCGCCACTGCTGTAATGCCATCATAAATCACTAAACCAAAGCATTTACAATTTTCATGCAAAATTAATTTGACTGCTACGGATTATTTTTTGTGGGAATTTTTGAAGGAAAAAGTTCACATAAATAATCCCCAAACTATACAGCAACTCAAGGATAACATATGTGCTGAAATAGTTCCATTAACACCAGATATGTTGACAGAAGTTATAGAAAATGTGTTAAAAGGAAAAAAAGTTGCATTGATGCTAATGACTTACATTTGATTGATATAATTTTCAAAAAATAATATAAAATTTAAAGACGAAAAAAACTTGTTTCTTAAAAATTATATGTTATATAAATAATTAAATTGATAAGGTGATACTTGCCCCACCCGTTATAAAAATATTCGGAAGATTAAGAGACCACGAAGGAGTAGCAGCTAGAACATGAAATGACAACATTGAGAAAAATATTATTAAAGATAAGAATATTGGCAAACAACAAGAAAATAGAAGGAAATTAAAGGGAATATACCCTTTACACCTTCGATTATAGGGTTTAATATAATGAAGTAAAAATAAAAATGCAGTATTTTTCTTTCTTCGTTAAAGAGCTACATGTATATATATTTTGATGCAAACCCTCTATAAATATCATAGTTTATGGGACAACTTTATAAGTGTTATTAATTACTTTTGCTGCATATATACATACATATATCGGGTTGTCCGGAAAGTTCGTAGAGAATTTCCCATTAATTGCTATTTTAGCGTTTGTAAGCAATAATCTGTGTTGGATCAGAAATGTTAATTTACATATTTTAAATGCCTGTTGTGTCAAATTAATGTCGACACATTACCGATTTTACATTCGTAAGGCCATAATACCCGAAAATTCCCACACAACAGTCCGTAAGATAGCAGATAAGTTAAATATTGGCAAATCGACCATTTTTCATTATCTGAAAAAATGGGGACATCTGCCGATGCGATATCTGGGTCCCTCACGAACTTAATGACGGAAATGTGTTTGACCGAATTTCTTCATGCGATCTTTTACTGAAAAAAAAAATTCTGAAACGGATAATATCTAGTGATGAAAAGTGGAATATGTACGGTCAATAAAAAAAATCATGGGGGTTGCTAGGGTCTAGACAGCTTTCAGGCGAAGAAAATTATGCTTTGCATATGGTGGGAGTCGAAGAGACCCATACATTTTGAGTGTTTTCCACACTAGCAAACAATCAACATCGACTTCTACTGTTCACAATTAGCCGTATTAACGTAGCAATTAACAAAAACCAGCCAGAATTAGCAAACAGGAAAGGCGCCGTGTTTCATCATGTCAATGCACGTCCACAATCAATTTAGGACCTGACAAAAATTGTTGAGCTTCAATTGGAATATTTTACCCTATAGTCATATTTGTCATCATAGTCACCGGACATCGCACCCTCGGACTACAATCTATTTCGCTCCTTCCAAAATTGATTAAATTTTGGCCAATGGTCCTTGTACGCACCAACCTACTAATTATATTTTTAAGGTTATGTGTCGCAATATTTTCTATATGCCGAATTTTCCATCGAAAAAATAATATTTACCAACCATGCGGACATATAAACATTGAGGAATAAAAAATATTTATTGCTTACATATTTTGTGTTTATATGTCTGACATTTTTATTAAAGTACTCTAAAGTAATGTGGCATACTTGAATTATCTCAGATATTGACTAAAAATAGTAGTGGTGCGTATACGCACCACTAGCGCAATACGAACAAAAAGTAATCATACGAAGGGCGTAAGTTCATCACATGTATTCATCAATTATTACTATTGCGCACCAATAGTAGACTTTTTTTAGATTCTGCCTCAATGCATCGCCTCTACTCAGTTCTACTTTAGATAGAACCGTTGGAATGTATAGTGTTTAGTGCAAATGATAGATGTTCAGTGAAATGGGGGGTAGAAAGTTTTTAACGCAAACAGAATTGGAAGAGGCAATGGAAGAAATTATGGATGAACTGGAAGTGATCTACTTATATTTTATGGGAGTGGTAGAGTTTGGCGTTATTTTTTTCAGAAATAGGTGTATTGAACGCTGTGTACATCCCACCAGAAGTTGATGAATTGACTGATTAAGAGAATATGAATGAAAAGGAACTATTGAATGAAATACCACTGAAGTCGCTGAAATGTTGAAATAAGAGACAAATAAGTGCCCTTTAGAAAATGCAGTCTCTCGGAAAAAAAAGGTGCCTATGATTTTGCAGTCGAAAGACGCATACAGCTAAGCCTTGTCAGATGGAACGACAATTCTGTTGTCGTTCTACTGTCGCTAGTAATAATTTTTCTGTGCTTCCTTTAGTTAAAACTACAAGATACAACCGAAAACAGCGGAAAGAATTTTAAATTTCACAACCTGATATAATAATGTAATAGAATTCCTACATCAGAGGGGTCGATCTTCATGATAATGCTATTGCAAATTATAGAACAAGCATTAGAGGCAAAAAGTGGCGGTGGCCTTTATTTATAAACAACTTAGACAGCACTATAGCTAACTGCTGGAAGCTCTACCATAGAATAAATAACTCCAACATGACAGAGCTGGGAGCACAGCTGGGCACAGCAGCACACAATGGGTTAAAACAGAAAATGTAAAAAAGAACCTGTTGACATTTTTAGGGGATAAACTTGCTAATTTTAGCAAAAATGCTTTATGGGCCTACCACTACTTCTTAAATAATAAAGGTAAGTACATAATAGACTAAAAAAATATTTACACAAACTATTTGCGTTTTTCTTTCTGTTAGAAACATCCCTATGAACTTTTCCGACAACCGAGATATATAGCTCTTTAATAAAAAATAAAAAAAATGCGTTTTTATTTTTACTTTATTGTTTTATCATTACTGTGTATGTAGGGCATATATAATTATTTAAAAGATAACTAATTTTTAATGAGACTTTTAGGTTAGATATTAAATGGTATCATGTCTGAATATAAAATAATTTATTGTTATTGAACCGATAGACTTGTTTTTGTTATACAAATATCGCCTTAAAATATTATGATCCATATTTGTGTAGACCAAATTTTAAAATTAATGATACCTCAAAAAGAGAGTCTTGAAAAAAAACTCTTATGCTGCTTATTCAGAATTATTGAAATAATTTAACTTTAATGATAAATAAATTGAAATAGTATATAATGCTCCAGAATCAGAGTATAAAATCTGGCCGCAATGGCCTCTTATTTATAACTAAATCGAATAAGACTAAATGCTTTCTGAAGTGCTATAAATTTATCAGTTGTTGGTCGCTAGGATTCCCGAAAAACTGTAGAGTTAACAAACAACAAGAGTTGACAGCATGACGGGGTTTTGAACGAACTTTATCGACAGCCGAAATCCGTGGTTCTTAGCTTTCTTTACGAGGGTTGCTATTTATGTATTTGGTATCCGTCACGTCGTAAAGTAAAGTTTGACTTTGTTGACTGTATACGTACTCAGAATGTTTTGTCATGCGGATGCTATTTGTGTTGTTTAGTGACTTGAAATTTTCATCTCAGTCAAAAAATGCAATTAACTGGTGAGAATTTTCGTGTAATGATTTACTACGATTTTCGAAGTCGCTTACCTCAAAAACACTGCATCGATCAACTCGACTTTTGACGATGAAGCACCATCTAAAACCACTTTATATCACTGCTTTAGTGAATATAATCGTGGCCGACGTTCGCTCACGGATGAATATAAAGAAGGTCGTCCAAAATCGGTTGTTGTGCCAGGGAATATGGATACTGTACGCGAACTGATAAAGCAAGAACATCATGTGACATACCGTGAGATTAAGCATTCCTGGCATTACTATGACAAGCATATACAAGATTTTACATGAACATTTAGCCGCGAAAAAGATTTGTGTACATTGGATTCCGCATAATTTCACAAAAGCTCAAAAAAAGCCCCGTGTCGATTGGTGCAAAGAAATGCTTAAAAAATACAATCGTGATACGTCAAAAGCCGTGTATTATATCTACACAAGTGACGAATCTTGGATCTATATGTATGAGACCGAAACTAAACAGCAATCGACTGTATGAGTCTTTCAAAATGAGCCAAATCCAATAAAAGTTCTTCGTGCAAGAAGTACTTCGAAGCATATGGTTGCCTGTGTTTTGGGATAAATGGGAATATGACTACGCTGCCACTAGAGAATCGTAGAGCGGTCAATTCTGAATGGTATAGAACCATTTGTTTGCAGAAGTCTTTAAAGAAATAAGCAAAAACAACCAGCGACACATTTTTTATCATGACAACGCGAGCTCTCAAACTTCGGACGGAACAACTCAATATTTGACCGGTCAAAACATCGAATCCGTTTCATCCACCGTACGGGTGATCCACCGTACAGTTCTGATTTGGCACCCGATGATTTCGTTTTGTTTCTGTCCATGAAGATTAAACTACGCGGTCAACAATTTTCGACGCCAGAAGAAGCGGTTAATGCGTTCATTATGCATGTTTTTGAAAATGCTTAAATTTAAATGGAAAAAGTACTATGAAGATTGGTTGAAACGTATGCAAAAGTGTATCGATCATCGCGGAGAAGATTTTGAAACACAATACAACCATTTTCAATGATAAATATTTGTTTATATTTATTATTCCGGATACATAAATAGCGACTCTCGTATGCAGTCGGTGCAACCCAAGCTGCACTCTAAAGCTGCAGCCCTTCAGGACTATGCCCTATGCTAATTATGTGGGTTCGATTCCCGCTCACGTTGTGTATGTTTGTACTTTGTTTAAATGTTTGTGGATGTCTCTAGGCAAACAGTCAAATCTGATAAAAAGTCGTACCTCGGTCACGCCAGTAACCAGGCTAGATAAGGTCGGACGCTTTTTAAGAAGTATCTTTCGTTTGTCAATTACCAGTTAGTAGACTTTTTGAGAGACTAAAAAACCAACTGTTAAGTACAAACTAAAAGTTGACAGTCTGTTGGAGATGATGGAGCTGCAAGTTTATTCTACAAATAACCTCTGATACTGACACAATTCTAATTTTAAAACGTTTACCTTTCGTTCAATAACCATTAGACGCAACCATAATAAAAATAATTGTTATTAGTATCAGTAATTAAAAGGGGTTTTAACATTTCAACTCATGTAGTTTCATTGTTTGTAGTTACTCAACACGAAGTCATTTTCCGATGGTTGGAGTAGATATGGTAAAAACAATTCATTGCATTAATTAAACTGTCACTTGTGTGGGATAATATAATTAACTATTTTATGGATAGAAGAAACTTGGAGTTTTAATTTAGACTTTCGAAATATTTGCTAATAGGTGTTTCAGTTAATGTCGATTTTTTCGCAAAATTTGAGTTTTTATTACAATAACAAAATAAAATGCCTTAATAATCATAAGTATTGGCCATCGTTAACTATTCTTTCTGTCAAAGAATTGATTCCACGCCAAAAGAACTTTTGAATTTTTGATGCCAACCATTCATCAAGCCAAATTTGCACTCTTCGTAAGAATGTAAGTGTTGCTCTAAAACTCCGTGCTGCATCGATCGAAATAAGTGACAGACCTAAGACGCTAAGTCCGGTGAATACGGCGGGTGGGGTGGGATGTCCCATTTGACGTTTGCCAAATTATTTTTTAGACATTTTGCAACATGGGGTCGAGCATTGTCATGTTGAAAAATGAGTTTGTCGTGTCTTTGGGCATGTTTTGGTCGTTTTTTCTGCAATGCTCGGTTCAATTTTATTAATTGTTGTCGGTATCGATCGCCAGACCACCAAATACAGACCGCCAGACCACCGCCAGACCACCGCCAGACCACCAAATACAGAGCAAAGCCTTCTTTCTATGTAGGGGAGAGTCGCCGAATTTGAACCGCCGCCTAGATTAAATCACCACTCTATCTAGGTCGGATAAGGAGGTCGGATAGGTGGAGACAGAGGAGAATTAGTGTTTTAATAGATCTGAACTAAATAATTACTAAAATTAATTAACTTAAATAACAAACTACGAAAAACTTTTGGTCACTATTAAAGTAAGTAACAACAAATTGTATTGCATATTTTAAAAGCAAATTTATTCAGGTACAAATTAGTGTGATAGTTTTATTAGCACAAGTTAAAAGTAGGGTTATGTAGGATATTTTGGCATTGGTAAGTCAATCATATGAGTCAAGTTGCTTGGATTGGACCATATCGCAGTTGCCCAAAACGGACCGGTTCAATTTAGGTTACCTTGATAAACTTCAATTCCGAATTAATCTTTTATGTCTTTTAGGGTCCATATGGTTAAAAGAGGATATTACGGACGTTGGTCCGAAAGTGATTTATTAAAAGCTGTTGCAACTTATAGAAATGGTGATACCGAGTGTAGTCATGTTTATCATGTACCTAAAGCAACTATAAAGAGATATGCGGATAAACAAAAGACTACTGGAAATAAAGTGAAAGCACTTGGTAGACACACATTTACTAGAGACATGGAAATAATTCTAACCAAACATATTCTTCAACTTGAAGAATGTTTTTTTGGTTTGACTATCAGAGAAGTGCGAAAACTAGCTTTCAAAGTGAAAATACTGTATGCCACATACATTCCATACAGAAAAGAAAATAGCAGGGAAAAAGTGGTTCTACTCATTTATGCGCAGAAATCCACAGCTGTCAATACGAAAACCTGAAGGTATCTCAATGGATGGCAAGAGCATGAGGCTTCAATAGAGATAATATAGGGCATTTTTATATTTTAGAAAAAACTGTGGACGAGTTTAATTTCACCGCTGAAACTATTTTTAATGTCTATGAATAGGGATTTTCGCCAGAACAAAAAAATCTACACAAGGTGGTTGCTTGTAAAGGTAAACGCCAAGTAGGAAGCGTAACAAGTGCTGAACGTGGCGTTCTTAGATGGTGGAACGTGGCGTTCTTAGACGTTCGGAAATGGTGGATTGGGCAACATTCAATGCTACTGCCAATTGTTTAAACGTGATTTGAGTCTTCATCCAATAATGCTGGCAAATCTGCATCTTTAAAACTTTTTCAGCTGTCCTGGACGCCCCTTTTCTTTAATATCAAAATCACCACTTTTAAAGTGTTTAAACGTTCTTTCACAAGTTTTTTGGGTTAGAGCATGTTCACCATAAGTTTCAACCAACAATCGATAACTTTCAGCAGCCGTTTCCTTCAAATGAAATAAGGTTATTAAAATTCCTCGCAAAACATTTTTTTCTGATACATAATTCAACATATTCAAAGCTACGAAACACTATGTTTTTTGTCCAATGACAATTAATAACGAACTGGCTTTTGATGGCGTATGTTTACCCTCCAAAACGCCATAGACGTCATTAGCCTATACCAACAAATGTATTAGTAACGCGATCTCTTAGCAAAATCAACATTATTAACCGAAACACCTATTAGGTTGTTAATATAACGGTCAATTTATTTTGGGCTTTGGGTTTTACGAATATTTTTTCTAGTAATCTTTACCTCTATTGTTTATTATGGGATATTAAAACTAATTTATTACCTGATTTTCTTTCCTTAATTTCCCTAACGCTCAATTTATTTTTCCCTATCTTAATTTTTGGTTATTGATAATTTTGGGTTTATTAGTTTGTTCAGTATTTTTCGTTGCATGTTCACAGAATTAGTTCTAACCTTCTTCTGAGGCGCTAGGCTTCACTGAGAGGCTAAGCTAGGTTCATAAAAATTCCTGGTTGAAACCGAACGAACTTATTTGCCAATCCAATATATTTAAAACAAAATAATGGAAATAGGGATTCAGTAGTGAGTGTATGCCAAGAACGATGAATTTTACAGCGTACACAATGCTCAGGGCATGCAGCAACCACGTCACAGCAATCAAGATTTAGTAGTCAGTGACCACACTACTGACAATATGCAGCTAAACGTATTGAATTACAATTTGGTTGATGTTCATCGATTTAAGACAAGGAAATGCATAAGTTTTGTATTTTATTGCCTGTCAAAATAATCAATCTTCTATTGGAACCTTTGGTGTGAAACACTAAACTTGAAGAGATTTACCACTAAACACCAAATCACTTTTTTGAATTTCTCGACGCACGTTTCGCTAACCATGTTAGGATCATCAGAAGATGATTTAATCTCATGATGATTCAATCTCTCAGATTAAATCATCTCCTGATGATGCTAACATGGTTAGCGAAACGTGCGTCGAGAAGTTCAAAAAAGGTAAATCTCTTCAAATTTAGTGTCAAAATAATGTTGGGTATTTTCATGTCATTTTAGACAACATATTAAATTGATTAAATTGGCAGCCCCATACAAGAACGAGAAGTATGATTCACAGCTTATGAAAAGCTATACTCCATTCTGGTCCGTTATATCCTTAATAATGCCTAATATGTCCTTGTCAGTCAATATCAAATGAATATAATCCTCCGTATAAAAGGTGGGGCAAGTGCCATTTTAATATTTTAATTATTTATAACTTTTAAAAGAAATAAGATATATTTTTTTTTCTATAATATGTTTATATAGTCTTTAAGTTTTGTGTTAATAAATAAGATTTTTAAAATTATATCAATCAAATGTTAGCACTGTGCCCTTGTTAATTAACAGATTTCCCGTAACTTTTGTTAATCCATCTGGTGTTAATGCAGTGATTTCAGCACGAATTTTGTCCTTGAGTTGCTGTATGGTTTGGGATTTATTTATGTAAACTTTTCCCTCAAAAACAAATAAACTTTTCCTTCACAAATTCCTATAGAAAACAAGCCGAAGCGCCGTCAAATCAGGAGATCTAGGCGGCCACAATAAATCTTTCTTTCGAAAAATTAAACGGCTAGGGAAAACGTTCTTCAAAATGATGATTGTTTCACATGAGGTGTGTGTTGTGGCATCATCTTGCTGGAACCACATATTCTCCAGTCCTTTCCAATTTTTCCAAGTCTTCCAATTGAGGCACGAAAAAGTTCACCAAAAATCTTCTCAAAAGTAATTTTTTTATTTTGTGGAAATGTCTACTCAACAATTACAGTTGTAATACAGTGTTGTAATGAAAGTTTTAACATCAACATAACAAATCTATTCTAAAATTCTTTGGATTTCCAACTCCAACGCTTAACATAAATTATAGAAGACGGGTTTGAGAAGCGTTGACAATCGCTTCGTTCAATCTGTCATATATAATTTTTTCAAAGGGTTTAGTCAGTGTAGAAAAGAGACTTATTGGCCTATAACTTGAAATTAATTTGTGATTTTTTCCTGGCTCTGGGAAAAGTAGAATGTATGAGTGCTTCCATGTTTGTGGAAAATATCTCAGTCTTAGACAAGCATTCAAAAGTGAAGTTAGGTAGGCTATCAGTTTTTTGACTGCATTTTTGAGTATTATATTCGGTATTTGGTCGTGGCCCCGTACTTTTTTAATCGATAGGATTTTAATTACTGACACTATCTCCTGTGGCGATATATGTTTGGTATCCAGATAGCTAGTGGCGAGTGGGCTTTCACTTCATTTTGTATCAAATTTGCAAAGTCATGTTGTGAATGCTGTTGATCGAATACTATTTCCAAGTGGTCACCAAATGCAGTACAGCTTCATCGCTATGCGGTACTGTATTGTTAAACAGAACAGATGGTATTTCTTCCGATTTTCGTAGAATTTTCTTAGTAGACGTCCATAATCCTGAATCTTGCGGCTCTAGTGCTAGCTTATGTGTTATATAATTATTCTAAGAGTATCTAATTCTCGCGATGCTTGCTAATCTAATGCGATGCGATAAGTTATTAACTAAATACTTGATTGCAAGATCCCTTGTTCTCTGCCATTCTGGTCTAGCCCGATTCTTTTGATTAATTAATTGATTTATGGTGGTAGGGAGGATATTGTTTTTAAATGATTTTCTTTTTTTCGTGGCCTTGTTGAGAGGCGTATACTTTCTTAAATTATTGTTGTAATATATGTAATTTGTTTATCGATGTTTGTTGTTGTTGTGAGAGGTATCTGTACTAATTTGGAGTCAATTCTATCCTTTAACAGTTCTCAGTTTACCTTGCTATTGATAAGTTTTGGCTTAGGAGAATTTTTAACAGGTTCGACTTGAAATGTAATTATAACTGGTAGATGATCTGAGTGCACCAACGTGCAATGTTTGGTGAAGTTTTTTTCTTACTTTTTTCTGTACGATAATGTCCAAAATGTCAGGTTTGTGATCTTTCCTGTATGGGTCATATGTGTAATCACCAGATGCGAGTATGCAATCACATTTAGCCTTACCCCATTTTTGTTGGTTTCGCGACAGTCCTACACAGTGTTTTTGGAGTTAACGTCTCTAATTAACAACGTTGCCTCAGTGTTGTTAAAGTGGCCGTTTTTCATTAATTTTTTGTTGGGTTGTTTGTAGACGCTATGTAATTGGATGCTGATTGATTCTCAAAATTATGGTTCAATGATGTTTTGAGCATGAATACCGCAACATACTGTAACTTTAACTAGATGTAATGGCGTTTGATGGATGTAGCGGAGATTTTCTCCGGCCCAGAAACAGTTAGTCTGTTTATTCACTTGACTACTTAGATGAAAATGAGCTTCATGACTCATTATAAATATTGCATGCAAATTATCTATTTAATGAAAGAAGTTTATGATGGCATTACAATATTCTAATTGTTTATTTTGGTCTGTAGGCAATATATCTTAAACAATATGAATCTTATAGGGAACATGAGCAAGTCATTTCTCAAAATTCGGCATAAACTACGTGGAGAAATTTGGTTTTTTGAGATTCCTCCACATTTTGCTCCACACGTGTGATATTTACAGTACTTCGCATTGTCCTTGGACCTCTGATGCAGGGCCTATGCCCAACGGTTCCGAATTCTTGAAATTGCTTGAATAAACGATAATAAGTCGTTTTATAAAGTGTCGGACGATCAGGTTATTTTCGCCTGAATTCAGGTTCAGTTGCAATAATTTAATTATTTTCTTTAATGTAAATTATAACAATTCCACTGCCTTCTTTTAGCATGTGTTTAATCATAATAAAATTTGCACGTCTGCACTACACAGCAGTCCAGCACAAAGTGTCACAAATATCACGAAAAAATCACGAAATTGCGTCAAAACAAAATGGTAGGGTGACACTTTCCCCACCCAGTACTAATAGCTCTTTGGTATACGAGAAATGTAAAATTCTCCGAAAGCCTGTAGACTTTGCCTCTGTTGGACTAAAATAGTAAATAAATATGTTAAAAAAAATTGGGATTATGTGTTTTAAAATATTTTTGACAACATTTCAGTTAATACATATTCAATAAACTCTATATTCACCGGGAAATTTTTTATCCACTTGTCTGAAATTATGACTTCGTGGATACTTACAGCAAGCATTCAAAGCAAATCGATTATTGTAGGCATGCTATTATTTTAAGAGAAACGAAATACATTTGGATTAATGATTTTTTTTAGTCTGACGTTTATTGGAACTCTTAATTTGCGCATTATTTAAAAGCATACATGAGCAGATATCTCAGAAAATTCTTTACCAGTAATATAAGAAAAAAAAAATCCCTGAACGTTCATCAGTACTTGAAACAGACATGAAACTCAAACGAGAGGTTGCAGTAAAGTCTCAATCAGAAAATGTTCTACACGAACTGAATGAAAATTAAAGATTTCCTTTTCGCAGTATCTCTTCTTTGCAGTGTCTCTCTTTACATAGCAAAACTGCAAGGATAAAACAAGTAGTTCTATTAAACTTTGACACAAAAATTCGTAATTCTGCTTAGGCACATCACTAACGAAATGCTTCATGCATCTCGATAATCTTTATTTTCAAGAGTTCTTCGACTTAACATGCTTAGGAAAAAAGACATTTGTCATTGTTTCTACAAAAATCAAAATTTTCGTTCTTAATTCTGCTTTTTTAATTGAATTAAGAAACAAGCTTCGAAGAATATTGATTTCGTGTAATGAAAGTTAGAATATAAAAAAGTAGGAATTAAACTCGTGGCAATCATGCTATTAATTTTAACAATTCTTTTAGAAATGTTAGAAAAGTTAAGTTAATTGATCTTGTTTTCAATTTTTTATGTAACATAGAATAATTTAAAATTAATCAGTTAGTCAGACGTTTCGATGAAAACGCACTCGTTATTTTAATCTATTCAAGTTGCAGAGTCGAGAGATCTGAGACCCAGGGTCTGGGAGACTTGATCCGCCTTCGGTACGAGCTTGAACTCCCTAGAGTCACTTGGTGATCCGTAGCAATTCTTTTCGTGATCTGAAACAGAACTTGATAGTGCACCGTTGACCAAAATTGTTGTCATTTTCAGAATGCACAGAAATATCCGGTTCATGAAAATAATTGCTATAGACCACCAAGTCACTCTAGGGAGTTCAAACTCGTATTAAAGACGCATGAAATATTGGCTTGTTTTGAAGAAGTTCACAAAAAAATGCCAACAATGTTTCTAGATGGAAAGCTACGCCACCAGTGTCAGCACTTTATTTACACACTTCGTATTCAATACTCAATAAAAATTTTCAACAACAGACTTCAAATATTTACAACATATATGTACCACGTCTATACCTATGCTTTTTAAACGGTAACATTCACACATCGAACCAAAATACAATGACGAAATAAGAAAAAGAGTAATGAAACAAAAAGTGACTGGTGTGAAATTATTAATCAGAAAGCCTGATCGGTGGGCGAATAGATGATATAGTAACAATGAAAAATAGATGTAGCAAAAATGGTGACGAGAAAGAAGTAATTGGACAGATTACAGGACTTCTAGGTACAAAGGTGCGATGAACCAAGAATCATAGAAAGTTAAACGATAGACCTATGTCCAACGATAGATGAGCACAGGTTAGCGACTTCAAAATAGCCTTTATCAATACTTATCAGTCTTCAAAATACCGAAGCTGGAATTAATTCAGTCCTACGAATGTTCTTTTATAGCTTTAATTAATTCAGAACATTTTCCCCTACGTAAAAATTTAAGCTTAGAAAAGTGGAACAAGTTATATGGTGTATTATGAGGACGCGCTGCTTGCCTAAAACATCATTCAAAATATTGTGAACGGATATGATAGACGTCCATCTCCCTAATAATTTATTGGTTTTCTTTGCCGCATACATTACTCATAAAATGCTTATCAAATTAAATTTGTAATATTTTTAACGATTCGAAAAGAGAAACAGGAAATTTCTAGGGCAACTGATTATTTAATTAAAGTTCTTTGCTCGACAAATTTATCCGTTATAAAAATCGCGACATCGATCTTTTAACGATAAATTTTCGAGTAATACATAGATATACACTACCATGATCAAAAAGTACGTTAACTTTTAAACATTCGCGCGTTTTACGTATTGATAACATTGTTTGTTTATTTAAGTTGATATGATTGTCCTTGATATCTGACAAGTTTCATGGTATTTCGCGTAAGTTAGAAATTATAGCGTCTTTTCAAATTGTTTGTCAGCGATGTTTTAAAATGGATAAATTCATCAAACAAACAATTTGCATTAAATCTTGCTTAAAACGCGAAAATTGTACTGAGGCATTAAAAATATTAAGAAAACGTTACGGAGATAAAGTTATGTAAAAAAAGGGTTTACCATATAAGTGGTACAAGGACTTTAGTGACAATAGAGAAGTATTTGAAGATGAACCTCGCCCAAAAAGACCTTTCACGTCAACGAGTGAAGACATTACCAAAATCAAAAATCTTGTACTGAGTAATCGTCGATAAGTATTAGAGACATTGATATTACTGGAATCACTTGGACCAATTCAATCAGTTTTGAGGAATAATTTCGGCTTGCCTTGAGTGTCTTATCCGAATGTTTTTGAAAAACATCGTCGTGGTGAATTTGTTCTTTGGATGGTGATATTCTGAAATTTATAATTATTTATGATGAGACATGAATCTATGTTTATGACCTGAAAACTGTTCAACAATTAAGCGAGTGTGGTGCTAAAGATGAACCAGACTTTGTTTTCTTCGATTACTGTGATATTGTATGCAAAAAGTTCCTTCCAGCTAGTCAAATAGCAAATTAAGAATACTATTTAAGCGTTAAGCATCATTTGTATGAGTTCATTCAAAAAAAACGTCCATATTTGTGGCAAAACAATTTATGGTTTTTCCATCACGATAATACACCATCGCCCTCCGCAATTCGTAAAAATTAATCAAATACCATTTCATAAACGCCATATTTACCTGATATAGCACCGTATGATTTTTCACAAGAGTTTGCTGGCTGCTATAAAGGAAAAATCAGAAATCAAGTACAAAAACTGTCCCAAAGACTGGAATAAATGTATTGCAGTGAGAAAGGATTACTTTGAAGGCGACAAAACCAATTTGGATGAATATTGATCGTAGTAGTATATATTCAATGATTCAATCAAGTACTATATGAAGGTCGATAACAATTAAACAACGATTAAATCTATTATCCTTAGATTATAGCCCTATTCACCTGATCTGTCTCCTTCTGAATACCATTTATATAATTTTTATTAGATAGATAAAAGTACGAGAATAATACAATTGTTTTTCTATTAAACTTTAATAAGTTATATTAGATTGTATTAAAATATAACAACCTAAAATAATTTGACGTATGTCAAAGATTATTTTTGTGCTATATGAATGATAATTGATGTGAATCTAAAAATAAAGCAAGCAAGTTCAAACAAAATCATGTATATCCGAATAAAAGCTAATGTAACAAAAATGATTTTGTTGAACACGCGTTCAAACTATTTTTACTGAAATCAAAAAGTAAAAGTGGTTTGTTAGTCACGTAAAGTTTTTTTCTTGTGATGAATTAACATAATTAGTTTCAATCGAGCGACAAAAAGGGTTGAACTGTGAAAGCAACAAGTCACATTTGTATCGAAAGTAGCTATTAAAAATTCGTTAGCGAATTTGTAAATGTGCTTCCGCAATTTAAATATATTTTCTTTCTTTTTAACGACAAGCTCAAATTTACTTTAATATGTAAAACAATTCCGAATACCTGTTGAAGATTTCGTGCTAAATTTATTCAATATATGTCTTACCAGTGAGAATAAATTCCTTGTATGGCCAGACTATCCGGTTTCCAATTTTCCGGATTTTCATATTTACAATTGACTCCACCACAAAAAATACTGCACTGAATCCCATGTGGTGTAAGTCTTCTTATATGATCCGATAATTTGTTATAATTCGCTTGTACGGTTTCACCATTACTATTTTTTATGTCTGTTAGATTCATGTTTTGTAAATAACGTTCGTATACATTTGGACAGTGTAGCTGTGGTGACAGTGGAAATTATTTAAACTACCCCGATAAAAGCGTTCTGCAATTGGGAAAACTTAGCAACAGTGGCGCATGCTTATATTTGTTCGATAGTTTCTTTTAAATTAACACGTCACGAAAAGAGGGGAGGGTTTTGTGTATTCACCACAAAATAAAAATACGTGCGCATTGCGTCATTTCCCTTTACAAGGACACAACTGTTCATTTTGAACTCTATCTGCAGACTGATTAAAATAAACGGCAATAAGCAAAATTAATAATGCAAGAGTTTGTTTTGTTCGGAAGTCGTGTACGTAAATTTCTTTCAAGTTTCACTTTTATTATACGTTTCCTGATTATCAAACATCTAGCTAAAATTAACTTATTAGTTATAATATTTTTCTTGTTATAATTATTACTCCCGATTATAGAAATTCATAATTAAACATATAGCTGAATATGTTGGAATATCATTTGTTTCATTTTAATTCATTTGGCGGTGCGGAAATGTATTTACAGGATGTAAGGGAAAATATTTTCTTAAATTTAACCAACGAACAACGAATTTTTTCACTAGTGCAACAATTTGCCTTACAACAAGGTGCATTACAACAAGGATCCAAAACTTAAGGGTTCTCGAGAAAAAAATACAAAGTAACTACATCACCAATCGAATTAATTTATTATTATTTAACGAATATACTAATGAAGATTATTGAAACATTTTTTTAATTGTGAAGGATGTGGCAATATTGCAATATTGCCACGACAAAGATTGTTATTTCAAAATTGTGACAAAAATTAGTTTAGTGATTCTGTGGGTGTATAGAGGTTCGATGTATTACCCAAAAATATATTCTGTACGCGAATATCAGGATATGTTTCTTATTTACGGGGAACCTTTCAAATATTCCGAAGGACCGTATTTATGGGCAACGATACCCCGAAAGGCCGCTTCCAGATCGACAAACAATTGTCCAAGTCTTCAAAGACGTTTGGTTGTGGGTAGTGTAGTTCCAAAATTTCAAGAAAGTGGACGGTAGCGAGATCGATCCTGATCGATCAACCAAAATTACTCGATATCTTGCGGGATAAGTTGAAGTTTCTCATTGGATTGTTTATCTAAAAGAGCAATTACTCTATTCTTATTATGTACAAAGTATACAAGCACTCTTAGCCGCTAATTTTTTACTCCAAAAATTTTCGTTCGATATTTTATCAACCGACGCAACTTCTTTCACAAAGAATGGCAAGGTGGACATTTTGAAGTGATAATTTAATGAAGTAATTATGTGTTTCTCATTGTGACGTGTTAAAAAGTTGATATGATGTGAAATATTCAGAAGTAATTTGAATTTGAAACAAACCAAATTTATGTGGAAACATCTAGAATAAATTATTACAAAAATATTATATTTTAAATAATTGATTGATTTCTCCATTACTTTGTGATAGTTCATTCTTCAAATTAATTAAAACAAATTTTTACTTAGTAATTTAATATTATATTTTATTTTCAAATAATACCTTTAGAGGCCAATATACAAAAAACTAAATTCCTATAGATCGAGATAAACAAGACGAAAATAGACGTTGCCGTTGTAAAGAAAATTAGACCTATTTTTCGCGGAAATGGTTGTATTTTGGATACATGTTATAAGGAAACGTTTTGTTTAAAAAAACTGTAAAGAATCGCTGGTTAAATTTACGAAAGTTACGAACTTTCTCGAACTGGCTTTCCTTGTATACTAACTGATATAGAAATTGAAACACTAAGAAGAGCGGTGTTTGCATTTCCAGGCGCTTGTAAAATTTGAAATGAAAATTCAAAACGTTTTGTTTAAAAAAACTGTAAAGAATCGCTGGTTAAATTTACGAAAGTTACGAACTTTCTCGTACTGGCTTTCTTTGTATACTAACTGATATAGAAATTGAAACACTAAGAAGAGCGGTGTTTGCATTTCCAGGCGCTTGTAAAATTTGAAATGAAAATTCAAAATTTGAATCCGAAGTATAGTTTGGTAATGTCCAAATTGGAAAATGAGTACGCATCGGAAGTCAAAGGTGTACAAAAGACGTGCAAGATTGATGTTTACAACTTATTGCCAAGAGGCTGATGGTTGGTTAGGAGAATAATGTTTGCCATTGTTTACCATTGTTGAACATTGTTTGCTACAATCTAAGGTAATTTGGGCTGCGACATTATCGACTCTGTCTTGTGCTAATTCTCACTGCTGAGCATTGATAAGAGTGGTGTACAGAACGGACAGATTGAAACGTAGAATGGCATTAAGTTGCCTTTTGATGATACATTTTCTTTAGATAAACATTTGGAGAAAGATGTCAACTTCAGTTTGATGTTGAGCGACATGTGGACCAAGAAATCGAAGTTATAGTATGGAGCGCCTTTATTTATAGAAATAGGACACCTCTACTTTTTATCAGTCAATATGACAGCGTTGCGTTATCTACAAGAAGTGGAGCCATATATGTTTTCCTGCGTAAAGGGCTAGTACCCTGTCCAACTCCAATCTCCCTAACTTGCATCTGCAGGTCAAGTTTGAAACATGATGGATAGAAGGATAGAACATTTGCCTCAGTCCCCAAGGTATCTAGAGGCTATAAGACGTGAAATACAAGTAACTTGCCATACTAAACCTCAGGAAGAAATACGATGTGTATAAATAAACTGGTGGTACAGCTTTCGATCTGGTAGTACTGTTGACTCCCCCTTTGAAAGGGAGACATACCATCATCCAATGCGTCTTCAGTACGAGTTTGAATTCACAAGAGTCACTTAATGGTCCGTAGATATTATTTCCTTGAGCGGGATCTTTCTAGTGCGTTGCAAAAATGAGTGATAACAATTTCGAGTAACGGTACGCTATACAGTTTTGTTTTAGACTTGTGTACAGTGTGACGAAAACTTTTACAACACTTCAACATGGAAACAGTGTTTGGCCCAAGTTTAGATTTTTTCAGAAGAGCGAGACTCGATTGAAGATAAATCTCACATGCTCAAATCATGTGCATTGATAGAGCAATACAGATAGAAAATCTGCGCGAAAATAATTCCGAAAAACCTTTCGCAGGGTCAAAACAACAGGAGGTAAACGTATCTAGACTTTTTGGGGTGAATTTAAAATGACCCTGATTTTCGGGAACGTGTCATTAACGGTGACGAGACTTAGATTTTTGAACCTGATCCGTTATTTTCAGAATGAACTAGAAAAATCCGGTTCACGAAAAGATTCATTACGGACCACCAATTGATTGTAGGGAGTTCAAACTCGTATTGAAGATCCATCAGATGTTGATCTGTCTCACCTTCAAAGGGGAAGCCAACAATGTTGCCAGATCAAACGCTAGGCTACCTGTATCGTTATTTATAGACTTGCTGGGACGTGTGTAAATTACCGGGGTACGTAAACATGTCATTAAAAAAACCAATAAAAAATGTAGAAAAATATGACCTTGATATTTTGGCAAAAAATTCAGTACTCCCTTATAATCAAATACTTCCTTCCTGGATGGTTCAATTTCTGTGTCGGTTAGTATATTTCTTCTCGACCCTCGTTGTTTGGGGTTTTTAGTACACAATTATAAGGCCATTGATTTTTTTTTGTTTCCTTGGCTGAAGTTTTAATGGAAATAAGGTGGGGATAGTATGGTTTAATAATTAAAAGAACAATTATTATGTCAAAGGTGTTTTATTTTTCTATATAATAAATATTTATTAAGTTTTAGTGTCTTGTTTCGATTGATGTCTGTATGTTTATGATATATTGATGTTTAAGGCTCTATATATATATATATATATATATATATATATATATATATATATATATATATATATATATATATATATATATATATATCAGACATTTTCCATAGACATATAATTAAACATTAGGGATTTTTAATCTCTAATTAATATTTGGCGCATTGATTTATAGTGCTAGTAGTCTTAGATACTTCACTTAGTTTAATTTCGTAGTAATGTAATGTAATGTTTAATTAACAAAGCACTTTGATTGATAATTTTTAACAAATAACTATCATTTCATAAAGCTCAATATTTTTTATTTAAATGACATCTATAACTCATAACTTCCCCTAAGAGGTGTTTGTAGTACAACTTACAATACTATATATAGCTGATACTATTATCCTTTACATTTTACCTTGAACTTTTCAGATAACCTAACCAGGCAAAGAGGTTCTTCTTAAACAGTATATTGCCAAATGCCTACCAGCCATATTAAACACGTCGTTCTACCTCCTTGGTGGTATCCCCTTCAATTGAAATCTTGGAATTCTCCGCCCAAGATTTGTCCTCAGTAAATTTATTGAACATGATCTGACTCTTCTTCTGATTAATTTTCAAGTCAAATGGTTCTCCAGTCCTTTGCAGCTCTTGTATGTGCCTTTGCAGCTCCTCTGGGTCTTGTGAAGGAAGTACGATATTATTTGCGAATCTAAGATGGTTTAAGTATGCACCATTAAACTTTATTCCATCCTGCTCCCAATCCAAATTATGGGACACTTCCTCACGGCAAGCTAAGAAAAGAAGACAATATTTCGTCACCCTGCCCTACTGCAGTAATTCCAATCTCAAGATCATCAAGGTTGGTTGTTGCTGCGGCTTAATCATATATCGATTCTAGTATGTTTACATAGGCTTTTTCTACATCTTGATTAAGCAATGCATTATGCATTGCTTAACCATTATGCCATTATGACCTGCTTTGAGATTGAATCAAATGACCTGCATTATTAGTCATTATGCCATTATGACCTGCTTTGAGATGGAATCAAATGCTTTTTTATAATCGATAAAAGCCAAATCCAGTGACATAGTGTATTCGTTGTGTCTTTCTATGGCCTGCTGTAGAACCTGGATGTGATCCATTCTACTGAATCCACTTCTGAATCCTGCTTGGTCTCTTGGTTGCACGTCATACAAATTTACGTTGTGTGGACTGTATGTGTTGTATGTGGTGTACCTGCGCGGCATTGTAGATGCTCTGACACACAAAGTCATAAACAAATACTGTCGTCGCACAGCAGGCACACGAACGATGTGTTGTTCACTAAATAATACAAATTGTTCCGGTAAATTCAACACAGCTTTAGATACGAGCATTATCTTGGTAAAAATTTTGTGCACCACTGATATATGCTAAACTAACTGTTAGTTTAGCATAGTTTGTATTTGAAAAAGGCACTGTGCGTCGAAACAATTGTTATACATACAATTTTAAAAATAGTGGAATTTTTTAGATATTAATCTTCTCTTATATATATATATATATATATATATATATATATATATATATATATATATATATATATATATATATATATATATATATATATATATATGAACATTTTTGTTAGGTGCTTGACAGGGAATGAGCCCCACCCATCCCTGCAATTGGAGGGCACATGTTTCGCCTCTCGATGTTCAGGGTCGTTAGGGTACCGACACATGCTATCCCGTCAAGCAAAAAAAAAGGTCATTAGGGCGGAGGTCATTAGGTTGTTGTGTGTTCCACATGAGATTGTGGAACTCAGCGGTTGGGTGTATTTGACACTCAACTACTGTTGTCTCATTGAGCGCTCTCCAAAGAAATCTAACATTATATATATATATATATATATATATATATATATATATATATATATATATATATATATATATATATATATATATATACGAAAGAAAAACTCTAACTATGACTGAAACAAACTCAAGAAGCTCTCTTCGACACCAGCAGAGACACGCTCGGCTTGAAAGAGCAGAACCGATCAATTCTTCTACTGGAACCTTCGGTGTGAAACACTAAACTCGAAGAGATTTACCATTAAACACCAAATCACTTTTTTGAAACTTAGATCTCCTGACTTATCATCTCCTGATAATGCTAACATGCTTAGCGAAACGTGCGTCAAGAAGTTTCAAAAAGTAATTTGTTGTTTAGTGGTAAATCTTTTCGAGTTTAGTAAAAGAAGCGAGTTAATTGGTTCCAAGGTACTGCCAACAACATAGAAAGTATTCTTAACCAGAAAAGTCATACCTTCAAAAACACCTTAAATAATCTCTGTAACAGAGATGCTCACGCCACCTACATTAAAGCCAAACAGGAAGCACAATCTAACGTAAGAGTTTTAAAAAACCAAAGGTGGGGAAATAAAGCCAAGGGAATTTCATCGACACAAATAATAGCAAGTGTTTTTTCAGACTATTAGAGGAGAGTATCTCCTACATATAACTTTTTACAAATTGAGTACACCCATAGGCGTTTATTGAAAGACTCTCAAGTGGATGTGCATGCACTTAATATATTGTCGCAATACAACTGTGTATACTATATAAGCAATCCCATAACGTGCGATGAAATAACAGTAGCCATTACAGTGCTAAAAAAACAATAACAATAATGTAGCGGGTATAGACGAAATATTAGCAAAAGTATATAAAGCCCTTGGAGATGATATTAGGCCCCAATTTAAACTATTGCTTGAGGTTATTTGGGAGCAGGACAAGGGACCACATGATTTCAGAGATACCATCATCATTAGCATTTTCAAAAAGAAAGGCGATCAGGCCGACTACAATAGCTGGTGAACATTACAAGATCATGGTTAACACTACAAGAAAAAGTTATTAAACATTAACAGAATATGCATTACCTTCGTGGATATTACAAAGGCATTTGACATAGTAAACAGATATGCTCTGTGGCTGATTATGGCAAAGTTCGGCATTCTTCAGAAGCTCATTAACATTTCTTAAAGCTTTCATGATCATGACATAGCTGTAGTGTCGCAGAACGGTAAAATGATCAATCATTTTAAAACCGCTTCTGGTGGTAGACATGGCTACGTTATAGCTTCTCCTAGGCTCCTTGAGCCTGTGGAATCCTTTAGCTACCTGAGTAGTTTCACTGACTCTAAGGGGGATTTGGACTCGAACATCTCAACCGCATCTGTTGTGCTTCTAGAGCCTTTTGGGAACTTTGCTTTAGAATTTTTGGAAATTATAACCTGTCCTTGAAAGGTAAAGTGACCGTGTATTTGTTTAGATATATAAATCGTGGGTTTTTTAATTCCCTACAGGAAACTCCAGAAATACAGCAACGTCACCTGAGACAGATAATGGAGATCAAATAGTACCGTGAGAGAACAAATAAGGAAGTTTAACTGAGGTAGCCGATTCATTTTAAATGGAAATTCATTTTAAATAATTAAGCAAATTTAATATTTAAAAATTTCCACTCTAGACTGTTTAATAATAATAAATCAGTATAGTTTTTATTTGAAAAAGGCACTGTGTGTCGAAACAATTGTCATACATACAATTTTAGATATAGTGAAAATTTTTAGATATTAATCTTTGCTTATTTATTTAAATAAGGAAGTTCTCAAAGGATCGAATTGTTTGTCGATTGAGGAAAAAGCGCGTCTACGTTAGTCGGGACATTTTGCCAGGCTGGACGACCATTTAAGAAAAGAACAAGAAGTTTTTTACCTTTTATTTCATATTTCACAAAATAACAAAAACAAATATTATTAATAAGCTTATAAATAAATCTAATCACTATTTTTCTGGAATTTTTCAAAAAGGAACATCAAAATTCAGACGACAAGTTCTGGAACAAATAACTTTTTTATATACTATCGAACAAACGTTTTAATTTTTGACTATTGCATTTTTTTATGGCAAGAAAATTATAGTTAGATCACATTGCTTTATGAAATGCTAAATAATACTTTACACCACTAAATTCAGCCAGTGACTTTCCCAAAAAGATTTAGTAATAGGCTACTATGACTATTAACTATTTAGAACGATTTTTTTCTTAAATATTCTTTTAGTACGATCCTCGTATTTTCGTTTTAGTTGAACTGACCTTTGATATTATTTGTTTCATTTAAATGTTGGCAAAATCATTTGCACGAAATCAGTTAGAATTATTGCCAAATATTTTTCATTCGAATCGTTTAGTTATCCAAATTGGATAAGCTTGAATTTTAGATACACGTTGTATTAGTTTATTTCTATTTTAGTTACGCCATTGCTTTAATTATTTGAATTTCAAGTATGATTTAGATTAATTGATCATGATTATAAATTGATTATGATTAAGAATGATTTAAGAAAAAAAGGCCTTTTTTAGATATTATTTCTTACTTCACACAATAACAAAAAACAAACATTATACATTAGCTTATAAGTAAATCTAATCACTATTTCTCTGAGATTTTTTAAAAAGGAACATCAACATTCAGACCACAAGTTCTGGGAACTAAGAATTTTTTATACACTATTGAACAGACGTTTTTATATTTGACTATAGTATTTTTTATGGCATGAAAATTATAGTTAGATCACATTGCTTCCTAAAATTCTTAATAATAGCTTACATCAGTCAGTGGCGTCCTCAAAAAAGATTCAGTAATGGGCAAATTAACAAACTGGAAAAATGATTGAACCAAAATTGTGGGATTGAATAATAATTTAAAAACGAAATAGAATAAATTGTGATTAAGTTGATCTTAACGTGGTTTTGGTTCGAAATTTGGCATGTTCTTCAAAATTCGAAACATCTTGTCACCTGGGCAAATAGTGCTGCTTGCTTGACGATGTCCAATTAAACGATAATCAGAGTGAATGGTTCCTTTATCAACACCACAGGCGATCAAATCTTCTAAAGCCATCAATTGTGCGGCAGTTGGGTTGTTTTCTAACAATAAAAAAAAATGCAACGTGAATGAACTTGCTTCATTAATTTCATATTATAAAAAATAATAAGTTTTAAAACGTTTTTATTCATCTAAAATATGCTTTCGTTTAGTTACAAAACAATGTTATACACCGTACTACTATGAACTACTATGAACAAAGAATAAAGTAATTTTTGTTTTGGAAATTCGCGCCCTTTGCGTATCGATATAACCATTTCGTTGTTTAGGTCGGTAAAATTGTTCTTGACATCTGACAGAAATGAGAAATTATATCAGATTTGTTGTGACACCCTTAACTGAAATACATTTACGATTCATAGCGTAACGATCGTGTCAAAAACTAAAAGGAGCAGGTTATGCAATATACAAAGGTTGCTATTTATGTATCCGGAATAATAAATAAATATAAATATTTATCACTGAAAATAGTTTTATTGTTTTTCAAAATATTCTTCGCGATGATTAATATACTTTTGCATACGTTTAAACAATTTTCATAACACTTTTTCCATCAACCGCTTTTTCGGACGTGGAAAATCTTTGACCACGTAGTTGATTCTTACGAAACGGAACAAAAAGAAATAATTGGGGGCCAAATCAGGACTATACGGTGGATGACCCATCAATTCGATGTTTTGACCTGCCAAATATTGAGTTGTTCGGTCCGATGTGTGAGAGCTCGCGTTGTCATGGTGAAAAATGATCCTGCGTCACTTGTTGTTTTTTCTTATTTCTTCAAAGAATTCTGGCAAACAAATGGTTATATACAATTCGGAATTGATCGTTCTACGATTCTCTAGTGGTACTGTAGCCCATAGACATGCCCATGTATCCCAAAAAAAAAACAATCGACCCTTTGCTTCGAAGTGCTTCATGCGCGAACAACTTTTGTTGGGTTTGGCTCATTTTGAATGACTCATAATCGACTGCTGTTTACTTTCGGGCTCATATGCATTGATCCAAGATTTGTCACCGATGTAGATATTATACACGGCTGTTGACGCATCACATCAAACGAGTCTTTTTTGGAGCGATTGTCAAAATATGCGGAATCCAACGCGTACAAATCTTTTTTACGGCTAAATGTTTATGTAAAATCTTGACATGTCACATGACGATCTTGCTTTCTCAGTTCGCGCACAGTATCGATGTTTTCTGGTACAACAAACGATTTTGGACGACCTTCTTTAAATTGGTCCGTGAGCTAACTATGGCCACAATTGAATTCACCAAATCAGTGATATACAATGGTTTCAGATGGTGCTTTAGCGCCAAAAGTCGAAGTGAATTGATCAATGCACTGTTGTTGAGATGATCCATGTCGAAAGTCGTAGTAAATCATCGCACGCAAATTCTCCCGAGGTAATTTTATTTTTTGACTGAGATGAAATTTTCAAGTCACTAAACATCACAAATAGTGTCTGTATGATAAAACGATCTGAGTACGTATACAGTCAACAATGTCAAACTTTAAGATGTATATGTCAGATGGCGCCTACACTACACTATTGTTGCCAAATTCTCGATACAGAAATAGCAACTCTCGTACAGAACATAAGAAATACTACCTGTGAATAATTTTTACTGGTAATGCAATATTTATTGTCAAAAAACGCCTTAAAATTTGTTGAAATGAATGAAATAACAAAAATTAAAATATCAACTCACTTAAAAGTTTTTGTGTATAATGTTGTATAATAAATTAAAACTCAAGTGTAATAATAAACGATCAAATTCCGTTACCTTGTAATTTTCCCATTAAGCATATACCAACACTGCGACCATTGTATGGTTTCGAATGGGAGCCTTTCAAACCCCAGCCTCTCGCTTCAAAGATTGTTCCTTCACTTCCAATCTAGCAAATAAAAAAACATGTCAACAATTAAATGTTTGTATGGTCATCGAAAAAAAAACTTATTTAAATTTAATAATTGTGTGAAAAACAAAAGGTATAGTGTATAAAAATTACTGAACTATAAAATCAATTTTTTGAATTAAGCTATTTGATAACTGCCTCTATTGGATAGATGTAAAAGTTTGTCCCGTTTTTAGCGCTAGCTATTATTGTATAGCAAAACCGAAGTGTCATCTACTCCACTTGTGTACGGGAAAAAAAATGTGTTATTTGTTCGTTTTTTTAAATTAAAAATGACAGAAAACAAGGAGCATTTTCGATATTAAACGATGAACATTTAGATTTTTAATTTCTGAACAGGCAAGAATGCTTCGTGGACGCAAAATAAAGTATGTGCTGTTGTACGGTGAAGGAAGTTGAAGATTTCACGTGGCGTAAGTGGTTCAGAAAATTTCGTAAAAACAATTTTAATCTTAACGATGGGCGTTCTGGACGACGAGCGGAGGTTGATGAGAATGAAATATTGGTGCTAATTGAAAGTGATCGGCAGAAAATAACGAGAGAGATCGCAAACAATTTGGAAATCAACCAGTCAACAGCATCAAGACCGATGTATGGATGCCGCATGTGTTAACGGAGAAAAATTTGGTGGACCAAATTTCTGCTTGCGACTTTCTATTGAAGTACAATTAAATCGATTAATTTTGGATCGATTCTAAGGGGATAGAGACAGGTGATAGAAAATGGATTGTGCATAATAATGTTAAGTGTAAGAGATCATGGTGTAAGCGCGGAGCATGGCGTAAGCATGGCATGCAGATGATCACAAATCATTCGGCGACCAACAATGAACCTCTCTGCCATTTGTTGTTGAGTTAACATATTGTCTTCTTCCAACAATACTCGTAATTCGGCATCTTCAAAATTTTTCGGTCGACCTGGGCGTTCTTTGTCTTTCTAGTCAAAATCACCATTTTTAACTCGTCTAAACCAACGCCCACAAGCATCCACATGCGTTGGGATATTGTCACCTTAAGTTTCCACAAGTATACGACTGCTTTCAAGAAAAGCAGTATGTGCCACAAATGTTCTTTATTTATCTCGAAATTCGACATATTTACCATACGAAAAAGGTATGACGCTAACTCGAACTCATTTAAACATCAATGGTGTTTGAAAGGTACTGTCGTAGCAACAAAATGACATATGAGATTAGATTGTGAACCGACCTTTGGCACAACTGGTAAAAAGAATACAAGACGCCTTCGAATGCTTTTGGTTGGTTATTTTACCACTGAATTCGCAGAATTATAAAAATAATTGTTATTATGATCCAAGAATTTATTTAAAATAATCGGTATAATAACATTTAATTGTTATTAATTCGAACTAATAATACATATGATAAATATTTGTAGGTAGATACGTTACCACGAAATTATAGCCGATATCTTCCCAGCCATTGACTGACATATGGTGTTCTTGAATGTTTTGAATTCTTTGTTTACAGGCAGCAAATGTGATGCAACTTGGAGTATCTGAATGATGTACAACAACGTACGGTGCTGGGTATTTGGACAGGGTTGTGGTACTTAAGGCCGGTCTGGCACCCCATTCTGCTCGATTGATGATTGAAGGACAAGCGTGTCCTATAATAAATTATTATTTTATAGAAAAATTTATTAAATAAATATGTGTGTCACAAACATTCAGTCAATTATCATATATTGTATACCGTATTTTTAAAACCATCTGTTTAATTTTTTTAGATTACTTTGTGTGAAGTAAGATACAAAATTTGTTTAAAAAAAGAAACTTTTAAATATAAAGAAAATATCTTGAAGATATTGTGACTAATACTACAAAAAGATATGAGTACAGCTATATTATCAAGACTGAAAATTTCTTGGAGAACTTCCCTAGAAAGAACACAGTGTAAGTTTTCTGGGTTAATACGATGCTATAAACTTTTAAAAGAGCACCAACATGCACCAATTACTATGTAAAGTAGAAGGAGAAAGAAATATCATTTTCTCTAAGTGGGCAAAATTCTATTAGAGTTTAGTTTTGCATGAATGCTAGTATATAGGTAAATTATTATGTTAATAAAACTTGGAAAATCTAATCTTATATTTAAATAAGGCACACTTAAATGAAGCCGATAGAAGAAATTTACATTTAATCAAATTTATTATCGTTTACTAACACTGAATAATATATTTTTAAAACGTATTCAAACATCATCTAGTTTTTGGAGTGGAAGTTTTGGACACGTGGAACTGATATTCTAAATAAAAGTATACTCAATTTTCATTTTAATTAAATATATTTTGTACAAAAAAACATAGCAAGAAATTTGACTAAGGAAATTTGACTAAGGAGAAAGGAATACGTAGATGGCAAAATGTGGGCGGATCTTATATTTGATAGTCTTTTATAACCTGTTTACTGCTATTTTTGCGATAATTCATAATAACCATAATTAAATAGTTTTAATATTAACAGTAACAGTGTTATAATATATATATATATATATATATATATATATATATATATATATATATATATATATATATATATATATATATATATATATATATATATATATATATATATATATATATATATATATATATATATATATATATATATATATATATATGTTAGTTTGTATTGTTTCGCGGATGGAAGAATACATTAGAATATTAGTCCGGGAGTACATCCGATCGTTTGTGTCCCATTTGTTGGGAACATGCAGACGTTTCGCCAAGGTCACACTTCGCATTCTCAATGCTTGTCTGAAGTCTGAAGTCTTGAGAGAGCGTGACTTTGGCGAAAGGTCTGCACGTTCCCAACAAACGGGACACAAATGATCGGATGTACTCCCGGAATAATAGTCTAATGTATATATATATATATATATATATATCTCGTCAAGAATAGAGGGAACCTATCCACAGTCAACAACCCATACTTTCGCCGACTTCCCGTCGGATGGCGTTTATATTCAATGTTAGAATTCTTTGGACTGTGTCCAATGAGATAACAGTAGCTGGATGTCATACACCCAACTACTGGGTTCCACAATCTCATGTGGAGCACACAGCAATCTGCGTATCCGCCTACATGAGCATTTTGTTAATTGCTTGACTGGGGACGAGCCCCCATTTACGGTTTTAATTATCCGTGCTTTTGTCTTGCGAAATCGCTTTGACTAAATTTTCAATCAAATCATGTATCAGCTCGGTGCGTTTTCGTCGCAATCTCATGCGAGCTGCTACTCTAATTTTCCAGGAATTGTTTTATTGCCTTTTTTGCCTAACGCACGGCCGTTGGTTATACATTTACATAGTTCAAACATTATTCAAACGAAGTTGGTGATTAGGGTTTGGTGATTAGGATTGGTGAAAAGTCCCATTTTTTCAGTTGTTTTATATTACACGAAAAAGTAAAATTACTGGCCCATACTATACTATTTTGGTATTGTCTTTAAATCGTTTTTAGATAGACTCTAAACTCTCTAAAACTCTCTACTCTCTAAAAAAAATGATAGTTATGTTAAATAATTATAATAAAAATATAGTACTTGGAAAACATATTAAACAGTTAATAATATAAATCACTGACTCATCAGAGAGGGAAAAATCAATTTACGTCATATGGATTGGCTACTACTACTACTTGTCCTGGAGGTTAAGTTGACCCGAAGGCCCTGACTTGTATTTACTGATTTTTTCGAACGTCACGACAATGTCGCTTATTCGAAGGGTTTTAGCTGCCCTCCTTTAGGCATGGAGGTGATGACCGAAGAGGATGGTCATACTGGGGCAACGGCCGGCAATGAAGCTGCCGTGGCTCTGATTAGCGGATTGTCCGAAAGGGACGCCGTCGCTAGGAATTTGTCCAGAAGTCTGGACAGGAATGTCTGAAGCTCTGGTGTGTCAGTTTCCCGATGGATTTGCGCATTCCTTACAAACCATGGGGCACCTACTAATGTGCGAAGAACACGTGACTGGAACGATTGCAGAATTGCAATCGACGTTGGGGGGAGGTACGGGAACCAGGCCTGAGATCCGTAGGTGAGGACGGATCGGACCATGATTTTATACAGGGTTATTCGGATGTTCAGCGAGAGCTTACTTTTGCCGTTCATTAGGGGGTAAAGCAGACGAGCCATGGCTCTTGCTTTCCCGGTTACCTTCTTTAGGTGCGGCACCCACGTGAGGGCCTTGTCGAACTCAAGGCCCAGGTAGTGTGCCGATCTGGCCCATTTGATGGGGACTCCGTAGATGCGGATATTCTGTCTGATTATCGGCTGTCTTCTTGTGAAGAGGACAGCCTGGGTTTTGCTGCGATTTATTGCTAACCTCCAGTAGGCTAGCCATTTTAGGGCTTTTAACGTCTGCCTTTGGAGCCTGGATGTGATCAGCCAGGTCCCGGGGGCTGACGTATAAAAAGCGGTATCGTCAGCATAGAATGCAGTCTTTACATGCGGAATTTTAGGGAAGTCCGCCATGTAGACGTTGAAGATTACTGGGGCAAGAGGGGATCCTTGCGGTACTCCCGCTTCGATTCGCTGGACTGAAGACAAAGTGCCATCGACGAGCACTTGGAAAGTGCGTCCAGTCAGGAACGATGCCAATAGCTTGACTAGGTCTGTTGGTATACCCAGCCTGAGCATCTTGACTATGAGTCCGAGATGCCAGACTCTGTCGAAGGCTTGTGAGAGGTCTAAGAAGACGGCTCCCGTATGGCGCCTGCCACCGAAACCCTGCCTGATTTCCGTCGCGAGCCGTGCCGCCTGGTGGACGGCCGCATGCCCCCTTCGGAAACCGAGCTGTTCGTCCGGCAGTATGTTCTTGTCGGCAAGAACGAAGTTGAGAGCGTGTAGAGTCGCCCTCTCGACGATCTTGCCGAGTGCGCCAAGCAAGCTAATGGGTCTATAGCTACTTGGCTCTCTTGGGCTTTTTCCTTTTTTCAGGATTACTATGATTTGGGCATGTTTCCATATAGCTGGAAAGTGCTGAAGTCTGAAAGAAGCGTTGACAATATTTGCCAACTGGGCTATCGGTCGCGACCAGGAACTTTTCTAGATTTCAAACCTCGGATAATATTGTGTATTATCTTCGGCGAGACTATTTGGCTGATCAAGTAGCCAGGATTAGGAGTTCCTTGGTAAGATAGAATTTCTTTCCTAAACTGTTCAACTTTAGTCCTCTTTTCGGCTGAAGGCCGAAGAGAGGTCATCTGCTTTTGGTAGGTCACAGCGAAAAGCTCCGCCCCCGTGACGGCGTGAGTATCACCCGTCCTCAGGGGAGGAATCGGCGCTCTCGCCTTTCCCACCAAGTGATTGGCCGTTTTCCAAATCGATCGATCAGCCCTGTCGATTGACGCTAGAAAATCGTCCCATCTGTCAATCCTGAACTCTCTGAGAGCCTGTAAGGACTCCCTTTTGGCTTCGTTTGCACGTCGCCCGAGCTCAGGGTCGCCAGTCAGTCGATAGCGTCTGTATAGTCTGTTTTTCAGACGGATCTTCTCTTTTACCTCGGACGGAATGTCTAAGGTGGTCCGAGAAGGGTCCGTCTTGAAGCTAGTAGCCACTTTCGTGGCTTCTATTATATCTTTGGTTAGTTTCTCGACCGCATCCTCTAGCTGCTGAACGTTATCAATGCGCGGGTTGGGCCCGCTGTTTTGCAAATGCTCTTGGAATTTGCTCCAACTGATGTTAGATACCTTTCGCGGTGGGAAGGTGTCCACCTTGGTACCTATGGTTAGAATGACCGGGTAATGATCCGACGTAAGCTCGTGGACAACCTGGACGGTGCGATGATTCGTTAGATTTCTCACGATGAAGAAATCTAAGAAGCTGTCGAGACGGGATGGTTCGTCCGGGACAAGCAGGTTCAGCCCGTATCTATCCGCCATAGATAACAGGTCAGCACCCCTCTTGTTTATCCATCTCGAACCCCACACTTGGTTATGAGCGTTATAGTCCCCTCCAATGATGACTGGAGTGTTGTTAGTCAGGAGCCTGCTCACTTCACCTGGATCGAAGTTATTGCAGGTTCTCTGGTACCATGAAGATAGGTTTACGGGACTACCTTCTAGAGCCACTTGCACCGACATCACCTCTGAGGAAGTAAAGCCCGTCGGAGGCAAAAGGTTGTGTCTGATTCCTCTCTTGACGAGAATCATCAGGCCACCCTTCGCTCCGCCGAGACGATCCTCCCTGTAGCAGCAAAAGTTCCTCACGCCGAACCGTTGGCTCGGCTTGAGGAAGGTTTCCTGAATCAGGGCTACGTCGATGCCGTGGTCTTCTAGAAACGCCGTTAATTCCAACTTTTTCCCGTTCAGGGAGTTGGAATTCCATGTCACGACGCGCAATGAATCTTTATTGTTCATTGGCGGTTTGGTACATGGCTAAAGCTGCGTTCAGTTGCTGCTGTACCATGGCAGCCATCTGACGCATCATGTTCTCCATCATTGCGGAGAAGTCCGGCAACTGGATTTTTGGAAGAGTGGCCTGTGTCGGGGCGACCGTCGCCTCGACCGGGGTTTTCCTGTTGGTTTGGGTCCCCCAGACGAATGTAGGGGGTGGAATCTTCGGCGGAGTTTTGACCGGAGCGGTTTCCTGTGCTTTCTTGCCCTCCAACCTGTTCGGGGGTTTCCTGGGGCAAGTTTTCGCGTTTGCTGGGTGAGGACCACCGCATTTAGCCGGAGTGTTCCTCGGCTTTTTGCAATCTTTTGAGGCGTGATTCATCGAACACCTCATGCATTTTGGTGGGGCGTGGCACTTCTTGGCCGTGTGCCCATAGACCTGGCAGTTGAAACACTGCGAGGTCTCACCGTTGGATCGTACATTCTCCACTTTGATTTTCTGGTGCACCAGAAACTTTACGTTATATATCCCCTTTTGTGACTTGGGGAGGATGACGTGTACCATTGCTAGTGGTCCCTTCTTATTTCTCCATCTCTGGACTTTGGATGGGGTGAACCCTAGTTCGACGAGCTCTTCTCTGACCTCGTCCTCCGTGACCGTTTCCACGATGTTGCGGAGCAGGATATGGAGCTGCTTTTCGTCTCTTGTGCAGAACGTGTGATAGGGAATTTTTTCCCCATCCAAGAACGCCGTCAATTTCCTGTAATCGGTTGACGTTCTAGGCTGAATCTTGACCCCTTCCGGGCGATTCAGCGCCTTGTCAGTGCCGATTTTCTCTTTTAGTATGAAGGTCATCACCTTCATGTACTGCGCTTTGCTGCGTAGTATCACCGGCGGGACTTTTTCGGTCTTCGCTACCGGTATTTTCTTTGCGGTGGCCTCTTTGGCTACCGGGGTTGGTGTTGTGCTGGGGCCCGCCTCTCCGACGGGTCTTTTCTTCGGTGCCTGTTCTGGCTGCCTCTCTTCCTCAGAGGACGGCCTATTCCGCTTGGTACAGCGCCTTTTTCTGCCAGTGCTGACCTCGAAATCAGAGTCTGAAGAGTCTCCGCCGATGGAGACAACTTCACCTTCACTTCCTTCCTGTTCCATTCTGGATACCACAGGAATTTTATTCATCGATTTGATGCCTTTTGGCGATTTCAATGGAGGGAAATCGGCATCGCTCAATTTCCCATCGCCAGTGGTTGTTTTCTTTACCTCCTGCTGTTTGGTGCAGGCCGCCTCTTTATCTTCTTTAGATGCCAGCCCGTTGGTGCGGCCAGTCTCCTTTTTTAATATTTTTGCCGACCCTTTGGTGCTGGCGGTCTCTTTTCGAGGAGAATTTTCCGTCCCGTTGGTGCGGGCGGTATCTGTCCTTTCCAGGTTATCGACTTTCGCATTTAGCGAAGCCACCTGGTCCTTTAGCTGCTTGATGAGCTCCTTTAGCTCAAATATCGTCTCGTTTAACCCGTGATTGTCACTACGGGCCTGCGCTAACTCAGCCTGAAGGGCCATGATGACGTTATCGGGCCCGTTGGACGGACCCGGTAACACGAATGCCATTTATGCCAAACAATGATCACAATAAAATATAAAAAGCAATGAAAATAGACAAAAGCAGCGCATAAGGCGCTGTATTGAAAATTTAAATGCCTTAAGATATTATTTATGCTTGTTTTATGCCCAAAGACTATCCTATCACTTACCGGCCAGGATCGTCGAGGAAAACCTGTCGAAAATATATCCAACACTCTCCACTTCACTCTTATCGCACTGAAGCGATATAATCCGCACTAAAAACTTTGGAAAATAGATCGTTTCTAAAGAAACAACCTAATTCCGGAATATTCTTTATTCGATGCCACGTGTAGCTGCACTTGGATAGTATCAGAACACATTAGCCAATGGGAGCGCAGGAAATATGTCCTCACTGTATGAATGCTTCTGATTGAATGATGGATTGGCTACAATCTTTAGAAATATATAAAGATCTCTTATCAACCAAATAGTCAAATGAGAGGACTTTTGAAGAGCATAAAAAGTAAAGCAGATAAAATGTTATAAAATTATGTTCAAAGTCATGGTTCTGGGGAAAATCATATATAAAAAGGATAAAGTAAATATATTTGTAAGTATAAGTAATGAAACTTTAACCGCAATTAAAACTTAATTTATTTTATAAATTAATGTAATACTGAAATCATCCCAACAAAATATGAAACTTAATTATCTCAATAATTATAATCATGCTAGTAATATAAGTCCATCTTTAATACACTTGAAAGAGTAGCTTAAAAGCATGGAAAAGATAAATGAGAAGCTGGAAACAAAAAACAAGCCAAAACTGACCTACAAGTGTTCAATTGATTTCATTTTCGCCTGTTATAGTTTATTTTAAACACTTTTCTTTAATTAATTTTGGACATTAAGAGAACCGTAAAATATAAACTTTTGCAATGAACAGTTTCTATAGTAGTTTGATCGTGATACAAGTTCATGTTATGTTTCACTGAAAATATGAAATTATTTTTGTGTAATGAATGAAAAAACTTAACATTATGGTTTTATTATAAGAAATCATCGTTAATTTAATTAATTATAAATACATTTTTATATAATAAGCATTTTTATTTAAATGAATGTCGTAATATAAGGTGAGGAATACCCAAAAGATATTACCGAACTATCACATTAAAATGCTACTACTTGATCCGCTTTATAGTGTGGAAGTGTCATTACTCTGTAGTTGATTGACGATGAATTTGGCAACACGGTAAAGGCCAAAGAACCAGGATATGGTAAAAATATAATAAATGTATGAGCTGAATTTAAATACTTATATTTTTCCTAAACTATATTTAAAAAGAAATGAGCGACACTTGAGAAAAACAAGACTCGTAAACAGATGTTTCTCATTCTTATTCGAATAACCAAATTCTCGTTAATAATAGACAATTTAAAGATCAAATTTGCTTAACACTATGGTCCAATAAAACCTAAACTAAATCCAGAGAAGCTCCATATGTTTATTGACAATAAATCGAATGACAAAAAATTAAAATATTGGTGGAATACTGGATTTATCAAACTTATTTATAATAAATAGAGTAATGTAGATGTTTATTAAACCAAAAAAAATCAAAAAAATATTTTTTAAATAATTGATTTAGTTTTTCTAATCAACATAAACATTAAAAAGTTCACTTACCTGCAGCAATGAAAATCGCAAAAACAACAACACTTGTGTGAGACATCCTCAAAAGTTCTGAGCCGGCTTGTGTGAATCCATATCTTTTATTTTAATTCATTCAGTAGTTCCCCCCTTCTCATTGAAATCACGGGATTCTTATGCACAAAACATTTAAAGGCCAAATTTGTCCATGGTTCCAAACTAAGCAACGTTGGCGTAGATAGCATGCGTAAAATACATTTTTCTTTCGAGTCATTCGAGACGGGTATTTTGAAAGAAGAAGTAAGTTTGTAAATATCATTTTCTCAGAACATTCTGACGTTGGGAATTACCTTATCGCTTTCTTCTCGCAGAGGAACGCAGATTATTATGTAGGAGATATATTTACGGTTTATTTTTACATTGATAATACAAATAGTACTTTAGGCCAATGTAATTTTTTAATGAGAATTTGACCTAAATTGTATTGGGTAATTTATGGTAGTAGAATTCCCCTATTTATTGTTGATTTGTTTGGAAAATAATTTCGTACAAATATTGTCAATCGTATTTTTAATTTTATATTAGTGATTCTATGTATTGGAAACTGATATTTTATATGTCATTTGGGGATTTTTTGACCAAATTAGCAATTTAAATTTTACCAAATTTTATATTAGTAAAGGACCAATAATGCCAAACGCAAAAAAAACCTTAAGATGGTTCCATTGAATGTTATGCTAGGATAATAGCAAAAGGGGAGCCTCTTGCCTCTTTCTCTGCGTGTGATAGGGCGCTGTCGTACTGCAAAATCACTTTTCGATGTCTTGTAGCCCATTCTGGGCGCTTTTCGATAACTGTGTGGCTTAAATTGACCATTTATTGACGGTAGCGAACGGTATTAACTGTTTCACCAAATGCACAGTATTGTCTGCTTTCGGGTCAATCTTGATGGTTGTCCTCCGTCAACCAGTGATTTTCTGCGTTTTGGGTTCTCGTTGCGTTGGGAATATATCCATTTTTCGTCTCCAATACAAAAAAGTCATGCCGAGAAAGCAAAACTTCGCACACCGTGTTTCGCTTTTACGTCTATCTGTCGTTTAGCTGATATGGTACCCATTTTCCTACCCTCTAGATCTTTTCCATGGCATGCAGACGATCACAAATGGTTCGTCGACCAACCTTTAACTTCTCTGTCATTTTTTTGCTTACAATTCGGCATCTTCAAAATTGTTCGGTTGACCTGGGCGTTCTTTGTCTTTCCAGTCTAAATTACCACTTTTGAATCGTCTAAACCATAGCTCACAAGCGTCTTGCGTTGGGACATTGTCACTGTAAGTTTTCGACGGCTCCAGTTTTTCTTTTGATTGAACAAGAATCGCAGTACGTACCGCAAATGCTCTTTATTTGGCTCAACATGTTTACCACAAGAAAAAAATATGACGGTAACTCCAAATCGTTTAAACATCAATAGCGTTTTAAAAGGTTCTGTCGTAGCAACAAAATGACATATGAGATTAGACATAAGAGAAAGAAAAATGACATAAGGAATTAGGGTATATTTGAATTAGAATACGTATTCATGTCTTATATTCCGTTTTAACTGTGATGACGTGATAGAACGCTTTCAAGTGCCACTCGTGCATTTATATTTTAGCAAGGTTAACTAGGTTTCTTAACTGATGTAAACATATTTAGTTCATTCCAATACGTCAGTGAACATGGAGTGGGGTAACAAAGAGAATCGCATTACTGTTATAGCGGTATAATAAATCTGCAATGGATATTTTCAACTTGTTCAAACCACACATTATTGAAAAAATTCTCTATATGAAAAAATGTCTATATTCTAAAAGATATCTTTCGACGACAGAGCAAGAAGTGGCCAACCTAGTGAGAGCTAGAAAGAATTTGAAGAAATCCGAAAACGGAAAGTCATGGACCAAAAGATGATGAAAATATCGCCGAGGCCGATGTTGCGTATGCGTGACCTAGGGCTTGGTTTACCAAAAATCTATCTGACAGGGATTGACGGCAAGTCTGTATAACATAAGAACCACGAGAACGAAGGCGCTACTTGAGCGGCATGCAAACGGAGAGTATAGGAAAATCTTTATTATAGATTTTTACTATTGAGTTTACGTTCAAGATTTTTGGGAAGCTGCTGAAAAAATTGGGAAAGTGGAAATAGGTTATCATGTCATACGCTTCCGTGATGATTTGGTGGGAGTGTCGTACGGCAGCATCAAAGCGCGTGCAACAAAGTAGGACCACTTAATAACACCTTGTTTGCAGGAAAACATTGGATCCTTCAGCAAGATTCAGCGCCCGCCCACAAGGCGAGATTCACATAACGTTAGTTGGAGACCAATTTACCTGAGTTAACCACTGGTCAAAATTGGCCCTCAGAAATTCTGGACCGTAATGTGGACCGTTTTAGAGCAGAAGCGTGCTCTAAACCTCACTACAATATCGATGTCCTAAAAGCTGAATTGGTGAGAGCAGCAGCATCAATATCCTTGGAAGTGGTGCGTGCAGCTCTAGACGAGTGGCCGGGCCGTTTGAAGAAGTGTGTGAAAGCAATGGCTAGATATTTCGAATATTTTTTATATTTTTGAATTATCTCCTGAGAGTAAGAAATAAAATAACGCAAATTTAATTCATCTTGTTTCCTGTTTGTTTTTCTATAAACTACATATTTATGAACAAGTATGGCAGGACTATGAAGACAAGTTTATAATATTAAAAAAAGAATCTTTGCCCTTTCAATGGGTGCAAGATCAAAATAAATTCCATACCATCCTTAAATTTGGCAAATTGTGTCTTGGTAAATGTTCAGAATATTTTTTCTTATTCGTGTAGTGCTACAGCCCGTTAGTAAGTCTTGACCTCATTCAACCTTCGCCTTTAAGCGAATGGATATATTGAATCAATTCAATCTAAGGCTGTATACAAGGCATGCAAACACAACAATAAGACTGGTTGCCTAGCGTTCAATGTTGATTTCGTTTTTGGAGGAGTAGCAGGCCAATCTGATGCGTCTTTAGCATGAGTTTGAACTCCCGACAGTCTCTTGATGATCCGTAGTAATTCTTTTTTAAAACGGATTTTGCTAGTGGGTTCTGAAAATGAGCATCAACAATTTCGAGTAATAGTGCGCTATCAACTGTTGTTTCAAATTTTGGCACACTTCCACGAAAACTTTTGCAAAACATCAACAAGCAATGGAAAGAGTGCTTTGTCAAGGACCCTGGTTTTTAGGTGGTTTAAGGCGTTCTCGGAACACCAAGACTTGATTGAAGTTAAACCTCATTGCGAAAGGCCTTCAACTACAAGAAGTGATGAAAATGAAAAACCATAGAATTCGGGATCTGGTCTATTCTGATCGTCGGTTAATGGTCATAACGATCGGGGAAGGGTTAAATTTGACTCACATCATCGTTCGTCTGATTTTGACCAATGAATTGGGTATAAAGAAAATCTGGGTATCGCAAAAATGGTTCCGAAAAATCTTTCGTAGAATCAAAAGAACAACAATAGGAAAACATGTCTTGATTTTTTGGGATTGAATATGACTCATTTTCTAGAATTTGTCACTACTGGTGACGAGCTTTGGATTTTTGAATACGGTCCGGAAACGAAGTATCGGAGACATGAATGGTGCACTTGAACCTTACCGCGGCCTGCTGGCCAAAATAAGCAAATCAAATAATTTTTTTTTTGGTAGTCAGAGAATTGCCCTTTAGAAATTTGTGCCTCACTGGTAAATGGCAAGACGGCATTTTTACCGTGAGGTTCTTGAAATACTTTGAAAAACTATCATTCGTGTGAGACCGAACATCAAGAACCCCTTGATGCTCCGTTACAAAATTGCCACATTGCAATTTCAGTTAACGAGTTTTGTCAATTAAAAAATCACTGTGGCTCCGCAGCCCCCTTATTCACCAGATTTCTTTCTTTTTCCAAGATTAAAAAATCACGTTAAAGGACACCATTTTAGGACATTGGAGAACATTGAAAGGACCGTAACCGACCAGCTGAAGGTGATTCCAGTATCTGAGCTGCTATTCAGAGTGGACGAAGCATCTTTATTTTTGCGTGACTTCCCAATACAACTACTTTGAAGAAGACAATATAGAATTTATTTTCTTTTGAATAAAAAAATTATAAAAAGTCAGTCTCATTACTCTATTTACACACCTCGTATAAGATTTCGCAGCTGCAATTGTTTTCCGATAGGAAACTTCTAGACCCACCTACCACCAATAGACCCAATGGAAATTATCATCAACCATTTTCAACCCCATGCTCAGAATATACAATAACATGGTATTCTTTTAATGAATACCAGTGTTCGTTTAAGTTGGCTTATTACATTTGCTACGTGATCTCGTGCATTACATGCTGTTGTAAACAATACATTTTTCATCGCCATTTATAAATGGTTTCAAAAGTGGACCATTTTGGTTATTAATTCGTCGAAATGGTAGTGATGTGAAATATCGTGCTCGTCAAATAACGATCCTAAGAATGCTTTTAAGTGATTTTCTAGATTTGTATGACCAGGTCTATTATAACAGCTGAATTTTCATCGAAATTATCTTTAGTTAACTTAAGGTTAATCGAGGATATTATTTGTAATACGAATGCACCGAATGAACGAAAAAACACCGTCTTTTATGTTCAATAAAGCATCGGCGCGCAAAAGTAAGGCCAGACTCGATTACTTAGCTAAAAAAAGTGTCGTGGTATTTGATCATTACCCATTTTCATCTGATTTGGTTCAATGCGACTTCTGCTCTTACCAAAACTGAAACTGCCGATGAAAATGAAGTGTTTTAACATGATTTTGGACATGCAGCAAATTTCGAAAGCAAATACCAGGATACCTTTTGTTACGATTGTTTACAGTGTTGTTGACTGGTAAGGATATTATGAAAAAAAACGTATTATTTTTCATTTCGCATTTCAGACACCCTTAATTTTGAACCGAGTGTATATTACTTTATAATTAGCAAATCGCTATTTTACATAAATAAAATACATAACTAAAATAACTAAACTTTACATAACTAAAGTTATAGAGAATCACATGCAACGGTTATTGAAAAAGTACACGGTCTGAAAATCATAAGATTTTTGAGATTGAAAAAAAAACGAAAATAAACTTTTTACTACCCACGCTCTAATGTGATTTGTCCAATAATATTTTTTATGAAATGGCGCTCGAAACAAGCGTGCGTTTAGAGTCTAAGTTCTTATGACATTTTGTTACTACGACAATACGTTTTAAAACACCATTGATGTTTAAACGATTTCGAGTTAGCGTCATATTTTTTCGTTTGGTAAACATGTCGAGTTTCGAGACAAATAAAGAGCATTTATGGCACTTACAACTTTTTTTGTCCAGTCAAAAGAAAAACGCGAGTGAAAGCCGTCGTATACTTGTGGAAACTTACGGTGACAATGTCCCAATACAAGAAGCTTGTTGGCGTTGGTTTAGATGATTCAAAAGTGGTGATTTCAACTTGAAAGGCAAGGCCCAGGTCAACCGAAAAAATTTGAAGATGCCGAATTGCAAGCATTGTTGCTAGAAGACGATATGCAAACTCAACAGCAACTAGCGGGGAGGTTAAATGTTAGTCTCCGAACCATTTGTGATCGTCTGGATGCCATGAGAAAGATTCCAAAGGCAGCGAAATGGGTACCACCATCCATCAGCTGAACAAGACACAGATGGAAAAGCGAAAAACGGTGTGCGAAGTTTTGCTTTCTCGGCATGAAAGAAAGACCTTTTTACATCGGATCGTGACTGGAGATGAAAAATGGATATATTTTGAGAATCTAAAACGAGGAAAATCATAGGTTGACCCAAGACAATCATCAATATCGACCGCAAGGCCGAATCGCTTTGGAAAGAAGACAATGGTCTTCATTTGGTGGGATCAGAAGGGTGTCGTGTACCATAAGCTTCTGAAACCAGGTGAAACAGTTAATACCGTTCGCTACCGTCAACAAATGCCCAATTTATGACATGTATTGATCTAGAAGCGACTGGAATTGGCTACAAGACACGGAAAAGTGATTTTGCAGCACGACAATGCCCCATCACACACACTGAAAGCGGTCAGAGACACCGTTTCTGCACTTGGCTGGAAACTTTTGCCCTACTCGCCGTACTCATCAGACTTTTTCCCTTCCGACTACCACTTGTTTTCATCTCACGCACTTTCCACGAAACACTTTAACAATTACAGATATGTCGCAAAATGGCTTGATAACTGGACCACTTCGAGGTCCAACAAATCGCCAGGGCATCAACAAATTGCCAGAGAGATGGGAAAAATGTGCAGCTAGCGATGGCGCATACTTTGTATAGACAATTTTTTACCTTTTTCCCAAATTAAATGTGCTTTTTTTTAAGAAAAAATTAAAAATCATTAACCGCCACACCTGCTAAGTCGTACTCTCAGCTTTGACTAGATTATTTGAATTGAATCTTCATCAAACGAGCCATTTCTTCAATTTTGGGAAAATGAAGTATTCGCTGGAAACCAAATTCGGTGAATATGGCGAATGTGGAAACATTTGGAAGCGTAGGCCAAGGATTTTTGCGGCCACAATCCAAAACGTATGTGCAGGCATTATCGTGATGAAATTGTAGTTTCTTTTTAGTCAGATACGGACGTTTAACTTGAATGGTACTCTTAAAAAATAATAGCCTACTAGTGAGGCATAATACTCCATAGTGATGTCTTGTCTTTTACCAAGTAGTCTATGAGCACCAGAAAACTATGTAGCCATGACTTTTTCTGCAGACGGAACCGCTTTCTGTTCGGAACCGGAACCTGTTCCAACCTACTGTTTGGAGAGATGCCAGTGGCGGCTTCTGAGGGAGGGCGTTGGGGCGCCGCCCCTCCAGCATTTATCACAGTAAACAATTTTTCAGAGCAAAACACCATGTTTTATTTCCTTTTAGTTTCTTTCCTTTAACTCATTTGCCTGGTTCACCTCCTGTATAGGGTTTCAATAACATGAAAGGTAAAAAGGAGGAAAGGAAAAGAAAAAAAAAACTTCAGCAGCGCTATTTTCTTCTACGCCCACCCACGAGCCGCCATTGACGAATGCTTTATCTTTGACATGTAATGACGATTCCATGTTTCATCTACTGTTCAAAAACGTTAAAGAAACTCAGCAGAATCTAATGTAAATACGTCTAAACAAGACACAAATCTATTACTCATATATTACCAGGGTGAACCAAAAGCATTTGCCTTTATGAGGTACTTAGTTCTTCACTGTTAAAAAAAATATACATGGAGGTTATTCCTCGACATATAGGCCGTTGGTTTGGATTACTTTAATCCATCTTTGAACCAGTCACTCGAGCCATTTCTCTTCGGTACTCCGATGAGTATTTGGAAGTGAAAAACTAGACACAGCCAGATCTTTTTGACACATCTGTTCTGTCTTGATACCGGAAGAGCTCTTTTCCAGAGCTGAGCTGCGCGGATTGATATGGCACCTTTTCTCTCTACTTCGCAAATCTCACGAGTGACATCAGTCGCTTTAAAGCCTTTTTCAAAACAATATCTTAAAATTGGCTTTATTTCGCGACTTATCTCATTAATTTTAATATTCTTGTTAAAAACCGTCGATTGAATATTTCGCAGTGGAATCAATGTAATACTGAAGAAGAAATATTGATTTGTCGCAGCAAAAACTGGAAATCGGATTAAACCTCTGAGGAGTGAAATATAATCCTTTATTAATAAACAAACGACAATATGCAATACTTTTGTTATATCCTAGTTCAAGATCCATGTCTCGGGGAAATCAGTCAACTGTCATACATTTTAAAGCAGCCTTAAGCTCGGGTAATTTCAATGATATAATCTCGATACATTTTTATTTGGCTGGAACATGTCCTGATTTTTCAAATATCTTATTCTTACTGTAAAAAAGTCAGATACTGCTCTGACATCAAAATATATCATTCCATCGTAAAAAATACCACTGGCATAATTCACAAGTCAATAAAAACTTTTTTCTTCGTAACAATATCATTTAAATGATATTACTTTACATTGATAAGGAGTTTATACCACGAATGTGATTCATTGTAAAACACTTTATTTGAGTTTCGATCAGATTGTCTCAAGGATTAATCATTTGAATGATAAACAACATTTGCTTGCTGTTTAAATAAGTTACAAAATGAATACAGGAATTAGCCATGACAAAGACGAAATTTGAACATATTCAATCAATAATGCACATGGAAAATGCAACGGACATTTATTTTTATTGATTTTTTTTCATAAATATAATATATAAAAAACTTGTATTTATGTCTATTAATACATTCGTGCATTTTATTTTAGACGAACCATTTTTATTAGTTCTCCGAAAAAGTCGCATTGTTATGCATGTTAAATTGAATAAACAAATATTTCTAGAGATGCAAAAAATTATATGTTTTGTGTTTAAAGACGAAAGTTTATTTGAACAAATTTCCGTCAGTGAAATGAAGGTTTTTACTATTTGCGCTAAGTATATCTAAACTTTTGTATTTCTTCAATGTAATATGATTTAAGTATAACATAAATTACACTAAATAAGGAAAGGAACAATAGAAAAAAGTCATCGATGAAACCAACAAGTCACTGAACCCTTCAGAAACTTCTTCCGTGACATTCCTGAATGTATTTTGGAACAGTCCCTTTTTAAACTCCAGTAGTAATCTGCCATCGTGTGCGTATCCCATCTTCCTTGGTAGCCACAGTTTTAATATTCTGGTGAAATCTTTCACCTTGTTCTTCACTGGTGTCTTCTAAATGTTGAGGAAAACGATTGTAATGTATGGCTATGTAAATAGCACACCTTAATGCTCATGTTACACCCAAGGGATCTAATTCTCAGCTTTGCGTTTGCCCAGAAAATTTTTGAAAACTGCAAAAAATGAAGTCCAGGCTTTGCTCTTAGCCTCATTCATCGAATTTACGAAGGTGCCCTTAATGACCTGTCTTATTTGTGGGCCGTCAAATATTTTAGCTTTAATTTTTTCCTTACTCAACTGAAGCATTTTTTTCCTTTATATGCAAAGCATGATCCATGCTCATCAAGATCCTTATAAACTGCTTCATTAGGCCCAGCTTCATATGCAGTGGAGGAAAGATGATTTTAATTAGAGCTACTTTGGTTGAAGCGGTTTAATCTCAACATACATACAAATAGAGTTGACTTCCATTTTAAAGGATTTAAAATCCTTCGTTTTCGACGATAAAAAAGGGGGTGGCTGAATTTAAATATGGCCGTTTATCCATTGAAGATGATGAATGCTCGAACCGCCCAAAAATCGTTACAATCAACAAAATCGATGCAAAGGTCCGTCATTTCGTATTAAACGATCACCACTGCTACGAAGGTACGCGAGCTTGCTGACATTCCAACTTTCCAACAGACCATTTCCACTACATTTTAAATAGCGATTTGCGGATGAAAAAGTTTTCCATTCGACAGAACAGACTTATTTAAATGCAACTTTCTACTGAGTTTCTTCGACGTTTCTATAACGTTTTGAAACATGGATTCATATAGTGTTGGGCTCATAGACTACCTGACAAAAGGAAGGATCACACTCTGGACTATTACCCTTCCTTACTGGACTAATCAAAGCATGGGATTCGGCTGAACGTCCACATCTGGTCTAAAAGAAAGCGCTGTTTTACAACGATAATGCACCTACACTCATGTCTTCATGGGTTATTTCTTTTCAACTTCCCAACAGATCACGTCCCCTACATTTTAAATAGAGATTTGCGGATGAAAAAGTTTTCCATTCGATGGAACAAACTTATTTAAATGTAATTCTACTGAGTTTCCTCGACGTTTCTCTAACGTGTTGAAACATGGATTCATGTGTTCATGTTATTTCTACAAAACTCATGATCTGCGCTTCGAAGTGCTTCCACATGCATCGTGTTCGCTGGGAATGGCTTTTAGCAAATACTTTCTCTTCCCAAATCTGAAGAAAGGACTTGCTGGACGAAGATTCACTTCAACAGGTGAGGTAAATGCGAGTTTAACGGTTTATTTTGTAGAGTTTATACTGTGGGTATGAAAAATTTGAAACGTCGTTGGTATAAATGTATTGAATTTCAAGGTGACTACAATGAAGAATTTTTAAAAATCTCAAAAATATTGTGTTTTCTTAATCAGGCGGAGATTTTTTCGAACGATCCTCGTACATCCAAATAATATATCCAGGCGACATCCTGGAATTTTATGACTGGATGTGTTTAGACCATTCCAATATTTCTGTCTGTAGCTGACATCATGCAACACCAGCTTTCGAATAATTTTCGATTGATTTCATGTCTTTCCATAGGCTTAAAGATTTAGGTAAAAAGCATTAACATTAGTGCATTGTCTGTTTATCTTTTTAAGGAAAAAATGATAAAAAATTAATTTCAGGAAAAAGACAAAAAAAGATTATTTTTCAGATAAAAAATTAATTTTCTCTTTCAGAATTTTAAAATACTTAAAATTTTCTTATTACGGCAATAACTGTAATTATATAGAGACTCTTGATACAATTTATTGTACATCATGATGGAAGTAGAACACCTAAAATTTAGAAGATTCCTAGTAGTAGGGGTCGTTATAAAAGACTCCGATTTTACCATTATTTATAGGACTGAGATCATCATTACCTTTCAAATAGTTCATCGGTGCCTTACTTAACAGTATTACTTAAGCTACTTTTTTTTGATAGAACCATTTAACGATGATTGAATTTTCGTGGGAATATTCGACAAAAAATATTTTATGTACGATTATTTTAATATTAGTGATTTCGACAGTTTCTTCGAAAGAAAAATTGGTAAGTTATAGATTTTAAGTTATGATTTTAATAATATTTTGATAAAACGTAGGTACTATAATAAGGAGTAAATGGTTAAAGTGTGACAACGATATATGCAGTGGTTGCCGAGTAAAACACATTACACGATTCACAGAAAGATTCAAATAAATTGTTTTAGCCTAGTTTTTGGTTTTAGTGGAGCTTTTGCAGTTTTGCAGTTGAATTAGTTTCTCAATAAGATAGTATGCGACTTCATATTGCCAGAGTTTCTTTAGATTAGGTCCTCAACTTAATTATCGGCCTTTTTTCACTAGTTTTAACATTTATTTATGAATAAAGTAATACAAATTTAATATTCGATTTAATCTCCCTCACTTTCTATACTCTTGCGTCACCTATTAGGTAACTATTGAATTCCAGAGGCTTTTTTCAACTTTCTTGAGAGATGTGAAGCAGTTGTATGACAAGGATTTTTTTTCAGTTCTTCATCCGGACGTTGTGCATTATTTAAGTCAAAATTTTCAGTTAGAACCACTTCTTATAAGTACTCTACGAAACCACATTATCTCCCAAAGAGGCATAAATCATGTCCTGATCTTTCGGAGTTTCTTTCAATTCTTCGATTGGAACCTTTGGTGTAAAACACTAAACTCGAAGAGATTTACCACTGAACACCAAAACATCACCACCAATTTCTCCACGCGCGTTTCGCTAACAATGTTCGCATCATCAAGAGATGATTTAATCTAATTCTAAAGCTAAATATGTTCTACATATATGACGACCATATCTAATAAAGCCGGTAAAAATTAGGAACCGTGAAGTTAACCGTAAGTTAACTAAGCGTTGCATTAATAATTCAAAATGTTGGCCGAATGGAATAGATCCTTTATCGCGCTTCATGGTTTTCTTACATTTGCTATTTGAATGCTTTCATATAAATCCAAAGCCCTATCATTATTTACACTTTTAACAAGTCTTAAATTACTAATATTTATATTATGGCATATAAATATGAGCATATATAAATATTGTTATTAATATTTATTTATGCTACATGTTGGGTAACACAGGTTTAGGGGTAATTTTTTTTTCTGTTGCGAATGCCTCAATGTTGCGAATGCGATGCCTCAAATGTTGCTTTCGAACGCCATCGCGTTTACAACTGATTATATTTGCAGTAGGCTGGTGTATTATACCTCGTTTTGAATCTAAAAGATGGCGCATTAAAATACTAATAAATATACAATATATAAGATGGCGCTTTAATATACAGTGAGAAAAAATTCTGATTCGAATTGGTTCTGTAGTCGATAACTCTTAGGGGTCGAGAATTTAGTTGTGGACGTAATATATTATTGAAGAAGCTTATGTCAATCTGTTTCCATGGCCAACCAAATCTTTTGACCATTTATCTATAAAAATTGTTTGGGACTCCTGGACTTTAGATGCTCTAAAACGTGACATACTGCTGGTTTGAGATATTTATAAATCAAGGAAAAATTCATTATATTTATCAATCGTTTCCAAAACGTATTGGAGAGTCTATAGATAACACAGGCCAACAAATTTAAAGTTTTTGAGGTAACCTTAATGAAAATAGGTGTATATGAACTATTTTGTAGTCCTAAATCCGAAAATGATAAGGGAATTACTGTAACCCGTGCAGTTCTTTTTGTTACAGGGGGTGGGTGGTGAAGAAAAAAGGAAGACGACATATTTTTACAATCTAATATTTATTTAATATAAATATGTAAAACGTGTTAAATCCATGCTAAGACATTACTGAAGATTATGTGAATAAAAAATATATTACATGAGATGTCATACATCGACAAAAACTTTCACTCTTTCCTCTTGTGTTCTATAGCATCATCTCTTTTTAAAAACCAGCAGTAGGCCCCCAACATAGATATATTCCAGCGTCCCTCTTATCTTGCTTCAATCGTCCTGATGTCCTGGTAAAACCAGAACTCTTCTTGTCCATCGCTTACTACACCAAAATTTTCCGGAAAAAAATCTAAATAGGAGTGTAAAAAATACATTTTTAAGGACATCCGACACTCTAGTATTTCATAAGGTTTCCAGAGTTTATCTATGAGGTTTTTATAGTTTTCTTCTTTCTTGTTACCCAGAAATCTTTTCACTACACTTACAAAATACTTTCAAGCTGCCAATTCCTTTTCATTTAATTTTTCTTGAAAATGGAAATAACCAAGATGCTACCTTACTGGAGGTTCAATAAATATGCCTTCTTTTAGTTTTGCATCACTTATGGTAATTGAGGAAATATTTCTTTTGAGTATGTGAAACCATTACCTTCTTTGTCCATGGCTTTTTTGGGTTAACAAAATGGGCATATTTTATGTTCAAAAGAAGTTCTATGAGGCCAATCTTTCTTATTGTAATGTTCTTTTGGTGCCCTACTGCCCCATAGACACAAAAAAACAGCAATATTTTGTAAAACACCCTTGAAGTCCTAGCAATATACCTATGACTTTTAAATCTCCACAAATATCCCTCTGATACTATTTATATTTAATGCGACTTAGTATGGATACTAAGTTGTCATAGGTTTCTGTCGTTGTCACTGAATGGGTTAAAGGAATAGATGGGTTTTTGTTTCCATTATGAAGCAATACTGCTTTTAGGCTGTATTTCGACAAATCTATGAAAATGCACTACTCGAAAGGTACATATCCCATATTAAGCTCATTCATTAAACCATCAATATCACAACAGACACATGCGATCCATCCATTTTTTAAAACTTGAAAATGTTACATTCCGTTTTCGGTAAAGTGAAACACCGCATTTTTATCTAACAGGTTCTACTGTTGAAGTCTGGAACCAAGAAGTTCCGATTTCCATTTTGACAATCCCAAATCATCTAATTTATTCTGGGTTATTAAGTGAGGTTGACTGGTAGTTGTTAACAATGTTGGGTCATAATTGTGTTCTCAGGAAGTTGTGGATCAGATCCTGATGAAGAATTAGAATCACCAGGAAACATATTGTCCAGGTTTACAGGCGTAATCTGTACTAGTAGTTCCTGGCTAGGGCGAACTGGCCTAAGTGCAAAAGGCAAATTTGGATACTAAATTTTGTCTCTTTGCTTTTTTGAAATCCTTTCTGTTTTAGTGATATAAAAGTAGCACTTTCTTAAATGGTCAGTAAGTTCTCTCTACACCATAGGAACAGCAAACGGCATAGAATTTTTCTTACTATGCATCCACTGCACTAAATTTACGTAACAACTCACACAGCAAACACGAAAAGACCAACTTTTATTTTGATTTCCAATTTGGCACACACATATAAAAGATAGACTTTCTACTTCCTCGGATATAGATCTAGCTTGTGACTTTAATATAAATCGTCCTCATATATAACAAAACTTTTTCAAAATCGACGACTAGAACTTATATAAAATCGAGTTAAACACTTGACTGTACTGTAAACAAGACATAAACAAATTAAACAATAGAAAACAATAAAACTACCCTTAAAGGTTCGTAGAATATTTTGGAAATACCTCCTCTACGGTCTTGTAAAGGTAAAAGGTAAAGTGTTAGGGTTAGAGGCGCATCAACAACTAGGCTATTTACCGACTGGACCTACAGCTTAACGTGGGTTCCGAACCACGGTCATCAGCTTCCGACAAACCCAGGCCAGCACCCCCCTCGGGCTATAAACCTTTGGTTATGTGCCACCCATAAGTCTATCAGGAAACCTACCGACTGGCGAGTGACCAACGTAGAACACTTCTCAGAAGGCATCCGGCCTTACCCAGCCTTTAACTGGCGTGACTGAGGGGTAATTCGTAGTCGGATTTTACACTCTTGCCTAGAAACAATCACAAACATTTAGGAAAGATAAACGGATAGAAGAAAGAAAAATAACCATCCGAGCGCTGGAATTGAACCAGCTACCGCTCCAGCGCGGATTCGGCAAAGCAGCGGCAGGCCACCGCTCTTACCGCCGCACCAACGCGACCGGCTATACTACGGTCTTGTGATAATTCCTACATTGTACAGTCCAAAGTCTGGTACAAATAATTTCAATGACGCCATGATATAAAGGAGAATCAGGTACTTGAAAATGGGACATACTAGGCTATAAAAGGGTCTGTAAAAAGGTCTTTTAATAATCTAAATTTAATACCTAAATGAAACGCAAAAAGAGCATTCTCATCAATGTTACAACTATTTTGTCGACCTGTGTAATCATTCAAAATTGATTTGCAGTGGTTTAATTTAGTATGGTTTGTGTCTTTAGTATAATAACATTTGTTTAATTTTAACAATTCTGTATATTCTTCCAACAGTCATTTTATATGATTATATATGTTTGTTCTTTAGTTTATATTTTAAGAACTTTAAAAATGCAATAAAAATAATTTGACAATGAACTTCATCAGAAGCGTCAACTATTCCGAGACCAGGTGATTCCATTTCTGGGAGGAAAAATTCCAGAGTCTGCATTCCATCCTGAAAGGCTTCTCGCCAACCGACTTAATAAAAATGGAATTTACAGCAAGGACGGTATATATTTCCAGGAAAGAGATGCTGACAGATATCATATGCCGAAGGATTATATGTCCAACACGATTAAGGTATACTGAAATTCATTAAAAATAAAATTTAGTCTTTATCTAGATTTCTTTTTCTAATAAAAACAACTAACGAGTAATCACCAATGTTTCCACCTATTCCTTGCACTATAATATTCAATCATATATTTTACAATTCATAAAAATGAATTCAAAATTCAACAAAGAGGTGTTTTTAATTTATTATTTTAAGATCATTATACCAAGGAACAACTTATACGTGGCTCAACCAGGCAGATTTTTTAAACCAGAAATAATCGATACAACTTATCTGATTACTAAAGCTACTGACGATAAAATCAATGAAGTAAATTTTAATGCTAATGCCTTTCCTTTACCACCCATATATTCATTAAATTTGAAGAATCACTATAATTATTTGACGACGTACAAGAAGAGTTATATTGACTATGATACAAAGGTAAATTGGGGTCAGTTATTAGTTTTCACTTTTTCATTTAAAGATATAATTTTCAGGTGCTGCAGGAATCAGCTGCTCTGCTTAAGAGAGTGTTTGACATATTAGGATATAATTAATTAGAAAAATTGTTTAATTAATAAACATATTTAAATAATGTAAAAGAAGTATTTTTTAATTGGTGCACGAAATTGCATATTTTCTTCCCAATCCGTCTGCAAAACGGGCCATACTAGGTCTTCCAATTCACTCTACAAAAGCTGAATGATTTGCGCTAGTATATTTGATTTTATACATCATATTTAACTGATATGTTGGACATGATGGACATAGTGCAAAACTCAAATCATCAAATAGTTTTGAAGCTTCTTCATTCATAAAGTGTGGCCTACCATTTTGATCTTCTTTGGTGGTTTTGTTTAAGAGCTTTTCAAAATATGTCTATCATCGTTCTAATATGTTATCTATGTGGCTTCTGCGTCCTTGATGAAAGTCAAAGTGAAAAGCTTTTTACTGTCTTAATGTTCTGGCAAGACTTATTTGTCTCCTGTTTGTTGTATACTTCTTTTATTTCCTATGTTTGCATTTTTACTCTTACGTTACATGTTTGGCCTTCTTTCTCATTCTCTCGTATTCTTCTCTTTTTACCCTTATTGGTTTTTCTATGTACTTCAGTTCGGCAGCACTACATTTTTGCACTCATCGTCATACCATTGCCTTCTTTTGTTTTTCCGTTCATTTCGAGTTCCTAATGTCTCCTCCGTACAGATGGCATTGTTGTCCATCCACCGATTTTACTACAGCTCTATATGTCTCGGATTTTTCACTCCGTGTTTCACTCAACTTTGGTACTTCTTTCGAGAGCTTTCATCTGTCGTTTATCTTCCAATAAAATTATGTATAATATAAAGAAACTTTAATATATAGAAACGATATATTAAAAAAAATAGGTGTGCAAGAAGTGAATTGAATAGTAAAACCATAACACGAGCTAATTTGTGATTTTTTTCTTCAAAATAATCTTTTTTATAGATACCGCAAAAACAAATCTTCTATTTAAAATAGAATCTAAAATGTGTTATTTAATATGTTGTTCAATATATATTTATATCTAAGACAAAATAAAATGCCTAGTAATAAAAGCAATAGAATGGTGTTATTGTTAATGCATTGATACCGCAAAAACAAATCTTCTCTTTAAAGTAGAATCTAAAATGTGTTATTTAATATGTTGTTCAATATATATTTATATCTAAGACAAAATAAAATGCCTAGTAATAAAAGCAATAGAATGGTGTTATTGTTAATGCATTATAACGTAATTTTTTTTTCTCTAGACTAAGATATTGCGCAATTTTCAGCAGTTGTCCTAGATTAAACCTAAAGTGGTTCTAGATTGCATAACTCTAATTTCGCTGTAACATACGTATAACACATTTGTTTATAAAAAAAATATTGACAATTTTTTCGCAACATCAATTAAAACATATTATACTTTTTCAATCCTAAATTAACAACTAACGTAAATTAACTAACGTATTGTACAAAATGCGAAATTTAAAACGTTTTAAATTTCTATTTGAATAAATTTAACGCCATTGCGGCATAATCGACTGACTTTTGCGTGGAAAAAAAAATTGATTTATTATTTGAACCGAATACCTGCAGATATGCATGTGTATTATGACATAATTTTTCGTAAGCGAAAGTAGTTGCCCAGCTTCTGATCTGAAATCTAGCTAGTTATTCGACTTCTTGTGTTAGTACTGTTCGGTACTGTATTCGGTGCTCTATTTTTACGTTTTACGCGGTAATATGATTTTGAAAGCGACGTGTGTAATTTTCATAGGAGTAGTCGGTGGACTTACTATAGTAAGTTAACATAGAAACAAATATATATTTTTAAATAATATGCACAATTTTTTTAAATAATATGTAATTTTCCGTGTTTAATTAATTTTTTTGAAGTTAATAAACGATAATAATAATAAATGAAATAATAATTAAAAAAAAGAACATATAATAATATAATTAGAGAAAAATAAAATAAAATGTGTTAGTTAATGAATTAGTAGCGATTAATATTTTATAATAAAATTTCACATATTGGTAAATAATGACGTTTTTTTTTACAAGAATGAAAGAAGTGCGCAACAGCTTATACGAGTTATTCAACTTTTCAATAATCAAGGCAACTGGATTTCCCATCAACATTTTCTTTTGCTATAAAGGGCATTTCCATTTAAACGAAAACCAGCAACATTTCCATAATATGGTGTGAAAAAACATCCAAGTAAGATTATCAAATGCCATTAGATCCTCAAAAAATATTGCTTGGTGAGGTTTATGGTCCAAATGAGTCTACAATTGGTACCATGGTTTCCCTCAAAGATTAATAAAATGGTCGGTCTATAAATCAAATGAGGCATAATAATTCATCTGCATTTCAACGATTTTAACCATCCACAGAAGGTATTTCTCAATCTTTGCAATACAATATTTTCTACACAATATTTTCTGCACACCTTCACATTCAACAACTCTGGCACCCTTTGATTATTATTTAGTATTATCTTTACGTATTTCTTTGAATGGGAAAGCCTTTACCGATGAAGAAAATGTTAAGCAATTTGGAAGGCAAGAAGTCGCGGTTTAACCATAGATCTATATGCTATTGATTATTTTATATTATTTTCTAGTATATTAAATGAATAATATTGTATTCTACTCCAAAACCCAAACGAATTTATTTACCAACAAATTGATTTATTTAGCCCAAGAGACATTTTTTAAAATTCTTCAATTAAAACGTCTACTTGAATGTATATATATGAACATATATCAGCACTAATAAAATACATCAAACTAGAAACTCGTCAGAAAATAGTTATATGGATGAAAATACGGAAGCTTTTAATTGCTTTCCACTTCGCTTTCCATTTTATTTTGATTTTATTTTCTACTAGTCAACTACAAATCGACAGACCAGTAATGAAAGTTTTAAAATGAAGTTGATATGTTAAAAATATATCAAGTCGTCCATTCTCGCCTTAAGTGATTTGTTGAAAAGCTGAATAAAACATTCAATTTAAAAAGTTACAATTACTTTTAATGAAATATAAAACAGGAAATAAAATAACGAAATAATTAATATTGATTACAGCATAAAACTGATTTCAACAAAATTTTAATAGAAAAAGATTGTTAATACTAAAACAATTCGTAATAAATGGAGTTTTAATACGTTTACATTGATAATTTAATTATGGAAGATTATATTGGAAAGAAGATGATCTTCGATTCACCTGTTCGAATTGGTTTACAAAATTACGGTCGGGTGATTTTTCTGTCCTAGAGTCCCACCCTCTGGTCGATGAAATAATATTGACGATTTCAATTTATTCACATTACTTGATAGTATTCGTTTAATAAAAAACCTTTTTAATATAATTTACACTTTACTATTATTAATTGACGCGTTTTATTAGCGTTGTAGCTTCGTCAGAAGTGACGAAGAAGGCGATCAAAATGTCACCAAGAAGGTCTTTTAGTAAACATTTATGATGCATTTCCATCACGTAGAAGCCACTACAATCAAAACGTTGATTGTAATCGTCACTTCACTGAATGTGAACTTACTGACAGTCCAAATTAATCGAAAACAATCATTGATAATTATGTAAAATAGATTATTTAGACTAACATGAGCCAGAGTAAACGACATTGAAGGCTACTGTGTATTGTACCCCACAATCGATATGCAACTACGTACATTTTAGTAAATCATCGTCAGAAATTGTTAGAGCTTGGTTAGGATGTATTTCTACATCCATTAGTTTGTTTAAACGTTACTTTATCAGTCTTTCATTTATTTCGTTCACTGCTAAAGGGCTAGTCGTATAAAACCCTTTACGTCAGCTAATATATGTGTATTGCTGATTTTTAAACTGATACATTCATATAGTTAATTAGTTAGCAATAAGTCAGTATTGTTGTTAAGCACCTCAGTGGTTATGTTAATAGGAAAATAAAGTTTTTCCAATTATTCCAATTATATGCTTGCTTTCTAACTTCATTCCATTTTCTCTCAAATTTCGCTATTCCTTACTTTGTCCAACATTGTGACCCCTTCAATCTTTCCCAATATCCTTATATCTATTGCTGTTATTTTATACTTCGTAATATTTCATATTTCATGTCATATCAATCGCCCTCGCGTAAAATTTCTTTTCAGATTTCCAAATTTCTTTTTAGGGTATCTATGTTATTGGAGACTGACAAAAATCGTTTGCATGAAAAAAAGTATTTATTTTTATCTGTTTTAAATACTCTTTAACCAGAGTGTTTGCTCCTTTCGAAATATCCAAGACTAATAAAGATTGAAAGAAGTCCATAGATATAAATGGTTGTCTAATAAGAGTATCAGAACTTTAAAATGAGGCACAATGCTAACTACAAGTGATAATCCGGTTTTTTTTTAAATGACTAATAATATCGTTCAAATGTCCTTATCGGGTTCATCTGCTGGAATCTATTCTAGAACCCAATTTTGGGGAAAAAACATTTCTGATGAAGCACACTGGTTCTGGTTTAATCGGTTTGTGAACAAACACAACTGCAGAATTTAAGCCGATATAAATCCTCAAGTCATTCAGGAGTTACCTCTTCATCCTCAGAAAGCCACTGTTTTTGGAGTTAAAGGAGTGATAGGACCTTATTTTTTGAAGGCGATGATAGATATCGTGTTACTGTTAATGGTGAACGCTATAGGAATATGTTTACATTATGTGTAATATATTTGATCTGAACTGATAAATGTAGACATAAATAATATTTTCTTTCAACAAGACTTGTCACACATCTCACCAGATAATCGATGTATTACAAGAAGTTTCCTGGACGCGTTATTTCGCGCAATGGTTATGTTAACTGGCCACAAAATCATGCAGTCTCACTCCCTTGGATTATTTTTTGTGGGTTTATGTTAAATCTCTGGTTTACTGAAACAAACTCGAACAATTCTTGACGTTAAACGAAATATTGAGGTCATACTATATGTGTGAAAAAGTAATCGAAAACTGGATCCCCAGAATACATTCCACCAGACAAAGCCGAGGGGGACATTTGAACGACATAAATTTAAGCTAATTAAAAAATGTTACTAAATTAAAAGTAAAAGTAAATGTTAATTTAGGCGATTAAATTAAAAATACTGTTAAATCCCCTAAAAATATTATATATAATATTTATACATAAATATCTACATGTACATTCCCAGAAAGATTGTTGGTGCTAACGCGACCGTTATTTACGTAATCGAACTTTTTTTTATGATATAATTACTTAATATTTTCGATATTTAGAGATATTTACCAGTGACCTTCAGGTTATATCCTTTCTGAATCTAATTTTCAGACCGCAATAGCCCAGTTTTTTTAATTAGTTTTAGTTTTAAAATTCATTATGTGTATGACTATTAAACGGTTTGTAAAAAAATAAACTAAACTTTTGGCATAATAGAATTCAAAATAATATTTTAAACATTATGAAATCGATCGTGCGCAAAAGAATTTGAATCATCTAACAACTCCTTAAACAAATGGTTAGAATTTTACAAGAATATGTTCTTTGAGCATTTTGGAATATTTTTGAAAACGAATTAACTAGAATATCGCCGTTCATCAGTTTTTGACTCGAAAAGAAACCATCCATAACATTCATGCGATATGGTTTCCTGTGATTATTTTCTATTTACGAAAACTTAAAGATTAATGTTCTTTTAAATAAACAAACTTATTTATATTTATGATTTGTAATTCTTTTTTTCAGAAAAAAATTTATTATATAAAATTTTAAGGAAATAAATATTGAAATTATTATAAAATAATGATTAAATTGTTATATTAGAACGCGGGATACGATGATTATTACGCGCAGAACAGAGAATACAACCTGGTAGCCCAACCTGTTCCGAAATCCGTCGAGAAAGAACAAAAACAGGACTTTTCGAAAATCCCCGGAAGAGCCGGAATTGATTATCCGCTTTACCATTCTGTACCGCACACGAGTTTTTCATGTCATGACGTGCCAGCGTTACCAGGAATGTACGCCAATGTTGAAGCTGGATGTCAGGTAGAATTTTTAAATATAATGTATATAATTCAATATTTATTTTAATAATTATTCATATTTAATTTGTAAAAAAGTATTATATAAACATGTATATTTAAAGAAAACACACATGCTTTAGTTTAGATTACATTTTTGAGTTAAATAATCCTTATGTTACTAAACTTAAATAGATTTACCACTAAAAACCAAATCATTTGTTTTTAATTGATCGACGCGCGTTTTGGTATCCATGTTAGCATCATTATGATATGATTCAATTCCCAGACGCGCGTTGGCTCGCTCTTTGAGTTTAGTGTTTCACACCGAAGATTCCAATAGAAGAATGGATCTAGTCTTTATTTTGTTAAAACTAAAGTGGAAATTTATAAAAATTTCTTCGTTTCTTTATCTAAATATATCAAAGTTTTATTTATTAGGCCTATCATATATGCCATGATGGAAGAGAAGGCGAACAAGGTTCCTCCTTTTTATGCACCAATGGAACTCTTTTTAATCAAAAGGAATTTGCCTGTGATTGGTGGTACAACGTTGATTGCCATGCTGCTCGCAGTCTTTATAAACTGAACTTGGACCCTAAGAAAAACCCTTACTTACAAAAACCCAAACAAGAATATCAAGAACCAGAAGACCCCGAACAGGGAGTATTCATCATAAAATATTAAAAACAATAAAACCTACGATTTCTTGTTATATCATGTAAATATTTTTTTCTTTAAATTATGTCACATTTATGTTAACAAAAAAATAATAACATGCTTTCTCCTTTTGAAAATTTCACGAAACTTTTACTATATCATTACTTCATGGTTGTTATTAGGGTTCTGAGGAAGTATGCGACGTGGCAATTTGTAGTTAAAACTTTATTTTGTATAAATAATTATTTAATTTTGTTTTTTTAATAAATGACATTTCACAATATTGAAGTTTTATTGTCATCTATATCCTAATGTACAATAATATGATCAAAAGGTAAGGTAATTTATTAAAATAATACTCAAAGTATTTATTTATTCATCCAAATTTATTTTGTCTCCCTCTCATTGCAACACATTTATTCCAACGTTTGTTCCAGTATTCAAAACAGTTTTTGTACTCGCTTGATGGCTTCTGTAGGCTCAAAATGGCGTCCACGAAGTGGTTTCTTCAATCGAGGGAACAGGAAAACGTTACACGGTGCCATATCTGGTAAATATGATGCACATGGAAGCGTGTTTGTTTGATTTTTAGCAAAAAATTGACGAATGATTATACAGGTCGACATGATTTTTGTAACATTGATAGGAATGCTCTTTTTGCGTTTTTCGCTTTTCACAAAAATCGAATCGCACGTCCCATTTTCAAGTACCTGGTTCTCCTTTATATCATATATCATTTAAATTATTTAAAAGTGATAGGTATGTTGCTAGGAATTCAAGGGGGTTTTACAAAGTATTGCTATTTTTTGTATCTATGGGACAGTAGGACAATAAAAGAACATTATAGTAAGAAAGATTGGCCTCATACGAAGTTTGGGCTAATAAAAAACTTTGACAAACCCACGGACAAAGAAGGTAATGGTTTAAAGTACCTAAAAGAAATATTTCCTCAATTAAGCGATGCAAAACTAAAAGAAGGCATATTTATTGGATTTCAAATAAGGATTATTGAATTTCAAATAAGCTTCTAGGTGATCTCCGTTTTCAATGAAAATGAAATGAAAAGGAATTGGTAGCTTGGAAGTGTTTTGTAAGTTTTTGTAAGTGTAGTGGATGTATTTCTGGGTAAGAAATATGAAAACTATAAAAACCTCATAGATGAACTCTTGAAAGCCTATAAATACTAACATTAAATAAATATTAGACTGTAAAAATATGTCGGCTCCTTTTTTTCCCCACCGCCGACCCCTGTAACAAAAAAACTGTACGTGTTACAGTAATTAGCTTATCATTTTCGGATTTAGGACTACAAAATGCTTCATATACACCTATTTTCAACAATGTTACCTGAAAAAATGTTAAATTTGTTAAACTGTGTTATTAAACTCTGTTGTGCGATTGTGGGTTATCGTGATTAAAAAAACGTTTTAAAAATGTTTTTGTTGCCGCAGATCTGGAAGTTTTTTTTCCAATGGGCTCTAATACTTTGGTAATGGTTTCTTCATTGGTTGACATCGAAGGTCGTAGGTTTCTACCATCACTAAAGTTCTTATACCACTTGTACACTTTTGTTTATGTAGCTTCAACGCCTTTCTTAACATTTTAAACATACATTAAAATTTCGTTTCGAAAAATTGCCGACAAAAATATTTAACAATTACAAAAGACGCTTTAATAACTTAAGCGAAATAATATGATACTTCTATCAGATATCAAAGACAGTCATATCAACTTAAAAAAAACGAATGATTATAGCGATTTATAAAGTAGGCGAATTTTTTAAGGTAGTAAAGGTAGCTTGATAATAACAAAATGTTGAACAGGTATTGGAAAAATTATCAAGTTTCAAGAGTCAAGAGTCAAGAGTTATCAAGTCGAGTCAAGTTATCGAGTCATCAAGAATTAGAAATTTTGTTTTATTTTGAGAGAATTGAAAAACATATTGGGTGTAATGATGTTAAGATCGAATTATCGTTATGAAACACCAAAATTACCGCTGAATCAAAGAAAACCTCTACTGAAAAATCTCTACGTATGGGATAAGTTATAAAGTTAAAACCGTTCGAAGATTATTATGGTTAATAACATTTTAGTTTAGAAAGGTATTGTAACCTTCAACTATCCACTTTATATGCCAGATTTAACTCCATACGACTATTTTCTGTGCACGAAACTTAAAATTATATGAAAACCCTTATTACATGAACATTGCTACAGTTATGATTGCACTAACTACATACACATTTATAATACATCGTGGACAATGTATTGTTAGAGAGAAAGCTTAGGTAATTAAAAGCATTTATAACAATATGTGTTGTTTTTTTTTCTTCTTTTGTCCCAATGGCAGGTTATTTTTAGACCACTTGAATATTATAAGAAATGGGGGATATTGCTCATAATATAGCCCATCAACAAGCAATACAAATTATTATTCGAAAAATTTTGTTTTGGAGATCAAAATAAATCAATCACAAGCAAAATGTTTGCAGATAATGATTACACTTAAGAAAAAACATCTATAATATTTTTAAAAATTGTAGAGGAGTTCGAATTGTAGGAAATGGGAAAGTGAGTCCTAATGAGCTGAATGAAATGCAGAAGAAACGGAAGAAAACGATAACTTATCTTTCTATAAGAGACCTGAGAACATCATGTTTGGGAAGAATCGTAACTTGAAATGAGAAATATCGTAATAGGACGTTGAGAGGATTGCTACAAACTTTGTATCTTTCAAATATAGCAGGCAGGCCCTACGTAATAGTGAATGAACACATGATAGAGGCAATCCAATCTCTGTACTCAAACTGTAGAAATTAGGTTAGAACAAATAACATGAGCTCGAGTAAATTTGTAACAAATAAGGGTGTTAGACAGGATGGTATTTTGAGCCCGTTATTGTTTATCAACCTTATCGATGAATTGCCCACGGAGGTAGATCTAGATATTCGTGGAGGTAGAGTTGGTGTGCATAAACTTTCAACAGTTCAAATAAAGGAACTGGTTTATGCGGATAATTTGGTGTTGCTGGGGGAAACAGAAGCGCAATTACAGAAGTATTTGCATGTGTGGAACAAGGCATTCACAAGAAATGGTCTAAGAATAAATGTGGATAAAATATAAATGTGAAGAGAGTGCGAGCCATGGGTGTGTATAGAGGGAGGACAAGAGAAAAATCGAGTAAAACTTGGAACAAGTTGATAGTTGAAAGCCTGGCGAAGCAGACAATTGATTGGGAGGGGACAATGGTGATGGCCAGAGAAGATTCCACCAAGGGAGCTAATGGCCCAAACCTCTACACCCGCTAGGATAGAAGAGGTGAAGACTAAGTAAGTAAGTATCTTTCAAAGAGCAAAAATTGTGACAAATCCCTTTGAAGAAAATGAATGGAAATCAAGTTATAAAGAAGCAATGTGCTCTTATTTCTAATAACATATGTTGGCATAAATTACAAAACCTACAAAATATCTGGTTGTCCGGAATGTTCATAGGGATTTTCCACTAGTTGCTCGTTTAATGCTTGTGAAACCAAAATTTGTGTTAGATTAGTAATGTTTATTTATATATTATTAATTTTGGTGTTATTTACAATGTTTTCGTTCAGATTTGCTTTGATTTGCCTTCGTTAATCAAGATGACTCAAATTACTGTCCAAACAAAAAATGAAAATGTTCAGGGATGGAGAGTTTTAAATTCACCAATATCGAGGAACTAAAGACCATAATAGCAGAAGAAACATACACCAAGGTCCGTGAGATACCTGATAACTGAATTATTGGCAAATTCACCATTTTAACAAAATAAATGTGTACTTCCGCTGATGACGATCACGGACGAACTTAATATGCAAAAGGTGTTGTGTTTTGTTATGACAATGCACGACCACACGTTTCAATCAGGACCTGGTCAAAATTTGTTGACCTTCAATTGAGATCTTTTGCATCATCCATCTTATATACCGGACATCGCACCCTCAAACTACCGTCTAATTCGTTCCCTGCAAAATTGTTTAAATGGGATTTTTTTATAACGGAAGAAGAGGCTAAGTTTTGGCAAAAAGGCATTATGGACCTACCACTACGTTGTCAAAAAGTCGTAGGTAATAATGGTAATTATATATTAAACTGATTCAATCAGAAGCATTCGTACAGTGAGGACGTATTTCCTGCGCTCCCATTGGTTAATGTGTTCTGGTACTATCCAAGTGCAGCTACACGTGGCATCTAATAAAGAATATTCTGGAATTAGGTTGTTTCTTTAGAAACGACCTATTTTCCCAAGTTTTTAGTGCGGATTATATCGCTTTAGTGCGATACGAGTGAAGTGGAGAGTGTTGGAATTGTTTTCGACAGGTTTTCCTCGACGATCCTGGCCGGTAAGTGATAGGATAGTCTTTGGGCATAAATCAATCATAAATAATATCTTAAGGCATTTAAATTTTTCAATACAACGCCTTATGCGCTGCTTTTGTGTATTTTTATTGCTTTTTATATTTTACTGTGTACATTGTTTGGCATAAATGGCTTTCGTGTTACCGGGTCCGTCCAACGGACCCGATGACGTCATCATGGCCCTTCAGGCTGAATTAGCGCAGGCCCGTAGCGACAATCACGGGTTAAATGAGACTATTTTCGAGCTAAAGGAGCTCGTCAAGCAACTCAGAGACCAGGTGGCTTCGCTTAATGCGAAAGTCGACAAAATGGAAAGGACAGAGACCGCCCGCACCAACGGGACGGAAAATTCTCCCCCAAAAGAGACCGCCAGCACCAAAGGGCCGGCAAAAATATTAAAAAAGGAAACTGGCCGCACCAAAGGGCCGGCGCCTATAGAAGATAAAGAGGCGGCCTGCGACAAACAGCAGGAGGGAAAGATAATGACCGCTGGCGATGGGAAATTGAGCGAGGCCGATTTCCCTCCATTGAAATCGCCAAAAAGCGTCAAATCAATGAATAAAATTCCTGGTGTGACCAGAATGGAACAGGAAGGAAGTGAAGCTGAAGTTGTTTCCACCGGCGGAGACTCTTCTGACTCTGATTATGAGGTCAGCACCGGCAGGAAAAGGCGCTGCACCAAGCGAAATAGGCCGTCCTCCGAGGAAGAGAGGCAGCCAGAACAGGCAATGAAGAAAAGACCCGTCGGAGAGGCGGGTCCTAGCGCAAAACCAACCCCGGTAGCCAAAGAGGCCACCACCAAGAAAATACCGGCAGCGAAGACTGAAAAAGTCCCGCCGGTGATACTACGCAGCAAAGCGCAGTACATGAAGGTAATGACCTTCATTTTAAAAGAGAAAATCGGCACTGACAAGGCGCTGAATCGCCCTGAAGGGGTCAAAATTCAGCCTAGATCGTCAACCGATTATAGGAAATTGACGGCGTTCTTGGATGGGGAAAAAATTCCCTATCACACGTTCTGCTCAAAAGACGAGAAGCAGCTCCATGTCTTGCTCCGCAACATCGTGGAAACGGTCACGGAGGACGAGGTCAGAGAAGAGCTCGTCGAACTAGGGTTCACTCCATCCAAAGTCCAGAGATGGAGAAATAACAAGGGACCACTAGCCATGGTACACGTCATCCTCCCCAAGACACAAAAGGGGATATATAATCTAAAGTATCTGGTGCACCAGAAAATTAAAGTCGAGAGTGTAAAATCTAACGGTGAGACCTCGCAGTGTTTCAACTGCCAGGTCTATGGGCACACGGCCAAGAAGTGCCACGCCCCACCAAAATGCATGAGGTGCTCGATGAACCACGCCTCAAAAGACTGCAAAAAGCCGAGGAACATTCCGGCTAAATGCGTTAACTGCGGTGGTCCCCACCCAGCAAACGCGAAAACTTGCCCCAGGAAACCCCCGAACAGGTTGGAGGGCAAGAAAACACAGGAAGCCGCTCCGGTCAAAACTCCGCCGAAGATTCCACCCCCTACATTCGTCTGGGGGACTCAAACAAACAGAAAAACCCCGGTCGAGGCGACGGTCGCCCCGACACAGGCCACTCTCCCAAAAATCCAGTTGCCGGACTTCTCCGCAATGATGGAGAACATGATGCGTCAGATGGCTGCCATGGTACAGCAGCAACTGAACGCAGCTTTAGCCATGTATCAAACCGCCAATGAACAATAAAGATTCATTGCGCGTTGTGACTTGGAATTCCAACTCCCTGAGTGGGAAAAAGTTGGAATTAACGGCGTTTCTAGAAGACCACGGCATCGACGTAGCCCTGATTCAGGAAACTTTCCTCAAGCCGAGCCAACGGTTCGGCGTGAGGAACTTTTGCTGCTATAGGGAGGATCGCCTCGGCGGAGCGAAGGGTGGTCTGATGATTCTCGTCAGGAGAGGAATCAGACACAACCTTTTGCCCCCGACGGGCTTTACTTCCTCAGAGGTGATGTCGGTCCAAGTGGCTCTAGAAGGTAGTCCAGTAAACCTATCTTCATGGTACCAGAGAACCTGCAACAACTTCGATTCAGGTGAAGTGAGCAGGTTCCTGACTAACAACACTCCATTCATCATTGGAGGGGACTATAACGCTCATAACCAAGTGTGGGGTTCGAGATGGATAAACAAGAGGGGCGCTGACCTGTTATCTATGGCGGATAGATACGGGCTGAACCTGCTTGTCCCGGACGAACCATCCCGTCTCGACAGCTTCTTAGATTTCTTCATCGTGAGAAATCTAACGAATCATTGCACCGTTCAGGTTGTTCACGAGCTTACGTCGGATCATTACCCGGTCATTCTAACCATAGGTACCAAGGTGGACACCTTCCCACCGCGAAAGGTATCTAACATCAGTTGGAGCAAATTCCAAGAGCATTTGCAAAACAGCGGGCCCAACCCGCGCATTGATAACGTTCAGCAGCTAGAGGATGCGGTCGAAAAACTAACTAAAGATATAATAGAAGCCACGAAAGTGGCTACTAGTTTCAAGACGGACCCTTCTCGGACCACCTTAGACATTCCGTCCGAGGTAAAAGAGAAGATTCGTCTGAAAAACCGACTATACAGACGCTATCGACTGACTGGCGACCCTGAGCTCGGGCGACGTGCAAACGAAGCCAAAAGGGAGTCCCTACGGGCTCTCGAAGAGTTCAGGATCGACAGATGGGACGATTTTCTAGCGTCAATCGACAGGGCCGATCGATCGATTTGGAAAACGGCCAATCTCTTGGTGGGAAAGGCGAGAGCGCCGATTCCTCCCCTGAGGACGGGTGATACTCACGCCGTCACGGGGGCGGAAAAAGCGGAGCTCTTCGCCGTGACCTACCAAAAGCAGATGACCTCTCTTCGGCCTTCAGCCGAAAAGAGGACTAAAGTTGAACAGTTCAGGAAAGAAATTCTATCTTACCAAGGAACTCCTAATCCCGGCTACTTGATCAGCCAAATAGTCTCGCCGAAGATAATACACGATATTATCCGAGGTTTGAAATCTAGAAAAGTTCCTGGTCGCGACCGTATCTCTCCGATGCAGCTGAAACGGCTACCAAACAAGCAGATAGCTCAGTTGGCAAATATTGTCAACGCTTCTTTCAGACTTCAGCACTTTCCAGCTATATGGAAACAGGCCCAAATCATAGTAATCCTGAAAAAAGGAAAAAGCCCAAGAGAGCCAAGTAGCTATAGACCCATTAGCTTGCTTAGCGCACTCGGCAAGGTCGTCGAGAGGGCGATTTTACGCGCTCTCAACTTCGTTCTTGCCGACAAGAACATACTGCCGGACGAACAGCTCGGTTTCCGAAGGGGGCATGCGGCCGTCCACCAGGCGGCACGGCTCGCGACGGAAATCAGGCAGGGTTTCGGTGGTAGGCGCCACACGGGAGCCGTCTTCTTAGACCTCTCGCAAGCCTTCGACAGAGTCTGGCATCTCGGACTCATAGTCAAGATGCTCAGGCTGGGTATACCAACAGACCTAGTCAAGCTATTGGCATCGTTCCTGACTGGACGCACCTTCCAAGTGCTCGTCGATGGTACTTTGTCTTCAGTCCAGCGAATCGAAGCGGGAGTACCGCAAGGATCCCCTCTTGCCCCAGTAATTTTCAACGTCTACATGGCGGACTTTCCCAAAATTCCGCATGTAAAGACTGCATTCTATGCTGACGATACCGCTTTTTATACGTCAGCCCCCGGGACCTGGCTGATCACAACCAGGCTCCAAAGGCAGACGTTAAAAGCCCTAAAATGGCTAGCCTATTGGAGGCTAGCAATAAATCGCAGCAAAACCCAGGCTGTCCTCTTCACAAGAAGACAGCCGATAATCAGACAGAATATCCGCATCTACGGAGTCCCCATCAAATGGGCCAGATCGGCACACTACCTGGGCCTTGAGTTCGACAAGGCCCTCACGTGGGTGCCGCACCTAAAGAAGGTAACCGGGAAAGCAAGAGCCATGGCTCGTCTGCTTTACCCCCTAATGAACGGCAAAAGTAAGCTCTCGCTGAACATCCGAATAACCTTGTATAAAATCATGGTCCGATCCGTCCTCACCTACGGATCTCAGGCCTGGTTTCCGTACCTCCCCCCAACGTCGATTGCAATTCTGCAATCGTTCCAGTCACGTGTTCTTCGCACGTTAGTAGGTGCCCCATGGTTTGTAAGGAATGCGCAAATCCATCGGGAAACTGACATACCAGTGATTCAGACATTCCTGTCCAGACTTCTGGACAAATTCCTAGCGACGGCGTCCCTTTCGGACAATCCGCTAATCAGAGCCACGGCAGCTTCATTGCCGGCCGTTGCCCCAGTATGACCATCCTCTTCGGTCATCACCTCCATGCCTAAAGGACGGCAGCTAAAACCCTTCGAACAAGCGACATTGTCGTGACGTTCGAAAAAATCAGCGAATACAAGTCAGGGCCTTCGGGTCAACTTAACCTCCAGGACAAGAAGAAGAAGATATATTAAACTAAATAAATATTTACACAAACTATTTGCGTTTCTCTTTCCCTTAAAAAAATCCGTACAAACTTTCCGGATAACACAATAATTGAAGAAGTATCACATTAAATTAATCAGTTTATTATACAAAAAAAGTCTTTGCCCAGGAATCAGCTCCCCAAAGAAGGTTTTGCCTAATGGCATCTTGTACATTTTAGTGATTAAGTACAGTGTAGTTTTCTCATTAATAAACGTTTAAAGAAAACATATTTAATACTTCTTATAAAAAATAAACACGATATTTTTTAACCAAGTATTTCAATAACCGTTATAACCAATAATATTTTTATTATAGCAACAAGTAAATGATGTTATTCCAAGAACTCTATAGGCAAAACTACACCATATTTAATATTTATTATTCGGAGAACGCATTATAAATATAAGTTAAACACTATATGAAACAAACGTTATATTGTTAAAAATGGCTTTATTATATTAAATATATTTTGTAAATTTTACAAAATACGTAAATTTTACGTTATTTAACAGTTTAATTTGTACAATATGAATAATTAATATCTGTCCTCAATCGACCTTCGTTCAGGACTTATTGACTGACCGGTAACAGCTAAAATATCAGGAATCCGCTTTAGAATTTCGCAGTATTGCCTGAAAACATTTCGCAACATAAAAATCTGTTTACCGTTTCTATATTACCAATACCTTTCATTTAACATTGAAGGAACGTCTGGAAGTGAGTACCTTTCCCTTGGTCTAGACAAATGGTACCTGCTTGTGCTGGTTTTAGTTTGCCTGGGAACCATCGAAGAAGGCACCATCGACAGCACTGAATATTCCCTCTAAAAATATATTTTAATAATTATGTTGTATATACAGCGTGTAAAGGAAATATCTTTTGTCAATTCAACTAACTATTCTTTACATCATTTTGAAGAAAAAGTTTTCTTAAAGCATGTATCCAATATGCAACCATATTTGCGGAAAAAAGGTCAGAACATTTTTAAGTTTTCTTAAAAATTGACAGCGTCGTCTCGTCCTGTTGATTTCGAATTCAGTTTTTTTTTGTTTGATGGGTTTCTTAAGGTGTTGTTTGAAAATAATGTAATTTTTTTATAGTCATTTATTCCATACATTTCAGTATAAATTTTGTTTGTTTTATTACAAAAAAGGTAAATTTACAAATTATTGCCATTTAATATCAAAGCTGAAATTACTAGCACTAAATTTTCACACAATAATACGTTTTAAATTATTTATGTCACATTAGGAAACACACGATTCATTGTTTTATTAAATTAAATGTTCAAAATATATTTCTGGTTTTAAAATAGAACTTAAATACAGACACTGACATACACTGAAGTAATTTTTGTCGCCATTTTGAAATATGTTTGTGACATCGATTTTGGCTGATGATGATGTACGGCGTGATTCTTAATAAAAAAAAATATTTTAAGAATGTTCATTAGTTTATTTGTACTTCATTCGTTAAGTAATAAGCAATTAATGTTTGCTTGAAATGTTAATTCTTATAATAGCTTTTCTATTGGTGATTTACTAATTTAATTTTTTTTTCGGGGGGCCCTTAAGTTTTTACCATTATTGCAAGCTTTTTTCTTTAAAATGATGTTATGAATCCTTGCTTAAATTTACAAAAGTTGTTTCACTTACACCGTGTATATAGAGTGAAATTAGACAATTTAGTTTATTTCATTACCTTCTTTTTCCTAGAACGTGCTGTTTGGATTTTTGGTAAGTTTTCATTCACAGAATCTCTTTCTGAAACAGTGATAATAGTAAAATTATATGATTCAACATTTAAGTAATGACGAAATTATATGGTGAATTACTTTGAGTTATTCTCAATGGTTTGTTTTACAATATGCTAATATAAAATTAGTTCAATTTAAGGATATATCGAAGGTACAATCGGAGGCAAAAGTACTGAAAATGAATATTAATAAAACAGTGCAAAATTGGTTTAAAACAGTTTAAGATACATAAGTAAATAAATAAAATTTGGAATGCTTGATAGCTTTTCTTTGTATATTTGCAACATGTTTAACTAGAAGTCTACAAAATAAAAAAAAAGTTTCCGCCGAGACTTTTAACGTAATTTTAAAGTATAGTGTCTAGCAACACTCTTAGTAACATTAAATTATCCAAAAGTCCGTAGAATTTTTAATCTGCTCACATTCATAATATTTTCTTCTCAGTAGCCATTTAACTTATTTATTTTTGTTGTTTGTTCAATTAAAAAACTTAGTAAATAAAATCTGGAAGATATCATCGTCAAAACAATTGTGTTTAAACGTCCCGAACACTTTTTATTACATTTGTGGCGAGTACACGGTGAAAAAGTTTCGAAAATCTATATCTGAATTTGTGTAAAATGCATATTTTGCTTAGTTTTACTTCAAAATCGAAGACATTGATAAACCATGGATCCCATACAATGTTTACAAAATGTGTAGTGAACATTTAAGGCAATGGACGAATGGTAAGAGAAGTTAAATGAAGATTGGTGTGCTTATGATTTGGAGGGAACCATCAAATCATTTCGATGATTATTTTTTTGCTTAGTCAAGGTACATGGTATTAACCGAAAAAAAGTGACCTATCTCGATCTGGTATCTGCTAAAAGACCTGTTTCTCATTCAGAAGACGTCCCTGTTGCAAGTTTTCGTGGCCTGTCTGATCTTTCAGAGACGTCGATCTTTCTGAAGAAAGATCCGAATTGTTGACTTAATGACTCAAAGAGAGGAATTTACTTTCTCCAGGTACTAAAATTACATGTTATCGTACTGGAGAAAAATAAGTACTTCCGATTTTTGCTCAGAAATTGATGTTGTTTTTTATAACATTGTTATAAAATATATATAATCAATATATCAATTTTCACAGTGGTTTAAGGATCGTATAAAGAACATTCTGTTAAAAACACATGTTTAAACGTTTTTTAGCATTCTGACATACCTCCGATTAAAGTTTAAAATATTTATCATTAATAATTATCAAAAATAAATAATATGTACAGGTTTTAATTAATATTTAAGTCTTATTATAAATGATATGTTATATGTGCGTGGTAAAACAATTTAAATCTGTGGCTAAACATTTAAATCAAAAATGTTTTTGCCGAAGTTAAAATCAAGGCATATTCACTACCAAAAGTTAGTTACATTTTTTTCATACTATTAGTAATTATTAATTTAATTTTAGATTATAGACGAAATTTGCTCTCCCTTTTTTAATTATACATTATGTTCTAGCATTGTCTTTATTAATTTTCCTTTTCTGTGTTCTGTAAAGCAAAGATATTCACGAATTTTTGATTTTCAGTACTTTGCCTCCTATTGTACCTCCGATACATAAAAATATGAATTTTTAAAGTATAACATTTATTAAATATATATATATATATATATATATATATATATATATATATATATATATATATATATATATATATATATATATACAGGGTATCCCGAAACTTAACATTAAGCAGGTGCCGGGCGAAAGGCCAGGTTATTCCAGTTGTCACCGTGTTAAGTGATAATAGGCATATTTTTGAAAATCTTGAAATTCAACATCCTAACTGTGATCACAAATTTCCCAATTTTTCAGTGTAATTTTTTAGAACGTGATCCTAAATAACCATACCATTAGTGCTATTATCTTATGTTAATTTAGTAAAAAAAAGTTTCATTGAGTCGGGTTTGTTTGGCCATTGGTTTAAAAAATTATGTCAGCTAACTTCGACACTTCATCTTTAAAAACATGTATTAGACTACCCTGTTATTTCGAAAGATGACCCATTTAGTGGCAAATAATAAGTGCTAAATAACAAGGTTTATTCAAAAAGTTCTTGGCCTCGTAAAGAAAACAGAAGATTTTCGAGTTATTGTTTTTTAAAGTAGTCACTTTGCAATTCAATACAGTTAGACCAACGACTCTCCAACTTTTTAATATTTTCACTCTAATACGATTTATTCAACTCTGCAAAAAAGCGATTATCTTAGCTTTGATCTCACCATCTAATGTGAATCTTAGTCCAGGTCATTTCTTCAAGTTTGGGAAGTAATCACTGGAGGCCAAATGTCTCGTGCATGTGGAAGCATTTCGAAGAATAGATCATGGAGTTTTACAAAAATAACATGAACTCGCGGGCAGACGGATTGTCGTAGTGAATGAATATGTGATGGTCGTGCTTTTTGCCAGGCAGTCTATGAGCATCACAACCCGAGAATCTCAGAAAACCGTAGTCATGACCTTTCCTGTCGATAGAATGGATGGTTTAAGCACTTAATATAATGCTTCTACGGTTTATGGGTTTAGAAGAAAAGGAACTATAGATAAATACTAATTAGATGGAGAAGGATATCATGCTCAATGGAAAATCAAGATTAAAATTAATAACAAGATAATCGACCAAACAGAAAGTAATAAAACTGAGGAACAACGAAAAACAATGAGAAAATTAATAACAAAAAAAAAATTTATAGAATAAAGGATTTATTATCAAAGAGAATAGAAAAAGTATCTAAAAAGGCAGACAGAGACGCTATATTATACATGAAATGGTCAGAATAGTAGTCAATGTAACATAATAAAAGGGAATAAAAATAATGTAAGAATAACAAGTAAGAGGAATAAAGTGATTAAAATAAGAAATGAGACTATAAAACAAAGCTTAAAAATGAGTCATACAATATATCGAGAAGTAACAGTTAAGAAAGTGAGACATTCAAACTAGGTTAAATGAAAAATTAAGAAAAGTTATAAAAGTATAGAAAGCTTTGCCTTTGAAAAAAATGAGAGAAATAGTTTGAATGACTTGAAGAAACTGACAGGAGATGACAGTGTAGCATGTATGTAAGTATTTATATATGTTTCTCGATAATAAATATTCAATTTCACGAAAAAAAGAGTCAAATGAGTACATCATTTAATATATATTGAAATAAAATTTAAACAATATTTTCTTTAAGCAATAAACCTTCCTTTACCTTTCTGTTCATCTAAGTATTGTAAATGTTGTAATAAATATTAAATTGCTAATAGAAGTAAAAGTACAATTTAAAGCAACGGTTTGATTTTACTTAACAATTTGTTGATTATAATAAACAGCATCAATCTAAATTAAGCGATTGTTTCAATTTCGAAATATTTTATAAAAACCAAAATAAACTATATGATTAGTAATCGAATGTTCATAACCAATACTTGTTTGTTACCACCGTAAATTTGAAAGTGGGGCCTGTTACAATGTTTAAAATAAAAAATTTAAAACCTGTTGGAATTTTAAACTTTGTAATTTTTTTAACGTTGTAACCCAGCTTTCAGTGTTAATGGGGTAACAATCAAAACGTCGAACAATTTTGAAACATGTAAATGTCATTGTAGAATCGCTCTTGATATAAATGGTGCGGCAAGTATCACCCTACCATTTTGTTTTGACGCCATTTTTTTCGTGATATTTCTAACAATTTGTGTTTAGCTGTTGTGTAGCGCAGACGTGCAAATTTTATTATGGATACACGCCAGAAAAACGCAGTAGAATTTTTGTAATTTACATTAAAAATAAAATTCAATTATTGCAGCTCAAGGTGAATTTAGGGCAAAAAAATCTAATACTTCGGTGGCTCATAAAACAACAATTTATCATTTATTTTAGCAATTTCAAGAAATCGGTACAGTTGGGGATATGCCTCGCAGCAGAGGTCCAAGAACAGTGCGATGCGCTGAAAATATTGCACGTGTGTAGAGAAGTGCGGAGTTTACAGAAACGTTAATTCCACGACATGCAGAATTGGGAATTTCACTACGCAGTTTACGCCGAATTTTTAAAAATTAACTAGCACATGTTTCCCTATAAAATTCAAATTGTTCACGATATGTTGCCTACAAACATTAATAAGCGATTAGAATACTGTAATGCCATTATAAAGCACTACCATCAAATTGACAATTTTCATGTAAAATTTATTTGACAGCTTCGGATTATGTGTATACAGATTTTTGAAGGAAACATTTTTATATAAATGATGCCCAAACCAAACAGCAACTTCAGGGCAACATCTGTACTGAAATCGCTGCGTTAACATAAATGTGTTAAAAAGGGCACAAAGCTGCAATTAATGGCTCATATTTGAGTGACATAATTTTCAAAGATTAATTAAGGCAAAATTAAAAGATAAAATAAACATATTATAGAAAAAATATACCATCTTGTTTCTTTCAAAAGTTATAAATAACACAGGTCTAAGTGGATTTAGTGCCGGAAAGACTAAAACTGTTTTTGAATATGCTCATTATGCCGGTTCTAACGGTACATATATTTTTTGAAATGTATGTGTAGTTTTCGAGATATGATAGGTGTCGAAAAAATTTGATTATTTCATATTTTTTACCTTTTCTTACATCATTGAACATGGAGAACGCTTCTTTTTCGTGATTTCTTCGAGTGAATTACATCCAGGCAATCACGCATGATACTCCAGCAGTAATCAGCCATCATGTGTTCATCCCATCGACCCTGGCACCTTTGTTTTATATTTTTTAGGTCGTAATGAAATTGGTTTTGTGGAAATTTGTCCAAATGATAGTGGAGGTACTAAACTTTGATGCGCATGTTATATCCAAGCTTTCTGAAATTTTCCAGCATATTTTTCAACATTGATGAAAGAAAACCAGGCGAATGATTATATATCATTCATTAAATGCTCGAAATTATTATTTTTCATCAAAAGCCTAATTTGGGGTCCATCGAAAATGCCAGCCTTAAGTTGTTCCTTGCTCAAACCAGGAAATTTCCTCGATATATAATTAAAACAGGAACCATTTTTATCCACTGCTTTGACATACTGTATCATTAGTACCAATTTTAGCTCTGCTATCACACAAACAGAGAAAACATGGAAAATTGTGTAGCCGCTTTGTTAACCGAATAAAAAAATTGCTATTTTTAAATCAACGCATATAACCTACTTATGATCACGGTACTTGAGTTTTGCCATTATAACAGATATGGTTTCATACTCCACTTGGAATTGTCTATAAAAAGTCTCCATTCATTTTGCTAATAGTTCAAGAAACTCATTTTTAAAAAAGACTACCGACATCATTACAAAAAACAACATCATTTTCTGAGCAAAAAAAATGGAAGCCGTTCTTTTTCTCGAGAACGATAACATTAAATTTTAGTATCTGGAGAAAATAAATTCCTATCTTTGAGTCTGAATGCGAACAGTTCTGATCTATCTTTTGAAAGGTCGAGGTCTCAGATAAGGTCACTTAAAGCATCTTGAGTGAAATTTCAATTGACTTTTTTTATCTTAAATGTTCACTACACATTTTGCAAACATTGTTTGGAATCTATGGTTTATCAACGTCTTTGATTTTCAAGTTAAAGTTGCACGCATTTTGCACAAATTTAGATATAGGTTTTCGAAACTTTTTCATCGTATACTCGCCACAAACGTAACAAGTATTCGGGTTGTTTAAACAGGATCGTTTTGACGATGACATCTTTCAGGTTTTGTTTACTAACTTTTATAATGGAACAAACAACAAAAATAAACAAGTTAAATGGCTACTTAGAAGAAAATATTATCAATATAATTAAAACCGGTAAGTACTTTTGATAATTTAATGTTACTGAGAGTGTTGCTAGACACTATACTTTAAAATTAAGTCTCGGCGGCACCACTTTTTATTTTGTAAACCTAAGTAAAATGGTAGTTACATTATTTCGAATTATAATACTTTGGTTTTGTAATTCCTTTATAAGAGGATCATAGGAAATTATTAGGATTGCATTTGTTCTTTTCCATTATTAATTTTATAATTCAATTAGATTAGACATTTAAATCAATTGACAAATGTACAGTGAAATCTGCGAATTAAATTGTGTTTTTGTTTTAAACTATATTTTTAAATATTTTTTTTTATAATATTGTGATAACCTTGGTTTTTGTCTCTGTGTATTATTAATTTGGATATTATCAAAAACGTACATAATTATCTGGTTTTGTATTGTCTTAGCTAAGTTTTGTATTATTAATATGTGTAATTATTAACTAGATATAAAGACTGCAAACGAAAGACATATTGCTTCCTGGAAAAAAATTATTTTCAAGTTACGCCTTGATATGACATTAAATTTCAATTAAAAATGAATAGTGTACTTTTTACTCAAATGAACAAAAACTTATTTTTGGGCGAATTTATACGGATTATTATCTGGAGAAAATAAATTCCTATCTTTGAGTCTGAATGCCAACAGTTCTGATCTATCTTTTGAAAGGTCGAGGTCTCAGATAAGGTCACTTAAAGCATCTTGAGTAAAATTTCAATTGACTTCTTTTATCTTAAATGTTCACTACACAGTTTGTAAACATTGTTTTGAATCTATGGTTTATCAGCGTCTTTGATTTTCAAGTTAAAGTTGCAGATATAAAGACTGCAAACGAAAGACATATTGCTTCCTGAAAAAAAATTATTTTCAAGTTACGCCTTGATATGACATTAAATTTCAATTAAAAATGAATAGTGTACTTTTTACTCAAATGAACAAAAACTTATTTTTGGGCGAATTTATACGATAAAATTGAATCAAATAATATTCTTACTTCGAAATCTTCTTTCTAATTCGTGTAGCTGCTGAATGTTCGGAATATTTCTGTCTTGCAAATTTTCTTCCCCCAAACCTGAGTCTGAATAATGTCGATTCATTGATGAGTGTTTGTGCTTGTTGATGTGAGGAAACTTGAGCTTCATTTCAACATCTGGTGCAGTCTGACCATACGTATTTGATCCACTTATTGTCACTGACCATTTCCCTAAAATATCGTAAACAGTGTTCACTATTACCATCAATTTAAAGATAATAATAAAATAATAATTCTCATCGAAAAATAATAATTCTCATCCCAACTCCTATCTGAGTTCTGGTGCAAACCAAAGACGGAATCGAATGATATCACAGCGGTGTTTAGATATCTATAAGTATGCTGCATACCAGAAACGAAGGGAACTTTAAAAACAGTGGGTTTTAACGTGCCTACTAGAAGAGTGGAAGAAGGCCGGATCGGTCATGGCCACTCTTTTCTGGGATTCGCAAAATATTTTCTTCGTCGACTATTTGGAGTATAATGCTGCACTTGTGGTCAAAGGTTACAAAGAGTTGATAAAATACGCCCTTATTGGTGAAGAAAAAAGGTGCTATTTCACCACAACAATTCACACCGTCCATTCATGCGCCATTGCAATAGCAAAAATGGCCAATTTGCGCTACGAATCTACCCCATCTTTTTACTCGAATCTACTCCCTCTCCGATTTCTTTCTCTTTCCAAATATGAAAAAATGGCTAGCTTGGAAGAAATTCACATCAAATGAAGAGATCATCGCAGAAACAGAAACCGAACTATTTTGCAGAGTTCGGCAAGCGGAATTTTTTGGAAGGCATAAAAAGTTGAAAAATGTTTGGACGAATTGTATCGAAGTAAAAGGAGACTATGTTGAAAAATACACCAACAAAACAATATTTTATTTAAAAAGAATCGAACTTGCGGACCTCGTACCTTGTATACCATTATAATCAAAAAGTAAGGTAACTCTTGGTTTAATATTAGAAGTTTCATATCATCTCGCTCGCAAGTTAAAAATTATGGCATCTTTTGTAACTGTCAGTAATTTTTAAAAAAACATAAATTTATCGAGCAAGGAATTGCATTAAATTTTGCCTGAAAAACGAAATTTCTTGTGCTGATCTATTAAATATCTAAGAAAGTATTACCGCGATGGAACGATGGCAAAAAAATTTTAACAAGTCGTACAATGACTTTAGTGATGGCACAAAAACAGTTGAAGATGAACCACATTCAAGAAGACTTACCACGTCTATCAATGAAGGAAACATTACCAAAATATTATGTAAGCGTTATGCATCATTTGCGTGAATCCATTCGAAAAAAACATCCAGATTTGTGGCAAAACAATTCATGGTTTTTGCATCACGATAATACACCATCGCATACTGCAATAATATTCGTCAATTTCTCTCTAAAAATCAACCAAATGCCGTTCCATTAGCACCATATTCATAAGATATGACACCGACTGACTTTTTCTTGTTCCCTCGATGGAAGAAACTACGTCGTGAACGCCGTTTTGAGTAGCCATAGAAGCCATTTAAAAGAGTTCGCTGGACTCTTTGAAGGAAATACCAAAAATAGAATATAAAAACCGTTTCGAAGGCTGGAAGTAAATACATTTGTGAATAAATAAATACAAGGGTTGCTATTTATGTATCCGGAATAATAAATGAAAACAATTACAACCTTTCCGATTGAGGTATCTCCAAAACATGCATTATGAATGCGTAACCGTTTGAAAGCGCATCAACCGCTTCTTCTGGCGTCGAAAATCGTTGACCACGTAGTTTATTCTTCACGGACGGGAACAAAAATAAATAATTGGATACCAAATCAGGAGTATACCTACGTGTGGTCCTACGGTCCGGTCAAATATTGAGTTATTTGTTGCGATGTGTGAGAGCTCGATTGAAAGACCGATTTTGGACTACATTCTATGAATACGTCCGTGGCGAACGACGGTCACGATTGAATTCACTAAAGCAGTGATATACAGTGGTTTTAGATGATGCTTCATCGCCAAAAGTCGAAGTGAGTCGATCGATTCACTGTTGTTGAGATAATCCACTTCGAAAGTCGTAGTAAATCATCGCACGAAAATTCTCAAGAGTCAATTCCATTTTTTGACTGAGATAAACTTTTCAGGTCACTAAACAACACAAATAGCGCCCGCATGACAAAACGTTTTTAGTACGTATACAGTCAATAATGTCAAACTTTACGATGTATATGTCATGGCACCTAGCAACACAATTGTTGCCAATTCCGGATACATAAATAGCAACCTTCGTACTTTGTGTTTTAAACTCAACGAGATTTAACACTAAACACTAAATCACTTTATTTAACTTTTCGAGACGCGTTTCTCTATCCATGTAAGCATCATCAGAAGATTATTCGTTTTGCTGACCATCTGATTAGATTGAATTATCCCCTGATGTTAATACGGTCAACGAAACGCGCGTCGAGCAGTTGAAAAAAGTGATTTGGTATTTGTGGTAAATCTCTTCGAGTTTAGTGTTTCACACCGAAGGTTCCAATAGAAGAACTGAACTTTGTGTCTTATTTAAAATCACCATACTTTTTGATCATAGTAAAGAGTCTTTCAAAATGAGCGGTTTTTTATAATTCTTGAATAAAACAAAGAATTTGCGTTGATTGCAAAAAACTTTTTATTGATAATTGAAGCATAGTGAATGACATTTAAACACGAAAGACAAAGCACTGTTTGTCAAAATTTTGGATGACATTTTGGCATAACCGTAGCTCTATCTAACCAACGACTCGAATAATTTCATCTTTTGGTTCAGAAATTGATTGTGGGTTGTTTATATAGACCAGGCTTTTCACGCAACCTCATTCAAAATAGTCCAATGGTGTCAAATCACGTGATCAATATATATCTCAATAAATCAATAATGTCATTAGCAGGGTGAGGTATAGCGCCATCCTGTTGGAACCACATATCCTCCAGATTAATATTATTCAATTTAGCCCACAAAAATCTAGTTATTATCTCACGATATAGAACACCATTCACAGTTACAGATTTACCAGCAGCATTCTGAAAAAAATACGGCCCTAAAAGAATTACACCTCCTAATCATAATGTACACCAAACAGTGACTCGTTTAGAATGTAAAGGTTTCTCATGAATCAATCGTGGATTTTCCTCACCCCAAATGCGGCTATTTTGTTTATTAAAATATCCACCAATTTCAAAATATACGTCATCTGAAAAGATGATTTTTTTGAGAAAAATCCTGTTTGTTGTTTGATCCAATTGACAAATGCATGGCGTTTTAAAGGATCCAGTGGCTTTAGTTACTAAGTTATTTGAACCTTGTATGTCTTCAGAGCTAAATCCTTTCGTAAAATACGCCATGTTGTAGATTAGCTGAATCCAAATTGAAGTGAACGTCGACTAATGGAAATTTCTGGTTATTCAGCTAAAGTTTCACGTACCAAATCAATATGCTCTTCTGAACGACCACTACCGAACCAGCTTCTTCACATTTTTAAACAATTTGATTGATAGTGCTCTTAGATGGACGATTGTGCAAACCGTAAATATACGTAATTTTTTAAAAACATTTTTCGCTGAACGCCTATTTTCATAAAATAATTTAACCCTTTTAACGCATTGTTGTCTTGTGTACGACTCCATTTTTATAAATGTCATACATCACGCTTTTGATATGATATTTGTCCCAGGCGAATTCACAACGGCATCTGTGTTTTATTCAAGAATTTAAAAAACCGCTCAATTTGAAAGACCTGTTGTAAGTTATTTAACCCTTTATAGCCTCATGTGACAATTCTGTAACAAACCTCGAAAATCTCGCCAGACTGAGTATACTTAATTCATTCAAATCGATGTAACATTACTGTAACACACTATTGAACAACTTAGTAAGGGGAGAGTCACCAGGACATCAGGACGATGGAAGCAAGATACCAGGGACGCTGGAAACCCATCTATGTTGGGCGGCTATTGATGGTTTTTAAGAAAAGATGATGCTACCGAACACAAGAGGAAAAAGTGAAAGTTTTTGTCGCTGTATGACATCTCATGTAATATATTTTATATCCACCTAATTCTCAGTAATATCTTTTCATAGATTAAACACGGTTTACATGTTTATATTAAATAAATATTAGATTGTTAAAATAAGTCGTCTCTTATTTTTTCCCACCACCGACTCCTTGTAACAAAAAAAAATGTATGTGTTACAGTAATTAGCTTATCATTTTCGGATTTAGAACTACAAAATACTTCATATAGTCCTATTTTCATCAATGTTACCTCAAAAAAGTTTAAATTTGTTGACTTGTGTAATTTATGGTACTATATAGGATTTTATAATAATTTAATGTTAAATAATAATTATTACTTTTTCTTTTTTGTAGAGTTTTTCGTATGCCAAGATCTAAAACTCAAAAAATATCAAGAATATCTGAATAACATATATATATATATATATATATATATATATATATATATATATATATATATATATATATATATATATATTTATATATATATATAAATATATATATATATATATATATATATATTTATTATATATATATTATTATATATTTATATATATTTATTATTATATTTATTATATATATATATATATATATATATATATATATATATATATATATATATATATATATATATATATATATTTATATATATATATATATATATATATATATATATATATATATATATATATATATATATATATATATATATATATATGTATATATAATATCTGACTATATATATAATACTATAATATCTGACTAATCGGGGAGAGAAGACCTCCCAAAACGTTATTTTTGTTCGTTAGGCAAATTTATTACAGAAAAAACATCACTGAGAAATTAGTCTCCGTTTTGTTTTTTACCCAGTGATTTTTTTATTTTCATAAGAACAGATATTCTTGATATTTTTTTGAGGTTTAGATCGTGGTGAGAAATCCAAAAAAAAAGAAAAAAATATATGAACACACCATAACCATTTAGACAATACTTAATAATAATTAAATATTACAGAACATTTAAAAAATGTAAATCTATTTACCTGAGCTTCTATTTTCGTATTCTGTGTATTTCGCTTTGGAATCTCTTCTCCTATGATAACTACCAAATTTTTTGAACGATTCATTGAAAATATCATTAGCATGCTGTTCATCACCACTCGAATATAATGAAATATCATTACTTTCAGTCGTTGTAAGATTTTTAGGCATATTATATCTAATGGATTGTCTTAAATGTTCCGCAGTATTATGTCTTAGCATCTTAACTTCCTTTTGATCTTCATTTAATTCAAGAGATTTCTTGCCTAAATAAAATCATCTATGATGCGATATAACTTAATATTATTATTAGAGTGCGAACTATATATAACGGATTCCTTAACAGTGCGTGAGAATTATAATTTTTGAAAATGTTTAGAAAGATTTATACCTTCGTCAGAGGTGCTTTCTGGTGTCCCCATGTCCTTATGCATATTGTAGAATGTTACCCAACCTTTAGGGATAGAGGACACACTTTTTTTGCCTATTAATCTACCGTGTAATTTGGTTTCATTTTCATCTTTTGAACCATTTACGTTATTGTTATTATTAATATTAACATGATTATTATTATGCCCTTCAGAAGTTTTTTGTTGCCTTGAGGTAACTTCTTCAGGAATAATACCAATATTATTCGAATTTTTAGGACTTTCGTATACGATTTTGGTATTGGTCGGTCTAAAATTAGCATTTTTCTTGTCGGATTCATGAAGAGACGATTCCAAATCATGATTCAGTGAATCTATTAATATATTTGCTATTAATTGGTCAAATTTTGGATCAGGTACGTGATTCTCAAAATCCAAATATACAGGCTTGTCTAGCTTTTTTGTTAATGTTTGATTTATAGGCAATGGAATTTTTGATTTTTGATTTTTTTCAGGCATTGAAATACACTCCACAATTTCTAATATCTCAATTTTCTTACCAGAGTTTTCGTAAGTTGATTTTTCGTATATTTTCCTGGATTCCGCTAACCAGTCATGTTTTTTACTTTCTTCGTATAAAACAGACTGAGCTTGATTTGCAGAAATATTATTTCTGATTATTTTCGTTTCTCTTTTTCTACTTGAGGTTTCTTTGAAATTATCGTGTAATTTTCTATCTTTCGATGAATTCTTCAATGTCTCTATACTAGGAAGAATCGGTTTAATTCGTTTTTTTGGTTTATAACTTTGGAAATTGAGAGCGCTTTTAATTTCACTGATGCTATCAGTTGTCTTAAATGCACTTCTAAATTGTTTTGATTTCTCTTCTCTTTTCTGTTGTCTCTCGTTTAACTTTTCCCTTACTCTATCGGGAAGAAGTTCAGAAACAGCTCGCACTTCTTTTTTATCGACTTCTATGGGTATGTAAAACGTGGAAGACTTTTTAGGCGTGATGCTTTTCCTTCCTTCTGGTAGAAGCTGAGTAATATCAGTCGAATTTCGTCGACTTTTGATTAGTCCTCTCGGTGAAGTGAAATCTTCTAAACTGTCGGCAAAGCTTGCTGTATCCGATTCTTCTTTATCCTGTTCGCTTGTATTCACTTCCATAGATGATGTTCTTGGTACTGCGGAAAATCTTGGCACCGCGGATGAAATATTTTCAGTTGGTTTCCCATAAGAACTCCCGCTTCTAACATTACTAATTAGAAATTTTTCTATTCTGGCTTTTTCAGAAGACATTTCTGATGATTGTGGATTTGTATTAAGAAAAAAACTGGGCACTTCTTTTACAATTGTTTCACTTTTATCATCACGAGTCACTGTGGCAGAATTAATACTAATATTACCCGGTGTAAATTTGTTAATGTCTTTCATAACTTCTTTAAATATAACATCTAAAGTTGCTTGACTTAAATTTACGTTAGAAATAACGTTTAAGTTAGTTACGTCTTTAGTTTGAACACCCGATTCGTGAAAAGAATCATTTGAAAGTCTACTATTAACATCCAAACGGTTACTGTTCTCATCTTCACCACTTCTTCTAACAGTACTGGAAGTTGCACTTAAGTTCGATATACTGTTTGTATAAGCTGAATCAGAATTTGTATCTGAACACGTAGTAAAGCTGGAACCGGTATATTTAACAGTGCTTTCCTTTGACAATGGTGTTTTGGACAAAGTATTTTTTCTTTTAGGCGAAACAGGAAGTGATTCTTCATCGTTGCTGGCTTTCGATGATAATTTAATGAAACTTAAGTTTGGTTTCCTTCTTGGTGAAAATTCCCATTTGTTCTTAGGCAAATGCTCCGGACTAGAATGTGTAGAATTTAACGATTGCGTTGACGATAGTTTACGAGATGAATGTTGCCATTCCTGAAAGCTGCCTGAAAGTTTTGATTTGCTGGTATTTCCCCATAGTCGCCTCAAAAGGGTTGATTTTCGCATAATGTTACTGTCTTTTTTTCGATTTAAATTTGGATCACTGGAATACTCCACTTCGTTTCCCCATTGGTAGTTCTTTGATTCATGAGAGTTAAGTTTCTCTTGTGCTAAAAGATGCCTGAAAGTAGAAATACAATTAGTACAATTTAGCTATATTAAAGGGTTCTTTTTGTTTTAATAAATTGATTTTTCAACAAACCTACCAAACAATAATAATACAAACTTTATGGAAGATCTTCTTATATATCCTCTTAACAGAATATCTTTCTCAACAAAGCAGCATCAGTTATGTAACACAAGACCGGCTGTTACATTAATGTGTCTACATTTATTTGTCTAACTCAGATGGCAATGGGGAAAGAGAAGTACAATTCGCTGTATGTAAGGACATTAGAGTAATTTGTACAAGGTTCCAACGTAAAAATATCTATAAAGGAACTTGGATCTCACCTGATGGGTACACAGTAAACCAAATAGATCATGTCAAGTGTACTTGGCATGTGAAGCTATGGAGGAGCATCATCAAAGTCGGACCACTACCTGGTAGTAACAAAAATACGACACCTGTGTCACCTCTACTTCTTTGAAATAGTAACCAAGACTAAAAATATGACATTGACATATATTAACTACAGACGAAAGCGCTAGGAAGAAGTATTAAAGTAGAGTGCAGCAGGGCAGCAATAAAATTGGTAACTGAAAAAATTACTGGGGAGAAAATTGGAGACCAAAATGAAGAGAAAACAAAAGAAGCCAATGGTAGGGTGATGACTACAAACATATTGTGGAGAATAAAAACTATGCTCAACGGAAGTCCATACAAAACTCACAAGAGCAAAATGAGAAGAATATCTAAGAAGAAAACATGGGAGCTACTAAAAACGTAAATAGTTGAAATACAAGATGTATAGACAAACAGGAGTCAAGAAAATTTTACCAGAACACTAAGATTAAGCTTCAGACTAAGCTCAGAAGTATTAAAGTTTGGTGGCAAAGAATTAGCTTAAACCATTCATCAATGAACAGTCAATATCTGGAATAGCGAGCAGATTTCATAAAAAAAGAAATAAACCGAAATGCGAAAACTATTGTGGCATATTATTTGCCTTGCATAAGTTCTAACAAGCAGATAGATCACACAAACAAAGTACTACTGAATCGAACAATTCTAACAAGCAGAAAATAGTATCATATATTTAAGAAGAAATAGCCAGAAGTTTTAAGAGGACGCTCAGTTGTTCATAGCCTGTCAAATAATCGAGAAAACAACAGAAGTTGATACTCCCTTATTCCAAATGTTCATAGACTTCGGACAGACGTACGACCGTGTACGAACAGCAGTAGTATACGAGACAATGGAGGAAATTCGGATATCGACTAAGCTTATTAGATAACACGAATGACGATGATTTACTTAAAGGTAGTGGTGAAAATCACATCAGCTTGAGTACTGAGAAAAGTTTTCGTGATGTGACTGATGATGGAAATTGACAGATCAAGTATCTACAAATATTTCGATATTGTTGAGTATATTATGGTTCGGCGCCTCAGATGGACAGGATACGTGGCAAGAATGCCAGAAAGCCGAATTGTAAACAGAATTCTAATGCAATGTAAAAAATGCTTAAGAATTAATACACATTAAAAACTGGCAAGGGGCTGCTGGGATCGTTCCGAATTGAAGCGAAGTGTGGAAGTCGCACCACAAGAAGAAGATGCATTACTAATGTCGAAAACTCCAGATCGCAATTTATCAAATTAATGTCAGTTAAATTCACAGTTTTCAAAGCAATATAGTACATTCTACTTACTTTCTCATTATGGTTTCTGGGACACTTAACCTTCTTCGCTGAAGTACAGGAATAAAAATTTCTTTCGAAGTTGCTTTTTTCGGACTAATTTCCATTTCACTTTCAACGTCTAGGTAACTAAAACGACACAGGTAAAATAATAATTGCAATAAAACTGTAACGTTTTCAACATATACTCATATTTCAAAATTATGTTTAAGTTATATTCAAACAAATTATTATCTGTTTGATCTACATGTGATAATATCGTAATATTCTAATGTATTTATTCACGTGATTTCTGAGAGTTTTGGTTTTCCATTTTAAATAAGTATTTTTAATTTATTATACAGAATTTAAGGTGGTGTGGAAGTAATATTTTATATACATATCATCGTTACAATTAAAAAATAATACAGTACAGCAAATTAGATCTTACTTCAATAAGGTTTTGGTTTCGAATACAGTATATGTTTGCACCAAAAATAGAAATGTAGTCGTCGCAACTAACAGCATGGGATAATTTGGGAAGAAGTGATATTTATAATAATAGATTATTGAAATAAATAAAAATAAGTTAATATAATCGAATAAAAACAATTTTATACTTTGTTATCTATCATAAAGTAGTGGACAAACATTTGAAAAATTAATTTTAAAGCATTGCTTGTTTATAACGGGTCTTTCAAATTGAATTCATTATTTTTTTTTAATTATTGAATAAAACATAGATAGCGTTGTGAATTTGCCTAGGTCTAGTCTCATTTCAGAAGTTTAATGTATGACATTTATAAAAATGGAGTTATACACAATACAACAAATGGGCGTTCAGTAAAAAATGTTTTTAGAAAATTACGCGATATTTACGGTTTCACAATCATCCATCTGAAAGCACTATCAATCGAATTGTTAAAAAAATCAAGAAACTGGTTCGGTAGAAGATAAAAGAAGAGCAATATATAGTCGTAGTGGTCGTTCGGAAGAGCATATTGATTTGGTACGTGAGAGTATTGCTGAACACCCAGAAATTTCCATTAGTCGACGTTCACAATAAGTTGAACTCAGTAAATCCATAACATGGCATATTTTACGAAAGGATTTAGCTTTGAAGGCACATAAAGTTCAAATAACACAGGAACTACAGCCACTGGATCATTCAAAACGTCGTGGATTTGTCAATTGGATCAAAAACCAAACAGTTGAGTTTTCTCAAAAAATCATCTTTTCAGATGAAGCAAGTTTAAAAATTGGTGACTATGTTAATAAACACAATTGTATTTGGGATGAGGAAAATCCACGATTGATTTATGAAAGATCTTTACATTCTAAACAAGTCAATGTTTGTTGTACATTATGATCAGAAAGTGTAATTGGGCAGTATTTCTTTCAGAATACTGCTAGTGAAGCTGTAACTGTGAATGGTTTTCGATATCGTGACATGATAACTGGATTTTTGTGGTCTGAATTGAATATTATTGATCTGGATGATATGTGGTTCTAACTAAATGGTGCTACACCTCACCCTGCTAATGAAACAACTGATTTATTGGGAAAAAATTTTTGGATGAGTTATTGCAAGAAATCGTGATGTTAATTAGCCGCCAAGATCATGTGATTTGACACCGTTGGACAATTTTCATTGGGGTTACGTGAATAGCCAGGTCTAAGAGAACAATCCACAATTGGTTCCTGAACTAAAGGATAAAATTATTCGAGTCATTGGTGAGATAGAGCCACGTTTATGCCAAAATGTCATCTAAAATGTATTTGTGAAGCTGCAGCAGGTGGTCATTTGGCAGATTTGGTCTGCCGCTCAATTTGAAAGACCCTCTACTATAGTAGTTTCTAAAAAATAATTTGTAAAGGTGTCAGCAAATAAGGACATTTTGTCGTTTGATGATTTTAAGTAGCGAAAAGGAAAGGGAGAGTCGTTAGCTTCTTCTGCTGAATATGAAATTCATGATCTTTGGGGGGCGGGTCAAGAACCTTGAGAATTGTATTTTTGTAATGAATTGTAGAATTGTATTTTACTTGTCATTCTGACTGATATAAGTTTATCATCAAACAATTCATCTTGTGAAGAAGAGTGTATTTTATACATCAAAATTAGTCGAAAAAGATGTTTACGCTATTACTGCTGATTTCACTAATTACCTCTCATAATTTGTCAGAACAAAGTATGAGATCGAAGGATAGCACTGGAAAACAAAAGGACGTTGTGTATCATTACTGTTATATAGCATATAATATATACTGAACAGAAGTGTCGATAGTGTGTTAAGATGTTGTCGAGCATGGCCTCAGGAAGGCCGTACACATCGAGTCAGTGGTACAGAACCATGCAGAAGTACAACAGAACGCCAAGATCGCTGCGAGAGGCTGTTGGCTTTAAGAGACCACTTCTTTACTACTAGGGCAATTTCAAATTAATGGGTTGCAATACACGAAAGACTCATAGGAATGCGGAGTATTTATCGTCGGATAAAAACTTTTCGACTTTTTTAAAATCCTCCGAATTGGGCGTAACCTCTAACTCCAGAGAATCAACGCAATCGACTTGAGTGGTGTAGAGAACGATTACACAATAATGTTTAGTAACGAGTCTCGATTTTGTTTAGGCATGCATGATCGCCGGGCACGTGTGAGAAAACGATGTGGTGAACGACGAGATCCACAATTTTTTTGTTGAACGGCATCTTCATCACACTGTTGGGATTATGGTGTAGGGTGCCATTGCTTATGGCTCTAGATCATCTCTAGTGTTCATCAGAGGAAACATGACTGCACTTCGTTACGTCCAAGAAATTGTGGATATCATCTCATACCATACTGAAGGACACTCTCAAGCCCAATTTTCTGCTCATTGGCCAGAGAACAAAGAAGGTATGTGACATCATTAGAGAATAGTGATTGAAATAGAAATGGGCAAGTCATATAACAAGGCGATGTGTTAACAGGTGGACCAAAATAATCTTGGAATGCATACCAGTTGATCATAAATGGCCACAAAAGAAACCGAAAACACTAGTGGATGGACAATGGCTGAATGATGATTGTTTTCCAACTTCTAACTAAATATAAAATCACTGAAAACAATTTGAAATGACACATTAATTTTTGTGAGTTATTTATAGCATCTGAAATCATGTTTGCATAAATAAAACTCTACAGGAAATAATTTAAACAGTTAATTTCAGTTGCAATCAAAACGGTCAATTATCGGCAAAAGTTTAAATATAATAGTAAAATTATAATGGAAAAAAGTTATACATGTGTATTGTTTGAAAAGTGAAATTTCAATTTTCCTTTTTTAGTTTCACTACCATTTCACTTTATGTAACTTGTTTCTAGTTAGTACAGGCTTTTACAGCTAGTCAATTAACATCAATTAATCTAATCGAAATATGACTAAATACATAAAATATGTATATATAAGCATATAAATAATGTAAATGGAATATTTTCGTATCTATTGTATTGTTTCAAGTATTAAGTATTGTCAAATTATTTTAATTATAAAATATCCCTAAATAATTGTTATTCACAAGTGTTTATTAATATTATAAAATAAATAACTACATCAAAAATTAAGTTGAAGGAAAATCTGCAATAATTGAAATCTTTATTGAGAAAGATTGTTATTGATTAATTGTTCTATAACTGTCGCAAAAGTAGTACTTTTTCAGCAGTTCAACCAAAAAGCTTTGTTAATCTCTTCAAAATAATTGTATCCGATCTTTTGAAAAGTTATCTAAACTAAATAATGTCTTGTCTTACGATATAAAGAACTACAGCATTATAAAAACGAAAAATACATAGTACAGGAGGCAATAACAAAAGTAAACAATCCAAGTCAAACCCAAAACATGCAGAGAAAGAATTATATTTGACGATATTGATATTATTGATATTATTGACGATATGATATATATTACATCAGTAAACTAGCAGAAACCAAAAAGAAAATAAGACAACTGACACTGAAGTACAACAGTGAAATTAACATCAGAAAATACACAGGAAAGAAATAAAGAGGTTTTGTGAAGTGTGGCGCAAATCTTTTGTATTTCATTAGGTCCTCAACTTTCTTCTCGGCCTCTACGTTTCATCGACTCTACAACCTATTTGAATCAGATTTTTTGCCGCCGTATGGTTATTTAAAGTGCCATCTTTCAGCTTCAAAACGAGTTATAATGTACGAGCCTACTGTGAATATAACCTGTAAAATCGGTTGTAGACGCCATGTCATTTGAAAAAACACATTTGAACTTTATAATATAATGTAAAGGAGCATTTGAGGTTGTATGTTACCCCCAATCTGAAGGGCCTTCAAATGGGGATAGCAGTTAGTCAAAATCTTAGTTTTATTAACGTTTATGTGTCAACCAGCGGCACTTTTAACATCAATATATCCCTTTTTAATTTGATTCCCCTTCACAAATTTGAAACGTATTCTTCCTTTTTCCATATAATCCCAAAACTTAGTAGTGCTCCCCATACAGCACAAAAAGCATATTCGATTAGACAGAAAAATGTTTGCCAAGAAGATTTCAAGTCTTAAAGAGAAAATACGTGGTGTGCGCCCTTAAAAGTTTGAAACGGCAACTGCAAGTATCCATATTGCTAAAAAGGTTTTGTGTTATGACATGCCAAGGCATGCTATTATCAGCAATTGACCAATTTGAGCAATGCGTTAGACTCAAAAATTCTGCATTTTCATATCAATTGTACAAAAAAAAGCTCTGAACTGTTTTGCTACCTAATATTTACAAACAGCACGTTCAGCCAAAACAAAGATATATAAGAAAAGTGATACATTTTGCATTTTATTTGATAATTAAAATATTTCAATAAACCGCATGCTATATAGCATTATAATATATGTAATACCACAACAGGTATTGATGAAATTGTGCTCCAAATGTTAAAATTTATTAAAAAAAGGGTCAAACGTATCAGGTTCGTAAAATAAAGTATAAAAGCTAAAATGAATCATATTGTATTTCTAATTAAATATTATAACATTGATTTCCTATTGAAATCAAGAAGAAGGAAAAAATATATTAATTAATGTTAAATATTTTATTAATTAATAAAAAATATATGAAAATTGATTTAATAATTAGAATTTGAATGTGCCAATGTGTAAATAACAGTAACAAGTAAGAAACAAAAAATAACTCACGTGTTTGTTCGTTCTTTCCAAGCACCCTGTATCGTAGACAAAATCTCCTCCAAATTGAGATGTTTTCTTCTTTTAAAATGATTAAATAAACCTACAGAAAAATTAAAATAGACAAATAACATTCACAAAGCAAATGAAGCCAATAAAAATGAAACGTTTCGTGAGTAAAAATGAACTTGTAGGGGTCGATATTTTACCGAGTACGCTGATCTATAGTCTCGCCAGTGGTAGAACTACAGAAATACGACACAGATAATTAATTAATAAAAATAAAAAGAGTAACTAAATGTTTTTAAAAAATTAGTTTATACGCATCAATGATTATTGTCTAAAGTTAGATATTTCAAGGTAAAAAGAACACAAATGAGTAACGATTCATATATTTATATTTCATATACATAAATATGTTTATGTTACAAAATATTCAACAGTCACTATATATTTTGAGAAAAAAGTTATTTTTTGAATATGAAATAATTTTTATTGTTCTAATGAATTATCCATACATCGTAGTAACTTGACCTATAAGTTGATTGGTTCCAGCTAGTTGTTTCTTGGATCATTTTTTTAATTTATTAAAATGATCATGTTCGCAGCCTCAAGAATTTCTTACTATCTATTACCGTATGAAATTACCATAATAGTCAACTATTCTGTGAGCTGATAAAGGGTCTTTCAAATTGAGCGATTTTTTTAATTCTTAAAATACAGAATTTGCATTAATTTCAAATTTATTTTATTGATAATTGAAGCATAGTGTATGACATTTAAACACAAAAAATAATATCTGTCAAATGACCACCTCTTGCACCTCAATAGACCTCCACTCTTTTCTTAAAATTTTGGATGATAATTTGGTATAACCGTGGTTCTTACCAATGACTCGAATAATTTCAGCCTTTAGTTCAGGAATCTATTGTGAATTGTTCTTATAGACCTAGCTTTTCACGTAACCCTAAAGAAAATAGTTCAACGGTGTCAAATCATATGATGGTGGCCAATTAACATAACCGGTTCTGACGATAACTCGTCCAGGAAATTTTTCCCTCAATAAATCAATGTTTTCATTAGCAGAGTGAGGTGTACTGCCATTCTGTTAGAACCACATATCCTCCAGATCCATATTATTCAATCCAGTTGAGTCCCGCAAAAATCCATTTATCATCTTACGATCTCGAACAAAATTCACAGTTACAGCTTCACCGGAAACATTCTGAAAGAAATACGGCCCAATTACACCTCCTCACGATAATGCACACCAAACAGTGACTCGTTTAGGATGTAAAAGTTTCTCATGAATCAGTCGTGGATTTTCCTCACGCCAAATGCGGCAATTTTGTTTATTAACATAGCCACCAATTTCAAAATGTGCTTCATCTGAAAAGAACATTTTTTGGGAAAAATCATGTATTTGTTCTTTGATCCACTCGACAAATGCACGTTTTGAATGATACAGTGGCATTAGTTCCTGTGTTATTTGAATTTTATGTGCCTTCAGAACAAAATCCTTTCGTAAAATATGCCATGTCGTGGATTCATTGAGTCAAAATTGTTGTGAACGTCGACTAATGGAAATTTCTGGGTCTTCAGCAATACTGTCACGTATCAAATCAATATGCTTTTGCGAACGACCACTACTACTATATATTGTTTTTTTTTATGTTCCACCGAACCAGTTTCTTGAAACGAAACCCTTGAACTATTTGGTTGATAGTGCTTTCAGATGAAGGATTGTGTAAACCGTAAATATCACGTAATTTTCTAAAAATATTTTTCACTGTACGCACATTTTCATAAAATAATATAAAAAATTGAACGTGTTGTTATATTGTGTACGACTCCATATTTATAAATGTCATTCTCTACACTTCTGAAATGAGTTTGGACCTAGGGAAATTTACAACGCCATCTGTGTTTTAGTCAACAATTTAAAACATAGCTCAATTTAAAATACCTATTACTAGTTATTTAACCCTTTATAGCCTCGTAACAATTCTGTAACAAACTTCGAAAAGCTCGACAAAATACGCATTGAATATATTTAGTTCATTCAAATTGATGACAAATTAGTATGCACATCAAATCATAGATGGTGTAACCGATCGACTTCTGTTCGTTTAAACTTCGACGTTAGCTAACGATACAATTTTGTACTCGTGCAAATTTGGAATTTCACAATAAAATAAAAAAAGTGCCGAAAATAGTGTTATTGTCCTATAAATCCCTAGATAAGTGAACGAATAAGTTTATTTTTTGTTAGCAATCAATATCTTTGCCTATTTAGATGACAGCAGTAAATTTGTGACATTCGTGTTACATTGAGTAAGGAGAGTAACATTAGTAGTAAGTAAAGTAAGTGGATGTTATTGCTAAATCGGTTCATTCAGAATGGTGTCACCACCATTGCGGGATAATGGGATATGTGATATAGTTTACCAGTATGATAGTGAGGATGAATTTGATGTTGATGATGGATTTGATGGAGGATGGGTTTGATGATGACAGATGACACATTTTAGATGGCACTGAACCTTCGATTGTGATGAAAATACCGGAATTGACGTATATTCAATCATTGAAAATATTGAACGTAATGAGTTCCAGAATTGGAACAGCAAACGAGCCAATCGGTTTCATCTCATCATAAAAAGAACCTTATTAGAATCTTATTCTAAACAATCAACAAATTCGATTTCTGGGAAATTTGACTTTACCGTCTAATTTATTAGAACTCGATATACCTATTCAATATTTTTTATATATTTTTCCCAAAAATCTGTTACGTTTTATTGCTGAACAAACGAATCTTTACATTATTCAAAAAAAATCTAATCAATCCTTTCAAGTAATCCAGCAATTTATTAGAGCAATATATATGATGTCATTGATACACTTACTGAGAGTAACCAGTCATTGGAATTCATCCATTGGTACCCTTATGATCGAAGAAACAATATCGAAACAAAAGTTTGAAAAAATTAGGCAGTATATACATTCCAATAAGAATTCTAAGATGCCACCACGTAATGACCCGAATGATGACAGACTATTCAAAGTTAGATCTATCATAGACCCATAAATAAATATCTTTGTGTAGATGCACAGATTTGCCCCACTAAAGCTAGAAACAATTTGAAGAGGTATAATCCCAAAAAACCTAACAAATGTGGTTATAAGTTTTTTGTTCTCAGTGGGGTTTCTGGATTTGCATATAAAATTGAACCCGAAAGGGGAGCTGAAAATATTGTACTTCACGAAGAACCTGTCTTAGGAGTATCATCTAACGTAGTTGTGAGGATGGCACAAGAAATACCAAGGCATCAAAATTATCAACTTTATTTTGATAATTATTTCACTTCATTGCCGTTACTGGAGTACTTAGCTAAAGAAGGTATATTGAGTATTGGTACAGTACGACTCAATCGAATTCCGAATTGCAAATTGCCTACTGACTAGGAAGTATTGAAAAAAGAATGCGGATTCTCCTTTGAAGATGTGGCTGGTATGAATGTGTTAAATGTCATATGGAAGGACAACCAACGTGTTACTCTCGTATCATCTTTGGCTGGTAAATTGCTTAAGGCTCAGGTCAGACGTTACGATAAGGCCAATAAGAGGTCATCAACAATAACAGTCGGCACATGAGTGGCGTAGATTTGATAGATAGTATTTTGGGGAGATATAAAATTATGCTACGGAGCAAAAGATGGCAAATTCGGATGTTCGATCATTTATTAGACCTCACGATGGCCAATTCTTGGTTTCTATACCGAAGAGTCCAAAAAGCAAAAACTTAACAAACAAACAAATGTCTTCATCAGATTTTCGACTTGAGGTAGGGGAGACTTTATATTAACTTGGACTGAAGCCTAACATCAAGAATCGATCGATTGAAAATGAAATGCCCTCACAACATGCTCCACCAATTACAATACGGTAAGATCAAATCGGTCACTGGCCACTTTGGGTCGAAAAGAGAATATGTTGCCTAAAGTTTCCTAAATGCAGTGGAGTATCAGAAACCATTTGTGAAAATGCGATGTAGCATTATGTTATAATAAACAAAATAATTGTTTTAGATCCTTTCATACTACATAAGTAGTTTTTTTTTAGTTTAACTCAATGTTACAGTAACACTCCCACATATACAGTAGCACTACCAGTAGCACTACCAGTAGCACTATACAGTAACACTCCCACAATGTTACAATGTTACACTCCCTAAAATGTCTAATAAATGATTAATAAACATAATTATTGACTTTTTTAAAAAACGTGTTTTTTATTATCCTAAACCAGTCTCTTTTCACAATAACTTTAAATTTAATTTACAATAACTTTAAATATTGGGTTACAAAGTGTTAAAAAGAAATTGGATGTTTAGCATCCAAGAAGAAAAAAACTACGAGAAATAATTTAATTTTTCCAAGTGATTTATTTAAAGACTTAAATATGCATGTGATGCAATATCACTGTTTCGTTCGATTTATTTTTAGATATATATTTTATTTAATATTCAAGGTTAAAAGTAATTTCTCACTTTTTGTGCAGTAAGAATGCTAAGACCTTCGTTCGCTTTTGATGCTGCACTGATATAAAAACGCTGGAATTATAATGCACGTATTGATTTCAGATGTTTGATCAAAATTTTGGTAAGCCAAATTGAGAACACAATAACCATATAGACATATAGACATTTATATGTCTATATGTAATGTTTTTTTTTCAAATTTTAAAAACATTACCATTAACAACAATTTAACTTAATATAACATAACCTATCTTCTAGTTAAATATATTGATATTTAGTGTGCTTATTGTTACATTTTGAAACAAATAGGTGAACCTTATAAGAATGGAATGGAAATATTATTTAACACGTTCACTGCCGGTAAGAACTTGTTAAATTTCGGCGGATGCCGACCATTGTTTTTGTTTAAATTTCAAAACTGGCTATTGAAAACTAATTAAAATGTTTCTACAAATGTTGTAAAAGATACGTTTGCAGACTTTATTTGTAATATACATATATATGTAATATACTTAGTTAAAAAAAATTTGCAAATAAGATATATTACTAAAACAAAAAATAATGTATATATAAAAATTACACAAGATATGGTATAATAAATATAAATGTATGTATAAAAAAAACGAAACAAATCTAATACATGTATCTAGAAATATTTACAAAACTATAATAATAATAATAATAATAAACAGTAACAAAAATGTTTATAAAATATAAGAAAAGAAAGGAAAGGATTTACGTTTAGAGGCGCCTTAGCATCTAAGGCTATTTAGCGACCGGACCAACATCTTAACGTGGGTTCCGAACAACGGTTATCAGCTACCGACAAACCCAGGCCAGCATCCCCCTCAGGTTATCAACCCTTGCTTATGTGCCTACCCATAAGTATATCAGAAAGCCTACCGAGTGCCTACCGAAAGCCTGGCGAGTGACCAACGTAGAACACTTCTCAGAAGGCATCCGGCCTACAGACATTTAGGTGTGGATATGTGTGGGCGTGTGTGTGTATGTGCGTGTATATAAATGTGTGTGTAGGGTAAGAAGTAAGACGGATTGCCAGGCAGGCGATTAACCTACCGGCCCACCGCGGCCGGCTAAAATATAAGACATCAATAAAATTTTCTCTTGATGTAAAAAGCAAATGTCTAAAAATATATGAAAATTTTTTACAGAACTAATAATAATAAATTAAAAAAATTAATTGTGATAGATTGAACAGCATTTGGGACAATATCCTGGACGGTCAGGACATTCATAAATGGTGTCCGTCTGTTTGAACTGTCTGTTGGTTGTTTTTAGGTTGATATGTATTTTAAAAAAAAGCCAAAAAAAACAAAACCGCGCACATAAAACTACACTATAGAAACTGTTCTAAGGTGCCACAAAGAACTAACGTGCCTTTACAAAGTCCCGATATAAATAACAGGGCTACAAACGAAACAACACGTGCCGTCGGCGGCAGTGAACGTGTTTGGGATTCTTGTATATTCCAAAGTCACACAATACCAAATAAGGAGAATAATGTGGATAAGTTCAGACATAATTTAAAAAAAAAGTTTTGTTGGGTTTATTAAAATTATCGTGTTCGTAGCCTTAAGAATTTCTTACTAGTTATTGCCGCCGTATGAGATTAGCATAATAGTCAATTATTCTGTGAGCTGATACCAAGTTATTTAAAAAGGAACTGGATGTTTAAACATTCTAAGAAAAAAAGAACTATGAGAAATAATGTCATAAGTACATACTAATATATTTTTTCCAAGTGATTTATTTAATGACTGAAATATGCATATGATGTAATATTACTCTGTTTCAAACAATTTCCTTTTATTTATATTTTTTATTTAGTATTCAAGGTTAAAAGCAATTTCTCAGTTTTTCTGCGATTAAAATGTTAAGACCTTTATTTACATTTTGATGCTGCACTTTAAAAGCGCTAGATTTATAATGCACGTATTGATTTAAGCCTTTTGCTCAAAGTTTTGGTAAGATAAATTGAAACTAGAATAATAGTAGAGAAGAAATATAAACTTTCTGTTTTCATATATTATCTATCCAGTAACTGGGAAAAAGGCGATTTTAGGCCGTATACCATTGTAATTGAAAGATTCAAAAACCAGCCTAGTACCATAAATCTTACTCATCGAATGTCTATGTAAATATGAGCAGCCAAGGTTGATCAGGGACGTTTCTACGTGACATCGAGGTTTGACTAAAAACTACAAAATGCTCTCCTGGACAAAAGCCTCCTCCCAGTTGATTTTTTCAGCAGCAACACTTTTCCAAATATTAGAGGTACTGGAAGGTAATATTAAAAAGTGTTTTCGATATATTTTTAAATTTTTTATCAATACCATAATCATCCTTATTATTATCAAGGGTGTTTATAAGTAATGTGGTTCAAATTTTAAAAACATTACCATAATAATAATTTGTCTTAATATAATACAACTTATATTATTTTTTTTTTTAGAGACGCATCAGGTACTAGGGCTATTAGCGACTGGACCTACAGCTTAACGTGGGTTCCGAACCATTGCAATCAGCTACCGATTAATCCCGGTCAGCAACCCCCTCGGTCTAACTCTTGGAGTTTACACTTAACCTTGGATCATTAATGTCTGGATTTTACACTCTTGACTGTTGAAATCTAATACGCAAGCCTAATAATCTCTACTCGATGGATCCCCCATCCAAGGGCTAACCGCAACTGGCGACGCTGCATTTCGACCTCCTACTCACGGGATTACAGAAGATGCCAACCTCCTAGTCAATATTCTAGATAAATATACTGATATTTAGTGTGCTTATTGTTAAGTTTTCAAAAAAAAATTAGGTGAACCCTGTAAGAATGGAAGAGTAAAGTGTTGATAAGTTTCACATTTGATGCTTTATGAGATGAATTGTTCCCTAAATAAATCGATTGTTGCGTTGGTTGTATGACATGCTGGACCTTCATCAATACTGCCAGCAACAACGGCAATATTTGCTTCGGAACGTACAGTTTTTTTGTCTTGTTTTTGTTTTAATATCAAGCAACGTGAAATGCTTTCTAGGTTTGTCGATAATTCGGTGAATAGATCGCTCGGTTGAACGATTATGTGCACCATAAAATTCACGAAGTGCTCTATAAGAGTGACGTACAGAACATTGATTTCGATAATAAATTTCGACAATTAGCAAGCGCTGCTTTGATATTAACCGTTCTACGATGATTTGCCAGACTATACTGAATAATGTTGATACTAGAGGCGCGCAAATAGAGGCGCTCGATACCTATTCGTTCGGACACACTAAAAAATCACCCGTTTTATTTAATATAATATGATATGAAGCGTCAATGACAGAAAAAAACTGTAATCTCAAGTACCTACTTATGAAACTATTATAAATAAAAATTAGTAACAAAAAAATATAACTAATATATCTTATTAATATTAAAATCAATAACGCAAAATTTAATTTGGTTTTTCATGCAAAACCTTTTTCTAAAATGAAATTAAATAAATTGAAGCATATTTTTTTATTTATCAACGAGTTTTTTACCGAATGTGAAAATATTTTCGTTCAATAATTAATATTTTTCGTTTAGGTCTACAGAAATGACAAGTATTAGAACTACATTAATGATTTTATACGTTCTTATTTTCATTAATGTCCAGTTGTGTTCTTAATACTTTGTACCAAAAAAAGTGATAGCTTTTGGAAGACTTTGTGAAGCCTCGTTCGAAAAGTTCTCGGCCTGACACATAGATGGCCCAAGTATAACCAAATTACTATGATATTTGTCAAGCATGATTCGTTAGATGGCGTGCTGCAAAGTTTCAAATGCATGCGTTTATTTGCTTATTTGTGGCAGGCTGTTATACAGTACTATGTTCTAAAAAAATGGTCTAAATTAAATGTCGTTGTACATCTATTGAAGATGATCAATACTCTGGATGTCTATAAACCGTTATGACTGACAAAATCGTCACAAAAATGTCGTTTTAGATGGTCAAGGGACTGAAGAAACTCGAGCTTATTAACATTGTAAGCATCACGATCATTACGTGATCTTTGCTAACAGTCGGATTTGTATGTTGGTGTCGCGTTTTTTAACAGTCAACTAAAGACGCATTCGAATGAACACTACTCAAAAGTGTTTAGACTTAGTTAAATGTGATTCTGTTAGTTTCTTCGATTTTGTATAGCAGTAGATATACTGTATAGCCTTCATCATTACACGTTGGAGATGAAAGCCATGATGAAAAATGATCTGCAGCGCAAACAGCAGGTGTGAGCAGATCAAAACGCGCGACAGCGAAAATGGTCCCATCTGAAGGAAAAGTCATGATTACGTTTTTCTGGTATTCTCGTCGAGTGATACTCATAGACTACCTGACAAAAGGCAGGACCATCACCGGGGAGTATTACGCTTCATACTGGACAAATTGAAGGGTGCTAGTCAGGCTAAACGTCCACATCTGACTAAAACTATTGTTTCAGCACTATAATGGCACAAGTCTCCAATTTTTGTTGCAAAACTTTAAGACATATGCTTCAAAATGCTTCCACGTGCATCTTATATGCCAGATTTGGCTCCCGGTACGTTGAAAAATAAAAAAATCACAAAAATCTTGTGTTTTTATTTTGTGTTCTCGTCCTAATATTTGTACAATGGCGAAACGCCTGAAAATTTTGTTTAATCGTTTAAGTGTCAAACTAACTAAACTCATTAAAATTCTCTTTAGCGATGAGGCTGGTATTCTTTTAAATGAATACGTAAATAAACAAACTGACATGCACTTTCTGTGCTAAAGAAAATCTAAGGGTGATTATTGAACTACCCTTACATCTTCAAAAAGAAATTTGTTAGTATTGTGGCCTGGAGTAATCATTAGTCCGTACTTTTTCGAAGATAAGGTTGACAACGTAGTTATCATTATAGGACCATGGTACTACGAAATGCCAATCAACTTTTTGTGGCCTAAATTTAAGAACGGAAAGAACAGGGTGATCGATAAAGACCGAGACCCTGCGATTTTACAGCTGTAGATTACTTCCTTTGAGGCTATGTTAGAGAAAAAGTTTATAACTATAAACTTCGAACGAGTCTAGAAGACTAAAAGGGAATAGCAGACGTGCAGGTTGATCGATTCTTTGGTGAAACTACACTTATTAGGTAATGCAAATAGAGAAATAACTTCATACGTTTCTAATATACTTTTTTATCTGATGTTCAAAATTTGGTTTTTAATTGAATGAAATATTTCTGAAATAAATTTACATAACCCCCCTTTCTGGATAATTTAAAATGATTATTGGCCTGTTGATATATATTGTTGACATGCACAATAAATTGATTCGATATTTCCTACATTATTTGCCTTGACTTTTTACGGCTTTTTCATGATTTTTTTTAACCATATTCTCCATGCCAGGAGTAGGTTTCCAAGGTATTTCCAACTTCCGTAAATTGTTATATCGCTACGATTAATTAATTGTTGTCAAGTTTCGTAATCGGCACCTTAATTAAAATCGCCAAAAGAATAACCGTGCTTTGGCACTGTCAATATAGCAAATTGGTATTAATATAGTATTTTAACAGAAATACTTTCATGGCTACCATTTTTTACCAAAAATTTTCGTAGGGCTTGAGTATCCCCTATATTCGTTTGATTTCACTCCCATATATTTCTCTTGGATTGGTGTGACACCTGGCAATTTTCAAACCATTTCAAAAAGCATTCGGAGATCTAGCAGACCTTGAGTGCGGCTTTGAAATGATTACCGAAAGTGCTTCAAAAATTACTGTGATGCATCAGGAAATATCTCTAACCAATTTTAATGTGTGCCTCTGTTAGTGTCAGTATAAATTATCACCATACGCGGTGTGGTATAGGGTTATGCCCTATACCACACCACACAGTAATGAGACTGGTAGCGTAGGATTCGATCTGGCAACAATGTTGGATTTCCTTTCCTAGAGGAGAACCAGATTAACATCTCACGCGTCTACAGTATGATAGATATTTTTCTTATAAATTGTATCCATTTTAACTTATATTATTCTATTTTACATAAACAAATCAATATTGGATTTGAATGCTGAGGAAAAAATTAAGTGATGAAGCTCGCCATTGACGCAAATGGTTTTGTAAATAAACAGAATTGTCGAATTTAGGCGTCAGACATTCATGTTAAAATCGGCAATAAAAATGTTTGAAAGGTATGCTCCAGGAGAAATAATTTCTCCATCCGACAAGATTCAAAATCACCTGATTTTGCATCTCTTATATTTTCCTGTGGGATTATAGAGATTTATGATAATAAATCTAAATGCTAATAAAACTGGGCAGCCAAAGATTAAACTTCGGGAAGCCATTCAAGAGTTGTCGCCTTAAACATGTGAAACAGTTATAAAAAAAGTCATCAAAAGAGATATTGCTTATATGGCATCACGTGGTACATTTATTCGATGTTACATTCTACGAGGTGTGTAAATAAAATAATGAGAGTGGTGGCGTAGCATTGGATCAGGCAATACTGGTAATATCTCCCATTTGGAAGGGAGGTAGGCTAACATCTGACGCGTCTTTAGTACGAGTTTAAACTCCATTGGTGCTCCTTTAACAATTATTTTTGTGAACCAGATTTTTCTCGTGCATTCTGAAAATGAATAACAGCAACAACGCTATCAAACCTTCTTTAAGATTCTTGTTGGGCACAGTGTGACAGATACTTTTGCAAAACTTTAGCAAGCCTATGGAAACATAGCCTATATGTTTTATCATGGGCCCAGGTTTTCAGCTGATTTAACCCTCAAGAGAAGCATTGAGTGCAGGATATAGCGGTGAATTAAAAGTGCTTTTTCCTTGTAAATGGTCACGTTGAAGGGATGACTTTGTGTGGGAGAAAATTTTCACTATACCCACTACATATCCCCCTCCATAGCTATCGTAAGATGTGAATACTAACAAAAATATAAGCGACCGTAGTCACTATGGGTATATGCCACCCAGTGCTGCTGTTGTATCAGTGTACCTGTTGTCAATTTATTTGCACAAACAGTGTGTTTTTTTTAGATCTTGATACAATTTGTGGTAAGTAAATCATAAATATTATATTTTCTATAGTATATTTATTGAAAACTTTGATTTTTAACTTTTGACATTTATTTATCGGTTTCTTTCATTTTCTATTTAGCTCAAAATAAACACGCGTTCTCGTACTCGCTGTGAGTGTAAAGTAGAAGCGTTACATGAGGCAGCTGATATTTTCGACGACAAAGAGAGTGAAAGCGAGACCGAATCGGTTTTTGAAGAGCATTATGCCAGTGAACTTTACCTAACTAAATAAATATATTAAATAAAGCTAATTTTTTTAAATAAAGCTAAATTATGTAATAAGTATCTGAAAGTGCATTAAGTCCCCTTTTAAATGCCGTTGGAAGAAAGTTTTTATCTATTAATTTTGCCTAGATATGACAGTTTGAATAGAACACCTCATTTTAACATTTTTTTTTTAATTTTTACTGATTTTTTCGATGTTATTAGTAATACTATTATTTTTTGGAACATTCTATAGATGTAGTCTTTTTCTATACTGATTGAGGTTTAAGTTAAAAAAATATATATTAAATTGGATAGTTTAATCAAAAGATATTAATAATCAAAGACATGTGCTTCTGAGCGGAGCCGCTATAGTGCTTATCTTGAGGGTTAAAGCATTCTCAATGTCGAGACTCGATTGAACATTCACATCACAGAGGAATGCCTCCAACTGCAAGGATCTTCTTCGGTTGACGGACGGAACTATCGGGTAAGAATTAAATTAGATTCACACAACCGTTCGTCAAATTATGACCAATGAATTAAAGATGAAGAAAATCTATGCGAAAATGGAACCGAAAAACCATTCGCAAGATCAAAAGGACAATGAAAGGAAAACATATTACAGTAATCCCGTCAACCGCGGTTTCTTCAACTGCGGTTTTGATTATCCGCGGTTTTGTCTTGCGAAATCACCTAGACCAAATTTTCAATCGAATAATGTAGTAGCGCGCGTTTTCGTTGCAATCTCGTGCGAACTGCTACTCTAATTGTCCAGGAATTGTTTTATTACCTTTTTCGCATGACGCACGGTCGTTGGTTACGCATTTGCTTAGTTTGTATGTATCATTATTCAAACGAAGTTGGTGATTAGGGAGAATCTTGTCATTTTCGTGAGTTTAATTACGTAGTTATATGTACATGTCCTAATTTTAAAATCTAATGGCGTTCACAGGCCAAGATTTTGTTAACATCAAGCGAAATGTAATGACTCTTGAAACAAAAATTAAATTGTTAGACTGTCTTGCTGCAGATGAAACGTATGCGAGTGCTGCCAAAAAGTTTAAAGTGAATGAATCCACAGTAACAACAATAAAAAAGAGTGAGCAGTCCATTCGACCTAGTGTTTCGTGCGATACTAGTACCAGCAATAATGTTAGGTGTTTCTCGCGACCTCTAACGATAGAAAAGATGGAAAGAGCGCTAATTTGGATCGAAGATCAAACAAAAAGAAGATGCCTCTTAGCAGCCGAATTATTATTTTTCGAGAAAGTTAGATCAGGAAACTTTGAACTTCCAAGCCAGTAAGGGTTGGTTTGAAAATTTTAAAAAACGCTTTTTGCTACACAACGTAAAAATTACTGGGGAGTCGGCTTCTGCAGATCAGGAGGCAGCTAATAGGTATCCGACTGAATTCAAATAATTGATTGAAAGCATGGGTTTATCAACCAGATCAGGTATTTATCGCCGATAAGACAGGTTTATTTTGAAAGAGGATGACTACTTGAACATTTGTGTCTCAAACCGAAAGATGCGCACCGGGATTTAAAGCTGCACAGGATAGGGTTACTTTTCTCTTTTGCTCTCACGCATCAGATAACCACATGATAAAGCCACTGCTCGTATACAAATCTCTTAACCCACGTGCTCTAAAAAACAGAAAGAAAAATGATCTGCCGGATAATGCTCTCGGAAATTCTGAATTCCTAAAATTTGCTGATCCAAACATAGAAGTTTGCTTCCTACGTACTACCACAAAATCACTGCTACAACCATTAGATCATGAATAGCAGCGTTCAAAAGTTGTTATGACAAGAGAACAAAATCCTGTTCTCATTGTTACTGAGAGTTGGAGCTTTTAACATCGCCCATTGCCTAACATTTATCAAAGAAGCACTGGATGAGTTATGTTCATCAACACTGAGTTCCTGTTGGAAAAAGTTATGGCTAGAGATTGTGGCCGATACGTCAGCAGTTCCTGACAAAGCACCACAAATTGAACGTTAAGCAGCTTACAAAAAAAAATATATTAACCGCAAAACAGTTGCAAGATTTGGTCTATGATGAAGACCCTTCGCTAGAAAGAAGCCTAAAGTTTTCAAATGGTTTGAATGGCCTACTCCAACCTTATAGAGAGATCCAAAAGAAGCTCACAAAAAATGAAACAGCCAACAATTTTGCATTATTTTCGAAATTAAGTTTTACCTTTATAACAAAATTAATATGTGCCTCAATATTTATAATATAGAATTCATACATAAATATATAGTGTCTTAGTTATTTACACACTATTATATACATATGTACATATTTTACGTGTTTCTGTTTTCAAGTGTAACCCCAGAAAATCCCTAGCCAACCGCGGCCCTCTATCCGGAACGGAACCCCTGCGGTTGACAAGGGATCACTGTATTTCCAAAAGTTTCCGCCGCATTGCGCCCAAGTCTGAAACAAAACTTGATAGCGCCCCGTTGCTCTAAATTTTTGTCATTTTCAAAACGCACTATAAAAATATAGTTCACCAAAATAATTGCTACGGACCACCAAGTGACTCTAGGGAGTTCAAACTCGCATTGAAGAAGCATCAGATATTGGCCTGCCACCCCTTCAAAAGGGAATTCGACAGTGTACGACTGAAATGATTTTTTTTTAAATAAATATAACATGTATCAAATAGAGAATAATATGGAATGAAACATGACCGGAATCAGTGACAGAAATTTAATGTTTTATACTTTATTTGTGTATTTTTTTTATATTTTTATAAATAAAAGATATGAACCAATTTAAATTACCTTAATTTTTTGTAAATGCAAAAATATGGATGTTTAATTATAAGTATTAACTATTAAATAAAGAATGAATGCTAAATGAATATTAAAATAAAGCTAAATAAAATGAAATATATTACTTTACCTGGTATATGTTAATATACATTTCAATTAACATGGAAATAAACTAATTATTTCCAATCTGATTCTACAGAAAAAGTACGTATATTCATATCGCGCTTTATATCTATGTAATTCAAACATTTTACGAAAGCATTGATTTTTTAAAAATATTCAGAAATGAGTAATCAGTGTTACAAATCTTGGATAACCTTTGTGGATAAACAGTTCCTTGGAAACATTCATTTTAGGTGAATAAATAACCACATAAAGCAACATAATTACAGAATTGACACTTACCTGGAACTGTTTGTAGTAAACTGGATGATTTCTTTCTGAAATAGCGACTCAGTCTAGCTCTGGAATAGGACGAAATGGATAGAGGGAAATCTAAACGTCTAGACGGCGCCAAACAACGCTTTTCTCGGGATAAAATACGAATGAAGAATGGGGGCGATAAAGAAAACGCACATAAAGGTTGTTCGATATCGTAGTTCTACAATAAAAGCAAATTTCCTCCATATACAAAAAACGTTTAACACTGTATTTACTTAATATCGAATTCAGTTTTTGCTTATGTTAACATTTACTATTAAACAAATTTAACAAAATACCTCGTAAGATTGATTATTTTTCATTTTTTGTTTAGAATTGGCAAATTTCACTGACAACACATTTTGGTAATAAGAGCTTGTTGGTTCTGCTTCCTTTTCACCGTTTATAACGCATAGGTTGTTCTAAAATTTTCTAAATAGAATAGCACTATAGTATCACTCCGTGCGCGACCCCAATTTTTCCTTATTTTCCTTGAAATAAAATCAATAAAAATAATAACAGACTTTCCCCATCGTAAAATAACTATTTCGTGCCTACTTTATAAATAATTCAGATAGTCTTACCTTTAAAATATACCGTATATGTTATTAGAGATTAAAAACTATTTATTTAAATTAAAACTTCCTCTTAATCAATTTCCCGCCATGATGATTTAAAACCGACCAATCAGAAGTTCGAATTTGCCAAGATGCTACGTTTTATGTACAAATACAAATATCCATTGTAACATAACCTATCTTTTCAACCTAAAGATAGATATAGTAGATTCAAAACATTTATGCTCTCTAATTATGGCCAAGACAGATGATGATTGTTGGAATACTAGCAATGTAGCTGGATTTAATTTTGACGACGAAGATGTAAGAGGCGTATTCGTAATAGATTCTAATTTCTTTCTTACAAATATTCTAGGATTCCATTGGTCAAACGTCTCATGATTTTGCATTCCAATCATTAGAAGATAGTTTCGATCTACCTATTCATTTACTTATATCTACAACTTCTATGGATATTAGTACGTGTGAAATATTTTGTATTTGAGCAATAAGTATAGTAATTTATGTTATTTTTAGTTCTTGAAAATGTTAGATCAACACTACCAACCATAGCACCACCAATAGAAGAAACGATTAAAAAAATTGTTTATGGGCACAAATATCAACTACAGAATTATGTAAAGTTTCAAGACAAAATTAAACTTTTAGATCAAGCTCTAGATACTTGTGATGCTAATGTTATTATCAAGGTGAATTTTTTTAAGTAATTTGTATTATATGTATAACAGAAGTATTCTAGGTAATTATTTATTTGAAAGGGACTTTGAAAAGAAATATATTTTTTCATCAATTATCTAAACGTAAAGTCGCAGTTAAGCATTATGCTCATTACTTGTTAACTAAACATCTTTTGGATGAATTGGCAGATTTTTATATGTAAGGTATTATTTTTATGTTAAAATTGTATTTCAAGTGTGATTTTTTAGGGCAACTGGAAATTCAAATTTGATGGTATGTGAATTTTTAAATTTCATTAACTTATATAATGTATTTTTCTGTAGATTTACATTTTCTATTTGACAGCCCAAGGAATAGTTAATAAAATTCAAATACAGAAAAAGTTACAACAATTTACATTACAACACTTACATGAAATAAATCCCAAAGTTAAGTTGGAAGTTTCAGATAATCTTCAGTTAATAAGTAAATTGAATTTTAACTTTTTAATTCTAGTTATTCTTGATATTAACTTTTTAGACTATCAAATTGAAAACCAATGTAGTTCAAGTTCTGTAATTAATCATCTGGTGGATTTATGTAAAACACAATTAGTGAAGCAACAAAACATGGATGCCATTCAGAATTTTAGAAAGAATTTTAAAATAGATGATTTCACTTTTGATTGGATATTATTAAATGTTTTTTGTGCAATGAAATTGTGGGATCGTATTAAGGACAATTTTCTTAAAACTGTATATATGAAATTAATTTTGTGATTATTACTATGAAATATAATTTTTCAGAACTGGTTAACCAAGAAAAATGTTTTAAAAACTTCAATAAATCCAGAGGCCTTCTTAGATGTGCTTCACAGGCATAATTCCCCCAAAGAAATATTGGAACTGATTTTAGTGTGTATTTCTGATAATGATAAAGCGGTATTTCTTGCGACATTGTATAAATGTCATAATTTTGTTATTCAGTATTATATACAGCAAAAGGATAGACAGTCTTTACTTAATTACAAAGAAAAAGTGCTACCGCATACCCCAGAATACTACCTTATAGAAAGTTCACTTCAAAGCATGGTATGACATTAAACTTGAACTATTTGAATATTTAAGATTTTGAAGAAGATTAAGAACTATTTTGAGTACAAAAGCTGAAGCTCTGGCTTATGCTCTGTATTAAATTATTTGTGGTTTAGTTTCTTAACTTCAAACTTAATATTTTTTCTTCTGAAAATAAAGTTAATGTTTTTAAAAAATGTCTATTATTTTGGCATAAGGTGATTTCAGGTTTATAATTTTTTTTTTGTTTCAGGAGAAGAAACGAAGAAATTAAGTCCACTTCAGATAATGACAATAAAATGATATATTGACATATTTTTTTTATATTTATCAGATAGACTAATAAATTACGTACAAGTTGCTTATATTTTCATTCAATTTTTAACCCTGATTCTATAGTTTGCAATATACATATACATATCAATAGAATATCTGTAATACTTTTATTAATGTTACGCAAAGATTGAATAAAATGTTAAACATGTTTCATATGGCGAAGGAGAAGTTACATATTTAGTTTTGTAATATCACAATTTTGAAGTTCATATTTAAAAATATTACGTGAATCTTAGGATAAACGAAAGACAAAATAACAAATCATCCTTTTCATTTATTCTAACACTATTTAACCTTTCAGGCAAAATTCGTTAAAACCCTTCCTATAATTACAAAATAAAATAAAAATAAGGTTCTATTTATTGAATGAACAAAACTACACCAAATAGGCAACTCCTTATTGTTAAATTCTCGTCACCTCCGCCATAAAAACATTTTTCTATAAAATAATGTGATATGTTTTCTGTTAATGAATTTTAACTAAATCAATTTATATATATATATATATATACATATATATATATATATATATATATATATATATATATATATATATATATATATATATATATATATATATATATATATATATCTTATATGTTTTTAATATTTTAGTTCGATGTATGTTCCAGCAAAAAAAAAAGCTGAATTAAGTAGATTTCAGATAATATATTCTTTTGTATTTACTGCATAAAAATAATACACTTTTTCAAATAAATTAACATTTTTTATTAATAGGAATTAATAATACTGATACATTTTTCATATCATCATTGTTATAAAAACTATATATATTTTAACACGCTAATTAATTTTCAACATAAGTCGACAATAAATTAACATTTAATTTTTAAATATTAAGACAGTTAAAATTCATTTAAATGAAATAACTATCTTGCTTTAAAAAACTATGCAACACAAAATTACCTATAATCTCTTACCTAATGGAAAAATTAATAATTTATGCTTAGGAACTTATATTTTAAATGTAGGAATAAAAATATAAAATTATTATATACATATTTTTCTTCTTCTAATCAGAAATTGGATCACATGGCGTCTTTACTGGTCATTTTTAAATGAAATTATTAAATATGTTTCTTAAATATACATACCGAATGTCCACAATAATTATGAAGAACCAATTTAATAGAATGTTTGAAGAATTTTTAGGACAACTGTACGTTTCAGGAACCTATATTCATATAGTCTGCAGGAGTGTTTTTTATTTATTTTTTCCTTAATGCCACAAATTAATTTCTTTACTGACCATAGTTTACATTAAGAGATATTGTGTTGACCTTAAGGTAAACAAAATATGAAATACTCAATAATACTTTTGGAATATTCTAATACCGTTTGATTTCTTAACAAAACACCTTAAATATCATATTTTCTATTAGAAAATGAATAACATAGTAAGAACAGTAAATAAAGTTCGGTTTATGATATTTTGTAAGATTTCAAAGGTACAATATTGCACAGTTTTGCATTATTGCCAATGACGCTAGGGCGTTTCCCTATCAGCAGATTCTGAGCGCCCGTTGGAAGGATGATTTCTTTTGGGTGGTGGTTGTAGCGGAAACAGTCTTCGTTCGGAAGGCCAAAATATCGGCCGTTCAACTTCATCCATCATTGTTGTTACTGGAGGTACACTCATAGATGGTACGAATTGCTCTGGAGTCCAGTCAAAGGAAAAAGCACCTGCTGATTGGGTACTGGGTGTGGCAGTTGGTGTAGGTGGAGTACTGCCAACGTAAGGACTCAATTCTTGATGACACAAATCAGGAACTTTCTGGAGAGTATCAGACCATGGTGGACTTGGATTCCATTGGTCCATAAGCTCATGCGGATCTACTTTCATTAAAGTCCTTGGTCGTTCAGAAAGGTGTGAAATTACTAATAATCCATCTCCACCACCACCAGCATCAGTTTCGGCAGATTCCACATCTAACTCTAATGTTCTAGGATCTTTTGGCTTCCGTTTACCATAACTATAATCTACGGGTTCAGAATCAGCTCGTCGATGATGATGATGGTGGTGATGTTGATTGTGATGCGCATGCGTTGCAGCAGCATGGTGTGTGAGTTGCGGCTGCAGAGTAACCGGCATAGTTGCTATATGAGGATATGTAGCTGCTTCGTGTGTAGCTCCAAAATCTACAGTGCCATGCCCAGTTCGTTCTGGATAATAGAGAAGACGTGAAGGATGTCCTGTATCGTATGCTAAACCATATTGCAGTTTATTTTGAACAGAGTAGTAGTGGTATAGCCAACCATTGGTTCGCATAACAGCGGCTTCAGCTTCAGAGAGGACCTGATTTGTACAAACAATCACAGGCTGCTGGTTGCTCTCAGAACTTTCTTTCACTTGTAAAACACAGTGCATCCAAAGCCATTCTCCAGAACGCCTTTGCATTTGAACTAACAGAATGCATGATCGTTCTTGTTCAGATTGAGTAACTGAAAAGTAGAAAAATAAAATTACTAATAGATAGCTCAAGGAAACTTTTAAAATTATATACTCAGTCTATGTTTGGTTTGCGCGTCTCGAATACTTTCCCAATGAAGAAGTCGATACCAAGATACACCTTGAAGTTCAGTACGAGGAAAGCCAAGATAAAATTCGCCACTGAAATAAAAGTATTTATTTAATAAATTCTTAGCACCAATAAGAATCTTACTTCATCGCTTATATTTTTAAAGATAAAATAAGAAAATAAATTAAATTAAACTAAAGACAACATTTTCAGGATAATAATACGAACAATAAACGTATATAATTAAACATGGATACAACAATCATAAGTTTTTCATTATATCGAACAGATATTAGTTTTGTACTACAAATAGAAATTTAATTTCTGTGGAATAAAATGTATATAAAGAAGTCATTAACGTTGTGGTTTTCTGCACGTTATATAGACGAACCAACTGATCCTTTTTTAAAAGAATACAAGCGATAATGTTAAAGGTTGCGAAAAACATATTGAATTAAAAGAATGTAATATTTCCTTGATGTTGAAAACATCTGTACGAGTTCTTTGGGTTTTTATCGACCTATTACAAAGACAGTTCAAAAAGTGTCTGATGTTTCGATCAAGAATTTTGATCATCAAATTTAGACTTTACTTTTTATTCGCCAATTAAAAATAAGTTGTAAAAGACCGCCAATATGTTCAAAGGAATTTTGTGTGTGAGCTTGCAAACATGAGAGTCACTCTATGGATTTTGTTATTATAATCATTATCATAATTATAATATAATTTAATTATATTTTATATATTTATATAAAAATAAAATATTTTGTTACTTGTAATATACTGTTCTATACTTGTTTTAGTAAGAATAAAAAATATGTGATGCTTGTTTTTGAATGAAAAACAACCGGAACTCACATTGAGAGATCTGGTGTGTATAGTGAAGGTTCAAAAACTCTGATTTAATTTTTCCATAAACCGTTTGCAGTTATATTAGAAATTAAGCGTTGTGTTTAACTTCGGTAATCCAAAGTATAAAGGAGACCGATATGAAAAATCGGAGATTTATGCAATTAGTTGTCAGGATTGTGATCGAAGGTATGTTGGGCAAACTATAAAACCCATATCACTATATATAGAGAACATATTGCCTACATTAGATGTGGAAGAAGGAAAAATTCTTGTATTGCCCAACACGTACTCGAGCATGACTATAATATTAATATTAGTAGCTTAAGACTTATGAATAATCAAAAGATGAATAATAATAATGTTTTGGATACATAATGAACCGGGATAAGGGACCTACTATTCCATACTGTCAACTTTGTGAATTATTAATGTCAACATTAATGGTTAACTTTACTTAGTTTAGTTTCAGAATTAATTTAGAATTAGATTGAATCATCTTCTGAAGACGATGGTTAACGAAACGTGGGACGGAAAATTAAAAACAAGTGATGTGGTATTTTGTGGTAAATCTCCTTGAGTTTCATACCAAATATTCCAAGGATTAAAGGAAAGGATTAATCTACGATATACGTATATCAAAACAATTTATTTCACACTAAACCTGATAATTTTCAAACTAATGTTCAGATTTCTTCACTCAGTTTTTAAATTGGTCCTTCTTTAAACTCGAAGAGATTAACTAAGAGATAAATTAAGATTGTTTCTGAGTACATCTCTTTTACAAGATTATGTATGAAGAAAAATTGTTTTCAACTTAATGATATGTTTTACGAACAACAAGAAAGAACGGCAATGGGCAATCCTCTATCATAGTTCTTAGCCAACTTATTTATGAGTAAATTTGAAACCGAGGCGCAGGATGAATTTCCGAAGGTATGGTTAAGATATGTGAATGACGTTTTTGCAATTTTCGATTTAAAAAATGAAAACTTAGATGATTTTATTAAGAACTTAAATCATGGTATAATAAATACTAAGGTAAGATATTGAGCATGGTGGGCGGAGCTTTGTTGACGGGAATACGCCATCCATTGAGTAAAATTCGAACATCATAGTTTTGACATATAATAAGTTTACTAGAAGTTTATGTACGGCGTTTGTGTGGTGCTAATCTAAAATATTCAATAATAACAATGCGTTGAGCTGTATTTGGGTGTAACTCCAACAATCAGTTGAAAAAGAACTCTTGTGATGAAGTTTGTTCATCATGTTTTGTTGATGAAGTTTTTTCATTTTCCCAAGAATGAAGTTGCGTGTAAGAAGTAGATCCATGGCACAAAAAGACAGGATAAATTTAACCTGAAAAGGGCTTGTATTTGTTCGAAACACTTTTTAAATAGCGATTTCAAAGAAGATCTTCAACGTAAATTGTTAAATTACACACCAAAAAGTTACCGAGGATTGAAGGATGATGTACCGACTCAAAATGTGGCAGTTAGTTCTAAAAAAACCAGTATCGAATGAACAATCTGCAAGTATTGAAAAAGGGAGAGCAAACAAGTCGTCGCCGAGTTATTGTAAGGGTAATTATCACAAGAGAAAAATAACTGAAATAGAAATTAAACCGAAAAACATTGAATCATGTTTATAAATTTGTTGCTTTAAAAAGTAGGGTGTTTTATTTATTTATGCTTGATTAGATGTTGGGATGATGGTAGAAATAGTACTGATGGTGATGATAGTAATATTTCTAATATTCCATGTTTATACCCCAGATTTGTCAATAAGTGCAATGATCAAGAAATTCGACTCCAAAAATGATTCACTTATGTTGAACAGTGCTCATGAAGGAGATATTGACGAGGATCTTCATGAACTTGAATATGATGGGCTCAAACATTTAGCTGGATATATATGTTTAAAGTTAAATGATTACAGTTTAGAAAGACCCAGCACGTCCAAATATACCTGGACTGATCATTTAAGTGAAAGAGGATTACACAAACCTTCTGAAGACTTTCTTTCCCAAATGAAACAGCTTGAACAAAGTTTTAAGTCTGTTAATGGAGAATCCTTAACCAAAAATTATTTGAATAATTTGATATTTTGATCTAATACTTAGAAGTAGCCACATTGAATGCCCAGAAAAAGCAAAAAAACTATTTTTTCGATCGCGAATGTAAGTGTAAAATTAGGTAAAAGAAAGATGATTAAAACTATTACATAATTACACTTATAGCTAATTCACAATGGACATAAGCTTAAAAAATATGTACTATTTTAAATTTAGGAAACAAAATGTTGTCATTTTTAATACCAATATAAAAGATGGCTAGATGTGTGTTGAATAATTAATATTTTATTTGTGACAAAAAATATCGAATTTAGCTGGATATTACATTTAAAAACCAATATTTACAAAACTTTCAATTTGCATATTGCAATTTTATATAACCACTGTATATTATTTTTTACATACATTTTTAAACTGAGAAACAAAATGATTTGTTTATATTCATTTCAAATACTCGTAATAAATAATATTAATCTATAAAACGAAATGTTTTTGTCGATAAATAAAAACTATTCGAACTATTGAAGTTGTTTTGTTCTGTAAATAGTGTCTTAAATTCAATTAAAACTGTGTACGTGTCTGTTATATACAATTTTGTAGTCTGTTGCCCACACTGATAAAGTATTTGTCCTTAATATAAAGTAAACTTGAAGAGATTTACCACTAAACACCAAAACACTTTTTTGAACTGCTCGACGCACGTTTCGCTAACCATGTTAGCGTCATCAGGAGATGATTTTTGAGATTAAATCATCTCCTGAAGCGCTAACATGGTTAACGAAATGCGCGTCGAGCAGTTCAAAAAAGTGTTTTGGTGTTTAGTGGTAAATCTCTTCAAGTTTAGTGTTTCACACCAAAGGTTCCAATAGAAGAATTGATCTTAATATAAAGCCTTAATTCCAATTACAATGCCTTTAAATTGTATTTCAAAGTCTAACAACGAAGACATTTGAATTTTACTCAACGATTGACGTTATGCGCAAACAGGAGGCATTTTGATACCTTAATTAGTAAATCCCAAAACATAGTATTCACGCATGAAATCAAAAATAATGATAGTTTACCATTTCTGGATGTTTTAGTCAGTAGGAACGAATAAAAATATGTTATATTTTGATATTTTTAGGAAAAACACCACCACCTCGAGATACATTCATAATGATTCGAATCAAATTTTCCAAAATAAGATGGTTAGTTTAAATTTTATGGTAAATAGATTAATTAATTTTTTTTAAACAAAGATAATTATAACGAAGAATTAAAATTAATTAGGAAGGTATCCGAAATAAATGGTTATAATAAGAGCATTGTAGATAAATTAATTAGAAAACATAAGTTTAGTTAATTATAAGGATCAGAACAAGAATAAATTGATAGTAATACCGTTTGATGTACAATTAACACGAAGGCTAGACAACATTTTGAAGAAAATGGACATTAAGATTGAGTACAAACCACATAATAAATTAAAAGAACTCCTGGGTAATCCAGAGGATAAAGTAGATCAACATGAAAAGTCGGGGATTTACGAAATAAGTTGCCAAGATTGTGTAGAATGTATATTGGGTAAACGAAAAGATCCAGATTAACGAGATTTAAAGGAACACATTGCCCACATTTGATATGAGAGAAATGAAAAATCTTGTATTGCCCAACATGCAATTGAAGATGGCCACAATATAGATATTAGAAATTTAAAACTGGTAAAAAGTGTAAATAACAATAGCGCTTTGGATGCATATGAAAGCATTCAAATAGAAAAATGTAAGAAGCAATAGACGTATTCCGTTAAGTCAACTTTTTCAATTATTAATGTAAGACTCAGTAAACTTCACGATTCATGATTTTTACACGCTTCATTAGGCATGGTTATCATATCAATAGAACATAGTTTAGTTTTCAGAATCAGATTAAATCATCTCCTGATGATGCTAACATGGTTAGCAAAACGTGCGTCGAGAGGTTTTCAAAACTGTTTCAGCTACAGCTCTCGAAACTTTTTGAACCAGAGTTAAGCCATGCGGATTGATACGGCACTATGTCACCCACCCTTCTACGTCGTAAATCTCACGAGCCATGTCAGTCGCTTTAAAATCTTTTTTTTAATAATGTCTTAAAATTGTCTGAATTGTGCGACCTATTGCACTCATTTTAATGTTTCTGTTAAAAATCGTCGACTGAATATTTCGCAATGGAAGCATTTTAATACTAAAGAAGGAATGTTCATTTGTCGGAGCAAAAAGTTGAAGTTCGATTAAACTTGTGAGAAGTGAAGTATAATTTTTTATTTTAAAACAAAGGAAACAACGCAAATATTTTTGTTACAGCCTAGTACTTCGAAAAAATGGATAGAGAAAAATATCATGTCATCCACATCTTCCAAGTCGTCCCGACGTTGATGCTTTTTCGTTATTATTCATATTTTGTAAGGATGTCTGAAATATTTTTTATCTTGAAAAACTTTTTGCAAAAGCAGACAAATATCTTCGACAAAATTCAGGAACTTAAATTTCTTTCAATTTAGTTGTTCTAACATTATCGGCACGTTTAATATCTATCTCATTGTAACATATGATCGACTAACATTTTATTACTATTATTTTTAATTTACTGAAAATTATAACCTTTCCAACAAAAATTGTAATTAATGTACGTTTTTTTTCTATTGCTATTTATACGAGGAATATAAATAAAGTAATGACAATAATTTTTTTTATATTTATTCGGGGTTCTTCATTCCCTATTTGTTGGTAAAAATCTGATGAACGGTTGTATGAGTCAAATCCAACTTTTCCCCGATCATTCTGACCGTTAACTAACGATCCAAACGCACAGGATTCTGGATTCTGTGGAAATTGTCATCACTTCTTGTGGTTGAAAGCCGTCTGCGGCGAGGTTCATCTTCAATTGAGTCTCGGCCGTCTGATAATGCCTTAAATAACCTAAAAACATGGACCCTTAACAAAATACTGTTTCCATAGGCATTGAACGCAAACGCTTCCGTCATACTGTGCTCAATTCTATTATCTGTGTGTCACTTATTTTCAGAACACACTAGAAAAATCCAGTTTATGAAAAGAATTGCTACGGACCACGAAGTGACTCAGGGAGTTTAAAGTCACACTGAAGACGCACCAGATGTTGGCCTGCCTGCCCTTCGAAGGGGGTCAGATCGAACGCTACACCACCAATCTTATTACTTTATTTACACACCTCGTATGTGAATTGGGTATGTGTATTATTGTAATGGGTTGTTCATAAGTTCCCTCCATTTTAATAATTAGTTTGCTTTTCCTCCATTTCTATTTGTTTTTTACCAATTGTATATGTATTCGAAAATCCTTTTCTTACTCTATAAAGCTATATGCATGATTTTACTAAAAAACTTAATTTCAATCCTGAAAGTTCACTTTGAGGTTTTCGAAATGGAAATTCCAGGCAGCAAAAAAACTTAATTTGTCAAAAACCTACAGAAGCAGTTCGAAATATTTGCGCTGTGTATGGAGAGGAATATATAGCGGATCGGACTGCTCGAGATTGGTTTGCTAAGTTTAAAAATGGCAACTTCCTGGACCTGGACCTGGAAAACATTGGACGACATACCCCGCTTTGGTCAAATATGCTGAGAATTGGCTGAGATGGGCTGCTGCTTTGCGACAATCTTCCGACATCTTCAATCTATGGAATTACCTCAAAAATTCCGAGCTTAGGTGCCACGCAAACTAGCCAACGGCAACAAAGAAAATGGCCTTAACAAAGCTAGTCAAAATCTCGCTCGACACCGAGCAACAGAATCGTCACGGCATATCAGAAATGGTATATCTACGTCAATATGAAGTCAATGAATGAGTGGGTGGCCGCAGGAGACACGCCAAAGCCGAGAGCTATCTCCAAAGCGAGAGCTATCTCCAAAGCGAGAGTTCCAATTCTATTCCAAGAAGACCATGATCTGCATTTGAAGGGACTGACAGAGTCTCGAGTACTAGGAAGTACTGAAGAAGAACAAGACGCTCGCTGTCCAGCCAAGCGAGGGGCGTAACCTTTGCCAACGATGAGGACCTCAAAAACTGGCTTAAAACTTCTTTCAGTCCACGGCCGGCGATTTGTAGCGAAATGGCATCAATAAATTGGACGAGAGGTGGAAGCAGATCGTATTAATAATGGAGAATACATCCTTGATTAATTTATTGTTATAATTGTTGCTTTTTTTAATAAAAACTGCGGTAACTTAGGGAACAACCCAATAATTTGAATTCAGAAATTAACAAGTATCATAAATACTAATTCATTTAAATTTTATTTGTAACATAAACAATTTTTCATACTTATTTGTATTAACAACTTTTTGTTTTAACAATTATTTAGTGCAAGGTAAAATGACGAGAAACCCATTTTTATATCTCATCGGATTCATTGCAGGATGTGATATAGAAATTTTATTGGGAGTAACTGTATCTTGAAAATAGATGTAAAAAATCGTCATTATTCGTAGCGGTGACTAACAACCAAGGAACTACGGAACCTTGCGGGTGTCCACCACGGCACTGTCCGCGGTATTGGCGGCATGTGCTGTATGCTCTGGCGTACGGCTTTGTGTGCCAGCAATATAAATCAACGTCACTCGTGAGGCTGGGGCGGTCCCCTAGGTCACCGGGTCGCGGGTTACCTGGTGACATCCACCGCACTAAATCACCAGCTCCGTCCGGATGGCTGCCCCAGGTCCCGATTCTCCCGAATGAATGGTTTACCCGCCAAAGTCTTCAGATAATCGCAAGTTCTTAATTAACTGTTTGTAAATAATGCGCATATTTTAATAGACTATCTGATATATTATCCAATAAAAATAACTGTTTTTGAAGTTATCCCATAAACGGTGAATGATAGCATTGCGGTAAGATAGGTATATATTAAACACTAATAAAATTATACCGGTTTAACATTGCAATTAGAAATAACAATAAGATTATATCATTAGGAAACATAAGAACGCGTTTTAATTAGAACCACAAATAAATACTGCTCTAATCGAAAATTAACGGAACTGATTTAGAAAACGCAAACTATAACCATCCTAAGATCCATCGTTCCTTCCAAAATTATTTTCCACAAATGTATATATATGTTAAAGCTTTTAGTATAATAGTCCAAAAACTTTTGAAATCAATATTATGTATAGCTTTTAAATTGTTGCTCACGACCAATTAAGCCAATTAAGTCACCAAAGAAATACGGAGTTTATGAAATGATATTTGTAAAAATATCATGAACAATGCGATCAATCATATTGACTGTCACTCATCTGTTGGCTTTATCCAAGGCGATTATCGGCATCAATGTATTCCCTGACTTGTCTTGACATATATACGCTCATCGAAACAACTTTTTCTTAGTTATATTTAAGTTCAAAAGTTCAAAAGTTTCTTAGTCATATTCAAAATTCACAGTGTTATATATAGATTTCTGCATCGATCATTTCAAAATTATGTCTACAATGCATCAATTAAATATTAGGGTGTAAACAAAGTATTTGCATTTTTGAGGTACCTAGTTATTCACTGTTTAAAAAAATTGTACTTGGAAGTTATTTCTTGAAATATAGGCTGCTATTTTTAATTACCTCAACCCATCTTTGAGCCAGTAAGTATGTTCCTCTTCGGCACCGCGTTCTTTGGAGTCGAAAAACTCGACGCAGCCAGTTTTTACCTCTTCTTCAGTCCTGATATTTTCTTTCCTGATAATATACGTAGTGATACGACGGAACGGGTTCGGGGCTGTATGCTGGGTGAGGAAAAAGTTCAAAGTCCAATTCGTTAATTTTTCAGGTCGTTATATGTGAAGTGTTGTGGTATTGCCTCAGCAGGACTTTTTTACGGTTGACCAAAGCTGGATATTTTTCGGTCAGAACCGCGTATACTCTCTCAAGTTAAGCTGAGCAGATTTCTGAATTTATCACTCAGGAACCAGCTCAAAGTGAATTATTCCTTCAAAATACCACCAAGCATACAGCATGACCTTTTTGACAAATTTTTCTCACCTTAAAGCTGATTACCCTGGCATAACTCAGTATTTTACGTTATTAGACTTATTGAAATGAACTCATTTTTCATCGAAGATAACTATCTGTTTGATAAACCGAAAATCACTAGGGTTTTTGATAAGAGTTTTACACACTTCAACCTGACGCGTGACTTGTTGCGGTGACAGTTTATGATGAATGCTTCTACAGATTTTTAACATTATTCTTATGCCTCCCAACGGTCAGTTAACGGCAGTGTAGGGTACTCCAAACTCCCCTGAAAGTTTCCTAGTGCATGTTCTAGGATCTGCAGCCACAACTACCTCTTAAAAGGTCGGTATCGAGAGACTGTAGACGATTTGATCTTCCGCTATCTTCAAAACTCATGTCTCCCTCCCGGAACAATTTAAACTATAGCTGAGCGATGCAGATTAATACGGTACCTTCCCCCTCTTTTTCGTTTTTGCGTTGCTTTAAAGCTTTTTCAAAATGTCTTAATATTGCGTTAATTTCACGACTAATTTCAGTTTTTTTAAATTAGAATTTGTCCAGATGATTCATCGTCGTAATCAGTCTATATATTTGTTGATATATAGATAACTCTTAACTTTTGAGAACATTAACTCTTGAACTCTTCCACCTATTAACTTCTAAAAAAACTTACTTGTTGTCTATATGGATGAACTTCATGTCCATAGAGTGTATCGATGTGAACACATTTGTTGCTCCTTGAACTACACATTCGCGAGTTTCCGGCATTGCTACTGGTGTACAGGTTGCCAGAAATACTGGTTCATTTCGGCTGCATAATGGTAAAAATGACAGATAACGACCTTGTACCAACACAACCTGCAAATAATACAAAAAAATAAAGAAACTTATGTTACCTTTATAGTTATTAACATAATTTTTGACATAGCGACGTAGCGATTGTCTTATTTTAATGTCAATAGTCTTGAATATAGTTCACGTTCAGAAAACTAACTCAGTTTTAAAGACAAAAACATAGAATTTATCCAGTTATATATGTTTGGAATGACTGACTTTCATGTTTACACTTGCCATTTTTTCAATTGTTCCAACAAGTTATTCCTAAATCGTATCTGCGACTGACTTTTGAGACTTTAAGAAAACAATTTATTTCTTTAATAATTCATGACTATTCTAACACAATCGATAATGAAGCTGATATAATATACAAGCTTAAAATACATAAAATACTGTTACCTCTTGAAAGAAAATGGCTGGTGGAATTGAAAGTGAATTGTTTATTATGAGCAGCCTCAAGAAATAACAAAACGATTAATGCCACTGTCTGCTGACGCTAGATGGATAAAGCAGTGATTTCGTTCATGTATAACTATAAAATTATAAAAACAGCGGCGATTTTTTTACAAAAACAAAATATAAAATTTCCCTGCTAAACAAGTTTATCGGATTCTGTACGGAGAATGCGGGTGTTGTTACATAGGTCAAACATCACAAAATTTAAAACAGCGGATAAAACAATATAAAAGCGACACCCGTCGGAATCGGAAAAATATCAATATCCATATCAATAAGAAGAATAGTGCAGTTAATTCCAGGTCAGACATAGATAAATTTAGTAGAAATTATTGAAATATTTAAAAAATAAAATATCATTCACAAATCGTACGTTACATGTTTTTTATATGTGTTATATATGCGGCGACTAATGTATCTATAGTGTAGATCATCGTTTTTCAACCTTTTTATTGTCGCGAGACACTAAATAGCCAAAAAGTTAAGTAACAAACGTTGCGACCCCCTCAAAACAACGTTTATCAAAATTTTACATCGGCCGGTTAACACGACAACGATTTGTCCCTTTTTCAGTATGGTAATTTATGAAAAATCGTTTTTATTTTTAAATGGCTTATAAACTCCTACGAGCGTGTACACACGGTTACGAATCAAAAAAACAACGAATCATCTATTTATTATGTATTAAATGACAAATCGTCAATGACGGATGTATTTGTGAATGGGCCGTTACACTTATACCGAAATACTGCACACAGTCACAAATACGGAACTACAAGACTTGTGTAACCACTCGTTCTTGTATTACTTTTACTAGTTCGAACCTGTGCCCTGTACTTGCACGCACTTGTAAAATGACCCGCCCGCGCATCTCGCTACAACCGCCTGGGCATGCGAGACGGATCATTCGTTCCGAGCGCGCTTAAGCAGGTTCGTACAAGCTGCGCCTTGGTAATAAAAACAAAGGAACTAGACGAAGAATTTCATTGTTAATTACGTTTTTACGTAATTAACATTATACATTAAAATTAACATTTTACGAGTAACAAGTACTACCATTTTTTCTATTACCCGGTGTTAAATACTACGATTTCTTCTCTCACTCAGACTTAAATAAATTAAAAACAGTGTGGTAATAAAATAAATTAATAATATTATATAAAATAGACAAATTTGTGACAAAATTAAATGCACCGTCTACATCTGGTGAAACAGTAAAGAAAAAGAACCAGATTGTACAATGAAACATATTAAAAACATGGATTCATTGCCTTGGATGACAAGGTGCAATGTGTTATTTGTTATCAAGTTCTGTCCGCTGCAAGCATGAAGTCTTCAATATTAGTCGAGCATCTGGAAACAAAACACCCGTCTTTAGAAAACAAACCATTAGAATTTTCCGAGCGTAAAAACTCGTCTTAAAAAATTAAGAAAATGCTATCAATAAATTAAGCCGTAATGAGATCGCATTACTTCAAGCATCCTATTTACTAACATTAAGAGTGGCCAGGGAGTCTAAGCCTCACACAATTGAGAAAAAGCTTATTTTACTCGCTGCCATTGATATGGTTAATGTTATGATAAGTCCGGAAAAAGCAAAAAAGTTGAAAACTATACCAGTTTCAAATGACACAATATCGAGACGATATTGTACGAAATAATCGGAAGGATTAAAGTAATTTTAAGTAATTAAGTAAATTTTTTGCTATTCAATTCGACGAATCTACAGTGGTGCCGAATTAGTGTGCAACTGGGGAAAAATTTGGACTTTAACAAATGAATGGCGATATGTACTGATGGCGCGAAAGCGATAACGGGGAAGAAAAGTGGTGTGATAGTAAAATTAAAAGACATTATGCTACATATGGAATGAACGCACTGCTTTCTTCACAGAAATGCGCTTGCTACAAAAAAGATGCCAGATAATTTATAAAATGTTCTGTCAGAAGCTGTAAAAAATGTTAATTTTATAAAAAGCCGATCATTGCAGACTAGATTGCTTTCCACATTGTGCGAAGAAATGGATGCCAAATACGGCTCACCGCTTTTCCATACTAAAGTCAGGTGGTTGCCCCGAGGAAAAGTTCTAACGAGGCTTTTTGAATTGCGAGATGAATTGAAAATCTTTTTCACACATAAAAATAGCTCATTTTCAGAGTTTTTACAAGATGGAGTGACGCGCTTACTTGAGTGATATATTTTCACATTTGAATAACTTGAATACGAGCTTACAAGGCCGTAACAAAAACATTTTATTAATGACAGACAAAGTCAATATCTTCATCAAGAAGCTTGGTAAAAACGCAATTTTGATGCATTCAGTTTAACTTCGGATTATATTACCAACAATATGGATTTGGCAAATTATGTTTTTGACCGCGTGTTGGAGAGCATAAAAACGCATTTACGTGAACTGAAAATTCAGTTACTGGAATATTTTCCAGATAGTAACGATGATTTGTCGAAAAGCTGGGTTCTCGATTCATTTGATAAAAATGTTGCAGCTGCTGAATTACCTATTGAGATTCACATAAGTTGGTGGTTGAAATATCTTTATCTTTATCGTTTAAAACTAGGATTTTTAACTCAAGATTTAGATAAGTTTTGGCTTGTATAACGATACGAATACGGAAGCCTAGTAACGGAAGCTTTGAAAACATTGATCCTCTTCGCTACTTCTTACTTATGCGAAAAAAGCTTCTCGTCTCTGGTGGTTTTAAAAACTAAATATAGAAATCGTCTATTATCACTGGAAAATAATTTGCTCAGTGTGTTTGCAATAATGATCGAAAAATCGGCCGTAGTATTAAATTAATATTTCAAGCAATTTCTTGGTCTTTGTCAATTTGGTTATTACTTTATTTAAGTTTATATTATTATGCTGTTAGTACCTGGTTATATTGAATTTTTTAACACTTGTTTTTAAATTAAAAATACTTTAATAAAAAGATAGTTCGTATACGGGTATTATTTTTTGAACACATTGCGACCCCCCACATTCTTGAACGCGACACACCTAGGGGTCGCGACACCTAGGTTGAGAAACGATGGTATAGATCTATAAAAAGGAAAAAAAAAGTGTTTACTGATAAGCCCGATTAAAAGAATGTAACTACAGTTTTAACACAGTTACAGTTAACAGTTACAGTCATTTAATTTTAATTAAATTAAAAAAAGTAATTTTTTAATTTATTTAAACCATACTGTAGCCTTAAAAACCTCTTCAGGAAGTCAGAGATTTCTGAGGAAGTATAGAGGAATATTAGGAAAAATGTTTGTTTAAATTGTATAGATAAATATTTATAGAACATTGAAACGTAATAGCGACAACACTGTTTAAACTATAGACTGCTGTATTCAGTACGTTATGCCAATTTTCCATAGAAAGATACACGATTAAACAGCGTGTGAAAATTGGAAGCCCACTCTCACATTGGGGAAAAAATAATATTTTCCGACGAAGCGCACTTCTGGTTTAATGGATTTGTGGACAGACAGAACAAAACTTAAACTTAATGGGTTTGTGAACAAACTGCAGATTTTGGGTTGATGAAAATCTTCAAGTGATTCAGGATTTACCTCTTCAGAAAATCCTCAGAAAATTACTATTTGGTGCTGTTTTTGAGCTGAAGGTGTGATAGGACAGAATTATTTTTTTTAAGACAATGATGGAAATCGTGTTAGTGTTAATGGCGAAAGCTATAGGAATATGCTAATAGAATATCTTTGGGCTGAACTGATAAGCGTAGATATAGACGATATTTTCTTTCAACAAGACGATGAGAACTGTTGCACGTCTGGTCAGACAATCGAATTATTGCAAGAAAAGTTTTCCAGACGCGTTATTTTGGGAAATAGTTTCACGACTTTGGATTATTTAATGTGGAGCTATGTTCAATCTCTAGTTTACAGAAATAAACCCCGTACAATTATTGACATTAAACTGTGTGCAAGAGTAATTGAAAATTGAGTCTCCACAATGAATTTCACTAGATGAAGCCATTTGCACCGCATTATTTTTAAAACATATTTATCACTGGTTGATGTCACTGTGTCTCATTTTAATGTTCTGATATTCTTATTGGACAACCCTTTATATAATAATATAATTCTGCATTCCTAAATAAATAATTTATAATTATTGATTTAGGAATTTAGAATTAGAAAAATTAGAAAATGTATTAAACACGAAACGGAACGAATATATGTTACAATCTAATATTTAAAATTTATTTTTTCTCAAACGACATGGTTGTAACTTTAAAGGATCCGCTTACCATTTTAAAGAAAAAAAAATCTAATTTAGTGATTACTTTGGTAATTTCAAGTTGCATCTCGAGTCTTTTGCGGCGAGACACTCGACGTGATGCTGCGATATAGGAAAAAGAAACGCTGGAGAAAAAAAAACGTAATATCATTGTCTCGTATGGCATTTTAAGATTACGTAAAGTGTTTCTGGTATCGACAGCAGCGAATTTGAAAAGGACAACGATACCCTAATACAGTGGATCAAAAAAAGTATTGATACTTTGTGTTTTTTTTTTCTAGATGAAACAAAAAAACAGGATAATTTTATAAAAAGTATGTTTTTAATTAAACAAATAAATTTTCATCAACATTATATGAAAGCAAGTTAATTTATGAGAAATAGAATTGACCTATGACCCACGAAGAAACACTTATCGCTTTTCAAAAAGTATTCACACAGCTGAACTTTTTATCTAATGGTATCTTAGTTTTATATTCATAAAATATACAATATTTTTTGCCACTCTTGCTGTCACAAAAACTATGTTTTGCCATTCTGCTTGTGATAACCCTATTTTTTTATATTTTTTCAGGAGTTTTGATTTTTCTGGCTTTCAGATTCAAACAAATTCCATGAACTATGAAACTTAAAGGTAATTCAAAAAGTTTTCGCCCTAACAAAGGAAAGACAAGATTTTTTTTTTTCAATTTTTTAACAATATTCCAACCTTTTAATATCCTCAGTATAATGCGATTTGTCCAACTCTGTAAAATAAGCATTTGTCTCAGCTTTAACAGCAAACCTTTATCCCAGTGAGCCATTTCTTCACGTTTGGGAAAAGGATACAATCGCTAGAAGTCAAATCTGGTAAATAATATATCTGGCATCTAGAAGTCATTCAAAGTGCAGGTCTTTGAGTTTTGTAGAAATAACCCAAGATGCGCATGCAGGTACATTATCATGGTAAAAAAACACAGTCTTCTTGGCCAGATGTGAATATTTAGTCTGAATACCAGTCTTCAGTTCAGTAGTGGAACAGTCCAGTAGTCAAGCGTAATAACCCCCGTAATAATCAAGTATTTTGCCAAATAGTCTATGAGTATGGCATCACGAGAATCTCAAGGAAACCGTAGCGATATATTTTTCTGGAGATGGAACAATTTTCGAACTTTCACCTGCCCCCATCCATTGTTTGGAATGTTACTTCATCCCTGGCGTATAATGGTAAGTCCATGTGCTCACTGTCAAACAAACGAAGTGGCAAACAATGCACGCACTTATGAGCCATATAAATTTATGACACATTGATTTTATTTTAAAAGCCTTTTTATGTAAAATTAAATCATGTTAAAATCAATGTCAATAAAATGAGCAATTTCTTGTTGCTGCTACTTACCATTTCCAATAAAAAGCATACCCCGGGATGGTAGTTTGATGAATTGTGAAACCAGCCTGTATTAAACATGTTTTTTTACAAATTTCGCAATTATTTTGTCTCGTATCAGTATCTTTATTCTAAAGCTTATCCAAATATTTTCTACGCTTCCGCTATACAACACGCAATTCGTTGGTAAGGTCCTATTTCTCAGGGCCTGTTCTCCTTTGAATAAAATATGCAATTCATTTGAACTGGATATATGTATATGAGTAAAATTCTATGATCAACAACCAAAGTGACTTTTAAAAATTCGCGCCCTTTCCGTATCAATACAGCCATTTGTTTCTTATGTTGATATAACTATCCTTGATACCTGACAGAAATTTCATATCATTTTGCTTGTTAAGTTACAAGTTACAGTCTCTCTTTTAATTTATCATTTTTTTTGTCGGTCAAGTCAAAAAGAAAATGAAGAGTGATAAAGAGTCTTTCAAATTAATTCTTGAATAAAACACATAATTTGCGTTGATTTAATTTTTTTTATTGATAATTAAAGCATAGTGTATGATATTTAAATATAAAAGATTATTATCTTTTGTGTTTAAATGTCTGCCAAATGACCACCTCTTGCAGATCCACTCTTTTGTCAAAATTTTGGATGACATTTTGGCATATCCGTGGCTCTATCTCACCAATGACTCAAATAATTTCATCCTTTAGTTCAGGAATCGATTATGGATTCTTTTTATAAACCTGGCTTATCACGTAACCCCAAAGAAAATAGTCCAACAGTGTCAAATCACATGATCTCGGTGGCCAATTAATATCACCGTTTCTTGCAATAACTGGTCCAGGAAATTTTAATAACAATAAATCCATTGTTTCATTAACAGAGTGCGGTGCAGCGCCATCTTGTTGAAACCACATATCCTCCAGATCAATATTAATTAATTCAGCCCACAAAAATCCAGTTATCATCTCACGATATCGAACACCATTCACAGTTACAGCTTCACCAGCAGCAGTATGAAAGAAATACGGCCCAATTACACCTCCTGACCATAATGCACACCAAACAGTGACTCGTTTTGGATGTAAAGGTTTCTCATGAACCAATCGTGGATTTTCCTCACCCCAAATGCGAAAATTTTGTTTATTAACATAGCCCGCTAATTTCAAAATGTGCTTCATCTGAAAAGATTATTTTTTGAGAAAAATCATGTTTGTTGTTTGATCCAATTGACAAATGCACGACGTTTTGAATGATCTAATGACCTTAGTTCCTATGTTATTTGAACTTTATATACCTTCAGAGTTAAATCCTTTCGAAAAATACGCCATGTTGTGGATTCACTGAGTCGAAATTGTTGTGAACGTCAACTAACGGAAATTTCGGGGTCATCAGCAACACTTTCACGTACCAAATCAATATGCTCTTGTAAACGGCCACTACGACTATATTGAACTTCTTTTATCCTCCAACACTTTCTTGAAATTTTTGAACAATTCGATTGATAGTGTGTTCAGATGGACGATTGTGCAAATCGTCAATATCACGTAATATTCTAAAAACATTTTTCACTCAACGCCCATTTTCATAAAATAATTAAACAGTTCTAACGCGTTGTTGTATTGTGTACGACTGTATTTTGATAAATGCCATACATTACACTTCTGAAATGAGGCTAGACCTAGACAAATTAAAAATTAAAGAGTTAAAAAACCGCTCAATTTGAAAGACCTGTTACAAGGACTTTAGTGACGGTAGAGAATCAGTTGAAGATGAATCTCGTTCAGGTAAACCTCCACATCAATCAATGAAGAAAACATTACTAAAATCAAGGATTTTGTATTGAGTAATGGGCGATTAAGTTTAGAGACATTGCAGATGTATGTGGCAAAACACTTAATGGTTTTTGCTTTACGATAACGCACTATCGCAAACCCCAATAATTGTTCGCGAATTTTTCACTAAAAATCAGATGTGGCACCATATTCATCACCATGTGATTTGTTTCTTTTACCTTGGCCAAAGCAGCCTGTTCGTGGAGGCCGTTTTGAGTCCATAAAAACATAAAAAATCAAGAGAGTTCGCTAGCCGCTTTCAAGAAAATACCAAAACTCGAGTACAAAAACTGTTTCGAAGACTGGCAAAAAGGCTGGAATAAGTGTATTGCAGTGAGAGGGGAATATTTTGAAGAATACTAATTACATGTAGATTAATAAATACATTATTTACGCTTTATTTAAAAAGTGACTTTACTTTTTGATCAGTAGTATATTATACGAGTTTATAAAAAAATCCTAACAGGAAACAATATTCCTAAAGTTCCATTTGTTCATTCTATTGCATATAAAATTTATTTATCAATTATTCGTTTATATCCGTTAGCATTTGAACGATATGTTGGAGTGAAAAAGACCTATTGAGAGAGCATCATGTGTAATGTGAGATGCATCATATTTCATGATTTTCAAGATCTAATTAATATTTCAGTACCAGTTACCTCTTTAATCGTATATTGCTGATCACCGAACACCAGCTTCTTGATTTGAAGTGATTACCTGAACACATGCTTTTTCGACCTTCGAACCCTTTTTGACTTTATCATATTTGCACTGATCATAAAAAGATTTCTCACGAATTTAAAGGAAATTCATTGTTTAATATTTGTTACTATTTGAAAAATTCACAAAAGACTCCTTTGCGTCTGGAACAACCAAGTGTTAAATTATGCTGAAAAATCAGAGATTGGTAGCACTATCTCTGATACCTACAAAATAATTTCCCGACCACAGTAGTACACCGTAGTCAGCTTATAGATTTAGATTAGTCTATTCTCTCTAATCAATAACAACAATAGATTATATGCATCAGTAATTACTTGGGTTAAACTACTATTTGGAAAGTATGGCTATGTCCAGCATATCTACCTTTTGTCAAATGATTTTCATTTATTTCGATTACTACAGACTTGTTTGTCAATAAAATACGCAGTTTTAAATGTATATATCTATTATTCATTTATATCATAAAAAAATGATGTTGAAATATTGAATCGTGTAAAGTAGTAAAGCGAAATAAAAATATTGATCCAGTTTGGCTCACGGTGTAATGGCAGGACCGAATCCTTGATGTGGGTGGAATCGGTACTGTTCTTTCTGCTACTCTCGCTCGATCGTAGTACCACCGCATTGTGGTACGTCCAAAGTGGAGGAGTCGGGGGGCAGTGCGGGGCCAAGCGACCCGCACTCCCGCTGAGGTTACTGCATAGTGAAAGGTAGATCCGGATCGGCTCGCGGACGCGAATAAACTCATAGGCGTCCTACTGGGAGCAACAAAAATGGATGAAAAAATAAGATGCCTTGAATTTTTTTCTTGTTACCAAACACAAAACCGTCTGTAATGGTAACTTTTTCTACAAGAAGAATTTAACTCAATGAATTATAACAAATTGTTACATCACACCGATATGAAACAATCCCCTTGAAAACAAATTGAAGATGCCGAATATCAATGATTACTGTTTGATTTTTTTGCTCCAGCAAAATGTACAGGTGGTCATCCTACAGACTGGACATATCCCTGCAGTTGATTAAACTATATAAAAACCATGATGTGATCCCGGAAATGTTAAATATAAACAGTAAATATAAACAAAATATATTCACCAATAAGTTTGAAGATTTATACAAAAATTTTAAAAAAGTGTCAGACAATTTTTAGATAATTAGATTGAAGAAAAACAAATAAGTTTCATGCCGGGAAAACAGACGGGCGAAATATATTTATAATTAGAAATCAAATAGAAGGCATTTTAGAGAGTGGTGAAGAACTCGTTCTCCCCGTTATTGATCTCAGAGCAGCTACGTAATAGAGAGAATAGTTGTGTGAACCTGTTTAAAAAATCAATATTCCGACCACGCTCATTCAAATAGTGTATAGTACCTATAATAGAGTAAAAGGGAAGGTTCAGATAGTAGATAGTAATAGGAGAAAGATCAGAAGAATTTGCCTGGGGTAAAGAAATGAAACAAGAGAACAACTTCCAATTAACCATCTACTGTTCAAAATAGTTCATAACAGTATAACATTAAAGATTAGAATTGATAATAATTGATCTTGATGAATTATCCTAACAGCTGATTCAAAAAAGAAGATGCAGACATTAATTAACATATGGACGGGAAAAATTAAATTGATAAAAATGGAAATGAATATACAGAAAAGTTAAATAATGGTGATAAATGAGAAGCAACATGACGGAACTTAAACAAAATGTAAGAATATAAATCTAGAAGTAGTAACAACCTATAAATACATAGGAACAATTATAATGATGGTGAGAACATAGATTTAGCATTAGCAAATGCAGACTTACTAATAAAAAATCTGGGAAATAACCAATTATGAGTAAAATAGATCAGAGACAATTAAATTGGTTACATTGGTCACATGAATGTTCCCGAATATACCGACAAAAAAAGTTTTGAAGCAAAAAGGAACAAGACAAATAGAAGAGGTAGACCAAGGAAAATAGGAATATAACAAATAGCAGATCCAGGAGAACAAAGAGGTAACATTTTGGAGGAGATGAACACAATGACATTACATAGAAAATAATGGAAGAAATAGATGGATGAAGAACCAGAAAATTAACCCAAATCTGATGGGGTAAAAGAATGGGGAGAAAGAAAAAGAATGATAAATATTATTAAAAAAAAATAAGATTTATAACAAAAGTTACTAAAAAAAGCGAATTACTGGATTATTAGAACATATGTATGTATTCTAATTTAAAGGAAAATGGATTATTGATAATATTAAAGCAAAAAGTTATTAATCGAGTGAGCTAATAGCACCGAGACAAGCCGTCGCTTAGCACCAAAAATCCAATCATATTAGCTTGAAACAAGCATATTCTGATGTTGTTAACATCGGCAGAAAAAGACGCTTTGAAAGATTTACATAGAAGAATCTACAATTCGAAAGCTAAACACATTTTACTCACTAATTATTTTGGAAATGGTTTGGAAACGATTGTAAATTAGCATATATATATACCCTCAACTTAATTCTGGGCCCTTGACTACTTTTGGCATTTATTTATGAAAAAGTAACACACAAATAATCTCGGAAGTAATCTCCCTCATTTTCGCCAACTTTCAGACATCTGTCGTATCCCTATTGGATCCCTGATCAAAAAAAAACTTTGTGGTCATTAGGGGTTTTTTCGACTTCCTGAAGAGATGTGAATTGCCTATTAATCAAGTGATATTGCAAGTATCAAAAGAAATACAAATCCGAAGAGGCCAAATCTGGAGAAAATGTCGAGTGTGATAAAATCTCCCAGCCTAACTAAGTAATATTTTCAGAGCTCTTTTTTGCTGTATGTTGCCGTGCGTTGTCCTAGAGCAAAACGACTTCCTTTCTTCCCTTGGAGAAGCAGTGATCGATTGACCAAATTGGAGCAACTCATAATACACGACGTCAAGCTAATCCCACCATATACACAGCAATCCTTTTTGGGCGTGGATATTTTGTTCTGCCGTACTGGTTGATGGGTCATCAGGGAAACCCACGATTTTGTGCATCTTTAAATTATCGTAGAGGACTTTTTTCTCACTTTTCATCACAGGTCACAATCTTATGCAGGAAGTTCTTCTTCTTGAACTTAGACAGCAATGCCCCAAAACAAAAACATTAAAGCGTTAACAATTATTCTTTGATGTGAGTTCATAGGGAATCCAACGACTTTCCTTTTGCCTATTCCCTAGAAATTGTTTGTTGTGTTTCTCCGCATTCCTATCCGAGCTCCAGCAGTGTACGACAGATTTTTTTCAAGTAGTTCTTCGAATTTTCCATCTTCCACTGTTTTTGGTTGTCCCGGGCTTTCTGCCAGTCCATAATTTCCAGTTCGGAATTACAAGAACTACTTCTTACAAATACTGTACGAAATATTATCTTCTAAATCCGCATAAATCATGTCCTGAGATTTTGCAGCATTTTGTTTTCAGTTGAAAGCTATGAAGAGGTGTCGCAAATGAAACCTGTCAATGAAACCTAGGAGCTGACGATGAATCTAATATTCCAACTGTTGGACTCTTCAGTCGAAGCGGACAAGCGGCTAGCTGTCAAAATTAATGTTATATTCATTACATGGTTTCATTTTTATTGTCGATTGAAGGAAGAAACTGCTGTTTATTTAGAAAAATAGAGAAACGTGAGTTTCGAGTGGTGATTAAACACTTGTATTTAGAAGGCTGTCGGTCTAATCCTGTGTTTGCAACTGTTTATAATTGAGTAAATGAGTTTAAACGTCGCGGTACATCCACCAAAGATAAACATCGTTCGGGACGTTCAGTGGAAGTGACTACTCCCGAAATGATTGACAAAATCCACGACATGGTTTTAAATGAGACAAATCAAAGTGCGCGAAATGAGGCCACAGGCTTATCGCAAGGTACAGTGTTTTCAATTTTGCACGAAATATTGGGTGTGAAAAAAATGTTCTCTTAGTGGAGAATAAACGCAATCGTGTGTTTTGGCGCTTTTTCGTCGCAATCCTGATGAGTTTCTGTATCGATATATAACTGTGGATGAAACATGGATATACTACTACACTCCAAAGACAAAAGAACAATTGAAACAGTGGCTTTTTGAAGGCGAAGTGAAGAAATCAAGAAAAATCTTCCTCATTTGAAAAAGAAAAAAATCCTCTTCCATCAAGTTAATGCACGGGTACAATTTCTGCCTACAACTGCACACCTGTACAGTTTCAATGGCCAAAATCGTGGAATTAAAGTTCGAATTATTACAACATTCACCGTATTCATCGGATTTGGCCCCCAGTGATTTTTTTATTTCCGAATTTAAAAAAATGGCTGAGCGGTTCATTATTCACATATTCACATTGAACGAGGAGGTTATCGCCCAAATAGATGCCTATTTTGAGGACCTTTCGAAATCTCACTTTTCAGACGGCTTAAAAAGGTTAGAGAAACGCTTGGAAACGCTTATGTTGAAAATAAAAAAAATACTTAATTTTTTGTTTTCGATATTTTTCTAAGGACTTATTGAACGACTTGACGACTTGAACGAATAAAATTTTACATTATACAATAATCAGCCTTTATAAAAATATTTGACGACGCTTATGTTCGCGGACACGATAATCCCAAACATACCGAAACAGACTCTATTCCATTGTTTGGTCGAAAATAAATTTTGTCTTATCACTTACCTCCCCGGGTTGGTACATTACTGAGACTTTTTTTAATAACAATCTTGAAGTTAATATTCAACATTTAATTATTTTAATAGATTTGGGAAATGGTTCGCAGGCGTGCCTTTCTTCAGATCAAGGCAGAACCTTGCAAACTTACATAATGGTTCGATCGATAATTATGTTACGCTATCGAAACTTTCATGGGAAAATATTCGCCTCAGATTTAATACTCTTCTGATGAAGCTAACTTTGAAAACAAAAATACAATTATTAACGAAAAATAGTATTCCGAATTTTTTAATAAATTGAAAGAAAATATATTTGATGCTTTTTTTTAATGAAATTTGCAACCAAGACAATGCTGAGCAAATTTTTCTTCACCTTCCAGATTCATACTACTGAATGTACAAATAAATGATCTTCTTAACAACTCTATGACTGTGATCCAACTGCTTAATAAGATTAATGAAACGTTTTTCAAACTTTTAATCCTTTGAATGTAGAAACAAATATTAATATGCTTTGTTCAGGGAGGGAATCAATTATTTCCTTATTGCCGACTGAACCTACAAGTTAACGTGGGCTCTAAGCTCTAACCTGGGGGTCTAACCTCCAGGCATCAGTTAGTGATTAACCCCTTTCAGTACCCTCTAGGTTTATCAACCTTTGGTTTGTCCTTGACCTCAAGTGTCTCGAAAAGCCTACCAACTGGCGAGTGACTAACGTAAAATACCTCTGAGAAGGCATCTAGATTTACCCACAATCGGACTGCTGAGATTGAAGGTTGATTCCTAGTCGGGTATTACTCTTTTACTTATTTAAATGCAATAAGCAATGTCTGGTCACTCCTCAGAGGGGTCACCTATTAAAGTACTACGGACAACAAGCGATGCTACATTTCCGAGTCGCCGGATTATAGGAGTTACCAACCTCCCAGTCTAATTCTTACCTTAATACAGCGTCCTTGCCATAATGAGAATTGCAACGTTGGTATTATATAGAATATGAACTGTTAAATTAATTATTCTTTTTCCCAGATTTTGCTCATTCCAATTTCTCACTAAAAATGGGACTTTTCTCCACAGATTAATGTCATTCTTCAAATCGAGGATCTTCAATCAAGGACACCAAAGTGGAAAACTATTTAGCATTCTATTTTGGTGCAGTATTCTAGTTAAAAAATAACAATAAAGGTACCTTTTGTTATTACAACAAACAGTTGATAATGTTTTCTTATATTAAAGAATGTTTTAAAAATGTAGTGATATTTTAATATAAAATTAAAATGTTCTAAGAATAGTTGATGTGATGGAAAAGAAAACTAATCGAAGAAGTGAATAAAACTATATAAAAACTTTGTTGACAACATTGAAGTTTTGAATCAGTGTACTTATCTAAGAAACAAACTAGACGAAAACGACATCAGATGAGATATCGGAAATAGTATTATGAAGGGTAACAAAACTGTTTACGACCTGCAATCTATCCTAAGATGAAAACTTATTCAAAGGACCACGAAAGTGTCACTTATGGCTGCGAAAACAGGACCCTCAGAAAGAAAACAGAAGAAATACTTGCAGAATTTTGGTACTGTCAATATTAATAGAAAATGGATGATCAGGCTTCAATACTGTAGTCAATATGAAGGTATAGCGACTCAGATGGGAGGGCCATGTGGCGATAATGCAGAAAGCTGAATACCACGAAAAATCATAACGGGAAGAATACTGAGTAACAGAAAGAGAGTTAGATGAAATATATGCCGACAAGATACTGTAAGTAGAAATGCTGAATAATTACTCCAGATTAAACTCTGGCTGGAAATCGATTCGGATGGAAGCGAAGGAAACAGTTAAAGTTAATTGACGGGCTGTAGCACAACTGATAGAAGAAGAAAAATAAAACGAAAAATTTAGCTCAAGTACATCGAAAATTGTCTAAAGCAAATAGTGAGCAAGCTTCATCAGAGAGAATATGTGATGAGTGATTTTAATGAGTGATAAGTGGTAATGTCAGTGTGGTAAATAAAAAACGAGGACAATCGAAAAAGTTTCGGAACTTCTGGAATTCTATGGACTTAACATTCAGCACAAATACTAAAACATTCTTAAAGGCGTAAAATATTGGTCTTATGGTAGTTTTTAAATATTTATATTTCATAAGGAAGGTACAAAAGAAAGCGAAGTGACTGTCATTGAACTTGCCCGAAAACCGACTTTTAGTAAAGAGACTGAATCTTAAATGGGAATTTTTTTTACACGCAGTTTATTCTCCAGACTCGACATCATTTAATCAATATCTTCGGATGGATTGCGTCTAAACATAAGTCATTCTTTCGCCTCCGAATCCAACTTTGGTCAAAAGCTTATAGAAAGTAATATAAATTATTGATATACTAAATTATTATCTTGCTAAAATAAACGATTTTTTTCTATTGAAATACGATCAAAATATGAATATAAAAATGTCAATATAATATAATAAACGTTATATATTATGATAGTTAAGTTTTAAAACAATTTTTCGCGACGCTAATGTTTACGGACACGATAATACCAAAACTAACTCTATTCCATTGTTTGTCCGAAAATAAATTTTGTCTTATCACTTACCTCCTCGGGTAGGTATTTTACCGACGCTTCTCTTTAAATAACAAACTTGAACTTAATATTCCAGATTTAATTATTTTAATACATTTGAGAAATAGTTCGCAGGCGTGCCTTTCTTCAGATCGAGGCAGGGTCTTACAAAACTTACACAATCGCTCGATCGATATTTACGTTATGCTATCGAAACTTTCATGGGAAAACATTCGCGCGAAGAGATAAATTCAGTTCATGTAAATTAGTTAGCGTTCGAACACTTACCTTTTGATCGCCGAAACGCATCTGTCTTCTGGCATTTCGGGATACATTCATACGACAGAGAAATAACCTGATTTCATCTTGTGGGCTAGTACTTCCGCCTGAATTAACTAAAGGTCTACCCAATTCGCACTGAATCGCTTGATGGTCTTGCTTATCTATTATATCATATACACTATCACCATGGATAAGTAAATCCTCCTAAAAAAAGAAATAAAACCTAAAAGTTTCTGTAGAATTAGCTTTTCAGTTCAGTTCATTATTTTTTTTTTAGGAATAATTATCACATATCGTCAAGATAATATTAAAATATTGTTATTTGTTGCATTAGTTCATATTCCTTGTTCTAAACCATTTTTTTGAGCCATGGTGCAATACGTCAACATAATTTTTAGTTTAACGTAGAACCTAATCAATTGTTTTATTGGAACCTACGGTGTGAAACAATAAACTCGAAGAGATTTACCACTTGATGATTATTCAATTCATCTCGGATTGAATCATCTCCCCATTATGTTAACATGGTTAGCGAAATGCGCGCCGGGAAGTTAAATAAAGCAGTTTGGTGTTTAGTGATAAATCTCTTCGAGTTTAGTAGAACCTAATGTTGATGCGTTGATTCTCAGAAGTTTTTTGAGGAGAATCATGCAACAACCGTTACATTTCACATCTCACAATGCGATGTTATACATGGAATTGAATAATAAAATACTACTGTGCATACTAAAACCTTCAAAACCTTGCATTATGCCCGTTATGACTAGATGGCGCGACAGGTACCATTTCTAGAGTAAAAGTTTGGTGTAACAATTGATTCACAGTCTCTAATATGAAAATTTGCAAGTTTATTGCGTATTGTTTGGGAATCATTCGAAAAGTTCTCGACCTGACCAACCAACCAATTTCTGCGGTTTGGATTGCCTTGCAATTAATTCACTATATTGACAACAACTTTTTAATACCCTCAGTATAATAAGAACTGTCCAACTCTGCAAAATAAACGTTTGTCTCAGCCTAGACATCATCATTTAAAGTATTTCGAGTTTCAGTGAGCCATTTCTTCAGGTTTGGGAAGGGAAAGTAATCCCTGGAATGGATTCTTCCACATCCTGGCGCATGTGGAATAGTCTATGTGCAACTCAACAGGAGAAGCCCAGAAAATCGTAGCTGCTTTATATTTGGCATGTAATGGTGAATCCATATTTCATCTTCTAATATAAAACGTCGAAGAAACTCTCGCGGTACACATCGGGTAGAAAACTATTTCATACCAAAAACATCGTGTAAAATACGGGATATATATGGTCTAAAAATATATGGTAAAAAAATATGAGTATGGAAATATATGGTCTATCGAGATGTCTACAAGCTCGCGTACTTTCAGTCTCTAATCGTTTAATATGACATTGTGGACTTTTGTGACGGTTTTATTCGTCGTAGCCGTTTTTGGGCATCTCGAGTGTTCATCATCTTCAATGAATGTACAAACACATTTGAATTCAACAGTCTACTTTTTTACCATTGAAAACGAAGGGAAAGTATTCTTTAACGGGAAATGTAACTGGTGTTATATTTTTGTAACATTTTTTTCGCAAAATTTTAACGTTTATCTCCATAACAAAATAAATTACCTTAATAAACAAAGTATTGACCATCGTTAGCTATTACTTTTTCCCATCTTTCTGTCAAAGAATAGATTCCACGCTTAGTTTTTTGAGACCAACCATTCATCAAGCCAAATTTTCACTTCTTCGTAAGAATGTAAGTGTTGTTCTGAAACTCCGTGCTGCATCGATGGAAATAAGTGGTAGTCCGAAGGGGCTAATTCCGCTGAATACAGCGGGTGGGGTAGGACGTCCTATTTAATGTTTTCCAAATAGTTTTTTAATGCTAGGTTCCTTCCTTCCTTCAATGCTCGGTTCAATATTATCAATTGTTGTTGGTATCGATCGCTAATTAATGTTTCACCAGGTTTCAGCAATTTGTAATTCACAGCTCCCCTACTATCCCATCAAATACACAGCAAAGCCTTTTTTCCGTGTATGTTGCACACTGGTTGTGATGTTGAAGGCTGGTCTAGGTCTACCTACGATTTTTTACACTTTAGGTTGTCAAAATACATCCACTTTTCATCAACTGCCGCAACTTGATGCAAAAATCATTTTCTTTCTGTCTGGAAAGCAAAATTTAAAGCAAGTGGTTTTTCGCATTTCAATGTATCTTTCCTTCAATTCAAATGGATTCATTTTTCTTCCTTCTGGATTTTTCCCAATGCATATAGACGTTCGGGAATGGTGGATTAGGTAACATTCAATGCTTCTGCAAATTGTTACAACGTATGAGTTGAGTCGCCATCCAATAATGCTTGCAAATCTGCATCGACTGCCCTGGACGCTCTTTGTCTTTTATATCAAACTCACCACTTTTAAAGCATTTAAACCATCGTTCACAAGTTTTTTGGGTTAAAACATGTTCACCATAAACTTCAACCAACAATCGATAACTATCAGCAGCTGTTTTGTTCAAATGATAGAAGGTTATTAAACTTCCCCGCAAAACGTCTTTTTCTGATACATACTTTGACATATTCAAAGCGATGAAAAACTATGTTGTTTTTTACTATGACAATTAATAACGAACTGACTTTTGATGACGTACGTTTACCCTGTTAGTATCATTGCCCGATACTAACAAATGTATTAGTAACGCCATCTCTTAGCAAAATCGGCATTATTAACCGAAAGACCTATTAACTCTTCTTGTATGTCAATTGGAGTCAAACCCTTTAAAATAAAGAACTTTCTAACAGCTCGACGCCATCTCTTAGCAAAATCGGCATTATTAACCGAAAGACCTATTAACTCTTCTTGTATGTCAATTGGAGTCAAACCCTTTAAAATAAAGAACTTTCTAACAGCTCGAACTTCACTGTTATCCATTTTTCAGAAAATGTAAAAACTTGATTGCTACAAACAATTTAATGCACGAGTGTGAAACTTCTCCGCACGCCATCTAACGAATCATACTTGACTAATATCATGGTCATTTGGCCATATTTGCGTTATCTCATCTGACTGAGAACATTTCGAACGACCCAACCCAGAAAAAAAATCAAAATCATTTTTTCCTGTTATACAATCTACTTATTTTTTTTTTAATAATTGACAATTTGATGATATCCATAAATGATAATATAAAATAACATACACATTTTTCAAAACTTAAAATTCTGCATTCACCTGCTAATTATTTCATGTAACGTGAGAAATTTTAGACTTAAACATTACTTATTATATTTCCTATATTTGTTGATTTAATACATACTCTATATGGAGTTGATAGATTATTGATAATCATTAAGAAAGTCTCACGAAGAATTAAGATTTTAAAATTTCGATAATTAATTCACGTTATGTATATAACACTTAAAAGTTACTTTGTTGACTATACAGGTGTTATAAAACGAGTATTATCATTTTATAGTAAGCAGAAATTATTGCTTATATATAATTCTTCGGTGTCATATAGTTAACATTTAACGAGCTTGCTTCACAAAGGTAGGCTCTGTACTGAACATATTAATCAAGATAAAATGCTCTGTCATTCTGTTTGATGACATGCAATCGTCTTTGGTCGGTACCAAAATAAAGGCAAGTTGAAAAGGAACCGACGACTAGTATATTTTTTTCTTCCATTCTAACGGTCGGCGGAATCAAACCAAAGCTCACTCTTTAGCTTTAAAAAAGCTGAAAAAGTTAGCTCACCTTTATAACACTCACCATGGAATGACCCAGGTACTCGGCAGCATTATCGGATATGTACAATAATTTTCCATTCTGTGTCATCATCATTAGAAATCCACTTAAAGCCTGCAACAGAATACTTCAGTTAGCATATTACTTTTTAACGATACATATTTTGAGATATGTGTATAAATATATATATATACATATATATATATATATATATATATATATATATATATATATATATATATATATATATATATATATATATATATATATATATATATATATATATATATATATATATATTACTGTATATGGAGTAAAATGGAAAATTAAAGGGCGATATAAATTTAAATTTAAGTGTGCCAAAGAAGAATCTCTTGAAGTAAGTAGATACATGCATCAAGGGGTATTAACTAATCTAGACATCTCTATTAGGGATTATAATCCAACAGTGTTTTGAATGCAGCGGGGTGAGGATCCTGCGGGATACCGCATAGGTATTTTACATTTTATGAAATTTAATAAATAAAACATTTATTCTGTCAATAATCAAACCAAGTTTAACAAAAAATACAAAAATCAACAGTTGGTGGTACTCTAGTTAACAAAATTATTTTAGAGTTTGGCTTCTTATTATTTATCTGCCCACATCACATACCTCTATAATGACTATGACTGTTACCTTTTTAAATGCTAGTAACTTTGGACGGATAAACTTTTATATATATATATATATATATATATATATATATATATATATATATATATATCTAATATTATCTAGCTAGTCTATAACTTATCTACCTGAAGTAATTATAATCAGTTTTAATAGTTGCTAAAGTAAATCACAATTATCACATCAATTGGTATATAAGTTGGATTTTGATAACTAAGCAGTCTTTTCAATCTCCATATTATAGTATTAAGTAATTTAACATCAAATTTGAAAATAAATATAAAAGTATTTTAAATAATTAAGTCACTTCTCTTTTTGGAAAAATAATCTTAAAAAAACGAATAGCATCAATTGTGTTATCTCCCAATCTACTTCTTATAGAACTATCTATGTAGCCAGCGGCCGAAAACGCTCTTTCTGTCTCTACACTTGTTGATTTAAGTGTCAATAAATATTTGTGCATCAAAGTCAAGTATTTTCCTTTCACTCCGCCAGTTTCCTATGCCGTCATTTCTTTTTTAATACTTTTTCAAAATCTATCTCTTTTTTTAGTTCCTGTCTGTTTAGTGTAGTCTTCATTGTCTTGCTTTAACTGCATTTCTAGTTCCTCTTGCAACGTTAAATTATTTTACAAAGAGTTTTGGCTGTCATTTGCAGCCGCTAACTTCTACAAAATCTACATTTTCAACGTCATCTTTAATAACTCTGCATAAAACGTTTTTCATTTCTTGACGTGTCTTATTTTGTCAGTGTCAGTGTTTTGTGACGTGTCGTTTGTTATACAGGTGTCTTCAACTGTTGATCATATTCTTTTGGATTCTGCAAGTGAACCAATATTCTTGTATCTTCACTGCGCCTTTCCTTCACACGTGCGTCGTTTTTTCTCTTACACGAAGCGCCTCAGATAGTTCAGCATTTAAATATGTGTCTTGATTCTTCAACTTGTCTAAAATACATCGAAAAGTTGAGACCGCAGTTATTAGGGTAGAATCTCTTAAACACTTTAATACTGTAAAATCTATCTAACATATTAAGCAAGCTATTCCAACGAGTGCGGCATTCTAGAATTAAGCTCAGTTCTTTCCCAGTCTCTTCTTTTACATATTTCTGCAAATACATACATTTCTCCTTTATTTTCACACTTGTTTTAGAAGATTATTGTAGAGGGGAATCACTTTAACGGGTTATCGATCGATAGTTACGGTCAAGCTTTGTTCTTCATTTATCTCTTTCGTACCTTTGTCGTCATCTATATTTAAATCAGTCAACCTTTTTTTCTCAAAGTTCTATTTCTCTTTTGATTTTTTTGTATAGAATCTCGACCACAGCCAACTATATGCTGTGTGCGAAAAACAATTGCTGCTAGCAAGGTACAAGTTTACCAACTTTTACCATGATACTATCACAAGTTTACAAATTTGCGGATCCGCTAGGCCTTCAAATGATGCTGGATTCCGCGGGATTGCGATTTCCCACTTTGCTGGATTGCAACCCCTAATCTCTATATAGTGGAAATATATTTATAAAATATAATATTAAATAAAAGGCCACACAGTACCTTTTTCAAATACTAAACGATGCTAAACAGTTTTATTTATTTATATATTTTTAATCAATATAGTAAAATTACTTTTCGATCGAACTACCAAAAATAATGCTATTATAACAAATAATACTATATACATTACCCATACACAAGAGGCTTGACATTATGAGTTTTTTTTAATGCCCTTTTCTTGCTAACTGTTCTGTTGATGGTTTTCAGACACATATATTTTAGAAAATGATCTATGTGTAACATTTATTTAAGTACCAGATATTTTGTGCGCCGATCTAACTTGTTAACTGAAGTATAACATAATATAATCCTAAAACGCTTCATATTTAAGGGAGGTAACCGATACTTAATAGACATTAATTTTAAAAAAAGAACTAGAGAAATAAAAGACATATCTAAATTTCCACCATATTGGAAAATTTTATGACAATTGTTTTGGCATGTAAATGTTCAATACCAAATGTATATAATGTAATGTAATGTAATTTTTGAATAAAGTAGAAATTTAGACTTCTTAGTTTAGAAGTCTTAGTTCGTTTATTATAAACAATTAAATTAGATATCTTTAGTATATATCTAATTAGTTTTACCTATTACCTTATAGTAATATATATATATATATATATATATATATATATATATATATATATATATATATATATATATATATATATATATATACATATATATATACATATATGTATAATGGTCAGTCATGAGAGTAAGTTGACTTTTGTTTTAAAAATTAGCGCGTTTTACATATCGACACATCCATTATTTTTAAATTAGTATGACTATTCTTGACATCTGATAAAAGTATCATATTATATTAAATTAAAAATTATAGCTTGTTTTGTAGTTCTTAAAAAATTTTCTCGCCGACTTTTTAAAATGGCTACATTTATAGAGCAAATATTTTGCATTAAGTTTACTGCATACTAATACTATAATTAAAGTTGTTTAACTTCAAAAAACCAACTAACAATAAAACACAGCATAATGAGCAACTCTCATTTAAAAGGAAGCATCCAAGATGATAATTTATTTTTTATTATTATTTATTTATTTATTGACGGGCAATACCCATTTTCATGATCCATACAAATCACAATATAGCCTACACTTACATACAAGAATATAATATAATTAACAATACTTTTCTTAAAGCCTTTCTTTTTTAAATTCCTCTTAAAGCCTGCCACGGAGCAACCAAAAAAAAAATCAAACTACACATATTTAGAGATAATCTTCGAGACAGGTGAAAATTTCCCATAAATACGACGGTGACGATTCATAGAGAATAAAATGGAACTTCTAGTACTTCTTGGTGGAACCCTTATATTTTTTAAACGCAAGAGGCCAGGGCAGTCAATAATTCCATTAATGACTTTGTATAACATAAAAATGTCGGCCCTTTCCCTACGTAGAGACAGAGTTTCCAGTCCCAGCACACCTGCCACTTCACCAATGAACCGTACACTCATGGAGGAATTCAACCTGTGTGAAATAAACCTAAGAAATTTGTTCTGGACCGCTTCCACTCTTCCACAGTATCTCTTGTACAGTATAGGGACCAGACACAAAACAAGTACTCGAGGACAGAACTTACCAGGGTTACATACAATAGCCAGACGCTAGAAACATTCTTAAAGTCTTTTGCATTCCTACAGATGAACCCCAACATTTTATAAACTTTGTTAATAATGTTTTCATATGTCATGTGGAAATCCATCCTGGTGTCCAGAATCAACCCCAAATTCCTTATATAATTCACACGATCAAGAACAGTGTTGCTTATAATATAATTAGTCGGGACAGGGGAGATGCATGTATTTAAAGTAATATGTTTACAGTTTCGGATATTGAATTGCATTTTATTTCTGACACACCAATTACTGATTTATCGAGATCCACCTGCAAAAATCTCTAAATCATCAGCGAAAAACAAAAAACATAACTTGGTAATTTCAAAACTTAAATAGTTTATATAAATGTTAAATATCATGGTTCCCAAATGGCTTCACTGAGGTATGACAGAGCTAACGATAATACCGTGTGAATATCCCCTAATATAAAAACACTGGATTCTTCATATCAAGTATGATCTAAGCCAGTCCAACAAACTACCACTGAACCCGATAAAATTTAGTTTCCCAGGAAGGATATTGTGGTTAACAGTGTCAAACGCGCTTGAAAAGTCAATATATATATATATATATATATATATATATATATATATATATATATATATATATATATATATATATATATAGCGTCAACCTGAAACCGATCCTCCAACGCGCACCCAGCACATATTGGGTTGGGTGTACAAAGTTAAGTTAGTGGTGGCAGACCTGCCCCTACAAAAACCGTGCTGCTCAGGCATCAAAAGAGCACCTATGGAGTCCTTCAATATATCACAAATTATCTTTTCGAACAGTGCCACAGAATTCTTGTCTTCATATATTAGTCATTAAGAAAATTGATCTGAGATGGGGAGTATCCTCTCTTTAACCATATCTTCTTATTATACGTCAAGACTACATGCTCTGTTGTTTACATAAAAAAAAATAAGATTTTCTAGAAGATTTTTCTAAGAAATGTAATATATTTTCTAGATGCAATGTAAAAGTACGGAATTTAAAAAGAAAGGAAAAGTAGTTAAAGTTTGTATCATTATAACAATGCAATTTAAAATAATATATTGCTTAATTAATAATGCTTAAATGGAAAATATTGCTATTTACGGTATTTATAGAAAAGAACCTTGACATAATTAATTATATTATTATAAACAATTAAATTGAGTTACATTTAATGTACATATAAATAGTAAGTAATCGTAAAAATACCAAGTATATAGTGACTGTATTACAAGATATATGCAAAATGATTCATCACATTTCAGAATCTATCTTCTTAGAAGCTTAAAGAGCCATGTTTTATTGACGTAATATTGATACATTAGCTTTCAGTAACAATAATTAGTCATTTTTTTATTAATTCAGTTAACCATCTTATTGTATTTTGTTCTTTTGTTCTTGGTGTTTTGTTATACAATAATTTTGGCTAATTTATATATATATATATATATATATATATATATATATATATATATATATATATATATATATATACAAGGCCACACTGGAAATGAAGGGCAATGAAGAACGCAGCTCTACTTATGAGACATTTGAAGAAGTAATTACAACTAAAAGTTAGAAAGAACGTTAGATTAGATGAAATTAATAATGATTTAACCAGAAAAACATAATAACGCATATATAATTTAAAAGACAATATTTGGATGGAGCAAAACATTATAAATGGGTTGGGAAAAATGGAGCTTGAAGTAATGGAAAAAGGACAAAAAAGAGAGGCATATAAATAAGTAAAAAATCTAAAGCAGGAATGTATTAAAAATATGAAAAATTGTTAAAATACAAGATAAATAATGCCGAGAAATCTCAACCAAACAACTAAAGTAAAAATATGCAAAGCAACGCTCAGACCAGTAATATTGGGTTTCGTACACAAGAAATAAGAGGAATTGAGAATTATAGAAAGGGGTATATATCTGAATCAAATCATATCTCGATCAAAGATTGAGATTGTTTGGACACAAACAAAATAAAGAACATGATGACTTTATAGGAAAAAATAAACAATAAACCAGGCCAAGAGAAAACCGAAAAGTAGAGCAAGTATACCAAGTTACGACGATGAAGCTATGTCAAAAAATAAATGGTTATAAGTGATACAATGATTTTAGTGCTAGTAGAGGCACTGAAGTATAATTTCGATCAATTCAAAAACTGTAGGAAAAAAGATGGGAAGAAGGAATATGAGAACTGATTCATCGCGTTAATAGATACACTAAATTTCATGATACAACAAATCAAATGGTCGATTGTCAAAGCTCTTTAGCTGAAACAGAGGACTATGCCGTTATTCGGGTAAGATTGAGAGAATGTCGTAAAATGAGATCTGAGAAACATAGAGGCCCTTATGTTTTATTGATATAATGCCAGACATATATTACTATAAAAATGTGGCAAAAACTGTTTTAGAGTTTCATCGTATAGCCATCCATATATATCAACCATAAATGATCAACTATTCGGATTATGTAAAAATGACTTTATCATATATATTCTCCAGATTTAAACTAATACCTACTATTTTAACAAGTATTAAAAAAGGGCTAAATATATATTATTAGGTCCTTAACTTAATCCTTGGTCTCTACGTTTTATCGACAACAGAACCTACATCCGACATTCGAATCAGATTTTTTTTTCTTTTCCCTATAGTTACTTATAGCGCCGTATAGGTACTTAAAGTGTTAGTGATGCTCTGGAGAAAAAAAAGTCTTACATTGGCAAAAGAAGAAGATAAGTCATTTTGTCTTAGGACAACGCACGGCCACATACGAAACAGTCGGAAAAACCTCCTCAATAACTTTATCACATCAAAATCACCAAGTTTTTTTCTATCTGGGATTCGATAGTTGCATGAAAGGTGGCAAAAGTGTATAAAAATTGAGAGAGATTGCTTCGAAGATTAAATTTGTCATAAATAAATGTCAAAGGTAGTCAACAGTAGTCAAAAAAGGGCGAGAATTAAGTTGAGGATATATTACCTTCTGACATAGTACCTTCGGACATAGTACTGTCGTATAAATAGTTGAATTATTTTCACTGGCAAAAATCCATATATTTGGATTTATATATAATCATAATATATTTATCATAATATCTCTCACTATATATATAATCATAATATCTCTCACTAGATAACAATCAATACCTAAAAATTCTATATTTCCAAGTCGCAAATATATTCATAAAACTTGCATGAAAAATATAGCTTAAAAAGTAGATTAATTACTAACCATAATTATTTACTAGGGGTAATTACATTAAGACCGCAAACATTTCGTTTAAAACAACAGATCCTTGGATGAATCAAGCCTAAAAACGGCTATGTTAATAATATTCAATAACCATATTCTAGCTATTAATAGACGACAACCATTAAAAGTTCTCAGAATACTTGATGTTATCGTAAAAGAGATAAGTCAGGAATGATTTGCTACAACCGAGAACGAATCTTTCACCATTAGAACGTTTTAAAACTTGTATAGTACATTTCAGCAGAAAAAAATAAAACGATTAGAAATTATTAGATAATAAAAAACAGGATAAAATACACTGGATAATAAAAAAGTATTATAAATTCTCAATTATATATAAATAATTATATTATTAAATATAATAAAAGTTCAGAGAAGCAGAGCCCTGAATAGACCAAATTTAAAAACGTTTATATCAATAATCATATTCCATTTTATCTAATAATAGACGGCATTCATTATAGGTTCTTAAAATACTCGATGGTATCACAAAGAAAGATAAGTCAGAACCGATTTGCTACAATTCAGACTGAATCCTTCGTGATTAGAACGTTCAAAAACTGGTATAGTACATTTCAGCAGAAAATTTAAAGATGAATTACTTGGAAAGAAAGAACAGATAAAATTAAATCAAACTTACACCACAATTCCTTGAATAGTTTTTATTAATTATATTCATGTAATTCTCGGATACGTCATATAGACAATTTAAACCTATATTGATCCGACATTTTTTCTTATTATCAATAACCTTAGTTGATTTCAAAATGTTAAAGAATTCGCAGTAACTAAATGCAGGAAACTAAATAGGAAAAATTGATTAACAACAATATTTACATCGAAAATACTTGTTTTTTTAATTCCATATCACTTATAAGTGTTGGGTGTTTTTTTGGATTTTTCTATTTTAAGACCCATCCAAATATCGACCACAATCGACGTTGCTTAACTTCAGTTATCTAGAACTGAAGTTCGACGCGATGTGGCTGGATCTTGGGCTCCAAATTACCGAGGTATTTTATATAAACTAGATAATCAAATAATGGATCAAGTTTTAAACTATATATGTAAATAATATTCAATTACCAGTGGTGCCAAAGAGCTGTGCCTTCACGAACCGCAGCAAAACTGTGTGTAAAACTCTCTTCAAAAACCCTACTTATTTCTGATCATCAAACGAATTATTGCCAACGATTAACAGTAAATTTATTTCAACCATCCTAATGACGTAAATAAGTAGGTTATGCACGTGCAACCAGCTCAAGGCAAGAAACATTTGTTAAAAAAGTCATGCTCTGTTTTTGATGGAATTCTGAAGAAATAATTCACTTTGAGTTGGTTCCTGATGGTAGAGCCATAAATTCAGAACTACTCAGTTCAACTTCCGAGAACACGCTGTTTTGTACAAAAAAATATCCAGTTTCGGTTAACCGCAAAAATGCCCTCCTGCAGCAAGATAACCCAAGACCACACACTTCACATCTGACCATCTCAAAACAAAGTACTCAACTAAGTACCTCAAACATGCAAATACTTTAGTTATTATATGTTACATACATATACATCTTAGTATTATATATTATTTTAGACAATATATATGTCACTATAGCTAACTCTTCTACAAAATTCAGACTGTATGCGGTCTGGCATTACCTAGCTGAAAGATGATATTTGGATGGGTTTGCACATACGGTCTAACGACAAGCTGCAACTATTCACAACGAGCTGTATTTGAATGGTTACTAGGGCTGGCTTCTTTCACAAACCCGCCCCAAACAACCTAGAGTAATAGCTAAGTCTTGTGTTGAATGTCGAAGAGAGCAGACGTGTTTCACGGAGCTCTCTGCATGCGCACAAGTGTACCGCGCAAGTGGTGTGATTAAAATACGTTAAAAAACCGTTAAAAACCGTTACGTTTCGCGGACGGTTAAAACGCGAAAAAAGAACTATGGAGAGCTCGGGTAGTGAATCCGAGCTCTTTGCAGAGGTGGCCAGGGAGGAATTGGCCAACATCGAAATGCGGAAAATCCAGAAGCAGCTGGATAAGACACTGGCGTTGCTCCAGGAGGAGAAAGAGGCTCGATTGGCCTCTGAGAAGCTCTTTTCAGAGCTTCGAGAAGAAAGCGCCAGGCTGCACAAGGAGATCGCGGCTGCGGCACAGAAACGAGGAGTTAATGAGGCAGATGCTGAGCCTCCAAGAAAAGAAGGAAGTCCCGAAAGACCAAGGGACATCCGGAGCCCCCGTGGCGGCTCCGGAGAAGAAGAAGAGGCGTCAGAGAAAGAAGCGATCAGCATCGCTACCTCAAAAGGAGGATTCCGAAGAGGAGGAATCCGCGATGGAGGAAGAAAGCCTGGGAAACCAGGTAAGTACACCCCAGCCCGAACTCGGAGGCCAACCTTCGGCCTCCGATTCTGAGGGTTTTCGCACTGCGCCCAAGCACAAGCGAAAAACTTCCCCGCCGCCAGTTGACGACGTGCATTTTCCCGCACTGTCGAAGACACAGGCAGCGGGTTCACGTTCTGACGGGGTATCGGGGTCTCCGACCCAAGCCCCACCCACTCAGGTCCCTGTCGCAGCCAGTCAGAAACCGGCATCTTCCGTCGGAAATTCTGACCAGTCAGCGAAAAAATACCGTGTGCCGCCGGTCGTTTTACACGACAAGGCGGCATTCCAACAAGTAGTTCGGCTGTGCAAACAGCTGAACATCAACCACGGCATTTCTACGACGAAACCCAAAGGGGTTTCGTTCCAGCCGCCCACCTCCAACGATCATCGGGAATTTACTAAATTCCTCGATGATCGGAATTATCCATATCATTCCTACACGACCCCCGACGAACGCAATCTTCGCGTTCTTTTCCGTGGCGTCCTCGAGAGTATCCCCATCGAGGATGTCAAAGCCGAGCTGGAGTCTTTGGGCTACCATCCCACCAACGTTCAACGTTGGTCGAACAAAAAAGGCCCTCTAGCCATTGTTCAAATCACGGTGCCTAAGACCGAAAAAGGCATCACCAACACAAAATATTTTCTGGACCAGCACATCCGAGTTCAGACTCAAAAACCCTCGAACCAAGTTGGTCAGTGCTTCAACTGCCAACAATTTGGTCACACGGCACGCAAGTGCCATGCCCCCCCCCCAAATGTGTCAAGTGCTCTGCCGACCACAGGTCTAGGCACTGCCCCAAGCCCAAAGACTCCCCGGCCAAGTGCGCTAACTGCGGCGGTGATCACACCGCCCGTTACCGCAACTGCACGGCCCGTCCCGCGCCCCGCACTGCGAAGGCTTTGTCCTCGCAGCGCGCCCAAAAGGCTGCTCCACAGCCAAAGACCGCGAAAATCCCCATATCCACCTTCGTGTGGGGATGTCAGCGCCAAACGGCGCAACCCCAACCCCAAGTTAACGTCCAATCGGACGTAAGTCAGATAGTTAACCAACTAACCCAGCAGATTATGGGCCTAGTATTGGCCCAATTAACGTCTGCCTTCCCCAATAATGTCCGTTAAACCGGACTCCCTTAAAATAATTTCATGGAATGCCAACTCCGTACGTGACAAGAAGGAGGAACTTGCTCACGTACTTTCGGCACACAACATCGATGTCATCTTAATTCAGGAGACATTTCTTAAACCCTCTATCCGTTTCAGCATCCCGAACTATAAAGTTCACAGGGATGACAGAATCGACGGCCGTGGTGGCGGCACGTTGATTCTTATCAAAAGAAACATCCGGCATTTTAGACTCCCTAAACCAGAGCTTGCCACTCTGGAAGCCACTGCCATTTCTGTCGAGCTCAAGGACCGACCTATCATCTTATATTCCGTGTATCAGCGTTTCGGTGAACCTTTGGTTCTGGCTGATTACACTAAAATCTTTGACACAGACGCCGCCATCATTATCGGCGGCGATTTCAACGCACACAATACTCGCTGGGGTTGCAGAACCACGAACGATCGTGGTAGCACCCTAAGCACTGTGTGCGAATCGCTCGGGTGCCTCATCGCCTTTCCTGATGAGGCTACCCACTATGCCTATAACCACCCGCAACACACGGGATCGGTCATAGACTTCTTCATCACGAAGAATTCCTCCAGAGCGATTGCCACGTCGGTCCTGCACGAGCTCGACTCCGACCACCTTCCTGTCCTCCTCGAACTGGGGGACGGCCGGCTCTTGGGCGCTCCGTTCAAGTTGACTTATAAAGTCACTGATTGGAACGTTTTCCGAGCCAATCTCCGCTCTACGGAGCCAATCCCAACCATTGCTTCCCCGAAGCAGCTCGAACTCGCTGTTCGTAAACTGACAAGGGATATCCAAGAGGCTTACAGCCTTGCCACGAAGCATCGGACGGTCGACCAGCTTCAGCGAACTTCCGACCTCCCGACGGATCTGAAAAACCAGCTCCGGGCGAAAAATCGCCTGGTCAGGTTGGCCAGATCCACCCTCGATCCCGAGGATAAACGTCGGGCAAACCGGGCGATCAGAGAAGCCAGAGAGGCGATGGCGTCGTACAGAGACGAGAAGTGGGATTCACTTCTTTTCTCTGTCGACACGTCAAATCCGAGGCAGATCTGGCGTCTGGCAAGGTCCTTGGTGGGGAAGTCCCGACGGGACATTCCCCCCTTGAAGTCGGATGACGGCGTTTCTTTCGCCGTCTCCGACTTGGAAAAAGCTGAAATGCTGGCGGAGTCTTTTAGACTTCAGATGACCAGTCCGAGGCTGACCGAGGCGCAGGCGGAAGAACAGGCAGTCGACCGCGCTTACGCGCGGCTTTCCGACAAGCCTGAACTTTCGTATCTGCAGGATTACCTGATTTCTCCGAAGTCAGTAGTGGCTATCATTCGTAGTTTTGCCCCAAACAAAGCTCCGGGCTGCGACGGTATCACCGTCAAGCAGCTCCGAAAGCTCCACAGTAAGCAAATCGCAGAAATCACGAATATCGTGAATTCCATTCTGCGTTTGCAATACTTTCCCGCTTCATGGAAGCACGCTAATTTAGCGGTAATTCCGAAGAAGAGAGGCGCGAACCTCTCTTCTGATTTCAGGCCCATAAGCCTTCTGAATAATCTCTCCAAGATAGCCGAAAAGGTCATTCTTTCCGCACTAAATGACTTTACCGACAGCAAAGGTATCATACCTAACGAGCAATTCGGGTTCCGAAAGGGACATTCGTCCCTGCAGCAATGCGCAAGCCTTGCTGGCGAAATACACCAGTCTTTTCGATTAACAAAGTGCGTTGGCGCTGTGTTTCTCGATATTTCCAAAGCTTTTGACAAAGTATGGCACCGTGGTCTTATTTATAAGACCATGGAATTAGGTTTTCCTAAAGACCTTACCATACTGATCCGCTCTTTCCTGTCAGGCAGATCCTTTCAGGTAAAGATTAATTCGTCCCTTTCAACGAGAAAGCCCATAGAGTCGGGCGTCCCGCAAGGTTCACCCCTTTCCCCGGCTTTGTACAACCTGTACATAGCCAAAATTCCCTGCTACAGTGACGTTAGTTCTGCATTTTTCGCAGACGACACTGCCTTCTTTATCACGTCACGGCACGCGTCGGCTATTCATAACCGACTGCAAAAGCAACTTAACGTTGCTATTTCCTGGCTTAAATTCTGGCGCCTGCAGGTCAATCCAAAAAAGACCCAGGCTATCATCTTCACCAGAAAGCGCCCAAAATGCGCGGCCAGACTGCTGGATGACAAAGTGCCTATTCCGTGGTTGCAAAAAGCAACCTATCTAGGCTTACATTTCGACCGCTCTCTTCAGTGGTCTAGTCAAATCCAGCTAACTTTAAATAAAGGGTACGGTATCTTCAAACTCGCGTACCCCTTAATTTCCAGGTCGAGCAAGCTAAACCCTTGCATCAAAGTAAATATTTATAATACTTTAATTAGATCCGTGTATCTATACGGTCTAATAGTGTATTTTCGCTTCCTGTCACCTTATTCGGTGCACAGATTACAAGTTCTTCAGAACAAAACCTTGCGTTTGGCGCTCAACGCTCCGTGGTTTGTTCGGAACACCCAAATTCACGCCGAAACCGGAGTCCCCACGGTTTCGCAATTCTTTGAAAAAGCTTACGAGAACTGTGTTCTAAAAACTTCTCTAAGCGAAAACCCGCTCGTCCGGAAAATACCGGAAAATTTACCCGGACCTCCCGGGTAAATCGAGCCGCAAAAAATCCCCAATGTCATTGTACGGGCGGCAAGCAGAAGGGAATCGAATCATCGGTTCCTGGCTTGCGTAAGGCCGCTTCGACTATAAATAACAGAATGATGCACACTCCCCGGCGTCGTCGGATGGCGGCCGATCGGTCTCTCTTTTCGATCGGTCGGACCGCCATTCGGCGAAAACTCCATCGAATTTCCGATGGAAGTAAAGAAGTTCGCCAGGACTTCTAATAATCGAAATACTATCCTTCTTGTCTTTCTATTAACTTAAATGACAGCCGGAATCTTCAATTCCGGCAGGTCAAAGGTCAGCTAGAGACCTCAAAACGTAAAAAGCGCCCATCTTAGGGTTTGAATTTCATTAGAAACTAGTAAGAGCCTCCGGGCTAACTAAAAAACCTGGCTGAGTAAGTCGAAGTCGAAGTAAGTCGAAGTGAAAGTTAAATTTTGCCTTTCAAGCCTACAACGTCTTATCCCTTTTCGTGTGAACACATAAACAAAATGATTTTATCGTGAACACAAACAAAATCTAGACTCACAATTAAATCAAATAAAAATTCAAGCCCCTTCCAAATCTAGCTCGGCAGGATTTCGGAAGGGACGCGTCGCCATAAAAGGAAGCACCCGATAAGAACTATAAGCATGCATTACCAACGCAAGTAAATGTGGATTCACAGTCCTACATCTAGATGCAAGAAAAATGTCGTTTTCAAACAACAAGGAGTCTAAAATGCCGTTCATCACATCATTGGATACTTCTAAGACGACTAGAACCCCGTACTCGTGCATAACTCTGATCCTCAAACCATCCTGTCGTCTTCATAATGGTAGAAGTACCAATCGTCTATTTCACTAAAATTTAAACCTGTTTCTATCTATACCGATAGTTCGTCCCATTTCAAATTCGGTTAATTATCTGAAGCGACGTGATGCAAACTCGTGGCATTTTAATACTTTTAACAGAACCACAAAAGTGTTACCTAACAAAAAGTGTGTTCTAGAAATCAGGGTGTTCCACTTTTTTCTTCCCGAGTACATTTACAAAGTTGGCTTTTTAAACGTTAAAATCCAATTAAAGTTGGGTTAAACTGCATTAATTGGATTTCTAACTCTTTAACTATAATTTGTTGAGGAGTTACGTGTAAAGTCATACGGTCTATTATCATTAAGTATTGGGTTGAGACATAATGGATTGTTTTTCGGTGTATGTTGCATACTAAACCAAAGCTTCTGTTGGGCATTAATTACGAAAAATTGATTTTTTATGACATTTGTTGAATAAGATGAAATAATAAATTAAAAATAAAAAAGACATAAACATTACTTATTTATTAGTAACTCTGAAACATTTTATCTAAAATAATTGATTTGTAAATTCATCAAATTTAAAAATAAAAAAAAAAGTTATATATTTTGAAGATACTCGACTTTATTCCGACGATAATTAAATCAGAAATAATTTGTTATATTTTAAAACCAATCTTTCACCATTAGAACATCTAGAAATTGAGCAAAGAATATTAAACAGGACAATTTAGTAACAATATAGCATATTTTTCTAACAGGATTTGCTGAACAAAAGAATAAATAGAATATTCTGAATACAGTTATAAAATCTCAATTAAACGTTAAAATGGTATAATTGAAAATAGATAAGATTTAGTTTAGAGGAGCATATTCCTGAATAGAACGAATTTAAAACGTCCATGTTAAAAATAATCAATAATTATATTTCTTTCTTGCTATTAACAGACGACAATCATAAGTTCTGAGAATACTTGATGCTATCGCAAAGAAAGATAAGTCAGAAATCATTTGCTACAATTCAGAACGAATCCTTCATGATTAGAACGTTTAAAAACTGGTATAGTACATTTCAGCAAAAAAATAAATCAAATATATATATATATATATATATATATATATATATATATATATATATATATATATATATATATATATATATATATATTCACATTTTATCAGAAATTGGTTTTTATTGTTTGATTGGCGTTGTTAGTCTAGACATTGTACTTTGTAAAGAAAAAATCTTATAAATCAAAGATAAAAATAAAAAGCAAATAATTAGAGCAGATAAAATATTTAGGAGTAAATATTGAAAACAATTGTAATAATGAGGCAGCAATAAATGATAGGCTGAGAGAGTCTACAAGACTATACTACTCATTAAATAGTTAATACGTATATAAAAAAATTAAATGCAAAACGTCAGAAAGATCGGCGAAAGATTTAAAACAATTTTTAACAGACCAAACCAAACCAACAGAAAAATAAACTGTAAGCTGAACTGAAATGTTTAAGGGTTGTTAGAAAAATGGACAGAATACGAAACGAAATAAAGAGAGAAGAACTGATAAGAGCTGAACAGCTGTAAAATCAATAACTAAAAATATTGATAGACAACAACTAAAACGGTTTAGACACGTAGAAACGATGGGAGAAAGTAGACATACCAAAAACTTATGAGTAATAAAACCTATTACTAAAAGAACTACACTAAGGCCAAGAAAAACCTGGAATGGCGAGGCGGTCGAGTACTTGAAGAAAAATGATAAAACCAGGATTGATGGAAGAAATATTCGGAAAAGTGGACAAAATGTACTTATTTAAACTAAATTGTGGGAAAACTACCTCCACACCTTCAAGTGATATTTAGTGAATCCAGACTTTAAGTTCGAATAAAACAACCACCAAATTAGATCCCTTTAAACTAATTATTGTACATGAAATAACATTCAATGGCATTCATGTTTGAAACAAATTTCGGACAAATGTCCACTGGGGCTACTTCTGACATTCTGTCAATCCAATTTCCGACCACTTTTTCAAGCAATTGTTATGCTGGCTTACAAAGCGTCAATAGTTGCTGGACTATCGGCATAGACCATAGATTTGACATAACCCCAAGGAAAATAATCTAAAGGCGTTAAATCACATGACTTTAGTGGTCAATTAACAGATCCATTCCTTGAAATAATTTTCTGACCGAATTTTTTTCTCAATAAATCGATTGTTGCGTTGGCTATATGACATGTAGAGCCGTATTGATCTCCTCCAGATCGTATTGATTCAAATTCGGAATTAAATAATCCACGTAGTCGAATTCGTAGTCGTAGTCGTAGTCGAAATAAAGCCAAACTTCCTGCGAACGGCGACGACTTGATAAATTTGGATCTTCATCAAGATAGCCGGCCATCATACACTGTGGTGACTAATAAAGTAAGATTGGAGGAGCCGTATTAATATATTTTATTTAAACAGATTTTTACGTTGTTTCTAAGACAATATTAATTATTCAGGTTGAATTTATAAAGAATTTAAAAGGCATACATGGTATTTATTAATCTAAACAGAAATAATTACTTTATTCATAATTATACGCGGAGATATTTTAGAAAAAAAATATGTGGTCAAAAAATAAGAGTAATTTTTATAACAAATTATAAAAAAAACTAAAAGGTATCATTCTCTAAAATGGTTTAGTCTAGAACAGGGCTTGCCAACCTTTTCAATGTATTGAGCTACTTTAATAATATTCGAATAAATAGAGTTATCTAGACTTATTTAATGTAATAATGGAAACACATTTTCGTCGTACAATATACCTAAATTGGTATACCAAGCTACCGAAATTATCCACGCGATCGACGGGTTGGCGACCCCTGGGTTAGATAATTATCTAAGTTTAGTACTTTCTAGAATGGCCCTTATTCTTAATTTCTGATTGACATCTTCTTGGCTTGGAGTCAATTAGATATCGGCATGCTTCTATAGATATTGAAGACCAAGCTATAAACACCAAGCCAAAACCAATCATTGTGTTATGAAATTCATGGCACAATGTCTTCTTGTTTGCTACTTTTTTCCAGCAAAACGTCGTCTTAACTTTTTACAAAGATTCTTGATTGAATTTAGGTTACGGGATTGTGGAGGCAACTCTAACACTTAAGTTTCCTCGAACCACTGCTTCATCACATAACCGGTATGTATGTGATCATTATCTTGTTGGTAGACCCCCTGTAAAGGTTTATTATCTTCAGCTTACGGTAGCATGATTGTCTATAAGATACCTAAGTAAACTCCTTTTGTCATATTTTTATTATCCAAAATATTGGACCTACCCCGTTATTTGAAAAGCACCCCCATACTTTACTACAATGCATCCATATCTTACCACTACAATACTTCACTGAACCCAAGGTGTTAAGTGGATCCAATTCTTCAGTAATATGTCTTCTCGCATATAATTGATTATCAGAACCAGATAAATTAAATTTGGTTTCATCGCTATTGCCATTGCAAGAATGTTTTTCCAGATACGTAGGAAATCTCCATTACAGATTCTTTTTGCAAATTTTAACCTGCTTTATATTATGTTTACATAAAAACGGAACTTTCCTGGCTACTCTACCGTATAGGGTCTTGTGTTGTAAACGGCGTCTTAAGCTGGGTCCACATCAATACAAATTTGCGTAGTTTGGGCTGTATGTATTGTATGTGGTGTGCCTACGCGGCAATGTTGACGTTCTCACACACAGTCACACACAGTCACACACAAATATTGTCGCCGCACGGCACGCACACGAACTATCTGTTGTCACCCAGATAATTCAAACAAATTGTTCCAGTAAATTCAACACACAAGCAGATTTTATTGGTGTGGATTCAGCTTTATAGTTTTGGTGCTGATATGTAGGTCAATTTTTTTTTATAATGAAAAGGATCCTTCAAAACCTCGCGTACAATACGATTATCCACTTTTTACTGGTTTTTCTTGGAGGGCCTTTTTTCTGGATATTTTTGGGTCACTTATAATTCTTTCAAAATTAACTTCTCAATTGCAAAATTAAATGCCTTTCTTCAGCAGTACAGTGTCTAGTGCGGTTCATGTTTACTTTAATATAGTGGGAAACGGACTAATTATTACTGTATCAGCAAAATAAATACATATTTTATCAGAATCAGTACGCGGTAACGTATATAAAATTTGTACACTCTTATTTTGCGATTATATGCGATGGTTATATTGCAAAAAAAATGTTCAAAGAATAAATGTTTAATGTTTGCAAAAAGATATTCGGAAAGACTTCGGCGGTCAGTAATATTAGAATTACTAGGTTCTCGGGTAGAATCTTTTTTTTTTCTAATTATGAACTTTGATGCCTCGGAGTAAATCAATATATGATAAACATCGAGATTTTACAAATCAAACACGCGGTTCTATCCCGAGAACCTAGTAATTCTAATATATATATATATATATATATATATATATATATATATATATATATATATATATATATATATATATATATATATATAAGCGCCAGTATTGATCTGCAATATTTTTCTAATCGTCAATAAGCAAATGTCATTTCCGAGTGCGAAGTATTCTCGAGCTTTCGATTACTAAATCACGGGAAAGTAAAAAAATAAAAAATCGGTTGCGATATATTTTTTATTTCATTACGTATTTAAAAAAAATGTTCTAAGGGTACCTCGGTCAGCTTTAGAGCGAGATTGTTTCACCAGATAGATGATCATTAAAGAATATATTACACGCTGAGAACATTACATTACCGCAAAGCTCGGGTTAAGAAAAGTATCTCACCATAGGCGTACAAAGAACGTAAAAAAACGGTTCCTAACTATAACTATATCTTTTTATTTTATCTCAATCATAGGTTTATATTTCAGGTACTCATATTTTTTTATGTAAAATATATATAGAGAATAATTTAAAATTATCATCGTGGTGTTCCGAAGAGAATCATGAAACTGCCCTTGCATGTCACATCATACAAGAGATTGTTTTAAACTTAAATATATAATGGGAGAATAAAGGATTGATAGTTCAACGTTCAAAATATTGAATTCTGCCTGTCACAATGACATAGCTCCAATTATGTTTAAATCAACTGTGGAGGTCAAGAATGAGGATTTTTAATTGATATAAAATGTTCAGATAAGTTAGGAAATATAAACATGTGGAAACCTAGGGAAAACCTTTCAAAATAAATAAATAAACAAACTAATATTTATATAATATATATATATATATATATATATATATATATATATATATATATATA